>CM076572.1:1369856052-1370573772 GCA_034641835.2 Pinus albicaulis | reverse complement strand
TATATCTTAAAAAGCAATTGAAAAGCCATGTGTACAAAATTGATGTATAGTCTAGAGAGTGGTTCTCATATCACTATGTAAATTGTTGTATGCTACTTCAACAAAATTATAAGATAAACTGTAATACACATCATATATGCACCATAACAATTGGTACAGGGTAAAACCCACCTGCCACACCTTTGTACTCGATCCAATTTTCTCCGTCAACTCTTCTAGCTGTGGGAGTTTCCTTCAAGGATCATAATACCCCCAAGGCCTGTTATCACCCTAGTAATTCTCAGGTTGTGGGATAGGGATTTTTGTAGTTAAGAACACCAGGGGTAACCAAGAACCGCTTTGGGAATTCAAGATCTAGCCTTCTTGAACTCTAGAGAGGGATCTCTCCGTATGATTTAGCTTTGTTTTAGTAACATATATTAGGCTAGCTATGATTGTGTATTTGGGTTTGATTTTAAAAGATTGGTGGGAATAAAGAGATTTCAAGGTAAACCAGAGGGATCTACCAGAATATTGGGCAATGGAGTCAACTCTCTAGGCAAGCAGAACTAAGAAATAAGGCTCAGAGATGCAAATGTGCTAAGGGCAAGATAGGTGGCCTTCTAAGGCTATGTATAGGCTTGATTTGATGGAGTGGATGGAATCTGAGCAAAAGGGCACTTAAGAATCCTTAAGCTACAGATAAGAAGATTAAAGAAGGGGATCTAATTGGGAACCGTAGAACTTCCCATAAGGTTTTACGAACAGGCTATTACTGGCCTACCATCTTTAAGGATGCCAAAAAATTCGTGCAGGCCTGTGATAGCTGCCAAAGGGCAGGACGCCCTGGGCAGTCTGATGAAATGCCTTTGAACCCTAAACTAGTGATTGAACCATTTGAACGTTGGGCACTTGATTTTGTTGGCCCTATTAGTCCTCCCTCAAACCAAAAAACATACATCCTAGTTGCAACCGAATATGTCACTAAGTGGGTCGAAGCAGAGGCACTTTCAAAAGCTACAGAGGACTCTGTAGTACAGTTTCTTTTCCAAATCTTTGTGCGTTATGGTCTCCCAAGGGACATAATCACAGATGGAGGACCACAATTTGTAGGTAATAAATTAGCTAAAACATTGCAAAACTACCACATTCAGCACAAGATTACAACTCCATATCACCCATAGGCCAATGGCCAAGTAGAGAGCACGAACAAAGTAGAAAACATTAAAATGCCAAGTAGAGAGCACGAACTATAGTTGTCTTGAGAAATTTTATTCACACTTAATACTTCGAATTGTGAAGTATTTATACAAAAAAATGTTTACAAAATATCTCAGGAATTGAGATAATGTTTTAATAAAAAATAGGAAAGAAAACTTAAAAAGAGGGACAGCTGCAAAACAGTTTGCAAGCTGTTACCTTTTTACAAGCAAAAATAGAACTGTTTATTCTAATTTGAACTGATTGTTGTTGTGCACTTTAACCCTGTATTTTTACCATTTGAGGTAACAGTAAAAAATGAATTTCCAAGTGAATTTTCTGTTTTTTATCCATTAAATTCACAGCAGATCTGTGAATTCTTGCCACTTTTCTGCAGAGGGGTGTTGTGTAGATTAATCCGTCTTGCAGACAAGACCGATCTCTCTAGTACAAAAGGTAACTAGCAACAAACGGCCAATTATACTAATCTCTCTCTAAGCATGTAAGATCTATAAAAACACTATACAGGTGTAAGGCCTACCTTATGTCCAACGCTTGCTTGATTTTGTTGAAGTCCTTCCCGTGGACTGAAAGAACGTTCCTCGTATAATCTCAAGTAATACAAACAAGCAAAAAGATTAAGAAGACTGTATAAACATTGCCAAATCATACTTATCATAATGATCAAGGAATTTATGAAATAAACCATGAATCGGTCGCTTAATGAGAGAAATGAGTATATTTGTATTAACTTTTAAAGATAAAACCTTACAACCTCGTGCCTTGATGTTGTGCGTGTCCCCGGGGTCCGCGGTGAATCTCTTTACTTTGACAAGCATTGCACTCTTGAACTAAGACAAATGGAGATGAGGATTTAACTCACAGTAAAGTCTTAGTTAACTAATTCTCGAATCTCAACAAAGATTTAACTTCAAATCTCATAAGCTTGAACTCTCCTCGAGGCTACCCCCCCTCGAGGCTACCCAAGGCCTCTTTTTATAGTGAAAGAGAGGAGGTTTCTAGTTCCAAATATGAAGGGATAGATTCCTCCTTCAAAGGGATAAGCTCCTTATATCAAGGGGTTAGCTCCATCAAGTGAGGGATGCATGAACCTCTTCAAAGCGTATCCATTCCCGAAAATTCCCGTCTAGAATCTTCTAGAATTCACCTGGAATTCACTTTTTATCTTCATTTTCTCGCCTTTTTATGTTTTACATAGGTCCGCATCCATTACACAAAGAACGTGCGGTATGGTTCCACATGCAGGCTGAGATTTAGGTGCGGGACCGCAGGGAATGCATATAGAAAGTGCGATACCAATTCTTAGGGGATTTTAGGGATTTTTCTCTGATTTTGAAGCTTGACATGAGGAGCTGGTATATTGGACTTGCAAAAGGAGGAAGTATGAGTAATAATGAGCTCATACAGTTAGCAGAATGTCAAAGTGACAGTTTTCAGTGTAACAAATTTCCCCCTAAAGTGCAAAGTCTGTAATAGATGAAGCTGTAGTCTGTCATATATGAAGAGTGCAGTACTTTATCATTTCAAAGATCATCCTGTGGACACCCCAGTTGGTACCTGTAAAAACATTCAATGCAAAATATATACATGTATATGTCATCACTGAGGTAGGCATTCCCATACTCAGATAAAACTAACTATGAACTAACTGAAATCGTTCTGATACATGAATGATTTTGAATACATCATAGTACAGATATATGTAGACACAGTATGGACGCAGCCATCTGTTTATCAATAGTCTACTGTATAGATGACAACAAAATTCCTCGCAGCCTGGATGGTGGAAACTAGATCCAGGGTCTTGATTTCCGCATCTCGAACTAGTATGATTCTATCCATGTGAATAAATGTGTTGAAGTCGAACATGGTAGAAACCACTTGATTACCAGTCAATGATGTAAACTGTTAACAAGTGTGAGAGTAACCACCAGTAATGTCAATGGCTCTCAAAGTACTCAGTATAATCCATGAAATGTGAATGAATGAGCTGAAGTCGAACATGTCACAGAATCATTCGATCGAAGGTCAATGATGCAACCTGTCGTCGAAGGCGAGAAACCTGCCATTAAGGCATGCAGATTTCAAGGTACTGACGATTTCTAGATCAACTTCCTAGATAATGAGTTGTCGTCGATAGAAAGCGATCCGTCGTAGGCAAGCCCACAACACGAAATCATAGATCAAGTTTTGAAAATATATTGGCAAGGACTGACTCAGGGATGGTCAAAGATGGATGACAGATATCTTGCAGATGAATGGTTTTATTTGAACTGTTCTCTTGGACACATAACGACACTGCAGATGGCTTAGTGACAATTGACCCAAAGCTAATACCCAGAAACCGGCTGAAAATTTTCAATATGGTTTGATTAACTGTTAGGCAAAGGATTTCCCAACCCAGGTGAAAATAAGTGTCGTGTCCAAGAGTGGTCGACTGAGTTTTCGGATAATTTTAAAATACAACAAACATGCTCATTTTTCTCTCTTTTCCCCCACCATTTCTGGCAAGTACCTCTTTATTTTTGACAAGATTGAGGAGGATAACATTTGCTTGGTTATAAGCTCATCCTTCGGATGAGTCCATCTTAGTTTAAAAATTCGAACCCTAAGAAGGAGTGGTTCGTTCCTGTTGAAAATTAAACAGGTCCTTTACTGTTAAATTTTAACGAGTCCAGTATAGGAGAAACTCGGTGTTTTTCAGTTTTAGGGAGTCAGAAGAAAAACTTAAGAAAACTCCATGGATGTTCTTTTTCGTAAATTTAGTCTCTCGAGCCCGAAAAAGGATAAAATAATGCGGGAGAGAACTCTATTGACCGTATTTAGTCAACGTATACCTTTTTCGTAAATAGTCCATTTCAGTCCGTAAAAGGGGTAAACTTATACCGAAAGGACGACTGTTCATTTACTTTAACGAGTTCGAATAGTCAAGTACTCGGCAATATTTTCATATTTAGAGAGTCTGAAAAGGGCTTAAAGAGGACTCCAAAGTTTCGCTTTTTCGTAAAATTTTTGAAAGAGTCCGAAAAAGTGATAAAAGTATGCTCTTTGTTGAAAAACGATCATTTCACCTGAAAAATCTTGTTTCTGCACAAAAACTCAAAACATTACACATACCTGTTTAAGATAAGTAAAAAATGCTTTCAAAAATATCCCTTTTAAAGTGAAAAATAAATAAATTAAAAATTCATTCATTCGAAAAAACTTATAAAAAGGACTTTTTCTATTTCATTTTTATCGTTCAGTTGCAGAGTGAAAAGTAAAAAGCTTTTGGTTAAAAAGTTCCCGTGAAGATTCTGGAAAATTCAACCGTTGGAATCGAAAATCGTCAGCCCCAGGTAATCCACGACCTTCTTATCTTGTTTTTCATCCGTTTGAAATTCATTTTTAGGCTTTAGTTTGATTTTTTAGGGCAAAAATTGGTTCAAAAATGCGCCCGCGGGGTCCGCAGGCGGGACACAGGTTACCTGCGGACCCCGATTTTTTCTGAACGGGAAAAAATCGAGGGTACCGCACCCGACACACATCTCGCGTGCGGAGCTACGCTCTGTTTACAAAGAGCGGGTGCGGTACCCGCGCGGTCAAATTTAAAGCACGGTTTTCTCAAATTTCTGCCAAAATTTCTCAAATAAAATCATTCTAATTTTCCTTATTTTGTGTTGCAGGATGAACAAGATGCTTATTTGGCGAGAAAGGGAGCATGAGGAAGTGGATGAAGCTGTAATACTTCATTTGCCCACACAAAGGGCATTAAAAGCATGCTACTTATACAAATTCTGGGCCATCTCTGGCATGAGGGCACAAGTGGAACTCTTAACGTGGTTGGTAGACAGATGGCATGTGGAGGACCAATGTTTCTTTATTGGTGGCCACCGGCTCGAAATTGAGCTGGAGGATATATATTTTTTGACTGGTTTGTCCAAGAGGGGCGAACATGTATCCTTGTTTGGGACTAGGCCAGGTGGCCAGACTGTCGCTAGTCTTCAACTCGAATTTTGCAATGATCAGGAAAATCCTCGGGACAAACGGATTGACATAAAACATATCATCCATCCTGAACTGAAAGTTATAGCATTCACTGTTACCAAACTGTGTGGGAGCGCCGCGCTTCATGTAGCTACTGGTTCCCAAATGCGTGTTGCAGTGGACTGTTTTCGCGGCACCATCTTCAGCTGGTGTGAAGCTGTGTTGGCCAATATAAAAGGCCAACTTACCAGAGCAAAAACCGGGAAACTAAAAAACTTTGGATACGGATCCATCGTCGTTTCTTTTGCTTTGGAGAGGATTCCTCAATTAGCTCCACAGAGTATTTCAGTTGATGCCGGTCGACCTCGAGAACCGAGAATGGTTCGCTGGTCCGCGCTGATGGCCCGTCATGCTATTGAGGGCACTGAGATTGTACGATTCCCTGCTTCATATTTTCGTTGGCTAGATCGCCAAGTTTTCATGATAGAGGATTTTCCGTATGCCGGGATGGATTTCCGCGGCGACAGAGAGATGTCTCTCCTTGCAGGGGAACAATGGGATGATTCAGGTAAAACATTTTTCAACGTTTGCTAAGTTCTAATTTTTTTTTTAAATTTTTTATCGTCTTAGAAAACTAATAACCAAAAGTTTTTGAATACAGATGTGGGTCCACAACGACCAGCTCATCTCCAACCTTTCGAGAGGAGACAACCAGTTGCGCCTGCACCAGCCCCATCAGGCAAATTAGTAGAAATTTTGAC
Source organism: Pinus albicaulis (assembly GCA_034641835.2). Lineage (NCBI taxonomy): Eukaryota > Viridiplantae > Streptophyta > Pinopsida > Pinales > Pinaceae > Pinus > Pinus albicaulis. The sequence continues at coordinate 1,370,567,845 of CM076572.1, read as the reverse complement.
TGATTTGGAGCATCATCTAGAGCGCCTGACTCTAGATATACCAGAGACCAGCATAGATGACATCCCTCTCAGGCTACAAAGATATGTGATTGGAGTCCCAGGACCTTTCAGGAGGTTCCTATGTAGGGTGGCTCGAGCAGTTGTTTCCTATCGAGATCATCATCAGTGATGGGATGATCGTGTAGACTCATTTTTGTACTTTTGTATTATCATTTTTGCCGATCATAAGGTGTTTCCAACCTATGATCGAAGACGATGTATATTTTTTGAACACACTCCTATGATATATATATCACTATTTTGACGGCTATCTGTATACATATGTGAATGTTGTTTGTTTTACTGCTTTTAATTATTGCAAATGTCTATTTATCATACTAGAAGCAATTGAATCTGCTAATGTATTTAAATGTCTTGGAATATGCTGATATTCAATGTAATCAAACTCATGTTCCAAGAGACGAACTCTCAAAAATAACCGTAATAACACTGGATTTCTAATGGTATAAACCCTGTTAAGCTGTAATACAACAAGTTCAGAATCCAACCTTACAATCAAACTCCTAATTCCAAATGATATGGACTCAGATAATAACTCAATCACTGCACTATACTCGGCAATGTTATTTGTTGTTTGACCAAGGCTTACCCCATGCATGGATACTAACTCGTCAGAGGGTGAATAGATAACCCAAGCTGCGGAAGAAATGTTCCGTGTACTACGACAAGCACCATCATCAAAACCAATGTAGGTTTGAAGAGACGTCGACATCTGCAATATCAAGAGTAAAACTCAGATAAGCAGTCATAGTGACAAAAACACACTTCTAAACTAGGCACACTTTTCTAATCTAAAACACACCAGCAGTAAAGAAATCTAAACTAACAAAAAATCTCCACACCTTGTTTTAAGCGTAATATCGCTTTAGATAAAGCCCATTTCTGGGTTTATCCAAAGGGACACCGTCAAAATCTATCAACTCATAGGCCCCTTTTGCTAACTTTCGTTTCACAATATAAGGACCATGCCACATAGGCACGAATTTTCCAGCTCCTAGCTTGTCGTTAGCTTGATCATAAAGTAAAACTAGGTCTCCTTCTGAAAAATTTCGAGGGGTCACATTTCTATCATGCTGAGCTTTTATCCTTTTAACATGAGCCTCGTTTGCTATTGCAGCACTTCGTCGATTCTCATCTAATTGGGCTAAGTACAAGAAACGTTTTTCCTCTTCAGACGTAGCTGGAAGTAATTCTATGGCTAATTTTAGTGACGGTATTTCGCATTCAATCGGCAGCACAGCTTCCAAACTGTAGACCAGTTGAAAAGGAGTGAAACCCGTTGATGTTTTGACTGAGGTTCGATATGCCCAAAGCGCTAAAAATAACATGGAATGCCAATTCGTTTTGTGAATACCAATGATTCGTTTAATCATGGTGACTAAAACTTTATTAATGGCTTCAACCAGACCATTTGCTTGTGGATAGTACGGAGTGGAACTATCGTGGCGTAGGCCAAGTTGTTCTGTTAGTTCAGTCATCATGATATTCCGAAAATGGCTTCCATGATCCGTAATAATAGCTTGAGGAACACCAAACCTAGAAATTATATGATTAAATACGAATGTTGCAGCAGTCTTGCCGTCAGCTGAATATGTAGGCATCGCCTCGGCCCATTTCGTAAAATAATCTACTGCGAGAATAATATAGGCATGCCCCCTGGCCGAGTGAGGGTTACATGTGATAAAATCGATACCCCATTTTGCGAAAGGACCAACAGCAATTATAGGGTGAAGAGGAGCGGGTGGCGCGCGCATTTTTCTATCAAAAATTTGACAGTTGTGGCATTTCCGAACCGCATAAATGCAATCTTTAAATAATGTTGGCCAGAAATAACCTGCACGTAATATCTTTTGGGAAGTGGCATACCCAGACATATGACCGCCACATGCTCCAGAATGACATTCATTTAACACTTTCTCAGCTTCTTCATGAGTTAGACAACGTCGGAAAACAGAATCCGCTCCTCGTCGATAAAGTGTATCACCAATGATATTATATTGTTGGGATTGGAAGCGTATTTTCCATCGCTGAGTTCGTGAAATATCGGGCCAAAAATATTGGGTTTGGAGATACACAATAATATCCCCATACCATGGATCAAGGGTACTGATAAGAAACAAAGATTCGTCCGTAATGGACTCTTCTGCCACTGTTTCATTCTCAGTAGAGGGGAAATCACACATCAGTTCCGCAAAAACCAAAGACTTCTTTGCCTTGGACTTCTCAAATTCCAAGTCAAATTCCTGTAGGATAAGTATCCATTTGGAATATTTTGCCCCCTAGCAATTGTCTGGTCAAAATATACATCATAGGGTTGCAATCAGAAATTACCGTGGTTTTACGTAACAAGATGTAATGTCTAAAACGTTGAACAGCTTGAACAGCTGCCAAGGCCAATTTCTCCACATGTGTGTATTTGATTTCAGTCGGATTTAGATTTCGACTAAGATAATAAATCACATGTTCGTTGTGAGATTCATCTTCCTGAACTAGTACCATCCCAATGGTGGAATGAGAAGCAGCGAGATACAAAATGTAATCTTGGTTGTAGTTGGGAGGATGCAATAACGGTGCATGGGTCAACACGTGTTTAAGTGCATTAAAATATCGATCAGCAACCTCGTCCCAAAAGAACGGAATGTCCTGTTTCAACAACCGGGTAAAACCCTTTGCAAGCTCGGCATAGTTCGGAATAAATCTACGTAAAAAGTTTGCTTTCCCCTGCAAACTTTGGAGTTGGCGTAATGTCGAAGGAGGAGGCAATTTAACAATAGCTTCGACCTTCGAAGGATCGACGCGAATGCCTGATTTCGAGACAACAAATCCCAGTAATCGACCCGATTCTACGCAGAAAACACATTTATGCGGATTCAACCTTATCCGATAATGCCGACATCTCATAAAAATTGCTCGTAAATGAGTGGGATGATCGGCCCTACGTAATGAATGAGCAGGTAGATCATCGAGATATGGCTGAAAAATGTGCTTAATGTCATGAAATGCATAAGACATTGCCCTTTGAAAAGTTTCTCCAGCGTTATTTAGTCCAAAAGGTAGTTTACAATAGGCAAACGTTCCCCATGGACAAATGAAAGCTGTTTTAGGTTGATCTGCAGGGAGTATGTTTATTTGATTGTAGCCGGAAAAACCATCCATAAAGGAGAATAGTTCACTTCCAGCACAATCATCGATTATCTGATCGATATAGGGAGTTGGATAATTGTCTTTTGGACACGCTCGATTAATATCCCTATAATCGATACATACTCTTATCGTTCCTTGTTTTTTAGTAACAGGAACAATATTTGATACCCAATCCGTTAAGGGAATTGGATAAATGAATCCTGCTCGAAGTAATTTTTCAACTTCAGTTTTTATAGCAGCAGCTTTTCTAGGATGTATTTGACGTAATCGTTGACGAACAGGTTTAGCATCCGGGTAAGTCTTAATTTCATGAACCACGATCGATGGATCAATTCCTGGCATTTCTTCATAAGACCAGGCAAACACGTCACGGAATTCTTGAAATAGGGCTTTATAAGTCCGAATTTCTTCATCTGTACAACAAGCACCTATATGAATGTTTTCAATTATTCCTGGTTTTACTGAAATGTCAATTGGAACCATTCTAGATATATTTTCCAAATTTAACTCAGAATCAGGATTTTGCAATGGATTCTGAGGTTCCTTGGCATATTCAACAGTAAAAATTGAAGCGAAATCATTTTCAAAATGATCTAATTCAGGTAAGAATGAAGATCGGTGATGGAGATCTTCCCATGGTAGATCATCAACAGACAAAAACTCACGAATTTGCTCATCTGTATGAATAGTTTCAGGAAATGTCGTTGTATCTGAACTAGAAATAGAAAGTGATTCCTCTTGGATCCCATTCATTGGATCTGTTTCGGTTGAAGAGGGGTTGGAAAAAGACTGTACAGTCTGGTACGAAATTTCAAATGGACTCAAAGGCATTGCGCCATCAAATGAATCTATCTCGGATTCTAAAGGTAGAATCCAAGGATCATCAAACATAACTGTGTCTGACGAAATCATATGAATAGTTGCAGTAGAAGACGATACGTTAGGAGGAGGAAAGGAAAAAGTTCCTAGTAAACCAGAATCTTTAACCAAACCTACTCCAACATCCTTATAAGGGATAGCCATTTTACCAACATGCTGGATTGTTTCTGTAGAGGCTGGGTCTGACGAAAAATAAGTTAACTGATCTATTGTCACGATCCTTCCTTGATATGGAAATTTTATAAGTCGAAAGACCGAAGAGACAACAGCAGTCATAGCATAAGACCAACTACGACCCAGTAGAAGGTTGTAATCTAGAGGGGCATCAACCACTTCCACATCCAGATTAACGATTTTTCCTTCAACCCCTATGGGTAAATCTTGCAAAATACCATAAGGTTGAAAACCTCAACCATCAAAAGCTTTTAGAATCGTCGGAGATTGGTTAAGTGTAGGAGAACCAAAAGATTTCCAACACTGAAACGACATAATACACGTTGAAGCTCCCTCATCAATCACAGTCCGAAAAATAGGTCTGTTTTTGACTAACACTGGAATCTGGAAAGCCATTTGATGAGGGAGACGCGGTGTACTAGTTTCTAAATCGAAGATTATAAGGTTATAATCTTGAACATCAACAGCTCCTATGGCAGACAATAACAATTTACGTTGTGCTGGACACGATTGCAGCACTTCCAAAGCCGACATTGCTGAAGGAGAAACAACCAAATCTTCAACAATGTTGTAATTCTGAGCAGCTCTCGCATGTGGATTGAAAGCTGATTTACGAAGAACACCTTTAGCAGGCGGTTTGATTATCAAGTCTGGATTTTGTTTCTCGATCTGTAGCGGACCGGAAACAGGAGGAGTTGTATTTGATGCATTGGCATTAGAAGACTCTCCTTCTTTGCCATCAACGGGATTCTTAGAACCATAATCTTGCGATCGCGTCGCAATCCTTACATGAGACATCATCATAATAGGCTCTTCTAAAGTAGTCGAGGAAGAACCAATCATCTTACTATCTTGAACTGGAAAAGGATCCTTCAAGACAGAAGGTTGTTGCGATCCTTTAACGAGTTTCGTAACCTCCTCTCGATATGGACATTATTTTGTGAAGTGATCTTGTTAACAAATGAAGCAAGGATAACGAGGTTTACGTTTCTCGTCATTAGATTCTTCTCTATCTGTTTTCTCTTTCGAATTTTTCTTGTTTTTGTTCCTCCCCTTCTTTTTACCACCGGATTTTGATTTTGCCGTAGATGTTTCAACGACATGAATATCGGCAGAAACTTCTTGAGAGGATTCTCCTTTCGGGGAATCAGGTAAAGTTATAATTGGAGAAGAATTCTTTGAGGATTTCTTCTTACTTTTAGAACTAACCGTACCAATCATACCGTCAGCGGCATGAGACCCTGAAGGAGCAGCAGCTATTTGACCTTGTTTGGGTAAATCGGGAATTTTTTCATGTAAAGTACCTGACTGCGTATAGACGAGGTCTAGGTACTGAGCCTGAGCAATTACTTGCTCTTCAGTAACAACACCAGCCTTGGCTACATCTTCAGTGATCTTAGGCAATAATGATTTCACAAACCATTCCGCCAAAATTTGATCCGGAATATAAACCTTCACCAAACGTCGTCTACGTCGCCACTCATGAATATGATCAGAAATATACGTGGACGTAGATTGTTTTAGTGAAGTTAATAATTCTGTGCCATTGTCGTATCTGACATGCAACTGGAAATGAGTTAAGAAAGACGTTGCTAACTGACTGAAATTATGAAACGAGCCTCGTGGCAACTCAATGTACCATTTGGCTGCAAGACCTATGAGGGTTCTTTGGAAAAGACGTAAGCGAATCGAATCATCAATAATCGAATTAGATGCACACCAAAGGTGATAAGTCATAACATGATTTGATGGATCCTCTCCTGACTTACCTTCAAATTTCGGTATATCACTAGGCAACTTATGAGGCATTGACGGCCAGTTCTGATAATAGAAAATAGGATCATTTGTAAGGCGCATCAAATCTGGTAAGTCCAAAGTTGCGATGAACGGTAACTGACGGTTAGGGTCACGAAAACCTTGAGAAGCCAAAGCAGATCCAGGAGGCGGATACCCAGGATAACTAGGAATCGGATTAGCATTGGGTATTATATAACCTCCTGGATAACCAGGATGAATCGGACCATACCGAGGTTGTTGATAAGTATAACCAGGGTATGGTTGATAGCTTGGATTCTGAACATAGGGACCGAATTGCGGCTGTCCTTGGTACGGTTGATAAGTAAATTGAGGTTGACTTGTAACAACTGTACTTGTACCGGCTTGTCCTGCAGGCATCTGAACTGTAGTCTGAACTGAGGGTCCTGACTGAGGTACAGAGACTTGAGGGATTTGCACAGATACAAGGATAGCCGAACTCGGGGCTACAGAAACTCCAGAAACAGGTGTAACAGGTTGAACAGACGTTGCAGCAGTTACAGCAGTTTGGGGCGGAGTCTGAGGTGTACTAGGCCCAGCCTGCTGAACTGAACTAAGTGCAGGAGTTTGAATAGCTGGCTGAACAGGTTGCTGGGTTGAACCAGAAACCAATGGCTGACCAGGTTGATAAGGTAACTGCACATTAGGCTGCAAAGGCTGTTGATATTGGGACGGATCCCACACCATCATTCCTGGGTACTGTCCCGTAGAAGGTTGAACGTAAGGACCAAAACCTGGTTGAACTTAGGGTTGATAATAAGGTAAAGTTCCGGCTCCTTGAACAGATGGTTGACCAGAAGGCTGTTGGTAACCTTGCATTGGGTACTGCCCTTGAGGTTGATAACCTTGAGGCACGTACTGAAGTTGGGGTTGTTGAGGACCCTGAGAAGCATATTGAGTTTGGGGTTGACCTTGAGGAATGTACTGTCCTTGAGGTTGGTAACCCTGAGGTATGTACTGTCCTTGGGGTTTCCTTCCAAAATAATATGGATCCACAGTTTGTCCTGGGAAAAAGCTACCTTGAGGTTGTGCCCCGGGTGGTAACTGACTACCTTGAGGTTGCCCCCCAGGCGGTAATTGACTACCCTGAGGTTGCCCCCCAGGCGGTAACTGAGTTCCCTGAGGCTGACCCCCAGAAGGAAACTGACTGCCTTGAGCTTGAGGATTAGGAATGTTACCAGACATCATATAAACTTGCTCTGCGTTCGACGTTTCAATTTTAAGTTCACCAAGACCAGATGATAACACATTTTCGATAGGTTGAGGAGTTGCTCCTGAGAAAGTACCAGACAAAGACTGATATCCCGCAGGAACAGAAGGACCACCATGTAAAAAAGATTCAGGCGTTTGCGAAAACATGGATGACTCTCCAACCATAATAGATGACGGATAATAACCTCTGGGTGTAGGATGAAATGGAACTCGAGGTGGATAAAAAGCAAGACCCAGATTCTCTAAAAAATCAGTTAAAGAAAGATACCAGGGATTAGTTCGAATAGGGCTGTAGAAAATATATTCACGCTCCCTAAGATTTAACGATTGAGGGGAGTTGGGAAGAGATATGTCTTCGTCTGGATTAGTAAGTTCTTCAATAGAAATTAGTCCAGAAGGAAGATTTTCAGTAATGATATTCCTAACCCTAGGTGAACCTGGATCGCTAGAAGTTGGTGAGATAAATCCTGAGGATGTTTCTAACACAGAAGATTCAGTTTCAGGCTCAGAGATTTCAGGTTCGTCAGATAATTCTCCAGTAGGAGAAATATTTTCAGTGACTTCAGAAACTGAAATCGGTTCTTGAATATATTATGTTGTAGGAATTTGATGATCAGGATGTATCACAATAGCAGAGCTTTCAGCTTATGTTGATCTAAGTCTACAGCTACTGTGTGGTACCAGAGCTCGAAGCCCTTCAAGATGACCTGGTGTAAATTCAGGGGGTTTCCCTTGTATTCTCCGGGATTGTCTCGGCAATTCCGCCACGATGAAAAATTATCTAATCACACGCAAACAAAGAAAAATTTCAATAAAAACACCTAAATTCTCTAAGAAACAAACAATTGAATCACTCGCTTAAAAAATCTAAGAGTTCAAACCACACACAAACAAGTAACTTTCCGTACTAAAATCACTAGTTGGTGATGAAATCCAACTTAGTAGAGTTTTAACACGAAAAGGGCGGTTGGAACAGTTACCCCGACAACCTGCTTAATGAAACAGACTGGCACAAGTTTCTTCACATAACCATCTCGAGTGAAGAGAAACCCCCAGAGAGTCCAAGTGAGTCTAATCGACGTCTGTTCCAGGTACAGTGGGATCTTCCCTCCACCGTCACCTTAGGAAAGAATCCTAAAGATTATGGCCTCTAAGGTTACCAACTGAAACAAATATACCTGGGGGAACAGTCTACGATCCGATACACATGCAAGGGCAGAGTAACAAAGCTCAATCCCCTTGAAGGCTCCTTGAATAGAATTCAAGGTTTACCGACAAGTGACCCCTGGCTCCTCGACAATGGTCTATCCGAGGTTTACCGTTTTTAATACGCGTATATCTTCTATCGTTCCCAATGAGGAAGGATTGATTACCCCACTGGTTCAGATATGATCTCGTGCTTAACTCCTTTAAGAGGAGCTTCCCAGAGCATACATGCAACAACTGGAATTCTTCCTACCGCAAGATATATCTACTTGTTTGTTTAAGATATCTTGGAGAGTTAACTACTTCCTACTCCAAGATACTAGCCTAAGCTATGTTGGTGATAAGAGCCCTAGAAATAAAAAGATTACTAGATGAATTTTATTTAAGCGTTACTTTTAAGAGCTGTTTCTTAAGTCAATGGGTGCGGAAATGAAACTTTGTATGATGTGAAGACTCGACTTCCAAAAACACTAAAATGCACCTATGATGATATTCAATTCTTTTTTATTTCAATGAAATTTCTATCTAAAGAAGAGTTAGAGAATGCAACCTTTAAATTCCTTCTTCAAACATGAAAACTAATTGAAAGAAACTATTTTGTCTTTTCAATAAACTATCAAAACTCACAAGAAAAACTCTTTTCTTTTCCAAACAAGAAGCTACAAAACAATTCTATTTCGAAAGAAATCTAGAAACACTAAACTACTCAAAACAACAAAAACTAATCTTAAGATCTATGATCTAAATTGAGTAGAAGCTTTTTAGAGTTTTTTTTTATGAATGTTTCTCTTAGTTGTTCAGCAAACTAAGAATCTATCAAACAGATCAAAAAACACTCAAAATATGTTTTTCAAAACACTCAAAGAATAAATGAAATTCAAAACTTTGAAGCAAGTTCTTTCGAAGATTTGCAAAGAAACCAAAAAGGCTTAATTTCTCAACATAGGATGTTTCCAAAATTAGGTCAGATTCAAAAGACAAAAAGAGATCAATGTAATGTGAGATACTGCAAATTGTCAAAAGTTTGAATCACTACAAAGACCAAGCAAGAAAAATAATCCAATCGGCAAAATCTCCTAGAAAATCATTCAAAACACTAACACTGTTGGAGTTCATACATAATGAATTCTTGATAGACACAATAACCAGTCTGGGTAAAAACCAAAGATCTAAAATTAACCAGAAAAAGAAACCTAGAAATTTCCCAAAATTTTTACAGGGTCCGCATGTAAGCAGTGTTGACAGGTGCGGTCCCGCACTGTGTTCTGTAAAGAACGTGCGAAACTGCCCGCACTGTCAAGGTTATGCAGAGTGCGGTCCTAGCAAAAATTATAGAAAAATTCAAAACACTTCTAAATTTTCAAAAACAGAAAAATTCTAAAGTACCCAGACAGATGTGAATCAATCAAAAACCAGAAAAAACGTTTTCTCAAGTCAAAAATCAAAGATAACCAAGAACAAACAAGTTCTTCCCCAGTGGAGTCGCCATTTTGTTGTGTAGATTAATCCGTCTTGCGGACAAGACCGATCTCTCTAGTACAAAAGGTAACTAGCAACAAACAACCAATTATACTAATCTCTCTCTAAGCATGTAAGATCTATAAAAACACTATACAGGTGTAAGGCCTACCTTATGTCCAACGCTTGCTTGATTTTGTTGAAGTCCTTCCCGTGCACTGAAAGAACGTTCCTTGTATTATCTGCAATCACAAACAAGCAAAAAGATTAAGCAGCACCTGTATAAACATTATTACAAATCATACTTATCATAATGATCAAGGAATTTATGAAATAAACCACAAATTGACAGTTTAATGAGAGAAATGAGTATATTTGTATTAACTTTAAAGATAGAAAACCTTTACAACCTATGCCTTGATGTTGTGCAGGTCCTCCCGGGGTCCGAAGCAGGAATCTCCTTTACTTTGACAAGCATTGCACTCTTGAACTAAGACAAATGGAGATGAGTGATTTAACCTCACAGAAAGTCTTAGTTAACTAAGTCTGAATCTCAACAGCATTTAACTTCAAATCTCATAAGCTTGAACTCTCCTTGAGGCTACCCAAGGCCTCTTTTTATAGTGAAAGAGAGGAGGTTTCTAGTTCCAAATATGAAGGGATAGAAAAGGGATAAGCTCCTTACATCAAGGGGTTAGCTCCATCAAGTGAGGGATGCATGAACCTCTTCAAAGCGTATCCATTCCCGAAAATTCCCGTCTAGAATCTTCTAGAATTCACCTGGAATTCACTTTTTATCTTCATTTTCTCGCCTTTTTATGTTTTACAGAGGTCCGCACCCATTACACAAAGAACATGCGGTATGGTTCCGCATGCAGGTTGAGATTTAGGTGCAGGACCGCAGGGAATGCATATAGAAAGTGCGATACCAATTCTTAGGGGATTTTAGGGATTTTTCTCTGATTTTGAAGCTTGACATGAGGAGCTGGTATATTGGACTTGCAAAAGGAGGAAGTATGAGTAATAATGAGCTCATACAGTTAGCAGAATGTCAAAGTGACAGTTTTCAGTGTAACAAGGGGATCTTCATAGTCTTCAATTTTCTGTAACTTTCATCTGCCTCTGTATACTTGGCAAAGTTAGGCTTGATAGTGAACATATGCTTGATCTCATTATCTAAAAAGAACATATTTTCAAAATACTGAAGAAGTATTTTGCCTGTTGGTGATCCTTGAGGCAGTTGTTGTCTGGCTTGCTCTTTTGCATGATTTTTGATTTTTAGATCATAATCTTTCTGAGACATTAACTTGTCATTCAATGCATGAATATCAGGCAAACCTGCTTCTGACAATGTTTTTTATTTGGCTAAAAATCTTGAGATGGATAAATTCATGTCTTTACACCGGTCCTCTAGATTACTCATTATGTTTCTTTTGTTCAGGACCTTTTTTATTTGAAGAATGGTTTCTGTTCTATCAACAATTTTCAATTCTTCCAACTCTTCCTTGGTTTTACTGTTTAAAAAAGCTATGAGTTGGATTTCATGGGCTGGTTTTTTGTCAATTTCCCTCTTAGTCTTGTCAATCTCTGCACTAGCAACTTGAAGTAACTCCCTCTGTTCATAAATTATCCGAATTGAAGGCCATTGAGAATGAATGCCATCAATAATTTTGGTCCATAAATGATTTTTTATAAATGCCACTTGATCTGTAAGATTTACTTGTGCTTGCAGAATCTTTACCTGTTCTTGTAGTCGATCAACCCTTTGCTCATGTCCTCTAGAAGTAGTCAAGGCATCATTTTTGGATTTTTCTAAATTTTTAATAGTGCCTCTCAAACTAAGAATCTATTTATCTTGGTCTTGTGGTGTGCTCCTCTGTGAGGATGAAGAAGAAGAGGTAGAGATTAGAGAAGTAATTGGCACTGCAGTTGGTAGTACTCCGTTCGGTGCCAAGTGTTCTACCAAAGTATATGGTATAGCAGTGTTTACAGTGGGGATCACTGTAGGAATGACCATTGGTTATGCTTTTCTTAGTTCTTCATTCTCTTTCATTAGAGCTTCTATTTGAATTTCCATTGTTTTTATCTGACCTGTCATTTGATGTACAAGCTGCTTTAAATCATCATTCTCTATTTTTTGCTGTAGAATTTCTTTTGCTTGAGAGTTTTCACTCTGAGGAAACTTCAAATGTTTTCTAAGAGCAGCTATATCCTCATTTTTCTATTTAATTAAGACTTTTTCCCCTTCAATGTTGGCTGGGTCACCCCCTGCTTCAATCACTATATCTTCTAGTGCTTTTATTCTTAAATTATTAGCATACAGTGAGGCTTTGTCCAACCTCATTTGATTTTCGAGGTTGAGCACTGTTTTCTCAAGCCTAATTGATTTCATAGTTTTACTGACAATTTTGGAATATAGCATTTCAGTATTGCTCCTATGAAATTCAATTTCAACTAATTCATGAATGGCATCTGCATCAAGTTCAAGATCTGTTTTGGAATAATTTGCCACTGATTTTGGCTCAGCCACTGTAGGCTTCAAGAATGACATTACCAATTTATTGGATGAATAATCAAATGCTGAAAGAAGCCTGTCTTTGTTTCCAGGCTTTTCCTTAAGAAATATAGAATGAGCTTGATTCTTGAGCTCTTCATTCTTCTCTTTAATCTGTCTGAATCTGATCTGAATCTCTGACTCTGTATTGTCAGTTTCATGAGAAGAAGGAGGAAAATCGACAGTAGCCTGGTTTTCCTTCATGACTGTATCTTTTTGTTGTGTTCCAATTTTTACATTTTGAAGCTCTTTTAATGTTTGAGTGACTATTCTTGTTGCTTCATCATTTATATCAATATTTACAGCCTTATCCTTTTCTTCTTATGTTGACTTGATTCTTTTACTATAAGGAGTTCTAAATTTTATGTCCTCAATAGTCTCAGCTATGAAACTATCTCCTTCTCTATCTCTTTTATGTACATTATCAATATCTTTGCTTGTAGAAGCCACCTGTACTGTTTGTTCAATCTGTTTGCCTTTGCCACTGTCTACCTGTATTACCTGTACTGCCTGTGAATCATCATCAGATAGGGTGTTTGGCTCCCATTCAATTTTATTTACGTATCTTTCAATATGGGGCTTAGGATCATGCAAGTAAACATGCAACTTAGATTTTACCCTTATTTCACTCAAAATACCTTGTGGGTCATACTTCCATGTAAAACTACATGGGAACTTATACTCTTTAAGTTTGACATTTATCTCATTGGCAGCTTCTCTGTTATTCACAATGAATGGCCCAATTTGATTTTTCGGCTTAAATTGGGTCTTTTTCTTGAAAGCTATGAAGTTGATTTCATCTACATTCAATAGTTGTCTCAGATATTCTAAAGCAAATATTCTTGTAGTAACAAATCTGGGTAACTTATATGGGGCCAGGGATGAGCCATACACTTTGATTTCTGTATGATTTTTATATAAATACCAATCTCCAGTTTTGTAGCTCTCTGATAACTGCAGAATTCTTCTTGTCTCATCATTGATCCTAGGGATCTCCTCTTTTTCCAAGAGATACATAGCAGGGGCTATAAATGAGTCATTGAAATCTATAAAACTATACTTTCTGTTCCATTTCCTTAAAATAGATGACCAAAATACTACTGATAGAACTTTTCCTTCTGCATCCACTTTCTTACATTCAATTGGAAACTTATCTGTTTGATAATATAGGAAGAGGTGGAGTAGATAAGAGGAGTATCTAAAAAATCCTTCTTCTCGTAATCTGGATAACTGATAATGCATACTTTCAACAATAAATTTAGCAAAATTGAACTGAATGGATGGTGATTGACCAGGGCTTAGAGTTGACAGAAAACCTAGGATAGCCACATCAGTGAATTCATCACTATGGTATCCTAGTATGAAGGAGAGCATTGAGACAATCTGTCTAGTTTCATCTGGGAAATCAACGGTGTCGAAAGGAGGATTTAACTTAGGAATATCAACTTGATTTGGACAAAAATTCTGGTATATTTTGAATCTAGCATTGAAATCCAAGTCAAGATATAGCTGGGTTAAATCTTCTATTGTTAGGGAAGCAAAATTGGGGTCGTGATTCATTTGCAGCATGGAATTTATCGACTCTTTAGTGATGTAAAACAAGGTATCTTTTTCTTTGTTACAATACATCTTTGTTCTGGCATATAATAGGCTTGGCATAATCTAATAAAGTCAAGAACAAAATGAGTGAGAGGGACAATATATCTAGGTAGATTGGATTCCCAAATTGGAATATCTTTGTCACCCTTTTCCACTGATTTGCCATAGCACCAATTATAGACATCAAGCAGGTTAAATTCTACATTAGGGTCTAGTATTCTATAGTCCAGATCAACTAAAGGGCTATTCTCTAGAGAAATGACTGGAGGCTGGACTGGTCTGACCACTTCTGTAGAATCAGCCATGAGTACAGGAGTTGGTTTGTCGATTTTGAAGGACATAGGCTGAGGAATCTTTGCAAAAGACTTCTTTTGAGATTTTGGGCCTCCATTCTTATGGGTTACATGTTTCTTGGTCATTTTTAATAATGAACGAAGCAAGCTTAAACGGTTTGCTAAGTTCCTTTACGAGAAACAGGGGTTTCTTGGCGAATTTCCACTGAAAATGGGGTTTCTGAGCAGGGTTTTTAGGAAATGCAAGGAATTTAAAGCTCAAAACGTGTATTTAAAATCAATTTCAACAGCAAAATGGACCAGTGTATGGAAAAAACTGCGAGAAAGGGCAATTAGGGATTCCAGGGAAATTTTGACAGAGTTTCCCCTGAAAAATGGACACTTTTTTGCAGTAACTTTGGTAATTATTTGAAATCGACAGGAATTTTGAAATCTCAGAGGGAAACTTCGAAGAAAAGTACCTGGAGAACCAGCGGAATTCGGTTGAAGACGTTGCAGAGGTGCTCAGTCTTCTATTTTTTGAAAATGGCTTCGCAGAGGACAATGTAGTACTTTGTAATGGAAATTCAGGGCAATGGGCATCGAAAAATGGTACTGGTAGGTTGAAAATGGCTCTGCAAAGTTTCTCAGGGTTCAAATGGCGTGATTTTGAGGAAAAACGGTTCTGCAATGTTTTTACAGGTTTAAAGTGAAAAGGTGAAAATTTGAATGCAAAATATAATTTTAATGTATTAAATGATGGTATAACCATAGTTAAATGACATTAAACTTGGGTTAAACGGGTGAGGTTTAGGGAATACTGCCAGTGGTATTCGCGAGGGTAAATGGTGGTAACCAGAAACTAGCTTTTCGAACGTGATACAACGTGGTGGCGACACGTAAGCGCGGGTAGTTTGGAAAAACCACCCATTTCGCGCGGCTTTACCAAAACATCAAACGATTACTTTATGAGCGCGGAAATGTATTAGCGCCGTCGGATCTGGATTCAACGAGCGAACGACCA
Organism: Pinus albicaulis; assembly: GCA_034641835.2. Taxonomy (NCBI): domain Eukaryota; kingdom Viridiplantae; phylum Streptophyta; class Pinopsida; order Pinales; family Pinaceae; genus Pinus; species Pinus albicaulis. The sequence goes on along the minus strand of CM076572.1, from coordinate 1,370,552,448 downwards.
TGATCAAAAGGAAAGGTGCGGGGAAAAGGTAAGTTATCAGGTTCACTTTGGGCCATTGATCTCGAGAAACCATTGCTATACCAACATTTAGAGAAAAGTGTCGCAATACCGAACTTAGAAAAAGTGTCGCAATTGCGAAACTATGCACCAAAGCGTCGCTAGACGGCTGCCTCCAAACTTCGCAATTGCCTCCAAATGTCGCTATTATATGTTTTACGAAGATATGGTAAGGAACTCTCTCTTGTTCTTCTTAGAAATAATTATATATAATATTTTTTTTTTCAAAATAGATTAAAAAAATTATATGAGAAAAATTATTAATTCATCAATATGTGTGTGTTGTGAGGAATAATTTCATATTTCAACTTAATGGTTCATTATATAATCATGTGAGCATCACCAATGATATATCTTAAAAAGCAACTGAAAAGCCATGTGTACAAAATCGATGTATATTCTAGAGAGTGGTTCTCGTATCACTATGTAAATTGTTGTATGCTACTTCAACAAAATTATAAGATAAACTGTAATACACATCATATATGCACCATAAGAATTGCCATACAACTAATTTGTTTTAGGATACATGTGGCATTCTAGGGGTAAATTCTATATGATGTGTATATCAATCTATTAGGTGTTGTTAAGTTGTGAGTATCTAAGAAATGATAAGGAATATCCATACATCATGATCTTGTAATGTGATTATAAATTGTGTCTATAATTTCCATAAAATGTATAAATGATTTGTTTAAAAAAAATCAACACAATCAAACCTAAACAATGCTCATGATGTGGAATGTCATTGGCGAAACCAAAATGATGGTCACATGTCCCACTTCTATGGTAATGGTGATCATATATATGTTGTAGCGACACTTGATGAGTAATTAAATAAATCTCAGAGTGTGACTCATTGTGCCATATTTTTTTAAAGCATGATTTGTTTTTCTAGTTTTTACTAATTTGTTAACATATTTTATTCATTTGGAAAGCTAATTAATGATGCTTTAAGTAATTAGGACCTAATGAGAGATCATCTTCACATCTTCACTGAAATATATTTGGTAATTGTAGTCACTATGTGGACCGCACATGCATGCTACTTAAGAAAAAATGAAATATAAACTATAATACACATCTTATATCCGCCATAACAATTGTCATACAACTTATTTACTTCTAGATACATATGAAATACTTTAGGTAAATGCCATATTATGTGTATACCAATATAGTAGGTGTTGGTAAGTTATGAGGATCTAAGAAATGATAGGGTATCCACACATTAGTAGTGCCCTGGTGAATTTTTTGCATAATTTTCTTTTTGTTGTAATTTTGTTGCCTGGATTTGTTATAGATTTCAAATAATATATACAATTATCTACCAATTGTTCTTTATAAAGAATAAGTACAATAAGTAGTCACCTAAAAGTGAGCCATGTGAAAATATTGGTAACATGAGTAACTTGGTAAGCTGTAAATGAAAAGTGAATAACCTCCACTCACCAATAGGTGGCAGGCAGGGTTGGAATTTGGATTTCTCTTTACCCGTCACACAATTTTTTTTGACGTTTTGGTCATTATTTTTCTAGTCAATAAACGTTACGTTTAAAATTTTGCACTTCATTAATGATGTTCTCATAATAAACTAACCCTTCACCAATAAAAGTTTGATTAAAAAAATTGAACGCTCTTCCATTTTCTTTGGATTTTGGAGTGTGATATATCTGTGTCATGGACTTTTAATACCTAAAGTTTCAAGAGAAATAATCGATTCTTGTCAAACTAATATTTCCTCAATATATGCTATGATCTACCAAAAATTACTTCAAAAATCAAGTAACCTTCCAATATAAAGAAAAAAACATGAACGAGCTTTCCCTAAATTGCAACCAGCCTAGATCCATCTAACCTCTAGAGTAAGTATAAATTCATTTTACAAATATTTAACTAAAAGAAATATTAAAAGATTTTGGATTTTGATTGTTTGTGTTGAATTAACTCTTTTCCTTTGATTTAGGAAATGGTATTGACTTTAGTAAAGAGTAAAGATGTTTAAAATTTTACTTAATTTGGAAATTCAATGTGGTAATTTTTTTTGTTAAAGTTAAATTTATGATCCATTCAAATTCATGTATATAATTTGCTATCCATTCAAATTATATAAATAATACATAATTGTATTAGAAATTGATATATGTTCTAGCACAATGCGATTTATTTATTTATTTTAATTTAAAACTTAAGCCGACATTTTGTATGAGGACGTGACCCACCTGACATCGGGGTCATATTGCATAATCTGTCTTATAAAAATTGCATAATCGGAATAAGAACAAATCCTTAGTGCATTTTTTTATTGTTTTTGTGATTAAAAAAATTAGCCAAAGAACGCTAAGGCACTCAGAGAAATCAATCTATGTATTATTTCTCACAAAATCATGTTGAGTAGTGGAGACTAAGCGCTAGATTTTTTTCTGTCCTCAATCTCTCTATTAATTATGTCTATGTAGTTATAAGAATAACAAGCCAAAGAAATCTTAGGCTTCCAGAGAAATTAGTCTGTGTGTGCAGAAATTCATGATTACTATTGACTAAATGTTATACCATTTGAAATTGCTGAGCGAAATTAATCAGGAAATGATGTACCATTTGTCAGTATCTATTTTATCATGTATGAAAGTTTTTTTTTTCCAAGTAAAAGTAATTCTATTAACAAAAGGAGTACAATACAACGGGCCGAAGTCTGGTCATTGCCAAGTCCTGTGGCATTTGAAACAAAAAACCATAGTTTGAACACTGCCCTGCAAGAGGGAAACCAGTCTAAAACAGTTCATTTGAAAAATTCCGCGTAGGGGAACCAGAGAATTGTAATACTGGAGACCATATCGAAGCAAAAAAAACAGATGCATTTTCAGAGACAACAGGAAACACATGAATAGTCCCGTGAGAATGGGCAGAAATAGAGCAAAAAACCAGAGTGAAGAGGACGAACTACTCATCAGGAGGTTCGTAGACAACTCTGCACCAGAGTTCATCTGGTTCCCCATCAGCATTATACAGGTCAGCAATAGAATGGATCACCTTCCCGGGAGGAGGAGGAGTAATCTACGCCTTGCTCGCTTGCACTGCGTCTTGCCTCTCAGTAGGTTGACCCACCGCTTCCTTGTTCGCTAGGTCCTGCGTGGCCTTGCCCATCTGACCCTGTACGTCCGCACTATCAGGGTGCTTCAGCCCAACAAATTGCGCTGAATCCTGAGCCGCCGAGAGGCTGCATTCTTCCAGGCGAGAACTGGGAACAATTTCCTGAGGCTCTTCATGAAAGACGACCGTAATTGAGGGAGTCACCCTGGGTCGATTGAGAGTGCTGTTAAAGGAAAAATGCGCGGTGTGGGTTTGAGCAGGAGGAGCGGAAGGAGTGGGGGAAGCAAGGCGACGGCCCGAGCGGAGAAGGAGCCCTCTAGGTTGACTATCAGAGTGGGAGGTAGACACAGAGGAGGTGCCAGAGGTGGAGGGAGAGCGTCGAATTTGGCACCTTGTGGAGCCTCTTCGACATCACATTCTCTGCTTGAGGCGCGACATAGTCACACTCGAGACCGCAGGGCAGGGAGGCAAAAGATGGACATAAGACAGAGGCGAGAGGGGAAACAGGGCGACAAAAGCAAGCTTGCAGGAACCAACGTGGGAGAAGTGGATATTTTCTCCAAAATCCAAACAACAATTGAGACAGCTCCTCTTACCAGTTACAGTGTGAACATTAGAAAGCCCTGCTCCTGGAGCGCACCACAGATTCACAGGTGGGGGAATTCTGTTCAGACCAGAGGGATGCTCCATATTAACAACCCAATCTACCGTACAACTGTGAATTGACTACAATAAACCACCATAAGTATGAACTGGAGGCTGAGCCATGTCACGGCATGCGAATGTGTATCGAGGAGCACTAGGAGTAAATGGCATTAAACGCCGATCAGTCAACATTAAGAATTGAATGACAGCACTCTTGCGGGTGGGCGAGTTTAATAACTATAGTAACTATATATATATATATATATATATATTTTTTTTTTTTTTAATTTAAGGATTAATAATAATTAAATTAAAATTCTTAAAAGACAAAATAAAAGCTTAATAATCACGAACTATTATGATAATTTAAAAATATAGAACTCGGGCTGAACATAGTTACAAAGATACCAAGAAAAGAAGAGTGCATGTGCATGATAACCTCTTTCTTGACAACCTATGAATGCCATTCTCAATGAAAACTCAAGACTCAACTGGATTGGATTGTGTATCAAAACAGTAGGAATGAATCAAAGTTCAATGAATGAATAACTTGATCGAGAAAATTTATAGGGAAAGGTAACTTGACTATCTATCTACTAAACCTCACTTCCATGATTAAAAAAACACCCCCACCTTCTCAGTGGTCCCATCATGGTCCACCTATTGAAAAACAACCAACAAATATTATTTTTTATATATTTTTGCATGGCCATTGGACAATGATTTACTATGGTTTTCCTACTAAATTCCAATGGATGATTATTCAAAATGATTGAGAATTAGTTTAGTCTCAAGGCATAGCCAAGAGTCTTACTGGATAATTATAGATTACCTCTCCATTGGATGATTGTACATTTTTCATCTACTTTTTCACATGAATTTCAGTTGATGCTAGATCTTTGCCTTCTATTTCTTTAGTGAAGCTAAGAGTTAACTTTGATCTTACATTAATAACTATACTTGCATGAATATCCATGCTTTTATACTTCCCCACTATGGTCAATATTGATGTATGGCCTTGGCCCATTGATATTACAATTAACTCACTATTCATATTCAATTTTCTCCAGTTCAGCCCAATAAAATAAGGAAAACAGAAAATGAAGTCCTGATTTATCTTTCCAGTGCTCCTACATAATACAAATACTCTTAAAAACCAATTAATATATAAATTTTCATCATTCATGCTAAAATCAGTTTGAATTTTTATAATGAATCTACTTACAATTAATAGATTACATTGCTCACAGAATAAGAGATAATTTACAACTATGATTTCACAATAATAAATTATCGGGCTCCCACAGGGCAATGAACTTGGTCGGATGTGACCCTTCTGCAGCAGCTCCTGAATCTGCCTCTTGATTTCATCGTTCTCCAGAACAGAGCACCGATAGATCGATCCGTTGGGTAGCGGCGCACCTGGGGTCAGATCAATCGAGTGCTTGACTTGACAGTGTAGAGGAACCCCTGTGGGTGAGGTGAAAATGTCCCCGTACTCCTCCACAACCTTATCCATTTGTTTTTGTCGTGCAGAGGAGCCTTTTCTGGAGGTCGTGGCCATAGTCTTCTTCTTGCCCTGGGGGCGGATCATCATAAAAACGAATTTCCTGGTTTGGGAAATGAGCTTACTGCATTGTTTTGCAGTAACCAAAGAGATAGTAGCAGGAGGTGGTACCTCTGGTATCCTGTACAACTTATTTCCCAAACTAACAATAACAACACAAGGCCGAGACTCATACACCGCATGACGCTTCCACAAGTATGGTTGTCCTAATAATACATCAGAAACATCAATAGGAACAACGTCGCATACTACCTCATCCGTGAAGGGCTTGATGCTATAGGGAAGGCGGCACTGCTGGCTGACGCGGAGATCTTGTCCTTGGTGAAGCCACCCAATGGTGTATGGATGTGGGTGAGCTGTGGTCGGCAAGCCCAACTGCTTCACGACATCTACCGAAATGAGGTTCTTTTGGCTCCCATTGTTGACAATGAACTATACCGGGGAGACCTTTACCCACATATGGGAGTGGAAGAGATGTTCCTCCTTCTGGATCTTTGTAGTGGCAACAGTGGCATTGGGCTCCGCATCAATAATCTGTTTCCCTTTGTCATTCCCCTTGTCAAGTTCTAATTCAGAGTTAGAGCATGCATCTGACTCAGAAGCCCGCATCTGGGCCACCAGCGACTGCTTGGCCCGACACTCACTTGTGTTGCGAGTGGAGCTCTTATGGAACTCACACCACTTTCCCGTGTCCTTCTTTGGCTTTGCGGTGTTGTTCTTTGCTTGTGGCTTCGACAGGTTGTCTTGAGTCACCGTGCCTTGGCTCTGTCCTTTTTTCTATGGTTTGGGAGCACCTTTCCCTTGCTTTTGATTCGCAGATCCAAAGTCTCGCTTCTTCTGTTTGAATTTCTGCTCAATCTTGGTAGCATACCGGTATGTCGTACCAAGCGAGGAGATGTCGAGGAGCTCCATTTCCTCCTGAATGTATCTATGAAAACAACTGTGATACTTTAGCACCAGATGTTTCTCTGAATATTTGATACCCAACTTGGTGCGCAGGGTATGGAACAAAATTTTCAGCTCATGCACATCTTGATCCCTTTGTTACCGCAGCGTGGTCCATTGTATGTACTTGTCCTCATAGCTCCCCAAAGGATAGTATTTTTCCTTGACGGTGTCTCAGAAAGAATTCCAAGTGGGTACGGTCGAGAACAGAGAGGGTTTTGTCTCGTCCTTTTTCTCACAGTGGGTTTCCCACCAGTCCTTAACATGGGGGGCAACTTTGAGGAGTGCAAAAATAATCTTCTCCCTATCGGAAAAGTCATGAACCGAGAAATATCCTTCTAATAGATTCAACCATCTATCTACGGCATCTGCATCTATTTGACCCTCAAATATGGGAATGTCAAAATTTACTTGTACCTTAAAAGGAGTCACACCTCCAGAGTGGCTGCTGGATGCAGATGTTGTTAGGTCCCTATATTACTAGTATAGTCCCTTATTGTTGTTAGTGTAACCCCCTTATTTTTATTATTGTACCCTTGTAAACCCCATTTTGTTATTATTGTGTCCTTAAATTATTATTGTTAGGTCGGCTAGGATTACATTGTGGCCCACTAGGATTACATTATGGCCCCATGGACTCCTATATATAGAAAGGAGGTTTTGTAAATTGTATCATCCAAGAATTGTTCATTTATGTAATGTATTGGAGGTTTCCCCCTCGAAGTGGCTCATTTATAAGGCGTTGATATCTATTTTCTTCTCTTTTTGGAGTTGGTTACATAACAGATGCACCACCGGTGGGCAGCCGTTGAAGGATCTGGGCAAAGTTATCCATCATCGCGTTCCTTTGTTTTTCGAGGGCCTCCTTGAGAAATATTTTGATAGGATCTCTTGCACCCTCATCTTTCTTTTCGTCCCCCATGGGCGTTCGTCGGGGTTTGCGAGGCTGATCTTGCAAAGGTTCCACCAGATCGAGCCCTAACTCCTTATACCTTGACCTCGTTGGGGACATGCAAAGAAGGATCGAGAAAAAGCAGACTGCTCTGATACCACTGATCCGGATTTATGCAGGAATGCAACAAAATAAACACATAACCATAAATACAGAGATGTAGCGGAAATAACACTTCATTTAATTAATATCAAAGAACTGAAATTTGCTTATAGACAGAATGGAAATAAAACTAGCTAGGGCGCTGGTAGCTATCTCTAAGGAGAGATGTGGCGGCTACAGGCCTCTGAACTGAGTTACAATGAGGCTCGAGGGCCTATTTATTATTGAGAAACAATGGAGAACCCTAAACATCCAAAAAACCTAACCCTAGGAGATGAAGCGCCAAAACTATGGGCCCCGTTTGGGTAAATTGGTGTTTCAACTTCCCAGGGACATAACTTTGGCATACTATCTCTGTTTGACGCACATGATACATCATTAGAAAGATCTATTCGAGGACTAAAACTTTCGCCAAAAATATAATTTTGGAACGAAATGATACAAAATGATATTTTCTGGAGGCGTGATGCCCAAAAAATGTTGTTTAGGGCCTCAAAACGGCTCCAGAAGTTCAGGACCCGAAAAACTGCTAAAAATAGTAAGTTGTGTCGAAACTGAAAAACTGAAAGAGACAATGGTGGGGCCCCAAGTGGAATAGGCGAGTGGCCACCAGTATCCACTTGGATCATTGAGTGAGCCAAAAAAGTAACTTTCCTTACTTTTTGAGTACAACCTTGCAATTGCGAAGAGGACTAGTGTTGCAAAATTATTGGTAAGTGGAAATTAAAGGGCGTAAGAACGTTTTTGAAAAAATTTCAAACGTCAAAATTAAGTCTTCTATCTTTCCTAGCACCTCATGGAAAATGGGAATCCGCAAATTCTAGTCGTCAAATATGTGCAAAATGCCTTATGACGAGCAAAATGGAGGACTGGTCCTATGCTGCTACATGAGTTAGGGTTTCATGTGGCAACATGGAACCTTGTATAGTTTTTCAAGGATAGGAAAGGAGAATATTGTTAGTTAATCATCACATGAAACTTCATCACCATTTGAAAATTGTGTCCTAATTTGAAACAATAAGACTACCCAACTATTTCATTATTTAATTTTGATTGTGTAATACAAAAAATATCCTAGATAACTTAAATAATGTAAGCACTTTTGCAAAAATTTAGTGGAGAGAACCTTCAATTACATTTATTTTGAAGTTCCACTTGCATTTTAAGCCATTTTAGTTAGTCTTTCATGGCTATCTAGTAAAAATTTCAACCTCTTGTAGAAATTTGTTTGTCACTTGTATTATAAATGCAAAAATCAAATGTAAATAAAAATGATTTGAAATGCTAAAATTCAAATGCGCGCTACATAAAAATGATTTTTAAAAAAACTACATTAACGTCTGATATCATGCGCGCATTTTCCCTTAGCTCTTGCAGAATAACATTCGCCCTCAGCTCTTGCAGAACAACATTCGCCCTCAGTTCTTGCAAAATGGTAAGTTCTTACTGCAGGCCCTTCCTCCTGTAGTAGGGTTGACCCTATTTAGGTTTTTTTGGAGCCTCTGAGAATACAAAGGTTGTGATTGATTACGGGGCACTGCCTATATTTGTGGAACTTCTTGCCTCTGGGAATGATAATGTTCGAGAACAGGTAGCACGTTCATTTTAGAGGCATAAAATTATTCTTTCCAACTATCTTTATACGTCTGTAATTTTGGAATTTGATTTAAAAAACTACTACCCAACTTTGAGTTCAACTGGTGTTTGTGTAAGGCTGTTTGGGCTTTGGGAAATATTGCTGGAGACTTTGCATCATTTAGGGATATTGCCCTCAATCATGGAGCTCCGAGGCAGGTGCTTGCCCAGTTGAATGATACTGCCAGAATTTCAATGATATGAAATGCTACATGGGCTCTGTCAAATTTTTGCCGTGGTAAACCCCAACCACTATTCGAACAGGTAAGCAGAATACATTTTCTGCCTCTTCTTCTTAGTTCGCAGACACTGTGGATTTTTTTTTATAGATCTTGGTGCTTGGTAGATTTTGACGTAATATGGACCTAGGCGCTTGTTCATTACAATGACTCCGTCATCAGGTTTTAGAAAATGCTCAGAAATTTGGGTTTCACAAGGGGATTACCCTTGCTTGCAATTATCGATTATCAATCACATTCAAAAAAGTCTTTCGTAGCATTGCTGAGCTCTTTGTAGGTGAATTTCCGAGGCAATTTCACAATATCTGAACTAAATTTGTCTGTCCTTTTCAATACTCTGCGCTTGTAATAGAACCAGACAAACAATCTAGTGGCCAATGCAATAACAACAACACCTCCTATTGCAATGCCTGCAATTCACCCTCTCTGCACGCATGAATGACTATGGCACCCTCTTTTGTGAATAGGTACTGGAGCTGAAGGTACTGGTTTCCATTAGGATCGTGGAATTCAACATCCAAAATAGTATCAAATTCCACTGCAATAGTATTCCCCAGTGAGGGCAACAGTTCATTGAGGCCTATTGGACAAATCACCCCCAAATAGCCTCCAGGGCTACCCAGAGTGTGATCATCTGGAGCAATAACAAATGCTCATCCATCCCCAATTGAAACAAGAACAGGACCCACATTGGTTACAGAAAAGGAGAAACATGTTTTGAAAGAAGAAGAAACTTTTGTATTAGGGTCCATAAATCTAACTGGTCTATTGTACAATGCCCTACCTGCACTTCAAATTGGTACTCCCAACTCCATGCTAAGGCTCACTGTGCCATTCTTCAGATGAGCATCTTAACCTGAAGTTTGATTCCAAAAAACCCAAGTCCCCTGTTCTATGCCCAAGACCTCCGTTACAACGAGTAGAGTTCTGAGCGAAATACTTCACAATAGGAAGCAAAAGAAACATCGCAAAATTGCTCCGCTTTAGACTGATAATTTTCTGTGCGAAAATTCAACTGTGGATAGTAAAAACATAATATCAAACACAACCAATCCACAGTGGAATTTGAACATGAGGATTTATAACCACAGAAAACCCTCTCTAGGTTAAAAGAATTCCATAATGGCTTTAAGATTCTACTAATGAGCGCTTACAACACCATAGCAATTACTGTCACAATGAAATCTGCTGGAAGCAAAGCCCTTGTACAGTTTCTACATTTCCACAGTGGAAGCAAGAATCTTGCTATCTCTCATGATCTGGTTCTGTGGTCAAATCCTTTGCTATGGCTGTCTTTTTCTGCTAAACGTGGATCTGTCTTAGCTTTGGCTCTGGTTCTCATTTAGGATCGTGGCTATCTGATCTTGTTGTGGCTTTGACTATACAAACTTGTTCAATAGGAAAATGTTGACTCTGCTATATATAGGAGCTTCAATGGGTGCTCTCAAACACTTTTTTGGGCAACTTTGTTTTGTCTCTGATTCAAGGCAGAACTATGTTGGCCTTGGTTTTTTAGTCCTTGGAACTTAGTTCTCTCATATTTGCCATCCTATCCCCAGTTTGCTACCGATAAAGACATAACTTCACGATATCAAAATTGACTATTTTTGGCCATTTATCTTTAGTAATGGTACAACCTTAATTTGGTGCATTCGTACAGTATCTGAAGAGCACTCTCAAGCTGTTATTTAGTATTTTAGCATAACTACTACATTTAACTGCCATGCTCTAATATTTATATCAACCATAAGCATTCTTAAGGTAGTTACACGTTTGTGAATCAGAAGGAATGCTTCTGACAACTTCTTATCATAGTGGTACAATTCTGTTCGCAGTTTATCTTTTATAAACCTCCAATTTTCCAAATGTAGTAGAGACTACAGTTTGCATCTGAAATTTTGGAAAAATCTGTTTAGTATTCTACAGAAAATGCATTAAGAATAAAAAAGGCGCACAATTTGTAAAAAGCCCTCAATTTTGTAAAAAGCCCACATTTTGTAAAAAGCTCACAATTTGTAAAATGCCCACTTTTATTTTATTTTTGCTTATATATTGAGCTCCCATTGAGTTCAACAAGTCTTGGGTTTTCTACACCATTGAGAGAGATTTATTGTTTTCTTTATAGGATAATTTGCATCAATGGAAGAAAACATTAGAGCTGGAAAAAAAATTCAAAAGGGTGAAAGGGGTGATGGCAGAGTTTATTGCCCTTGTAAAAAATGTTGTATGAGAAATAATGTTAGAGTTTTAATAGCAACAACAACAGTGCATTATAGGAAATATGGGCACATTGATGGTGGATCGAATGAATATCATCCCGTGGTAATTAATTATCTATTTTCATTTTGATTATATCATAAAATTTTATATTATTTTAATATTTTTTATATGCGCACTAATGTTTAATTATTAATGTTTGTAATTTTCATAAAGGCACAGTTGCCCCCCAACTTTTTGCAGATGATCAACCAGCTTCCACAACAAAATAGTAGTAGATTAAATGATGTTGCACCAGTACAAGAGAATATTGCAGCAAATATTAGTATTGGAAATGATGCTATACAAGGTGAAGAACATGAAGCGAATGATGAAGGTAATTTTAATGATCCCATGGAGGTAGATCATGATGATAGTAATGAGACAATTCACATTAATGATGGGACAAATCAAATGCTCCAAGACTTGTATGGTGAGTCAGATGATGATGGTGGAGATAGCAGTGACGGTATTTATGATGTACCTTTGATTGAAAGGTCAAGTGAACGACTTTTTGAACACTCAAATGCAACTCTTCTCTCTGCTACATTGTTGCTGGTGAACTTAAAGGTTATGAATAATTTGTTGAACAGATGTATGACACAACTCCTAAGGTATGAAATATGTATATATGATCACATATATGTAAATGTTGATTATTTTCCCTTTTTTTAGTTGTAATAAATGTGTAAAATAATAACTTATATATATATATATATATATATATATATATATATATATATATCAAAATCAGCCGGTCAGGACGGCTGCCGGTTGGAACTGGCCTTGCAACCCGGTCAATAGCCTATTCTCATCTGTTTTGGCCGATTAACCAGACCTAACCGGCCGGTTAAGTATGGAACCGGCTAGTTTATGCATAAACTGGCCAGTTCCGTACTTAACCGGCCGGTTAGGTGCTCCTCCATGAGTTGCAAATTCCTTAGTGTCTCCTCCATGAGCTGCAAATTCCTCTATTATACTAGCAACAAACTTGTCTAATAACTCATACTCAACACCTTATAGTAGCAACAATACACATGATGATTGATAAATACAAGGCTGGCTAGCATAAAATCCCTGGCAGCATGCAACTCATCAAGTGTACTTGATGACAATTTATGTTCTCAAAACAATCAGCAGCAACCTTATTTCACACTCAGCTAGGAACTGTCAGACCCTCTCTCTCTGCTCACACATAGCAGCAACATAAATACAAAACCTTTCACACAACATACAAGAAATTTGATCATGGCATCAAGACTGATGCAAATGGTCTGACGCCACTCAAGGGACAACAACATACAACCTAATGAAAATGTGACTGGCAATAATAAATTGACCACTAGAAAATTCCCGCTTGGAAATGCACTAAACTGGCTACTGAGTTTTCTGGGTTTTAATGAATCTTTTCAGTGATAAATTTTGTCAAACACATTCTGAGCAGACTGCTAAATTTGTAATGCTTTCTCAACTTGTTACAAATAGCACTAATAGTGGGTTTCATAAACCAATTCAATACCTCTAAGTGTTGTAGATGTTTTTCTAGAAATTTATTGGCAAGCAAACATAGATAATGAAGAATACAAGATCTTCAAAATGCTGGTCTGATATATATATATATATACTGAACCTAGAATTGTCTTTAAGGATGATACAATGAATTGACAACATATATGAGCAGGGACAGATTGTATATTATAATATTAACTCAGCAATAAAACACAGTGAATAATATAAGAGAAACCTGATACATTACTTCAACAAGTTTGCTTATGTATTTTTTGATGATATGTATTGCATTTGGTGCCATTTTGATATATTCACCTTTGCATGGTATATAAATGAGAAAAATTTTCATATTTTGTCTCTATTGGCTTGGAATCATGGTTGCAAATCTTAAAAATAGTTTTTATTTATTTATTATTTTTTTCATTTTATTAAAAAATAATTATTTAATGTATTTTTTTTAAAACCGGTTCATTGAGATCTGACCGCTACCGGTTAGACCGGTTCTGGTTCGAAACCCGGTTCATTAGCTCCACCGATCCAGTCATCGGCTCCGGTTTTAATAACTATGATATATATATATATATATATATATAATAATAATAATCTTTACAAGACACTACTTTTTGTTTCTATTGTAGATTGTTGGGTGAATATTTGTTACCATCGCCAAATACTTTACCTCGAACATATCGAGATCTACGTGCTATTATGAAACACTTTGGAATGGAATATAACACTATAGATGCATGTCCTAAAGATCATATTATATATTATAGAGAACATGCGTTGAAAACAGAATGTCCGAAATATGGTACCAGTAGATATTGAACAGATCAACTAACCAAAAAGGTGCCTCAAAAGGTTCTTCGTCATATTCCCATAATTCCACGTTTGCAGCGAATGTTCAGGTGTAACAGCATAGCACAGTTAATGGATTACCATTCAAAGAATAGAAGTGGAGATGGTGTTCTTTGAATGCCTGCAGATGGTTCTGCATTTAGAGAAATCGAGGAAAAATATGTAGATTTTAAAAATGAACCTCGTAATGTCAGGCTTTCATTGGCAACTGATGGTGTTAATCCATTCAGAGAGCTTAGATCTACTTACTCAATGTGGCCTATTTTCATTATCAACAATAACATTCCTCCTTGGATGTCAATAAAGAGGGAGCACATAATGTTGACTATGATTAGTCTAGGTATTTGATACATTATTTCTTTGAATGCAACATTTTCATTTCTCTCTTTGTTTGCATAAATATATATTTTATTTATTTACTTACTTATATATACATATATCATGGGAGTAATTATTATGTACCGTAATTTTGAACAATTAGGTAAGTACCAGGTCAAAGATATGAATGTATATATTGAGCCTCTTATTGATGAGCTTATACAGTTATGGCATGGCATCACTATGTATGACATCACTAAACCAATCAAGCAAAAGAGATTTCAATGTCATGGAATACTTGTATGGACAATTCATGATGCCCCAGGACTAACACATGTTTGTGGTATGTAATATTTAATTTCACGTTAATATAATACATAATTATCTAAATTAGATATACCATATTACATGTTTTAAAAATATCTCATAGTATATTAATTGTTATTGATCCATCTATTGCAGGTCTTCAAACAAAGGGTAGATTTGCATGTCCAGTTTGTGGCCCTAAGATGAACTATCGTCATTCGCCAGACTTAAAAAAGATGGTGTTTGATGAGTTTAGGCACTTCCTCCCTAGGAACCATAAGTATCGTACTACTGAAAAACATCTTTTCAATGATAAAGAAGAAACTAGATTAAAACCACGAAGAATGACACCTCAATTGTGGATGTTGGAATATAACAGAATTAATAATCGTCGAGCAGCTGGTACGTAATTTGTGTGTGTATATATATATATTATTTGTTTATGTAATGTTTGGAATTTTTGTTTTAACTAATGAATTTATTTTATTGTATTTTATAATTAATATTGTTCTGATTTATTTTATTCTTTGATATCAAGGTCATCGTCGCCGTGAAGGTACTAATATTGTACTTCCACCCGGAATGAAATGTTATCCTTCTCAATTCGCAAGGTTGCCCTACTATGAGGACATAAAAATAGCTCATTTGTTTTATACAATGCATGTCGGGAAGAATGTGACAAAAATGTTATGGCGAACCATATATGGTGCACATGATAGAGATAAAATTGACAAAATTTGTGCTGACATTGAGAAATCAAATCATGCAATGAAAAGTGTGATCGACGGATCAAATAACAATGGAGGTCGAAATTATAATAATATTCCATGGTTATTAACAGAACAATAAAGCAATGATGTAAAAGAGGTCGTTAGAAGAATTAAATTTCCAACAGGTTTTGCTTCAAACATAAATAATATCTTAACGAAGAAAGGTGACTTCAGTGGGGTGAAAACACATGATTGGCATACCTTTGTTAAGGTAATTTTTTTGGTATACGTTTTTGTATGTTATTGCTTGAATACATATTTTAAATTTTCCTTTTTTTTTGTTTAATTTGGAAACCAATAACGATTCATTTTTTATTGTTATAGTATGTTCTACCTGTATCTCTCCTAAACGACTTCGACAACAATGTCAAACAAGTTATATATGGTCTTAGTAAATACATGAGGTAAGTAGTTTTGATTTATACGCAAAATCTAATTGCTACAATTTCTTTTCGTACTTGATGAAATGATGTATTAATTTACTTGTAATGAAATATATATTATGTTTCATTGAAATAACCTTGCGTAATGATTTGCAGATGGTTTTCATTGAAAGAAATCCATCAAGATGAAATAAAGTATTGGAAGAGAGAAATTCCTCGGCTAATTTGTGAAATGCAAAAGTATCTACCTCCAACATTTTTCAATGCACAAGAACACTACTTGATACACCAAGTTGAGGAGATTGAAATGTGTGGACCAGTACACACAAGGTCAATGTGGATGGTCGAGAGGCACTTGAAATCCTTGAAGGCTTTGGTTAAACAAAGAGCACGACCTGAGGGTTATATGGTGGAGGGATATGTGGTATATCAATCCATGGTGTATATTAGTCATTATCTTCCTAAATTAGCTGCGCCAGCCATGAAGGCGGTGGATTGCATTTGGGATGTGAACTCCATCAAAAATTTTGAAGAGGAGCACCTGTTGGGAAAAGGTAGAATGAAGAAAGTGAGAGGTAAAAGATTTATTATGTATAATACATATAATGTTTCATTTTTTTACATCATGTATATGATAATTATATTCATTTAGGTCTTATTCTTTCATAGTTTATTAATTAATATAATTTACCACGGTTATAAGTAATATTTATTAATATTGATGAATTATTGTTTTTTTATTCAGGTGCTCAAGATTATGAGGCACTACTTTTATACATTGCAAACAATCTTGAGTGGATGAGTGAATGGATTGAAACATGTAAAGCACGTAACGACAGTAGGTTATCATGGCAACTACTGTCTGAATTGATTAGAGAAGCATATCGTAGTGGAGATGGGAACGTTACGAACAGGGAAATCGATTTAGCATATGGTTTGAAAGATAGAAAGGTAAGCAATTAATTCACCTATTTTATTCATTACTTATTTTATACTATATTTATAATGTGACAAGAATTTTGATTTTTCAGTTAATTTTCATGCTGTGTAAATTATATGTTTAATTATTAATTGAGAATTCATCTTTTTCATGTTTGGCATATTGCAGTTGAAACACCACAAGGCTATGTGGTGCAATGGTCGTCGATTTCGCGTTAAACAGTTGGATGATAACAGGAAAAATTCTGATAGTGGGATAACTACAGTATTCCAGGTCACTAATGTTTCCTCCAGGAGTGATAGACATCCTCGAGAATCTGAAAATAGATATTATGGGTTCTTAGATGATATAGTTGAGTGTGACTTTAATTCCTTCAAAATATTTTTGTTCGACGTCAAATGGTATAGGCTACGAATGAATGTACGTGATGATGATAGAACACTTATTCAACATGACAATGGATTTCCAATGGTTAAAACATCGCAGTTTGAAGCAAGAAAAGATCGCTATGTTTTTCCAAGCCAATGCGAACAAGTCTTTTAATAAGAGGTTCCAGGTGAGAACGAATGGTCATTTGCTATTATATATGATCCAAGAGGAAGGCCAGTAGAGTATACTGTAGAGGAAGAAGATGATATTGATCAAGAAGAAGATGATGCAGTGGCAGATGAGCAGGAAGATGCATTGATAGATGAAGAAGGTATCTTAGAAGATGAACCAGGCATAGGAGATGAGGCAACAATTATTGATGATGATGTCGATGAGGATATTATTGAAAATGACATAATTGATGATGATGATGACATGGTCGATCATTTCAACACCGTTTCTGAATCAGATGTTGATATAGATGTTGATTAGTTGGATGAAGATCAAGAAGATACAGAAGAAGAATATTGATACAAATGTTATGTTCGAGTATGAGCTGGTATGTTATAACTTTATATTTTAATATGTAGGAATTATTGTCTGTTGGGAAAAATACTGAGAGGGGGGGTGAATCAGTATTTAGGGCTGACTGAAAACTTTTCACCAGAGATCTTATTATGCTGTTAATTCTTTACTTAGATTATTGCATCATTCTCTTAGTAACATGTGAAAAGAAATAAAAAAATAAGCCATTACACAAAAGGAACACATATGAACACCAATATTTAAGGTGGAAACCCAATTTGGGAGAAAACCACTGCTGCTGTCGTCTCAGTCTTCAATATTTATTATAAAGAAAACATCTTACAATTTTGTGCTGGCGCAGAATCATACCAGCACGCAGGCACCAACCTGCAGAAGGCTTCAACCTTCTCTCGTTCTCCAGCCTCTCCTGGAAGGGAGCTTCGACCCCCTGATTTAACACCAGCTTGAACTGGCAGAAAGCTTCCACTTCTATGTAGAAGACTTCAACCCTTAGATCCACCGAATTTCTTCAATTTCTTCATCAGACTTGCATCAGATCTTTATTATTTCTTTGCTGATCTTCCTAGAGCTTTTTCATTTCCTTGATCAACTCCATAGGTGCATCATGGATTCAGCGTTATCAAACAACAGAGTTCGATCATGCAGATCTCATAAAGAGATTTTTATTTACAATGCCTCTGCATGCACACCTCGTACTATGATTCTCATCACCTTATATAGTTTTAGCCTTTATTGAAACCATGGGTCAAAACCATTCAATTGCTAATGGTATTATTAAAAGTCTAACCAATCCAAATTGAAATCCCGATCTTTTTTCTTCCATGCTCGAATTGTCCCAAAGGTAATCTCTATCTCCGCCAAATAATACTATAGCCAAGGTAAAGTACCAATAACGTGCCGCTGATGGTTTTCTTTCTTTTATTTATCAAATTCGTGGAATTTGATAAATAAATATTATTCACAACCTTTGGCAATTAAATATATAATAGAAATTTATAGTAATAACCAATGCTTTTATCAAAAAGCTTTTAAATAGACATTTGGTTCCGGTCCCACATACATAATCGACGGCCCAATCAATATAATTTAAAAAACTGGGGCCCATCGCTTACGATCGTTTCCATCCAACGGCGGAGAACACATCGCTCGGCATCAGATGATCCGACGGATATCGTTCATTGATTATGTACGGCTGATAACGCGCGATGGCGCGCCGTACCTTGGGTAACTTTCGCACATCTATAGCAAATGAACACCATCCGATGACCCCTTCCCAGATCAACGGTGCTTATCAATATCCCTGGGTATCCTGGGTCGAGCAATAACGCGCGATGGCGTGCAGTGACAAGCGGTTTTGTGGAGTCGTACAAGGACGCGTGTCACGCGTTCTATGGAATCGCTCCCAACCTCTTGAAAACTACTTGCCCGTCGAAGGTGGTGCGATAGAAACCACAAACCACCTTTACTGTTTTCTCGGTCACGGTTCTGCTCTTCCACGCAGGGTTCCGTCGCGCTTCCGTTTGATATGTTCCACCTCTTTCCTTCCAGGTTCCGTTCATGATTCTAAAGGGTTAGTCCGTGTTCCACCGAAAGTTCAATGCTAAATACTCTGTTTTAGTTCTTTCACGTTATAACTAGTTTTCTCTCACTCCTCGTTCCTTTCTCCATGAAAGCCAGTCAGCTCCTTACTAATAGTGTAGACCCTTCCATCATATATTTAACGAATATATATAACTCCACTGTCTACCAGTTTGGATACACTGTCAACCGTATTAACATCGGTTCCTCAATCAACATACAGAGCACAGGGTTTCTTACGGATGTCAATTATCCTTCATCATCAGGATGCATACATATGTTCACACATGAATTAACTCGTCCTTATTTATATTGATTCTCCATTAAATACAAAGCTTTCCATCAAGGACAATCATATAATAGGATACAGGAAACATATTGCCAACATTGTCTTTAAATAATTTACTAATTATGCAGGTTTGTTGCATGTTGTTTATTATTTCAAACCAATAAATAATGGCCTTACTATTTTTTATTATTTCGCAGGATTCACAGGATTCATTTGATTCTATGGTTAGGTCTCTGAAAAAACCAATTAAACACTTAAATAGTCAAGATTTGGAAGACAGGCTTTACCCCCACCATAAATTGCTGAAAAACCGGCCTTCAGTTCAGCTTGCTATGCTGAAGACGAGGGTGGATTTGCATGATCAGTTGAATGAAAATGAATCAGATATTCAGGATGCGTTTGAGGGCAGATCCATAAGCCCCATAGATGAAGATCCCATTGCTGCAGAATTTATGTCTACGTTGAAGCACAAGTATAGTGTTGTATCGGAATACAAATTAGAGGACAACTATACCAAGTCTAAATCAACTGAATCCAGTTCTAGTGCTCTTGAGCTTACCGAATTAAAGCCAGAAGCAGGATTTACAATCTCTAATGGGAACGGGTATGGTAGTTCCAATATTGGATTGGATGTCCGGAGCTCTGCAATAGGCACTGGACCTGATCGTAATGAACCCCAAATAATTCAATGTGATGAAAATATGGACTTTGATGATGATCAGGAAAACAAGCCAGAGCATTCTGGCAATATTGAAGAAACTGAAGAGGTTTCCTGTGATTGATTGAATCAACTCAGCCATAAGACATCTACTGCAGGCTATTTTGTATCAGATGGAGAATCGGTTTTGCTTTCCCATGATGATGGATGCTGCTCTTTTCACGATATAGAAAATTTAGAGGTGTGGAGGTTTTAATTATTGTACTTAATTTTTGGGGTTTATGGGTGTTATAATTTATACATTTTGGGATTTTCTATTAGAAATAGGGAAAATCCTAGGGGTTAGATTATTCTCATGGTTTAAATTTCTATATTTGAAATAAAATTCACCAATTTCTATTTAAAAAATGATTTGCCTAAATATTTGATGTAGTTTAAATAGGATGTAGTTCATTTCAAAGACTGTTGAAATTTTCTAGAAACTATTATTGGGATTTCAAGAATATTTATGCACTCTTTAAATTTTCCCTTAACATAAAGGGCAGTTGATGTATGAGTAATACTCAGTATTGTTTTTTTCCAATCTCCAGGAGAAGGATGAATATAAAGCTCCATATGGGCTTACCCCAAGCATGTGGGGTGATTGCTGGTTGATCAGAGCAGCTGGTTCAGATGGTCGCTCTGGTAAATATGTTGTGGCAACATCTGCAGGTTGTACATTGGACTCAGGTTTTTGTTCATGGGACTTTTATAATAAAGAAATTATGGCATTCCATACTGAATCAGAGGCCTTCACTTCCACGTCCAGTACCGTCTCTCCAGTTTTGGCAGAGAGGGATGTCTCGGGGAGAAATTTTGGCTTTGCAAATGTTGTGCCAGAGAATCAACATTGGTGGTACAGCCCATGTGGGCCTCTTATGGTATCTACTGCCAGTGCCCAAAAGACAGTTAATATTTATGATATTCGTGATGGAGATCCTGTGATTTCAATGTGTTTGTTTTGAAAGTTTAGGTTTCATAGTAAATCATCAATGGGCTCTAAAATAAGGTCACATTGAAATTTTGGATACATGTTTCATGCCAAAATCAGTTGTATCTTCCATAATTACACAATCTTGGACCACTCTGTATAAATCTGCTTCTCGGACAATATTACATCTCCCTCATTATACAGGTGGTGTTCTTACATGCATAGCAAAGGCATTGTTTTGGCAATCATTTTTTAAGTCACTAGATATTGTGGGTACAAGGATCTAGGGTCTCCACATGAAATTGTGTTGCCCGGAGACTCACTCTGCCTATCCTTAAATTTGTAAACATAGTAGTATGCCAATGCTTCTTTCATTTTGTATGCATAAGACGATTTTTTGTCAAAGTCCATAATTGTTTTTAAGTTTTATCCATCCCAGCTTTGTTGTGAATGCACAGGTTTTTGGCTCAACACATATCTGTTATATCTTTGTACTTTTCCTTTACTAACTATTTGAAATTTCTAGTTATATTTAGAGGTGTCTTTTAAGGGATGAGGGGACTTACTTGGATTTAGTGCTGCCAGGCTTATCATTTATTCTCCAAATGAAGCCCTGTAATCTGTAACACTATATGGGCATGCAGCTCACTTGTTAAAATATAGTTGATACAATATGTTGTACATGAAGCCTGGAATTGTGTACATTCCTGGAATATATTAATTTGCAGACATGCTTAAAAGAGAGATAGGGTTTGATAAAATAAAAAACCCTGAACATGAAGAAAAAAAAGAGGCAATTATTTTATACAGATAGAACCAAGACACTATCTCCTCATTAATAACAAAACCTCAGTCCAAAAATCATGTGTACAAATTCTAGAAGTCAAAAGTTGAAAATTTCTGAAATGGAACCAGGCCCTTTTCAAAAGAATAAATTTAGTAAAAACAAGGGTGAAGAAAGTTATCTTATCAAAATTTCCACATATTGTTTTAGCAAGGAATGACTCCGAGTCCTGAGGAGTGAGACTGAGGAATTTCTCTTTTGCTGCAGGTTGCAGTTCTCTTCTCCAACACGATGAAAAGAAAATTCTTAGCTTTGGAGTCTGAAGCCCGAGTCACAACTTGGAAGTTGGTAAGGAAAATTATTAGGGTTGTTGCCACTTGGCTTGGAGTTCGCAGCCTCATTAATTTTCTTTAATTCATTTCCTTCAATGCTGCAGTTTTCACTGGCCAGCAACCTTTACAATAAAATTTATTAGACCCGTCACGCTATGAGGAAAATTTGACGTGAACACTGATCATTGATTTCTTATTGTGATAACAAACATTGGAGATTTACTGTCCTGTTTTAAAGTTTCATTTTTTTTTTTTAAAATTGAAACCGCCGTCGGTATACTAACGTCTTGTAAGCGTCGCTCTTTTGACGTTTTGAATGATTTCCATTTTCGTCGGTCTTGTGACGTCCGTCGATATTGCGATAGTTCTAGAAACGTTGGAAGAGCGACCGCACAAAGATGTCGGAAGGGCGACGCTCAAAATTTTGGACCACATTTCGTCGGAATTGCGACAGTTCTTCCTAGCGTCGATATTGCGATGCTTCTGGAAAGCGTCGGTCTTGTGACACTTTTGTAATACGTCGGTCTTCTGACACTTTTGTACGGCATCAGAAATGCGACAGTTTGGAGACGTTGGAAGAGCGAAAGTATAAAGACGTCGGAAGAGTGACATTCAAAACGTTAGACGACATTTCGTCAGAATGGCGACACTTTACAAACGTCGGACGAGCGACGTTAAAAACGTCGGACCAAATTTCGTCGAAATGGCGACACTTTACAAACGTCGGTTTGGGAAACGTCGGAAGAACGACTCGTGTTTGGAAGCGACGGAATAAGTGTTGGTAGTGCGACACTTTGTAAATGCGTCGGAATTGCGACCACATGACAAACCACATTTTTCCCGTCCTCAAATTGTCGCTCTTGCGATGACTGCGTGTCGGAATAACGACGATTTGGCCGTTGGAAATTGCGCCAAATTTTCTAGTGTGTGAAGGAACCGCAAAGTTCATAGACACGCTCCAACCATGTGATCAGTTGAGGAGGGGAAAAATCAGTCCTGTGGTTCATATGTTCAATGAGAATTTGTGAGTCTCCATAGAAAGACATGTTTTCAATGTATAGTTGTTTGGAGAACCATAAAAGCCCCCATAAGGCCAGCAGCTCCGCTCTAGTGTTTGTGCATGAACCTCCATTCCAATATATATTGTAATGATAGTTTGGGTTCAATTTCAACCAGGCCTCACATACAAAAAGGCCAATATGTGATGCCCAATCAAAGAAACCCGCAGAGTAGTTGATTGAGTGACATCTCAATCTGAGTGATAAATCCCTAGTCGATTGTTTGTTGGCACTCAAACCACTCCACCATTGAATAATCTGCACCACCACCTTATTCGGATCAGATATATCCTCCTGGAAAATTCAAGTGTTACGTGTGCACCACAGTTTCTAGTGAAACAACTTGGGAATATCAATATATTGTTCACCACTCTCAAGCCAACAGTTCAAACAATCCATGTACGAGCCATAATCCCGGTGTGTGAATTTGAGATAATCCTAAACAGTCCTCCAAATATACTTCGCCATTGTACACTGATAGAACAAGTGGATATTATCCTCGCCCGACAGTGAACACATCCGACATCTTCCTAGTCCAGATATACCTCAATTAAATTATCCCATGTAATATTTTTGTTTCTCCACACCAACCACATAAATATGATAACTTTGACAGGTGAACCGGACCTCCACATTTTGGAAAACCAACTTGTTTGCACATGACCCCTTAGAATTTTTAAATCCTCCTTGTATGTTTTGCCCGTGCAAATGAGGTTGTTCTTGAGAACACCACTCCATGACATATAGTCTCCCCTACTATTTAGCTGGAAGCCCGCATTTCTCATTCCATTAGTGTAGGCCACCCATTCCTCAACAAGTCCAGGTGGCAGTTGCATTTCCTCTGCCCCCTTCTAGATATGATAACCCCCATGTCATTCCCTAATTGTCTTCCCAACAAATAATATGCCACGGGCACCTAGTGCATTTGAGAGAACAACACTCACTAGATTAATATTATCATATTCACGGATATTACCCCTTCCAATTAGTATTCTCGCCCCGTTGTTGAAAATCCATCACATCCTCCTTTGATACAGGTTCCAAGTTTTCATAAATCCGTTCCAAATGTTAGAGCCCCTTCTTTTTCGAGGTCTGCCAAGTAGAAGCCAGTCCTCCACTGATTGATATTTAATGTATTTATAACTGATTATATTCTTCCATGTTCTAGAAAATTTCAGAGCCCTACACATATATTTAAGCATAAGCGCCTTCCCAAAAATACCCACATATAGCAGGCCCCATCCTCCTAAATCCTTTGGGCACATTATACTTTCACATTTTCCAGCACCTCCCCTCCCTTCCCAAATGAAATTGGCCATAGTAGATTTTATCTTGGATAAAATAGCTTTTGGAATGGAATATAAATGCGGCTAGTATACTGCCAGCTATTGCAACACATCTTGTGCCAAGATGAATCCCCCCCCCCCTTACATACCCATCTGTGCGTCCATCTATTCACTCTTTTCCAAAAATTATCCAAAATCCAGGTCCAATCATCAACCTTGTATCAGTTTGGATTCAAGTGGAAGCCCAAATAAGTGAACCCCTCCACCAGTGGGGAAATTTTAAAGTTAAAATCCGCCCCAACCTATTGAACAATGTTCATGTCTCCCTATGAATATAGAATAGCTGACTTCTCCTCATTAGAAATCATGCCTGAGGCCCTACCATATTTCTCTATAAGACCCTTCATATCCTCTGATTGGGGCCATTTCAACATTCCATATAACAAAACATCATCCATGAAAAAACGGCGAGATGCATCCTTACCGCGCATAATCTTGATGCCCTCGAACTTAACTTCGGTGAAAATGTTGTTAATTTTATTGCTTAAGAAATCCATCACTAGAATGAACAATAGCGGTGAGAGGGAACAATCCTGTGTAAGAACCCTCTTGGCTTTAAAAACTTTGGAAGGCATTCCATTAATCAGAACAACTAATGGTGCATTCCTAATGCATCTCATAATCTACTCCACTGCATTGCTATTTAGACCAATTTTAACCAATACCGTTCGTAGAAAGGCCTAATCAACCCTGTCATGTGCCTTACTCAAATAAATTTTCATAAAAAATGCCTCCAACTTCAGACTGTGGATTGAGTGTATAATTTATTGAGTGGATTCTACATTGTCGTGAATGAGGCGATTATAAAGGAAGCCAAATTGCACCCGCGAAATGTGCCTCGATAACTCACTCTTGATCCTGTCAGCTAAAGTTTTAAAGATAATTTTATATAAAGTGTTGCGGAAAGAAATATGCCTATAATCAGAGAATGTACTTGAGCCTGCTTTGTTAGGAATAAAGGATATAAATGTAGAATTTATAGCCCCATGAACAAATCCCTTTACACGAGATTCTTCCACCACGTCTACTATGTCCTGTAAGAGAAAATATGAGAAATGCGAGAAGAAATCAATGGTCCACCCATTTGGGGCTG
The DNA here is from genome assembly GCA_034641835.2 of Pinus albicaulis. Taxonomy (NCBI): domain Eukaryota; kingdom Viridiplantae; phylum Streptophyta; class Pinopsida; order Pinales; family Pinaceae; genus Pinus; species Pinus albicaulis. The sequence continues at coordinate 1,370,526,853 of CM076572.1, read as the reverse complement.
GGCTTTTATCTCAGGCAAAGGAGATGATGACTCTTTTGATTCCTTAGCACACACTTTAGTATTGAGAGAATTTTTTTTCTGCCTCTGTGAACATAACTGGAAAATCTTATATGTCCCAAATCTGATCCTCTATATGAGACCTGGTGCAAGCTAGGAAAATATCTTCAAAGAATTTAACTGCCTCCTCTTGAATCTCCTCAATGGAATGAAACTTATTGTCGTCCACACGAATTCCCCATATCACATTCCCTTTTCTACGCATATTGGCATATGCATGGAATTATTTGGTGTTCCTGTCCCCATCAAAGAGCCAAAGTGCCCGAAGTTTTGGCCTCTGGGTATATTCCTGAACCAATAGAATCCGTTGTTTTTCACCTTCCAAAAATTTAATATGATCCCACCCCCACTGAGTCACATTACTCCCATCCATATCAACAAAAATAAGTTTGGTTTCCCGTATGATCTCAAAAAGTTTCAGTATTAGTCCACGTTTCTTCTTGCTTTCCCAAGTCCTAACAGTGGATTTAAGCCACTGTAGAGTTTACGCCATATGCGCCATATGCGCCATAGGCGAAACCTATGCACCCCTTTGTCTAGATTTTAAAAATTCTATGACCAAAGAGTTGAAGCTAGCGTCTTCGCCAACACTTGTTAAATTTGAAGGGGATGCCCTTCATTTGCTTCTCAAATTTCCATTCTAAAAAAATAGGCCTATGGTTAGAAACCAGCAAACCCTCCACCTAAGATTTCACCGAACCCATAGTTTCTAGTATCCCTTGGTCTAAATATATCTTTTAATTAAATCTAGAAGAAAAAAAAAATCTATAATTAATTTTGAGATATATTTAAATCGTCTAGTCTCACTAATTGAAGGGAGGGAGAGAGAGAGTGAAGAACACAGACATAGACACAAGTCACCACCTTAATGACTACTTGTCTCGATATGAATTTGCAAAGTCTAAGTGTGGTCCAATCATGACAAAAGCGTATGTCGATTTCCATATAAAGGAACAACCATATACCAGAATGCATGGGTGCCCAACCACTGAAACCGCCAGTCTAATAGGATTCCCTTCGTATACATGGTTCTATCAACCATTATATGCATACATGTACCTGTAAATGCAAATCGCCCTCCAACATCATCATCATGGGTTTTATCAAATTACCCACAACCATTCTTTGGGTTTTATCAAATTACCCTCAACCATGCCCACAAGCCACCAAGGCTCAACTCAGCCACCAAGGCTGAACACAACCATGTCTAGGGTTTTCTTAGCTGACCCTAAACCATGCCTACATGAATCCTTTTCCACTTCACTCTCACATGTGGTTACAAACCAACACTACAAATACAAAGTGGTTTTAAGATTACCATGAAATTTATGAGGGTATACATGCCTTACAAGGCTTGCAACACAACTCCAGCTCTTGGAGTTACCAAGTACGTACTTTACAAAGACCACTACGAAACATCCTAGACTTGCTTACTAATAAATGTATGTGACACATAATACACCATAATATTGAGTCTATTCCACAAACTCACACAAACTTTAACTTAGTTGTCCATCATTCTTTAATACACAGTGTAGCTCCTTTGATACATATTTAGTGTCATGTCTTCATCATATCCTACAATTTTGTATTGTTGGAATGAGCAGTTCCAACACACACTCATAATTGTGACAATAGTTGGTCAGACCAATGTCACTTCAATGACAACCAAAAATACCATGACACAACATAATGATGCACAAAAATGCACCAAAAACTTAAAATATGCAACATATTGAAAAATAAATGGCCACAAAACCAGAGAATTAAATTATTTCGAATGATAAAGTGATGACACGACTCAACGAAATGTCCACTGAACTAATGAAAATAATAGTGGCTCATGCCCGACCACATGCACACCAATTAATTCTCCCCAAACTTAGGCACTCGAACTTTGTTCATCACCTCCAATGTGGCTGTCATGATCCAACCACCAACATAGATGCCCTTGCTCTTGTAATGCCACCATACATGTGGCGAAAATCAGATACAAAATCAATGCCTTTCCCAAAATTTTCTCATACACAAGAGAGTATTTCCACAACCTTTTCTCTTCCATGTAAACCATCAATTGTATTCACATCAATGAGTCGAGTTGTTGCCACTCCAAGGACATAACGAAGGCGCTCATGTATTATCTTAACTGGTTGATTATATGGTGAGATGACAACCACTTTATATACTTCTTTAAGTTCATGATATTTTTCCACCGAATTCTGGTACAAGAGGAGAACTAATTCTGCTTCTTCAATGTTTACCCAAGAAGCACTTCCTGTAGGTTTATATTCTTCTCCTTCTATATCGAAGAAACTTAAATGGACCAAAGCAATGATATCCATGCCATGCATGCTTTGTTTGATGTAGAACATCCTCACCATTTTCTAAAGCCTCTGAGTAGAATTCCCTTGAAGGGAACTATCTTATCTCAGGATGCATACGGTACTGATTTTTGAGAATTTGAACTGGATAACCAACCAATTGATACACGTAGAAGCATGAGTCTCATAAATGACTTGATGAGGTTTGTCGGGTAGAAACCTTCCATTTTCGTTACCATTAGAAAAAACGCACCGCCTACATAAGAAGTATTAGCGAGATCCATGATGGTCACCTACCAATGTAAGAGGTATTCTCCCACAGGTCCTACGCTGCACGATGAATGCTGATCCGTCGGCAAGTCCAACAACTCTTTCTGTATTCACCTGCTCACCATTTTTAATTCATGCTCTAAACAACAACTATTACCCAATTCAGTGCCAACCCAAATTAGTGTTCTCATTTAACAGAAACTTACAACAGTACCATTAGATGCCCAAAGCCAAATAGGTTGAAGGATAAACAATGTCAATGCAATAGTGATTCCTATAAAAATAAACAGAAGTCGTTGCTCTAAGAAACAACATCTGCAACGACCATATCGAATCTTCTACTGCCGCTTTCCACAACGATCGACAAATCAGAAAATGGTCAACAAAAATTATTTTATGTTCTCTTTAAGGCCGAAATTGCTTGCTGACTATTGGGGTTGGGTTCTCGTGTTACAACCATGAATTCTCTATGAATCCTATTCCATTCTAGTTGTGAATTCCTCATTACTGGATCCAGATTTCGAGCTAGTTTTGATGGAAAATGATAGAAAAAAGGTTAGCAGTTAAAAGCCAACGATTGGAACCGCGATGGACAGGCAAAGCACAACACGCATGGAAAAATATATATTATGTTATTTCCCTCAAGAGGGCCCAAGGCCTAGGCCCAAATGGGCTCTGATACTAATATAAATTTTGAGAATGCACACAATATTACATTGATCAAATACTATTAAATAATACTACATATATACAGGAAGTGTTGTCTCAAGATATGGAAACTGTCTTGGACACACAATCAGTTGGTTGAGAGAATAACTCAACCACAACCAATCTAGGAAACATGTAGATATAGCCAACTCCTATGGAATAGGAACAACCTCTTTACATAGAAAAAATCACAATTGAGAAAAGTAGGAATTACATTTTCCAAGTGATAAAGGTGGAGAGAGAGATGGAGTGACGAGGGGAGGGGAGGGGAAGGAATGGGGGTTGGGGGTGCGGGAAGAGAGAGAGAGGTGAAATAGAAAGGGAGAGAGAGGACTTGGCAAAGAGAATGAGATAGACTGAGGGAGAGAGGAGACCTAGAGGGAAGAGAGAGAGAGGTTACTTTTAGATGTAAAGTATATAATTTATTTGAGCCAGTTCATGTCCCAAGTAAAGTGACATGATTACCATTAGCAAGAGTTGTACAGAGAATACATGGACACATCGTAATGTTCACACATGTATAAATGATATACGTGTGGAAAATTAGGTTTAGGATGTGTAGGGTCTCAGAATTATCCTTAAAAGGACATCAGTTGCAATGTATCACTATATGCCTCATTTCATCTCCATTTCCTATGTCACTAGCTACATTCTTCTAACTTTTCATCATCATTTGGGTTATCCTTGTGTTTTCCAAACATTATTAATTTCTAGTGTTTTTAAGTGAATTTGTGATCAAAAGTTACGAAATAATATGCATATGCTTATACCTTAAAAGTGGAAAGAGTTTTGTGACATGTGTAGGTTCATTGGAAGCTTCTAATGCACCATTATGTGGCCTCCCATGATCAAATTAGAATTCCCTCATGAATATTTGAAGATATTCCACATGGAAAAAATCATGCAAGATAGGGTGATGTGTCTTATTGGTTGAGACACTTGTAAATCTATGGAGAAAATAGTGGATCTCCATTATTGAGTTTGTTTCTCAAAGCTTGTATAAATAGGAGTACTCTCTCCTATCATGAAAAAATGAGAAAAAAGAAGGAATCATAGAATGTTTTGTAAACAAGGCTTGGGATGGAAGGGGATGTAAAGTGAAAATCTATTGATGTAATGAGATTAGGAGTGTAGATTTCCATTATGTAAAGTTGTGAGCTTATAAATAAAGAAGGTTATTTTATATCATTGTATTTTAGAATGTGGGTTTTGTGAGTTGGAATACTATTGGACAATGGGAGGGCCCCCATAAACCATGTGCATCCCTTTGTAAATTTGTAAGTTTAATTTTTTACTTTGATTCATGCAAATAATTTAGCTTTCCATTGAAAATATTTTTTTATTTATTTTTCAAGTGTAGATTAGTTAGTTTTCATTGCAAGTGATATTTCAATTATGCAACCATAGATTAAGATTTCAATTACTCAAAATGTGTTTAGATTAGAATTCAATTACGCAAAGTGTGTTTAGATTAGAATTCAATTACGCAAAGTGTGTTTAGATTAAGATTTCAATTACGCAAAGTGTCGTTAGATTATAATTCAATTACGCAAAGTGTGTTTAGATTAGATTTCAATTACGCAAAGTGTGTTTCCCTTTATGAAAAGTAGTTTAATCATTAGATTATATTTATTTCACTAATCCCTAGTGCAGGTGCACCTCATAGTTTACGAACTTCCTGGTTGACAATTTATGTGGGAAATAAAAGACGACTATTTCACCCAACATTTTGGCGCCGTTGCAAGGGAGGCATACATAGGGATTAATGTTAGTTTAGAATGTTGTTTCATTTGTTAGCTTTGTTTCAATTCCATTGCAATTTAATTTTCGCAATTTCAGTTTTTTTATTACATATCACTTGCAATTTTAGTTTTTTTATTACATATCACTTGCAATTTTAGTGTTTTTTTAATGTAATTTCATTTTTACACAATTTCATTCCTTTCACGCAATTTCAATTTTCAGTTTTTCATTCTTTTAGAAATTAGGGATAAATTAGTTTTTTCTTGTATTTAAAAATAAAATAAAATAGAATCATATAAAAAAAAACATAAAAAAAATCCTTTCAAATAACATAGGATAAAGTAGAAAAATAAAATCAGATCTGATTCCATTTAGGTTCCTAATTTAGTTCTTGATTAAATTTTTAAATTTTTAAGTTTTTAGAATTTTCATTTCTGTCATTTGTTTTTAATTTTCTTGGGTTTCTAGTAGTATAGTAAGAGCCACATAGAAGTATTTTCAATAAAAAAATAAAAATAAAGTAAATCAATTAATGAAAATCTTGAGTATGCTCTCCTCCTGTGCTTTGTGTGATCTCGAGGATCATAATTTTTTATTTATTTATGTTAGAATAAAAAAAATGAATAAAACTTGTATTTAGCTACAAAATTTACGCAATTCTGCAGCTAACTTCTGTTTCTGTAACTACTGCCATGATTTAACAGGTTCTAAAGAATGAATGAAGAAGTGAAATACAAGTTGATGAATAAATAATAATAATTATTTTAATAAATTGTTTTGTTTAATTAAAATATATATGCATATATTTTTAAATTTTAAAAAAATGTAACATATATAATTTTTTTAACAAAATAATTAATTAAAAAAAACTAACAAAAAGAAATAAAAATAACTTTTCAAGATACACATAACTACAACAGTGGAGAAAACCTTAACCTGATACACAACCTAAGTTTTTCATGGTGCAATTATTCAAGAATATGGACACTTGGGAACAAAAAAAATCTACTTTTAGAAATTCAGAGGAGGAAAAAGAGTCCACATATCAGCACAATTATAATGAAAATAATCGTCAAATACATAATAATGATAATTTTCAGTTTTCCAAGAAAAAAACAATATTCTGTGAAATTGGAGGCTGAGAATGGGTCCCTTGAAAAAAGAAGCTAGTAACGAGGATTTAACATATTTTCTAGCCATGTCTTCCTCCAATTAGTTTCATCTCCTCCATCCTGCTCTTTTTAGTTATCTCTTTGGCCGTCTGTTGTTGCTGATGTTGCATTCGAAGGTAAGCCTCCCGCTGCAGGGATCCAATGCTCTCATAAGGAATGGTGGGGGAACCATTTCAAACTCTGGGTCTAGCTGTGATGGTATACATGATATTTCAAAATATTTTCATAGCACAAGTGGTAGGCCAACCAGGTTCAAAGTTCATTCAAACACAGTAATGAAAAATTTGTTAATGAATGATTGGCAAATCAAATTCGTTGGAGATTTGTAGCAAGAAACTGAGTTCGAATTGAAATAAAATGCTTCGGTGGAACTTATGAATTAGATGCATGTGGCGTAGTGGTTAGGCAAAATCCAATTTCTAAACCAGTTTGTGCTTAGATCCACAGACAATTGATTTCATTGCCGGAGCAGAAGCCAGGAAATGCGTAGCTGTTTAAAAAATGTCATTTTTGAAATTAGAATTATGAGAAAACCAAGGTGAATCTGGGAAAAAAAAGACATGGGTTTTTCTCAGAACAGGGTGAATTAAGTTCACATCGAACGATTTCCTCATATTCACAACCGTTTGAGAGATTTTCAGAGTTTTTTTGACCCATATTTTTCAGGTTGCGTGAGAAAAACGAGTTTTCTATAAATGAACACAACAATTGAGCCAAAATATGATGTTCTTGATATTCATGGAGATGCTATGATCAAGAGATCATGTGTTATGCTAAAAAATGAAAGTGCTCGAAACAAGACTGAACATGAGCGAACGAAAAGGTCTCGTCATTGTGATTATGGCGCCATGAATGGTTCGAAAAACCAATGTCATATGAGAAAGATATCGCGTTCTGTTCGTTTTCCCAAACAACAAAAATTTTGTGACTGGATGCCCAGTCAGCATGTAGGTACATTTAGCAAGTATATTTTGGGGAATATTCCATTTTTCTCCAACAAACCAAATTGCGCCACATTGCATGTTGTGGGCCATTGATTTTTGGGGTATGGAGATGAGTTCCTGACAGTTGATGTGTTTTGATAAGGGTCGTTGGATGAGCAACACATGGCAAGCCCAGAGGCTGCCATGTGTCCTCAGGAGGGTTCAGTAAAATTTTGTGGAGTCGGGGGGGGGGGGGGGGGGTCGACCCATGACCTCCCCGACTGCCTACGAAGACTTCCCACTAGTCCACCTACCATGTAGTTATTAACCTAATAGTCCATCAGATTAATTTGAATTATTAAAGTTTCAGAGTTGGGGGAAGGGACCACCAGCGTCCCAACCTGCTGGAAGCCCCAAAGGTTGGTCACATGATACATGTTAACCCAACAACAAATATTTAAACTAACTGCTAAAAATAACGTAACCTTCATGGTCTTTAACCTATTCACAATTCACAGTTCGCGTAATTGTTTTGTGACGGTTTCTAGACTGCTTATTCCACTGGTTTCAAGAATACAATCACATGTCACGAGGTGACATTAAAACATTAACGTGGCGGTTTTATTAAATTCAAACTCTGGCGAAGTTATTAATGTAGTCACATGGCGGAGTTATGGCAACTAATGCCATGGTCTTCCGAACCGTGCCACTCTGGGTTCCATTCCAAAAGGCGGAAGTTGTAACTATCACATGGGGCGGTAATATGACGGCTAATGCCACAGTCTACAAAACTATTAACTCCAGGTTCCGTCCACCATAGTGGAGTTATTCAAACAGTTCAAACGTATAGTTTTTAAAATCCATGACTGCGTAGTTTTAGGCGGGGGGTCGGCTTGTGACCACGCCGACCTAACCACTAGAAATTAAACCTAACGATATTTTCAGCGGGAGTTGGAGTGTGCCCCTAAACTTAGGGAATTTTATTAAATTTAACTCCAGTTAAGTGCCTGTCTCCACTTTTAGTGGAGCTTTTTTAACTGTCATTGGGAGGTCAATTTTCAACCAATTTTGGTGAAACAAGAGTCTACCTAGACTAATTTGAGCATTATGGAGCCATTGGTGTAGATAATATAGCCATTAGAGGCCTGTAAACAAATTTAATTTACAATTTTGAGCATAATGACAAAGAGGGACATGCCATTGGGAGCTGGACCAGCAGATGTAGCCCAGGAGGGGTGAATTGCTTCATCATTCCTAATGTGTAAAACTTATGTGTGAATGTTTTTCTCTGTTATACATTGTTTTATAGTGTTTTTAAGTCTTATTTTCATGCTTAAATTTCACTAAGTTCATCGATATTTCATGGTTAAAACACTCATTCCTTAAGCAAAAAAATGGAGACAAATTGTACATGTTTATATTACTGAAAGGACACTTAGCACAACAAAACTGATACACTCCTTTTAGATCAAGTTGGTATTAGAGCTAGAGTTTAATCTTTGGTGTTTTTATGTGCAAATATTTGTTAACTGTTTGCAAGGGTTTTCATGCTTACTAGGCTCAAGCTTAAGAGGGGAGAAGGAAAATTGGTGGAACCAAGAGGTTCTCAAAGTGAGCCACAACAAAGGAGGGCAAGATTGCCGCATTCTCCACCACCTAGCTCACCTCCAGAAGAGGTAGAAGTAGCATCAAGCATGCCTCCAGGAGAAGGAGAAATCCATGAAGAGGTGGATCCCAAAGAAGAAGAAAGAGTGTACAGAAAATCATTTCTTGACTTAACTAAAATGGTTAGAGTCCTTTATCAAGAAAGGAATGATAAACTAGAAGAGGAAAGGTCCAAACTTCACAAGGAAGGACAGGGATCATCAAGAGGCCACAATGATGAAGATAAATCAAAGAAGGGCAATGGAGGAAATGGAGATAGTGGAAAGTCACCATCATCACCCTCATCATCCTCTACTTCATCTCTAGTACATTAGCCATACAAGTCAAAGAACATGGGTAAAAGCCCTTTTCTAAAACTTGATGTTAAGTTTGAATTGCCAATATTTAATAGTGAAGTTAATGCAGAAAAGCTAGATAATTGGATTAGGCAATTGGAGGTCTATTTGAGAATCCAAAATTTTCCTGATGATGATACAAAAATCCAACTAGCTTCATTGAGGATGGAAGGTGCAACACTTGTTTAGTGGGAAGCCAAGACAAAGGAGGAGACCAAAAACCATGGTAAGATTATTCTATCATGGATTGATTTAATTTCTGCAATAAAACAACAATTTTATCCATTAGCTCACATGCAAAAGCCATAATGGATTAGAATATTTTTAAACAATTGAAAGGAAAAAATGTACAACTGTATACTCAAGAATTTAGGAGAAGAGATCTTTTATTAGGAGTAGATTTTCAGAACCAAGAAACTTTGCTCAAGTATATAGGAGGTTTACATACCTACCTAATACATACTATCCTCATGTTTAACCCTACAAGCCTAGATGAAGTTTGTGTATAAGCCCACACACTTAGAGGCAAGGGGAAAACAAAACTTAGATGAGAATGAGGAAAATGAGTTTAAAGGAAAATGGAAGAAAAAGAGAAATTCAAATATCACAAAAGAGAAGGGAAAATTCTCTTGCAAGCATTGTTCTAAAACTAGCCATGATGAAGACCATTGTTGGAAGCTTCATCTAGAGTTGAAACCAGAAAGTTTGAAGTCAAAAGAGAAAGCCAAGGAGAAAGGAAAAACTATTGTAATAGTTGAACAAGACCTAGGTTAGATTCAGGAGATGAAACAAAAATCATAGCTATGGGACTAAAGAATATGAAGGGGAAAGAGATTGAAACTGTTAGGTTCCTATAATTTGTCAGATTGACAAGACCAAATAGAAAAAGGTAACATCAAACCAATATTTGGAGTCCTAATACCTAGCCTTCCTGGACTCAGAGAGGGCTCTCTCTATATTTGTATAAAAGATATGACTTGATAGATTTAGGATTCTGATTTTAGGCTAGTTAAATTGATAGGGTTTGTTTGTTTTGTTTTGTTTGGTTGGGTAGGTTGTCAGGAAGAACATATAGAGTAAGAGAAATTCAAACCATTAGGCTATGGGGTCTGTGAAAGGCTTGAAAAGGACAAAAATGAATCAAGGGTGTTTCATAGGGCAAGTTAACAAAGCCAAATGGATCTTAGTAGCTTATGTGAGTGAAATGAACATTAAATTGTGAACATAGTAGGTTTAAAGGGCAATTAAGAATCCTTCAACATGTACTATAATAAGACGAGTCTTCAAGATCACTATGCTTATAAAGAACGACAAGGCATACCATAAACTTTTTTGACCTAGCTTTATCAAGTAAACTTTGAGACAACAATCCAACAAACCTTAGAGAGTAGAGAACTCCTAAATTCTCTAGTTATTTAACTTTAGAGAAAGAAAACATTTAAGATAACATTTTAGGAATGATAAAAGAGTAGGGAACTCCTAAGTTCTTTAATCAGACATCAAATACCTTTGAAATAACTTTTCAAGATAGACCAAAGGACAGGGCAAGCCATCAACTTCTTTAGCCTAAACCCTAATAACCAATACTTCAAAGAAAGACCTCAAAAACAATGTTTTAAGCTACACCAAAGGACATGTCATACCATAAAATTCTTTGGATTGACTCCATTAAATCATTCTTAAGACAAAAAGCTAAGTGGAACTAGAGAGCAACTAAGAATTCTCTAATCAAACTCAGCAGAGGAAAACATTTGAACAATAGAAGGCAGGCAGGCTTAAGGTGCCTCTAACAACATATCTTAACCTAAATTTTTTGTTCTATTGCAAGAGAAAAGATGAAAAAATATGAAAACAGAAGGAAACAATTACTAAATTAGAATAACATCACCATTAACCATATTCATGAATCCTAGGAATGTTCTTGCTTCATTGACATTCAATCCAAAACATTCACAAAGCTCCAAAGCCAATTTCTTCACAACTCCAAGTCTATCTCATATTCATCTCAATAATCAACCAACAACCAATAACATAATGAAGCTTAAATGCAGTATTTAACTGCCAAGTGAGGAGGTAAACTATAGCTAGGGTTTCAAAATGTAATTAATTACACATTTAAGGCACTTTGACCCTTGAGACCATGCCAGGCCCCAAGCAAAAATATCCAAACTCATTTATGACAAAAATAAATTCTAACATAAATCCTCAGCTAGTTTTAGAGATATTTGTCCTTAAAGCCCTCAAAATATATTTTTCAATAAATTCTGATGTCTTTTGTTGACTTTCTGGTAATGGTGCAATGCCAAGGTACAAGGGCGCAACACCAAGATTGGAAAAAACACCTGTTTTGCAGCTAAGTTTTTGAGACCTTCTCGGTGTCCAAATGAGCTCCATGATAGCTCATTGGAAAGCCTGCCTGTTTAGTTTCCAAATATCCTTTAATTTCTAGAATTGTTCCCATTTGACTTGCAAAAACAAAATTCTCCCAAGACTGCTAAGGGTGCAACACTAATGCTAAAAAGAGGGTAGAAAAGTGTTTTTTAGGTGGGTTTTGGCCCTTTTGAGGGACCGATTTTACTCCAAATGACCTGCAATTTTTTGGGGATGATTTCCTTCGCATGAGGAACATGAGGATGCAAGACCTTTTTCATTTGAGTGCCCCAAAAAAGAGCAGTGCCAGTGGCACTGTGCGCTTGGCCCTTTTTTCTGCTAGCCAAACAATCAAAAATAAAAAAAAAGTGCACCAAGTGCCAAAATGTGAAACTTACCTTGCTGATCATGATTTGGATGTTTGGATGGATACATCAGCAAGGATATCAAGCTTTTCCTTCTCCTTTTCTTCATTTTTTTCTTGAATCTTTGTAAGGGCTCTTTTGAGCTTGGCCCTTGCAATTCTATTCCTCATGGCATAATGTCTTGCCATCTGCTTCTGTATGTCAATGTCTCTTTTTGCCTTCTCAAGTTGACCTTATAGGTGCAAATTGGCTCTTTCTAGCCAAGGTTCTCTATCACAGCTGATTTCTGTTGGGTGCTAAAAGGTGTCTTTTAAAACTCCTAATTAATTATCAACCTGGGTAAGTCTTTTTGTTTCAAGAGTGTACACAATATGTGCAAGCTATTTATACAAAGAGTAATGCTAAAGCCAATCGTTTTAATATAGATGCAATCATAAATCTGAAGCTTAAAAGAAAATGATTCACTAAGTATTATAACCAAGAACTGTGATTCATTCTTAAATCAACCAATTCAAAGAATAATCAACCGAGAGCACTAAAGAATTAACCGAGTTATTTCAGCTGGATCTAAACTATCGAACAAAAGGAAAGTAGTGGAAATAACAGTTTATGCTTTAAGTAATCAAAGCCAATTATTTTAACAAGAAACTAATAAATTGGAAATGCGCACTCAAGAGAATAAACATAGAAATCTAAACTATCAAAAGTAATTCATTGTAAAGAAGAAAAGCATAATATACTTACAGTAAATGGAAAAGTATAGCACAAAGAACAACAACGAGATTCACTAGAGACTGGGCCCTTAGCCACCAGCGAACGCTGCTTAGTTACTCCAGAACAATCAAATGAATAGCAACGCAAACTATGTATTAATCATCGCAATCATTACAATACAAATCTGTCTTTCAGAACTACGTTCTGTTCATTATAAAATGATACATAAATGAAAGAGACATGATACAATATGTGATACGATCTGATTTACATTCTCCTCTTTCTGCGATGTCCTCCTATCATCTCTAATCTAATAATCCCCTAATAATTCCATAATTATTCTCATAAACCCTCCCCCTTCTTTGATCTCTGTTTTTCATTTAAATATACAGAGAGCAGAGAGAAGTTACAACAGAGATGATTACAAAATGATTCCCATAACAAAATTGGATTGTTCACAACAAATTGATCATCAAGATAATATTTGAAATATCTTTCCATAAATCATTCAACAAGAACAGGTCGAATTTGGTATTGTAATTGAGATAATTTGGAAAACGACCGGAACAACGAATCTGAGAAAATCGTCTTCAGAGAACCTTCTGTTTCTCTTAATACGAACCGAATTTGGGAAAAATTCTCTTCTATAAAGTTAATTCCGTCCGTTCTAGACAAAACCCATGTTTCGGATTTTCTATATTCTACTCCATTTGCCCAAACTGTCTAATGCAAAATTTTCACTTCTTATTCCAACGAATTTCTGAGTTGGAATATTTACTGATGAGTTAGAGATCAAATCTGCAATCTGGAAAATATCTTGGAGGCTAAAATGGTGAGTGATGTTACAAAAAATTTATTGATAAACGATCATTGGTAAAATCATGCATAATAATCATCAATTTATTAAAAATAAAGGAGAAGAAATAATATTTATCCACAAGAGCATAAATAATTATAAAATGGAATTATATGATAAACCATGATAAATGACGTGATTGTAGGTTTTAACCCTGAACAAAAACTATCTACACACGACCCTTATAGCAGAAAATAAACAATAACGAGAGCATAAAACATAAAATAGATAAACATAGAGATTTTCCCCTGAATCCCAAATCGGGACGACCAGCTTGATATTTCATTATATTCCTTTTAGTGTTACAACACATATATATATATATATATATATATGTGCCGAAGCATACATAAACCCCAATCCATTAACCCCGGATTAGAACATAACCGTAGTCCTTCGACCGATCTACAAAATACCAGGGGTCGAAACCATCGTACTCAAATCCATGTGCATACTCTCCCACAAACATGGGTGGGTCCGCCTATGAGTGGTACCGCACACCAAATTTTTTGTTGGGGCGCTCGCTTCGTACTCGACAAGGGGGCCGCCACCCCCCTCGTGGACTTCGCTGCACCCGACACAACGTGCAGCGCATGGTGCTAGTCGTGGAAATAATATAACACATACCCAACATTCTCCCACTTGTTGTTTTCTTTCCACAGGAGATATTAGTCATTGGGCCAGTTCTTCAACACCCATTGTTTCTCTACACCAAGAGAACTTCTAAGTGCTCACAGACTTCGTCAATGCATTTGCAACATTCTTCAAAGTGTCCACCTTTACCAGCAACACCCTTTTAGCTTCAACCATATCTCTAACAAAGTGATATTGAACATCAATGTGCTTTGTCTTTGAATGATAAGCAGGGTTCTTAGCCAAGAAAATTGCACTTTGACTATCACAGTCTATCCTTATAGCTTGCTGTTCCAACCCCACTCTTGAGCACAATCTCTGCAACCAAACTTCTTCCTTGCTTGCATGAGTGGCTGCTATGTATTATGCCCCTGTAGTTGAAAGTGCCACTACAGAATATCTTTTACTCATCCAACTGACTGCACCTCCAAATAGGCTAAACACATACCCACTTGTAGATATTCTTTGGTCCAGATCTCCAGCCCAATCTGCATCAACAAAACCACAAATGTCCAACATTCTTTCCAATCCTGGTCTTCCCTGGTAGCACAAGCCATAATCACTAGTGCCACGTAAATATCTGAAAACCCGCTTCACTATTGTCCAATGCTCCTTCCCTGGGTTTGACATAAACCTGCTCAATACTCCCACTGCATGTGCAATGTCTGGTCTGGTACAAACCATTGCATACATCAGGCTACCCACCGCACTTGCATATGGAACACGGTGTGACATATCCTCCTTCCCTTCGTGTCTCGGGACAATCTCCTCTCGGCCAGGACAGCCTTTACACCCGGCAGAATAAGAAACTTCCCACCGGCTTACTATCCGCATATTGAACCTGCAATATAGTTCGTACATACTTCCTCCGGGGTTTAACCGCAGCTTCCTCTTTGCCCGATCTCTCTTAATTTCCATGCCCAAAATATAGTTTGCAACACCAAGATCCTTCATGTCGAATTTGGAGAACAGTTGGGTCTTCAAATCTTGAATAATTTCTTTGTCATTTCCAATCAACAACACATCATCCACATACAAGACCAAATAAATAACACGACCACAAATTAATTTAAAATAAACACAATGATCCTCCTTGCTTCTAGTGAATCAAAGTACCTGTATATAGGTATCAAATTTCTGATACCACATCCTTGGTGACTGTTTTAACCCATACAGAGACTTCTTCAACCTGCATACCAGTTCTTTCTTACCCTTCACCATAAAGCCTTCAGGTTGCTCCATGTATATATCCTCTTCTAGATCCCCATGAAGAAATGTTGTCTTCACATCCATCTGTTCTATTTCAAAATCAAATGCAGCAGCAACAGATAAAAGTAATCTAATAGAAGTAACTTTGGCAACAGGAGAAAAAATATCACCAAAATCAATTCCCGAGACCTGGGAATAACCTTTTGCTACCAATCGAGCTTTGTATTTCTCCACCTTGCCTTCTACATTCATCTTCTCCTTAAACACCCATTTTCTCCTGATGGGCTTCCTTCCAGCCGGCAACTCCACCAAATCCCATGCCTCATTTTTATGCAAGGATGCCATTTCATCAACCATGGCCTCCTTCCAAAGTTTTCCATCCTCTGAATCTACTGCCTCTCTGACAGTTCTGGGATCATCATCAGTTATAGTTAAAGCAAAACTTGAACGGAAAGCAGATGGAATATACCTTTCTGGTTGCCTTCTTTTCCAAACTGATCTTCTCACAGCTGGAGTTTGTGGCTCTTCCTCTTCCGAGTCTTCTTTTGTTGTAGAGTCTGATTCATCCTCATTTAGCTCAAACTCTATCTTCTCAGGTTCCTTCCGTAGGACTTCATGTGTAACAACATATTTCACCTCTCTAAACACCACATCTTGACTGTACACAACCTTCCTTGTTTCTGGGTTCCAAAGCTTGTAACCCTTTAAACCATCCTTATACCCAATAAAGATGCACCTTTCATATTTATTATCCAACTTGGTCCTTTTCTCCTTTGGAACATGTACATATGCATCACATCCAAATACCCTCAGATGTGAAAGAGAGGGTTTCTTACCAGTCCATACCTCATGTGGAGTCTTATCCTCCAACGCCGATGAAGGTGATTTGTTAACCAAGTAACATGCAGTCTCCACTGCCTCTCGCCTGCACTATCGTCCTAACCTCGCACCACTGAGCATGCTTCTTGCCTTTTCCATCAGTGTTTTGTTCATTCTTTCTGCAACTCTATTTTGCTGAGGTGTGTATGGAGTAGTATTCTGTCGTGCTATACCACACTTCTTACAAAACTCTTCAAATTCCTTCTTGCAGAACTCCCCACCATTATCTGTCCTCAACGCCTTTATCTTATTCTCTGTCTGATTTTCCACCAGAGCCTTAAATTATTTAAATTTGTCAAAGACTTCAGATTTCTTTCTCAAGAAATATATCCATGTATTCCTTGAGAAGTCATCTATGAATGAAACATCTTACACATAATTTCCCAGTGATGGAACTGATACAGGTCCAAACACATCACTGTGCACAAGATCTAATATCTTGTTCGCCCTCTTAGCACCAGAAGGAAAACTCACCTGATTCTGCTTCCCATATACACAATGTTCAAAGAAATCGAAATCCAGAGAGCAATTAGACATACCTTCTACCATGCCATTTCTATGCAGTATCTGAAGGCCCTTCTCTCCAATATGTCCAAGCCTTTGATGCCATAGCATGGTCTTTTCTCCAGAGACAGCTAGGCTTTCCTCTCCACTTTCCAATGAACCACAGAATCGTTACACCCATCATCAACAATGCTACCAGAGTACGTGCGTAGTTCCAATCCGAACTTCCCGTATTAATACCAAGCACTTCGAACCATATTGCAGACATTGCAATCGTTTTACACCTGCATCATCCATCTTGCTTACAGAAATCAGATTTCTGGCCAATGCAGGAATATGCAGAACACCAAGAAGTGTTCTAATCCTTCCACCTTGTAGCTTCAGCTTGACTTTTCCACGTCCGACGATTCTAGCCTTCCTATCATCCCCTAGGAACACATCGCCACCATCATGTTTCTCATACTCGTAGAGCCACTCCCTGTGGGGAGTGAAGTGAAAGGATGCACCCAAGTCAATCAACCATGACTCATGATCTACATGTGTATTTGAAGAAGAAGCCAAATACACATCCCCACCTTCATCTGAGGTGGTTTTTGCCTCTGCAGAAGGAGCATCATCAGATCCCTTTCCTTTCTCAAGAGCTTTAGATCTGCATTCCTTTTTGTAGTGTCCTTCCTTTCCACATTTCCAACTGACCTTTACAAACTTTCCAGGAGATTTAGATCTCCCACTCGAAACCTTATTATTGTTTCTATTTTGGGACCTTCCTCTCACAGATAAGGCATCTCCATTTTGATCCTCCATATTTCTCTGTCTCATTTCCTTCGACAACAAGGCTGAGACAATGTCATCAAAATTCAAGGTAGTTGTATTGCTACCTATTGCAATAACCAGATTGTCCCATGAGTCTGGTAGAGAACAAAACAAACTGATGCACTTATCTTCATATGAGATTTTAATATCAATAGATGGCAGCTGACTTACCACAATATTGAAGGCGTTCAGATGCTCTGTCACCGAGTCTCCATCCTTCATCCTCGGGTTATACAACTTTTTCCGCAGGAACAACTTATTCACCAGAGACTTAGATTGGTATAAAGTCCCAAGTTTTTCCCATAAATTCTTCGCCGTAGCTTCCCTAGATACGTTCAACAATACTGAATCTGAGACACATAACCGTATTGTGCTCTTAGCCTTCCGATCCAGTTTCTTCCAGTCTTCATATGACATTGTCGTTGTTTTAGTACCTGGATCTACTGCGATCCACTGATCTTTATCCACCGACAGATCCTCCATCTTGAGCTTCCAAAACTCAAAACTCTAACCATTAAATTTCTCGATCTATATCTTTCCGCCGCTCGCCATCTTCTTTCACCGTAAGAATCGATTCTGCAGATATCCCACTGAACAAGGTCTACCTCAGGCCCAAGCAAAAAACCCTCAGCAGCAAAGGCGTCCCCTTGAAGCCGAAACAACTCTGATACCAAATGTAGGTTTTAACCCTGAACATAAATTATCTACACATGAACCTTATAGCAGAAAATAAATAATAGCGAGAGCATAAAACATAAAACAGATAAACACAGAGATTTTCCCCTGGATCCCAAATCGGGACGACCAGCTTGATATTTCATTATATTCCTTTTAGTGTTACAACACATATATATATATATATACATGCCGAAGCATACATAAACCCCAATCCATTAACCTTGGATTAGAACATAACCGTAGTTCCCTTGACTGGATCTACAAAATACCAGGGGCTAAAAACCGTCGTACCCCAAAATCATGTGCAGACTCATGCAAAAAACATGGGTGGGTCTGCCTATGAGTGGGACCGCACACCAATTTTTTTTTTGCCGGGGCGCTGCCTCAGACCCCAACAGGGGGGGCTGCCACCCCACCTGTGAACCCCCTGCTGCGCCCGGCACAACATACAGCGCGTGGGACTAGTCGTGGAAAGAATATAACACATACCCAACAGTGATAAAGAATAGTAGAAATGGATCATTAGGGGAATTTCGAGGTCTAAAATGGGCCTCCTAAGGAAAATGTACAATCAAAATTCACTTTATGAGAACCAATCACATTTTAGGGGATGACATCATCCATAATGGTTGAGGTGGCATTGCTTGAGTTAAAGGTACTTACTTGTCACATTCTTAATGGTGGATAAAAACTCATGGTTAAAAATGGTAGTGCTCTAAGTACTTTTAAAGTCATAAGGTAAAGCACTAATAATAAATGTCATTTCACACTTTTTGAATAAAATATTATTATTGTCTTTTATATTTTTTGAAAGAAACAATGCATATCCCTACACAATCTTCATGTATTTACACACTTTTCAATAAATATTATATTTGTATATTTTAAATATTTATTTATAAATCAAATCAATTCAATATGTAATATAAAATTCATATATAAAACAATATATTATATTATATTATTTTTATATAGTATATTAAATACATGTTATTATATAATTTAAATAAAATAAATTTTAATTAATAGTATATTCTATAATTAAGAATTTATGAATTTATATTTATATTTTATTTTAAGTTATTTAAGTACAAAAGACAAATGCATTGGTTGTGCAATGATAATTATTTTTTCTTGAAAATCTCATTCTTATTGATAGTCACATCAATATAATTTTTTTATTAATTTTATTTTAGTACAACTTTTGAATTGAATTTAACCATGGTTACATGGACTTTGATGCAAAAAGTGAATTGCAAATTCATAAATATTATTTTATTGGTTTAGCTATTATTTTATTATTTTCCTAGGAGGTCCATTTTAAACCTCAAAATTCCCCTAATGGAAATAGGTGTTAAAAAGTGATAATAATAATGACAGACTAGCGGTCCAACATACTCCCAAACTGAATATATTGCATGTCCTCATGCAACCCAAAGTCTCTTTATTAACTAAGAAATAATACAAAAATTGTTCATCCCAACTCATGAAATGGATGTAACAAATGAATTCTTTCTAAGATAATGAATATTCAATTTTAGCAATCTTGATGAAGACGTAACAATTTTTACATTTGACGTTCAACTATATGTATATGAAGTCGCAGTAAAATATGATATAAGTAACATCAAACTTCATTAACCATTTTCTCAAAAACTATATTTCTACTATATTAATACTTCTATGATCCAAAAATCAAATGTTTTGATGCACGGATCATGAGATATAAACAAAATGGCTGTAGGTGATAGTGCATGATTTTCAAAATTTTATGAACTAATTTAGCGTGAGTGCATGATTTTCTAAATTTTATGAACTAATTTAGCATGAAATTATCTGGGTTTGTGTATTTCAATGATACCTCTTTGTTATCCAGAAATCACAAGAATTCAGTTCATAGTTTTAAAGATATATGCAAATCAATTTCTGCACTGTATAAAAATGAAATTGTATGCCTTAAATGAGAAAGAAAATAGAAAACGTCCATCATGTGTAGCAATGCCTCCCCCAAACTGAAGAATTAGCATGCCCTCATGAAATTCTAGAAAACGAATAGAGGTGGTTGCTACAATCTGTTGAAATCTATGCTTGGTGTAAAACAACATGGAAGAAGGGAGGTGTTGAGAATGAATAAGATGGTCATAATAAATAAATAAATGAAAGGAACACTCCCCCAAACTGAAAGGTTGTGTCTATGAAGAATGGGAAGTGGTAAAGATGTGGAATGAATGATGATAAATAATGCTCAAGGGATTTTGCATGAAATTCTCCTAAATTTGTAATAAATCAGAAAAGTATGCTATTTTACCTCAAGTTTTACCTCTGAAAAAAAAATGTGGAATGACATGTATGGACTGGCATTTGTTGAAGCTGATGTAGGCTGATCAGACACTGAAAGTAATGCAAAATGTGGAAGCCATGCAAGCATGTCATGTATGAACAATTGTGCACGTTCGCGAGTTGCGAGAGCTTCTGTTGTTAGGGGCAATAGTGTGGCTTTGCTGCGAATAGAATTCCCCCCATACTTGTTGTTATCCTATAAAAAGTCACTATTTTGCATGCAAATTTCTTGAATCCATAGTTTTAGTTTTGAATAGCAACATGTAAGATGCATGCAAAAATTTTAATCAGAAAATCTTTTGTATGAGTTTAGTAATTATATCGCATATTATCCCATAATGCATACATTCCCCCCTCCAATTGGAAAAGGGATTCCATGACCATAAAGCATATGAAAGGTGTCGTGCTGACGACAAGGCAAGGGAATGATCAATACAACAGTAAATGAAGCAGAGTACACATATCAATGATAGGGCGGCCAGAGGTATGGTTATAATGAGAGCAGAGTGTGTAAAGATAGTTATGAATAAGAGATAGGATGCTTTGGATTGATGATATGCGAAAAAGAAAAGGATAGCAATATGCCAAAAAGATGCTTTTCTGACAGTATTCTATCCGAAAATGATGCGATTGATCGGAAAACAATTTCTCATGCGTAAAGGTTCAAAACATGGAAAAATTAAGGAAATAACTTCTCTGATAAAAAATGAATAAGAAAAGGGTATTATAGTAATAATTGACGATAAGATATAACTTCAATACCATAAGTAGAGCCTCTACTGCCAGCAGGTGTCCATAGCCTCGACATGGTTGATTTTTAACCCGTATGAGCTAGGATCCTCAATTTATAAATGGAGAGTTTCAGGGCTGTTCTATAGAAGAGATCAGTGTGTTGGCATGGTAACCAGATAACCACACTGCCAATCACTGGGATGTAGCAAAAGTGATTAGGTCGGCTCATGATGAGATCTCTTGTTCCAAGTATATTTTGGCTATCCAATGGATCATAACCCTGGTGTGGTGGCCATAATGGGAATGTCACTTCGTTACATCCTTATGAACATGGTATGTTGGCTCGTAATGAGACCCCCTATCCTCCATCTGCAAACAAAATTTTTCTGTGATTACACAGTTTTATGATAAAAAGAGGGAGGCTCAGTACTCCTTAAGAGTAGGGATGGTGGAATAAGTTGAACATGTCAGTAGAAAAAAAATATACCCATAATCTCATTTATTACAGACATAGAAGATTATAACCAGGAAGGGTGGAACCCACATGGTATTAAGATGATCAATCAGTATCATGTATAGCAGAAAACGATGCAATAAAGTATTATATAAATAACTGTGTCCCTTTTCTTAAAAAAAATCTTTCATCCAGAAGTTGTCATGTTAAAGATCATAATGTTAATGATATTCACCTGCTTCAATAGAATCCATAATTCTTGTCCTCATAGAAGTGTTGTACTTCATGTCATGAAAGGGAATCAGAAAAATGAGGCTGAGATGAGCTAGGAATAATCCCACAAGAAGAAGGAAGTGCTATTCACAAAATACAAAACTTAGAAGAAGCAAAAATGTTGTTTCAAAGATGGAACATCAGCTGTTCAAAAGTGGGAACAACAAGACACGCTAAGAGAAAAAGGTGTTGTTCAAAAGTTTGAACAGTAAACAACAAAAAGTGTTGTTCCAAAGTTGGAACAGTAAACACACAAAAGTGTTGTTCCCAAAAGGGAACAACAAAAACGCAGAAAAGTGCTGTTCTAGAGAGGGAACAACAAAAACTCAAAAAAGTTTTGTTCCCAAGAGGGAACAGCAAAAACTCTCAAAAATTGTTGTTCCCTATATAGAACAGCAAGAAAAAATCACACGAAAAATTGTTATTCCCTATATGGAACAACAAGGAAAAATCACATGAAAAAGTATTGTTCCCTATATGGAACAACAGTTTTTCCCTATAGAGAACATCATCTGTTCCCTATATGGAACAACAAGGAAAAATCATGCAAAAAGTGTTGTTCCCTATATGGAACAACAACTGTTCCTTATATGGAACAGCAAGGAAAAATCACACAAAAAAGTGATGTTCCCTATATGGAACAGTAAGGAAAAATCACACAAAAAAGTGTTGTTCCCTATATGGAGCAACAACTGTTCCCTATATGGAACAGTAAGGAAAAATCACACAAAAAAGTGTTGTTGCCTATATGGAACAACAAGGAAAAATCACACGAAAAAGTGTTGTACCCTATATGGAACAACATCTGTTCCCTATATGGAACATCAAGGAAAAATCACGCGAAAATGTGCTATTCCCTATATGGAACAACAATGAAAAATCACACGAAAAAGTGTTGTTCCCTATATGGAACAACAACTGTTCCCTATATGGAACAACAACGAAAAATCACACAAAAAGTGTTGTTCCCTATATGGAACAACAGCTGTTCCCTATATGGAACAACAAGGAAAAATAACACAAAAAAGTGTTGTTCCCTATATGGAACTGCAAGAGAAAACACAGAGAGAGAAAAAAAACAATCATCCCTCCTGCTCTAAACAACAGAAGAGCGATGATACAGAAAGAAGAACAATAGAAAAAACAGAGAAAAAATGATTGTATGTACAGATCTAAAGAAAAAATAACTTTTTACGGAATTGGTGCTGCCAAAGAATTTCCTTTTGCAACTGAAACTTGCATGGTGGGGTCCTCATTGTTCAATCACCAATGGAGTGGAAACTACAATTTGAAGGAAGCAACACCTAAAACAAAAAAACATAAGAGAAATCAGAAAAGAAACAACACTTTATTTAAAAACAGGATATAAATAAATAAATAAAGTTACAATAGCTATGATGTTATTTTCTAAGGGAATATCAATTTGTGAATGGAAAAATAAATGATCTTTTGGAAAAATGTTTTGGTAGTAGTGACATGAA
Source organism: Pinus albicaulis (assembly GCA_034641835.2). Lineage (NCBI taxonomy): Eukaryota > Viridiplantae > Streptophyta > Pinopsida > Pinales > Pinaceae > Pinus > Pinus albicaulis. The sequence continues at coordinate 1,370,503,358 of CM076572.1, read as the reverse complement.
TCTTTGAATGGGAATCAATTCTTCATTTTTTCTGTTATGAATCCGTTAGGTAATGAATTGGATGAAATTCCCTTGTTTCATTAAAATTTCTTTCAAGAATCGCTTTTCCATAAATTAACCTTCTTTATTCTCCTAAGACCTGCAAAAAAACGAGTGTCTACTTGCAATAAAACATTAAATCATGGAGAAAGAGAGGTGATCGAACTCTCCTCATTCAAGAACTATGCAAAAAAACTAACAAGTAGTTACTCTGTAAAAAAAATCCACGGACAAAATTAATTTATTACCTGCAGGAGAGAAGTGGCCAATCATGCTAACCTGCAGTGTTTTAATCATAAATTCTTTTTTTTTGTCCAATTTTAGTGATTCAAAAGAAAAATGAGAGCTAATTCAAATATATATTACTAATAGAAATATGTTTTTTTAAAAATTCAATGATATTGTTGGTGTCCCGTGTTTTGATAGTTTGACAAATCAAAAGACAAGGCAACATCAGAACCAATCTTTAGAGTCCCAGGATCTAGTCCTCTTGTTCTCAGAGAGGGATCTCTCAAAATTTTGTTTGCAAAGGTTTATTTTGTGTGCTTTGAGTATTGGTTTTAGACTAGTTATTAAGTGTAGGTGTTTGTTTGTTTGTTTGGTTGGATTGAATTGATACAACAGAACATGAAAGGCCTAGGAAAGATATATAGGACAGAGAAATATCTAGTTCATTGGGCAATGGAGTCAAGAAAAGGTCATAACAAACTCATCAATGGATATGGGATATCAAAGGGCAAATCTAACTTGGCCACATGATCCTTTTGTTTTTGAAATGAGATGAACATTAATGATTTGAAAAGAGAGGTTTAATTCTCAACAAAGGGAATTCGAAAGCATAATTTGAACAATAAAGAGCTCTTTGATAGACAGGGCTAATCATAAATTCTACAAATCACAGCTTTAAGCAAATAATGATCTCAAAACAACTTTTAAAATGAAATCTAAGATTCAGGGAACACCCTATTTCCTCAAATATTTTATTTCAAATGACTTAGAAAACATAAAATATTCACTGATAATTAAAGTCATAGAAGAGGGAACACCTAAAAAAATCTATGATCATAATTATAAACAACCTTTAAGCCAACTGTTTAAGTGAGGACAAAGGGCAAGATCAAAACGGACCTCTTTGATTCTCTGTAAGCAAAGAACTTCAAAGGGAGACTTCAATAACAATTTTTAAGTGGCAGAAGACAAGCAGGGAAAACCATAAATCATGCTGAAACCAACTGTTCGAACTATTAAGGAAATGAACAAGCATGAAGACTAAAGAGAAAGATTAAAGCCTCTAAAATACTTCAGCAGAAGAAAACATAAAACAGTGAAGGATGAATAGGTCTAAGGTGCTTCCAAGAGTCATTTCTTAGCCCAAAATTTTCAACCTAATGTAGTAAGAAATTATGGAACATAATGAAAACAGGGGAAAACATAAAACAGTTCAGAATACTTCACCAACAACCAAGCTCATGGATCCAATGATAGAGCCTTCTCAGGAACAAACATGAAACAACATCATCAAGACCTCCAAGACTTCAATTTCTTCTTCAATTTCAACAGACTATATATTTATTTCAAAGAGTTTCAGTATTACAACTTGTGATAAAACAACAACCAAAAGGTTCTCATCTTCTACAGAAGTATTTATAGAAGGATGAGGAGGTGAGATCTGATAAAAGATCTCTCAAGGCAATTAATACAGATTCAAGACTTCTTGGCCTTTTGAGGGGCTTGATGAAGAAGTTTACAGGTGTTTCACTGTATTAACTGTTTTAAAATTAATATCAAAACTCGGTGGGAGCTTTATTTGACTTCGAGGCTCTGCGTAATGTTTGGAGTAACTCTGCAGATATTTCTACATTTATTTCCTTGCAGAAGTAACTCCCTGGCTGCGCTGAGGCAAAATATCTGATTTTTCAATAAGTTCAGCCTCTGTTTGAATGTTTTGAGGCAACAGGTGGCTCTGTGGTAGCTGGGAGGAATCAATTTTCCTCAGATGTGGTGGTGGAGGCCTTTCTGTTTGTTAAAACACTTATGATTTCTTTTAATTGTGTTTTAATTCTTGGAATTCGGCTTTTGATAAGCATTCTTAGTCGTAATTCCAAAATCTTTCTTCAATCTTCATTCTGTTGTCCTATGTCTTCAAAACTGATACTCTTTAACTGTGTTTCTTAATAAAACAGTGTCTTATCGATGTGCAGGGACGCGCAGGGCTCTTTATGGTATCGACGCCCATAAAGCGTTGATAAAACGTGGAGTGGAACCCTTTTAATCCCTTTTCCTTTGATAACCATAGGCCATAAGATCGTGACCCTTTGGCTTTCTTTTCCTTCATAGTATGGGAAAAAAACCTTCGAAACCTGAAAAACAAACAAAATATTATGAAATCCTGCATAATTAGATTTAACTGCTTTGGAGGCTTCGGGGAGGAGCGTGGCCATTGGATGCGACTAGACCTAAAAAGATCGACGGTGGATATTAAATCGGGAGATCAACAATCGGGGCAAACAAACAAACGCGCTCGATGAAAAAATGCGATGCGATCAAACGTGGACCGTCGATCTGCAGATCAGATCGACGGTGGGAGATGTATCGAAGGATCGCAATTGGCAGTCGGAAGTGAAGTGGTGTGATCAAAGAAGGGCCGATGCGATTAGATGTGGACTGTTGATCTGAGGATCAGATCAATGGCAGAAAATGTATCGGAAGATCGCAAATCGAAGGTCGCACATAAAATATTTAAGTGCTCTTAATGAAAAATCCTGATGCGATTGCGCGATCGCGAAGGGCGATGCGATTGAGCGTAGGCCGTTTGGTCGGCCAACAATCAACGGTGGAGATGAACTGGGCCCATGAACGAGTGGGACCCTTTATTAATATATAAAAACCCAACCCTTTTAATATATGCAAAGTTTTTTATTGATATGGGTGAGGTATATAACAAAAATTCCAATTGCATCGGAACTTCGGAGTAAAGCTTTTCAATCAACCCATTGTAAAGAATCCCGATGTGATTAAGCGCTTCGGGACTTCAACACTTGGTCCCAGGGTGTAAGTTATATGGGATAAAAGCGAAGGGGGTGGGGTTTATATATATGACCTAATCACATCGAAAATTTTGATGCGGGTCTTTTCGATCAACCCATTGAACTTTCTCCGATTGCGATTGCGCGATCGGTCTTTCAATCTACCCATTTGATATTTAACACGTGATTTGGCATTTTTAAAACAAAATTTGGATAAATGGGTTTTCGGGTTTTACAAAGGAAAAAATGGATTGGGCATGATTTATTCAATGTTTTAAGTGCGAAGGCGGGCCCACGGTATATTTATATAAAGGCTAATCACATCGGAGTTTTCCAATACAAAGCCAATCGCATCGGAAACTTCAGAACATGGGAAAGACTTGTGCATTCGAAACTTTCCGATGTGACAAGCGCCGAATAGGTTTAGCGCTTGGGTTCCAACGTGTGGGCATGTGGGGGGAAGTGGTTAGGACTTAGCCCAAGGGGGATTAGGTCCATAGTAAATAAAACTTGTTTTTTTATGAAAATTTCAAAGTTTTTAATGGATTTTGGAGGTTTCGGTAAGGTTAAAGAGTGAGTCTTTAACTTTATAAAAGTGATTTTCATGAGGGGAAGAAGAGAAATCATGAAAAAAAGGGAGTTTTTATGGAGAAAAAGGGGAGCAAATGAAGGTTAATTTTGGAATAGGGGGAGGGTGAAAATGATGGTTTTTCAGCAGTCTTTTCTCATGAAATTAGCAGAATTTTCTGAATATAAAATGGGAACATCAATGAAGATTAGGAACAGAGGCACGAGGCCTTCAAGAGTCTTTAAGAGCCAACAATTTTTAGTAATAAAATTTGTTCCTTGAAGGCTCCAAAAAGTTTTAGCCACCTTTTTCTATAACAAATTTTATAGGTGGCTAACAGATATGATATGTCAATTTTACTTATAACAACTTGCATAACAAAGTCATTTTCGATTACCCATCTTAGACCAACAATGGATATCTTAAGCATACATTTTTCGTTTGATGACGGATTAAGCTGATTCAAGTTAGAAATAAAATTATATTCATTTATTTATCTCCAATAGAAACAGGTTTTGAAGACAAAAATAATTGATGGGTCAAATACCTTAATGAGCAACTGGAAAAACAAAGTTTTAAGAGTGCTGATTCAGGATAGACAGTCAATATTTGGGTCATATATTTCTCATACGATACCAATTTTGAGTGATTCAAATTGCCTTGTAAACTAGATTCATAGAGGAATATACCATAGAAACAGGTTTTAAAAATATAGTCATTTAGGCCTCCAAAAACTTGTTGTCCCAACTCTGTTCCTGAGCTGCCTACTAGACGCCCTGTCACTATTTTGGTTATAAATTTTTCGTTTCAAATCCAAATGAAGTGATTCAAATTGGGTTGGAAATTATACATCAAGGCATACCTAGGATAATTTTTTTTTTTAAATATTCACTTTTGGTCCCTCAAAACATGACTGTCCCGACTCTGTTCCTGAGCTGCCTACTAGACGCTCTGTCAATGTTTTGGTTCTAACTTTTTCATTTAAAATCCAACTGGAGTGATTCAAATTGGGTTTGAAAGTAGACATCAAGGGATACTTAGAATAGAATTTTTTTTTTAAAATATTCACTTTTGATCCCTCAAAACTTGACTGTCCCGAATCTGTTCCTGAGCTACCTACTAGATGCCTTGTCAATGTTTTGGTTCTAATTTTTTCGTTTCAAATCCAAATGGAGTGATTAAAATTGGGTTGGAAATTAGACATCAAGGGCTACTTATTATAGAAACATTTTTTTAAAATATTAACTTTTGGTCTCTCAAAACATGACTGTCCCGAATCTGTTTTCAGAAATTTCATTAAGCCCGTAAGCCAAAAAAATATGATATTCAAGAAATTTTCCATATTGGTGATAAAAATGAATATGAGTGTTTTTAGAACTATTATTTTAAATATAATACATCTACATACACAAATAAATTAAATTATTTATCGCCGATGTTGATTTCCATAGCGTGTTGCAACAAAAACAATTATTTTTACATAATAATAAAAATGTATTTATTTATGTCCTTATTTATTTATTTTCTACACTAACCTACTCTTCTTTGAAAATTGAATATGCTTACGTATAAGAGTACTTCCAGTGGAGCCATTTTCAAAATAAGTCCTCCAGTATGTACATACCCAAATTTGAAAAATGCATGTTAATAAATAGTAGGGTATGAGAAGCCAACTTCCCTTGAAAAGATGGTGCCAAAAATTGTTGAAGTATGGAGTGATGCTGCAAACAAATGGAGTGAAACCAATCTTCAATGTATCCCTTACTTTTTTGATTTCCCATAGTCATCATATCATGAAGTTCTTGAGTGTTTAAAACGGCTTGTTGATGCAGGCTAGAAGAAACCTCATTTTCTTTCATAACCTCTACAACTTTTGGATTTGATACATTCTTAATCTCGGTATAAGTTTTCTCTAATGGTGCATGTGAGATAGAATGGGTGGGAAGGGTGGGTAAATTTTGCAGTTCAACACTGTAAGCATGTTGTACTGGTTTATTATTGTGAGGGTGTGGAATGAGTTGAGCAGGAAATTGTGTAGGGAATGGAGCATTTTGATGATGTAGTTGATTGGGTTGAGTGGATGATTTTGATAGGCAAGCAAGATGTTGTGGAAGATCTGGTGGAGAATATGGAGGATGTGTTTGTGCTACAAGATGAGGGAGAGTAGTCATGCAACCATAGGATGAACCATGCCAAACTTGTAGACAAGATTGGTGGTGGTTATATCGAGATTGACATTACTGCCTTAACACATGAGTATTCCATAATGGATTATATAAGTAAAAAAATGGAGGGGAAGTGTTTTGAACCATACATGTAGGCCACGATTTCCATGGTTTTGACATTGTGGCAGATTCCCCATCTTTTTGATATGATACTTCCATCCTAGATAAGGAAGAGTGAGTATCTATGGGATGCTCCTTTTGGCAATGAGGGAAAAAAACTTCTTCAATTTCTTGATTTTTCTGAACCTGTAAAACATCCAATTGTGAATTTAGAAAGCTAATAAAATCATATTTACAATTTTCAAATAAAACATTGATTTCAGCTCTTATGTCTCCTCTTCTTGTAGTAGATTTGGGAAAGAAATAAGGAGTTTCTCTAGAATTCTTACTAGCCTTGGAGATTCCTCTTGAATACCTTATGGATAATTCACAAACATCATCATATGATAACTGAAAAACATCACATTTTCCTATCAGATTTAAGAGTTCTAAAAATTCATCTTTGATTCCTTTGAGTAGGAGTGTTTCTAAGATCTCTTTTTCCAAATACTTATGCTTTGATTTTTGAAGGTTGTATCGAAATTGCTCCACATAGTCCTCCAAGCTTTCATCTTCCCCTTGTATCATATTGAAAATATCTTCATCAACCTTGCAATAGTCTTGGTAATTCTTCAAGAATATGTTCTTCATGTCCTCCCAAGTTTGGATGCAATTCCCACCAAGGTTCATGAACCATCAGAGAGCTGCTCCTTTTAGAGTAAGAAGAAACACTTTCAACCTTGGATCATTAGTACAATAATCATATCCTCTACAAAGTATTTCAAACTCAAATAAGAATGTATCTAGATCTTCATTTGTCAAACCATGAAAATTTGGTAGAGACGATGGGGGAATTATGTGCATTTGTGTCACTCCTCCTAGATCTTTGATAGGGAATTCAAAAGTTGCAATGTGAGCCATTTCTTACCATAATAGAAGATGTTATTCTTGTGTTTCTTTGAGGATCCTCCTTCAAATTTTCTTGTCAATTGGTTAGTGAAATGGGTGGTGCTTACATCACCACTCGAGTGGAATTAAAAGATTTTTTCAAAAATTCTACCTCTAAAATTCCTACTTCAATTCCTATGCAATTCTGCTGAAAAGCAGGTGGAGGAGAAAGCACTTTACTTGCTCGTTACACAAGTTCTTACCTTCCGTTTTTAATACCCAATTCTTTCACAGCAGACAAACATCAAACACCTACTTCAACTTCTATGCAATTGTGCTAAAAAGCGGGCAGAGGAGCAAGCACTTTACTTGCTCATTACGTAGGTTCTTACCTTCCGTTTTTAATACCCAATTCTTTCCCAGCAACAAATATCAAACATACATCACTCTTTGTGAAATGGCAACACTCTCCCCGACAACGACGCCAAAATGTTGGGTGCTAAAAGGTGTCTTTTAAAACTCCTAATTGCCTCACATTAATTATCAACCTGGGTAAGTCTTTTTGTTTCAAGAGTGTACACAATATGTGCAAGCTATTTATACAAAGAGTAATGCTAAAGCCAATCGTTTTAATATAGATGCAGTCATAAATCCGAAGCTTAAAAGAAAATGATTCACTAAGTATTATAACCAAGAACTGTGATTCATTCTTAATTCAACCAATTCAAAGAACAATCAACCGAGAGCATTAAAGCATTAACCGAGCTCTTTCAGCTGGATCTAAACTATCGAACAAAAGGAAAGTAGTGGAAATAATAGTTTATGCTTTAAGGAATCAAAGCCAATTCTTTTAACAACAACTAATAAATTGGAAATGCGCACTCAAGGGAATAAACACAGAAATCTAAACTATCAAAAGTAATTCATTGTAAAGAAGAAAAACATAATATACTTGCAGTAAATGGAAAAGTATAGCACAAAGAAAAGCAACGAGATTCACTAGAGACCGGGCCCTTAGCCGCCAGCGAACGTTGCTTAGTTACTCCAAAACAATCGAATGAACAACAACGCAAACTATGTATTAATCATCACAATCATTACAATACAAATCTGTCCTTCAGAACTACATTCTATTCATTATAAAATGATACATAAATGAAAGAGGCATGATACAATATGTGATATGATTTGATTTACATTCTCTGCTTTCTTCTATTTCCTCCTATCATCTCTAATCTAATAATCCCCTAATAATTCCATAATTATTCTCATAAACCCCCCCCCCCTTCTTTGATCTGTGTTTTTCATTTAAATACACAGAGAGTAGAGAGAATTTACAACAGAGATGATTACAAAATGAATCCCATAACAAAATTGGATTTTTCACAACAAATTGATCAGCAAGATCATATCTGAAATATCCTTCCATCAATCATTCAACAAGAGCAGGTCAAATTTGGTATTGTAACTGAGATAATTTGGAAAACGACCGCAACAACGAATATGAGAAAATTGTCTTCAGAGAACCTTCTGTTTCTCTTAATATGAATCGAATTTGGGAAAATTTCTCTACATAGAATTAATTCGGTCCATTCTAGACAAAACCCATGTTTCGGATTTTCCAGATTCTGCTCCATTTACCCAAACAGTCTAATGAAAAACTGTCACTTCTTATTCCAGCAAATTTCTGAGTTGGAATATTTAATGATGAGTTAGAGATCAAATCTGCAATTTGGAAAATAAATTAGAGGCTAAAATGGTGAGTGATGTTACAAAAAATTTATTAATAAACCATTATTGGTAAAATCATGCATAATAATCATCAATTTATTAAAAATAAAGGAGAAGAAATAATATTTATCCACAAGAGCATAAATAATTATAAAATGGAATTATATGATAAACCATGATAAATGACGTGATAAAGAATAGTAGAAATGGATGAAATAGGTGTTAAAAAGTGATAATAAGAATGACAGACTAGCGGCCCAAAAATTTCCATAGCAAGCAGCTCACTTGGAGTGAGCTGTTATGCCAATTCCGTTTGTTTCTCTCTTTCTCAGGCTAAAGCTTTCTTCAACCCAATTGTCTTTGGCCTCTTCCTAGGAAGTTGTTCTTCCTCATCTTCATTGTCATCAAAACTGCCCAAGGTCTCATCTAGCATAGCCTTGGCCTTTTCGGCCTCTTTTCGAGCTTTGATTGCTCTAATCTCACTGACGGCCTGCTTTGTTTCCAATTGCTGGTTTTCTAACTCAAGATAACTGATCACATTCTTTGCCCTACCAAGATTAGCTTGAAGTTCACTAATCTTGGCATACTTTCTTTTGAGCAGCATGTTTGTGATTTTCTCTTCATCTTCATCCTCAAGGTCAATAAGTTGAAACTCTTGTTCAGTTTCATGTGTATCCTCCTCTTCAAAATTGACCTTTTCCTTACCATTATCAAGTTGTTTCGTTGATGAAGAAGGCATGGCCCCTTGTCTCCTAAGGGAAACAAACACATGCCTGTAGCCCCTCCGGTAGGTCAAAGGAAGTGGCTCAATGTTACTCATATTAGTGCCATCTATCTCAATGTTTTCATCATTGTTTGATGTTGTGTCATCATGATATGAGGGTGAAGGATTATGGAAAGGTGATGTAGAAGGGTCATCATGAGGTGAAGGAATGTCAATGGATGGAGATGTATGAACAGTAGGAAGTGATGGAGGAATGGATTTTGGAGGATGGGATGATGAAGGGACATTCTGCTGATGATGGTCATGTGGAGTAGTGAAAACCTCATGGGAAATGAAGGTCTCCCATGGAATATCCTTCTGTTGGAGTTGGTGCATAACCACCATCTTGATAAGTGAGTGATGAAACAAGCTTTGCATTTGTTGAGGATAATCCCTTTTTTTCACTATGTAGGCCATTTTTTCAATGCTTTGGTAAAGATAATATGGTATATGTAGTATTATAACTCTAGTAAAGTGCATAAGAAGACGAATGTGGTAGGAGTAGAGGCGGGAAAAACTCCCCTCACATGTGAAATACTTCATGATTATCCTCATCATAGGTGCATATCTATCAAGAAGATGAGAAAATGGGAAGATGGACTTGTGGTGATCTTTATACCTAGGTTTTAGATATGGCTCAAAGTAATTCATGTCTAGGTTTTCTTGCTTGAACCACTTTCCCCCACACTTGGTATTCCTGTAGCATTGGCAATGGCATCTATAGATAGCTCAAAGGTGACCCCGACAAGATTAACTTTTTTGTCATACAAATTGATAATAAAAAAAAATATTAGCTCAAGGTGGATTTGTACTTTCTACACCTTCTCAAAAAAATCAAAGCAGCCTACATGTTTGAAGCATGAAACAGTAAGGGGAGATGCCATGAGTTCCATAGTATTGAGGGGTTCAAATTTGTTTATCTTTCCTCCTTTGTGATCATGCCTCCTTGTTATTTGTGCCTCCATACCACTGTATTCACTCTCAGACATTGTAAACTCTGTTTTAGAAACTCTAGGGCTGATGTGAAATGATATGAAGGGAGGGTATGAAATTGAAGTTTTGAAAATGAAAGGAATGAATGAGAATAAAGGAAATGGATGTTGTGGCAAGCAAGATGAATGGTAGCCCTCAAGCAATGTAACTTCCATTGTTTTGACTGATACTCTTTATAGGAAGATGAAGCAAATGGTAAAACGGTGATTTCAAGGTTGAAACTTAGGGTTTTATTAGGTTTTTATTCCATTGATTAAATGATGATAAAAATATCTTCAAAGTGGGTTATGGCATGAATTTACCTTTCATCAATTCCTTAGAAGAATTGAGCCAAGATTTGGAAGAAATTTGAAATGATTTGGGTGATTGGAGGAGGGAGAAACCCTCTCTGTCCAAGCGCGCAGTGCCAAGGTTGAGGGCGCACTACCAAGTCTAAGCGTGCAGTTCCAAGGTTTTCTTCACAGGGTATATTCTGGAAAGAGCGCAGTGCTCTTTCAAGTGCGCAATGCCACCTTCCAGGCACACAATGCCTTCAGAAAATGAATGGAGGAAAAATTCTAGGGCACAACGCCCACTCCCAGGGGCGTAGTGCCAAGCTAAGTATGCAGTGCCAAGCAAATTTGCCCAGATTCGGCTTGCAAACTCACAATTTTTTCTCTCCTAAGTTCTCTTGATCTTTTGAAATGAAAAAATGATTCTCTTGAAGTGTTAAATGAATTTTTATAGGCTTGTGAATTTAATTTAATCTTGAAAAACCCACTTTCTAATGTTTAAAGTCCTTTACCTTTTCTCACTAACACTTTTTGACACTTTTTCTCTGCAGGTGACTGAAGTCATTGAATTGGATTTCTTTTGATCCTTGAGGCATGAAAAGTTTTACTTTGACAACCTTAGGATGATTACACATAGTAGCACCTTCAAAATCTGCTGCAATTTCCACCATGAGGCTCAACTTAACTTTTCTACCTTCTCTGGCCACTTTCCAAAACCCTAAGTGTTTGCAATCTTCATAGCAATCATCAATGTTGTATTCTAAGTTCTCTATAGCCCTTTCAAGTTCATTCATTTTTGTCTAGTTCACCTCACCTTCTTCCATATTTATATCAATTTTTTTTTATAGACTTTCTTCATGTTTGGCCTTGTGTGCTTCCTCTATGTCATTTTCTGCAAGTGATCACTATTTTGGCACTCAACTGGACCATTAAGTTCATAAACCCTAATCATCTTCAAGACCAAGTTGTTCCCATTTCCTTTGCTATAAGTTGTCTTCATTTAGGAGTAGATAGTATACCTCATCAGTACTTTCTGCTGACAAATCCTTTAGCACTCCTGCAAAGGTGCTGAACTTTTCCATTTTTCTCATTTGCAGACTTTGAACTGAGAATATAATCCTCTTTGGAAACTTTTAGTTCCTTATTGAATAACCATGTCTTAACATTCTATTACATCTGAGCTAGATTCTAGCAAAGGAAAAGCACTGCCTGAAACATCCAAGGATAAACTTGAAAACATGTAAAACCCTAATGACCTAGTGGGAGGGTCTTTTGACCTGATTTTGACTGAAATTGGACCTATAGATTTTCAAGTGAAAATAGAGTATTTTTTGTGGGTTATTATGCCAAAAAAGGACATGAAAATGAGATAACAACAAGAAACCATAGAGGGAGGATGGAGTCAGTGACAAGGGAAAATAGGGCAATGAGGTTATAGGCAGGAAAGGAGGATGAAAATGAGAGGTATAAGCCTATGATGAGTCTTTTAGGAGCAACAGAGTCGATTTGGGAAGACTAACTAAGGAAAAGTGAATTTTTTTTATAAGGATAATGAAGGGAGTGAGATTTCTGAAACTCAAGATATTCAAGGAATATTTTTTTCAGAAATCTATAAACATCCTATAGTCATCTAAAGATAGTGAAAAATACTGATGACTAATAGTGGCTCCACTTGGGGAGGGAAGCTCCTTTCAGGAGGTGTCAAGAACCTGAGATCTCTGATTTTCCAGATGAGATGCCTCACATGCCTGCTGATTTACTCCTATTCTTTGAAGCTGTGATCTGACAATTTGAAAAACATGATTGCTCCAATATCAACACTACCTACCCATCATACCTTTCCTAACATTTTTTCTTCATTTGGGTGCATTTGGATTGGAAAACCATGAACACCATCTTTTCTTTTGAAAGCATAAAAAAAATCTATGTCTACCCTTATGTCATCCAAAGGCTTAGTTTAGACTGATGAGCTCTTTTATTCTCTACCTAATCTACTTATCTGTCAAGGTTAAGAAGTTTGAAATATTTTAATTCTCTAATCTATCAACATAAAATTCAAAACATGACCAAATCAAGGTTAAGTTGTTTGATTTTTCATGATTTGTGGCATCTTGGACAAGCTCATACAGATTTTATTTTTTTGTACAAGAAAAACTAGAAAAATGAGGGCTATAATTTGAAATTTGTCACTCATCCCTCTCTTTTCTCTTTGTTTAAGATTTAAGCTTTGGGAACCAGTATCTTTTTCTTAAACTAGTCTACTGATGAGCCAAGATTGAATGGTTTGGAAAATCTTAATTTTCCAACTTATGAGCAGAAATTTAAAACATGTGTTAAAACTAGAAAAATCATGTTGTTAGTAATATTGATACTAATTAATGTCAAGCCTAAGGATTTATAGGTGAACACATTATGGAATCAAGAAAGTATTTAAAATCTCTAAGGTTTTGAGGAAATCAGATTTGAATCCAGTCTTAAATGCTAAAATGCGCTTAATCCTTCGAGAAGAGCGCCTTGCACGCCTCTTTGCCCTCGATAAGGCGGCATCTTTGTCGTGGAAAAATGTTGCTTCTCGAGACCACACTGTTACAAAGGACTGGCGATTCTTTAGATGAAGTCACTCCTGCATGGTGTTTACCTAACGCCTTCTCTAGACACTATGGAGTAGACAAAGGAATATTTGTTACACAATGGAATCATACCTCTCCCTCGGGTCACCATCCATCATGTACCAAGGGAGGGAAGGAGGATTTGAAACTCTCTATATAAAGCCACCAAGAGATGAATAAATGGTGATCACATTGTTGTGGCCGGGGCCGGTGGGCTCTCCCAAACAACACCAAGAAGAAAGGTGACCCGCAGTTGGAGTTGAAGATGAATCGATCGTTGGCCACCCAACAATCTCGTCCACCACGAGGCATGTAGAGAGAGACCGCACGAGGTAGAGCTTGGATGGCAATATCTCAGTACCTGGACCTGTGAGCTAGCCACGTTTCAGGTGCCTCTTGGAAAGTGGGTAAATTTTCCCCCATTTCAAACCTTTAATAAGAAGAGGCTCTAGCCACTGCTGGTATTATTATTGTTTTGAATCTCTTTAGATAGCTTTTGTATATTTGTGCTTTAGTTTTAGTTTACTTTGAGCATACATTCAGATACTTTTTCACTCAATTGTGTGCTTTTGAGCTCCACCACTTTCTTTCATACTAATAGTTTAAAGAGTAGACCACACTCTTTAAACCGGTGTGATTTACACCCATGTGATCTAATCCACCACCACAAGATTATGGATTCCCCGACCGACGTGTCTGCTTATGGCGCGTGCCATCTTTTTGGATGAGATCCCTGCTTATGCTGGAGTGGACCTCGAGCCTCCGACCCATCTTATAGTCCCTAGATTCACCTGAGTGACAAGCCACCGAAGAAGGCGCTCTTAATTTTTTTTACTGCGTGTGACTTTTATATGTATTTCCTCACGGTGATTTACGGCAACACGTTCGGTCTCCATCTGCGCGGAGAAGGCGCATTCGGTTAGTGCTTTTTGTTTAAAATTGGTGTAATGAGATTTTTCTCCTATATTCTCGTGATTTTTTTGCTCAGAATGTGCTAGGAAACCTCAATGCATCTACAAGACTTGAAGTCATAATTTATCAAAACTTTCCCCTAAGAACTCAATTTCGTCGTCGTAGGTATAGAGTTAGGTTTTCGAATTTGATTTTTGCAAAAACTCTTCATATAGTTTGCTAGGGGACAAATTAACCATCGTATTCGAACAATTTATGTTTTGAAAAATTGCATTCACACTTAGATTAACTAGTCCAAGTAAGTAGCCCAAGACCACACATGCATGTTATCGAGGGAAATTGTTTAGTCTAATTCAATTTTTGTATTTAGGAATTATGACTAGATTGAATCGCCTGACAGGAGCAAGTAATCTTCCGCCGCCTTTGCACCCTTCAAAGGATCCTAGGCAAGCATAAGAACGCCCTATTTAAAATTTGTCTCCCTTTAGTTAGTCACATAGATTAACTAGGAAGATTTGAAAGTGGCCCATTATCCGCACACGTTTTCCATTTTGAGCTAGGAACAAGATAACGCAGTTTAACTAGGGGTTTTTTGTAAACGATCACCGATATCCAAATGCTCAAACTATGAGCTTGTTCACCTTATGCTCACACACACTCACCCATTAAGAAAAGAAAGCCACTTAAAACTAACTTAAACAAACTCACTAAATTCTCCCCATAGGGGCCACAAGAGAATTTATAGATTAAGTTAGGATCAACGGGGTAGGCATCCAATAAGCTAAGCCTTGCAATACCCCCATATTGAAACATAGAAATTATGTATTTAGGGAGCTTTAAAATCTACCTATCAAAATGACGAAAAGAAACCTGGAAAGGGTAGAGACCCAATTTAGAGAAGAGATGGAAGAAGGCAGTATGTGTATCGCTAAGGCTGATTCACCCTACTGATACTCAGATCGTTAGCCGACTACCAAGAAGCCCAAGACTAACGCTCACGTGGGATAGTGGCTCCACTGCCAAAAACTAGGCATCCTTTTTTACCCTATAGGGTAGATGGTGCAGAAAGAGCGACTTACCTCACTTGGTGGGACTTTCTTCACCGACAAGGCCGCCACTTACGCGATTATCAGGCCAGCACTCGCAAGAAATATTCATGCCTAGTCACTTTGAGTGTGAGACGATAGGTCTTCTAGATTTTTAGTATCATGCGCAAAGAAAACAAAACCATCTTTTTTCGATTGATCACATAGATACAAGAAAATCATTTTATTTTCACTTTGTTTCATGTATGGCCATAATTTTTCTTTCACCGTACCTATCCCCTCAAAATTTCCACAAAACCTAACATGTTCGACACCAACAAATTCCAATGGAACCTCGTCTATCCATGCGTCTTTCGGGGCCCTCCCCCATTGCTGTGAGGGGTTCTAGGTGGTATTTTTCCATTTAGGTGTCAGTATTGCAACACCACCAATCGGGCCATTGGTTCATCCTTCATTGGAGCAACCATAGTTGGGAACTCCTAGTTAGTCTCCCTAACACCACGCCGCACACCACCGACCCCTAGGGCGTAGGAGCACGCCCCATCTGTGTAGCTAACCGAACACACATCGTGTAAGTGCCGCGACTAATCCTCATTCTTAACTAGAACTTCGTGTCTTCACGTTGCCATGGCGCCAACCTCCCAAATACCCTTTCTAGATGCGTTAAATCTACCCGGATGAACTGCCTACAAGTGACCCCATCACACACCTATCCTTCATGGCCTCCCAAGTGCCCGCTAGCTTCCCCATATACCAAAGTTCAAAGGCAAGCAAGCGGAAGACCCAGGTAATCATACAATGACCATTCACCTATGGTGCTCATCGAATTGTAGGTTTTAACCCGGACACAAATATCCATGCGTTCTATCTATAACAATAAAATAGCAAGAGCATAAAACATAAAACAGATAAAAACACAGAGATTTTCCCCCGGATCCCAAACGGACGAATTCCTTGTAAATTTGATTTTTTCATTATATTCCTTTAGTGTTACAACACATATATATACATGCCTTTATATACATAAACCCCAATCCACAACCCCGGATTAAATATAACCGAGTTCCCTGACCGTGACGATAGCAAATAATGAAATAAACCATCGACCCCAAAACCATGTGCAAAACCATGCACAAACCATGGGCGGATCCGCCATGAGTGGGTCCGCACAAAAAACAAATGGCCGAGCTACTGCACCCCAACTGGGACCCAAGCCACCCCGTGGACCCCAAATACGCTGACGCAACATACAAATACAATGGGGCTAATCGTGGAAAGAATATAACACATACCTAACATTCTCCCACTTGTTGTTTTCTTCCTCCTGGCTGTGGGGCCAGGAGAGCTTTGAATATTGGCCCTACTCCTTCAACACCCATTGTTTTCTACACCAAGAGAACTTTCCGAGTGCCTCATATTCTGGCCAATGCATCCGCAACATTCTTCAAGTGTCCACCTGTCAGTAGAATACCCTCTTTTAGGCCTCAACCATATCTCTAACAAAGGATATTGAACATCAATGTGCTTTGTCTGAATGATAAGGTGGTTCTAGCCAAGAAAATTGCACTTTCAAGCATCACAAGCCTATCCTTATAGCTTCACGTACCAACCCCATACTGAACACAATCTTTGCAACCAAACTACTTCCTTGCTTGCATGAGTGGTCAGCTATGTTCACCTCCTCAGAAGGAAAGAGCCATTACGATCGTCTTTACTCATCCAACTGGACTCCACCCAAATAGGCTAAACACATACCTAATTGTGAGATCTTCTTTTGTCCAGACTATAGCCCAACAAGATCAACAAAACCAATGAACAGTTCAACATTCTTTCCAATCCCGGTCTTCCATGGTAGCACAAGCCATAATCACTAGTGCCATGTAAATATCTCAAAACCCGCTTCATCGTTGTCCAATGCTCCTTCCCAGGTCTACAACCCGCTCACATTCGACCGCATGTGCAATTTCTCGGGTCTAGTACGTACCATCGCATACATCGTGCTACCCACCGCACTGTGAGAGATAAGGAACACCTGGACATATACTTTCTTCGTGTCTTGGGACACCGTTCAGCTGCATACTTACACTTGGCTGTGAATGTGAACCTTCACCGGTTTACTATCCCGCATATTGAACCTCCGCAATATAGTCTCGACATACTCTCCGGTTTAACCGTAGCCTCTTTGCCCGATCTCTTAATTTCCATGCCCAAAATATAATTTAAAAGACCCCGCATCCTTCATGTCGACCGAGAAAAAGTTGGGTTCAAAATCTTGGATAATTTCTTCGCTATTTCCAATCAACAACATATCATCCATACACAAGACTAAATAAATAACATGATCAACAATTAATTTAAAATAAACACGTGATCCTCCTTGCTTCGGTGAAGCCAAGTCCTGCAGACATGTATCAAATTTCTCGATACCTCACAATCCCCCAGACTCCGTTTAACCTACACAGAGACTTCTTCAACCCTCGCACGCGCTACCTTTCACCATAAACCTTCAGTTGCTTCATGTAGATCTCCTCTTCTAGATCCCTCGTGAAGAAAATGTCGTCTTCACATCCATCCGTTCTATCTCAAAATCAAATGCAGAGAAACATATAAAAGTAATCTAATAGAAGTAACTTTGGCAACAGGAGGAAAAATATCACCAAGTCATTCCTGCATTCCTCAAATAACCTTTCGCTACCAAACTGGTCTCTTGTATTTCTCCACCTTTCCTTTCCTACATTCATCTTCTCTTTCTTAAACACCCATTTGCTCCCAATGGGTTTCCCTTCCGTTGTGCACCCAATTCGCATCCCATGCATCGTTTTTGTGCAAGGATGCCATTTCATCAACCATGGCCTCCTTCCGCAGTTTTCCATCCTCTCGAATCCGCCGCCTCCCCGCGCTCGTGTCTCATCATTATAGTTAAGGAAAACCCCGACCGCAAAGCAGACAGACTCGTACCTTCTGCCGCTCTCTTTCCCGAACCGATCTTCTCAAAGCTTCGGAGTTTGTGGCTCTTCATCTTCCGAGTCTTCTCATTGAATCGATTCATCCCTCCTTTAGCTCAAACTCTATCTTCTCGTGTTCCTTTGGTAGGACTTCATGTTTAACAACATCTTTCTACTTCGAAACACCACATCTTGGCTATACATGTCCCTTCCTTGCTTCGGATTCCAAAGCTTGTAACCTTTAAACCATCCTTATAAATTTGGCCAGATGCACTTTTCGCATTTATTATCCAACTTGGTCCTTTCTCCTTTGGAACATGTACATATGCATCACATCCAAATACCCTTAGATGGGAAAGAAAGGTTTCTTACCACCATACCTCATGTGGGGTCTTATCCTCCAACACTCGATAGAAGTGATCTCATAACTGCATAGCATGCTGCGCTCCACCGCCTCCGCCTCGAATTTCTGTCCAAACCTGCACTAATCGGAGTATTGCTTCTGTTCTTTCCATCAATGTTCTCATTATCTTCTTCTCGCAACTCCATTTTGCTGAGTTGTGTGTATGGAGTAGTCTTCTCAAGGTGGTATATACCACACTTTGCCAGTACTCTTTCAAATTCCTTCTCGTAACTCCCCCACCATTATCCGTCCTCGCCTTTATCTTCTTCTCTCGTCCGATTTTCCACCGAGCTCTAAATTCCTTTAAATTTGTCAAAGACTTCAGATTTTTCGTCAAGAAATATATCCATGTGTTCCTTGAGTAAAGTCATCTATGAATGAAACATATGGCATATAGATTTTCCTATACATGGAACCCATGTGTCCAAAACACATCACCGTGCACAAGTTCTAATATCTTGTTTGGCTCCTGTACCGGTAAGGAAAACTCTCACCCCGATTCTCGCTTCCCATATGTTGGCCAACAAGCCCATGTAAATCGAAATCCACGTAAAAATTAGGACATACCTTCTACCATACCATTTCGTGGGCAAGATCAAGGCCCTTCTCTCCAATATGTCCAAGCCTTTCATGCCATAGCATGGTCTTTTTCTCCAGAGATAAACTTAGGCTTTCTCGCTCCACTTTCGTGAACCATAGAACTCGTTACACCCATCAATAATGTTGCTACCTTGTAGCTTGTACAGAGTTCCAGTCCAACTCCCCGCATTAATACTGTTGCCCTCAGTCCATCTCTTGCACTTTCTCTCGAACATCGTTTACACCCTCGCATCATCCATCTTGCCGAGGAAACTGGGGATTTCCGGCCAATGCAAAATATGCAGAACACCATGAAGTGTTCTAATCCTTCCACCTTGTAGCTTCCTACTCTGACCTTCCACGTCCGATGACTCGCCCTCTTATCATCCCCTAGGAAGACATCACCATCATATTTACTTGCAACCACCCGTATGGGGAGTGTGAAGTGAAAGGATGCACCCGAGTCAATCAACCATGACTCATGATCTACATGTATTTCAGAAGAAGCAACACACATCCCCACCTTCATCCGAGGTGGTTTTTACTTTCACAAGGGATCTTCATCGATCCCTTCTTCTCAGAGCTTTGACTGTGATTCCTTTTTGTAGTGCCTTCCTTCTCCGTAGATTTTGCTTACTACACCTTTACAAAATTTGAGATTTAGAGTCTCCTCTAGATTTAGATCTCCCACTTGGAAACCTTATTCTTGTTTATGTTCTCCGGGACCTTCCTCAGACAGAGCAAGGCATCTCCATTCCGACCTCCAGCTTCTCCGTCTTCATTTCCTCCGATAGCAAGGTCGAGACAATGTCATCAAAATTCATAGCTGACAGTTACCTATTGCCAACTAGACCGTCCTACCTAGTCTGGTAGAGATAATAAATAAACGAGCAAAATTTATCTTCATCTCGGTGATTTTAATATCAATGTGATTTGCACTGACTCTACTACCGCATTGAAGGTTTGGGACAAGCCCACACCGAGTCTCCAAATTTCTTCATCCCTGCTGTTGTTCTTCCTACAGAACAACCATTCAGAGACTTGGGGACAAAAGTCCCAAGTTTTTCCCAAATTCTTCGCCGTAGCTTCCCGCATACATCCAACAATACCGAATCCGACACACACAACCGTATTGTGCTCTTTAGCCTCCGATCCAGCTTCCTACCATCCGACATTGCCGTTGGTTTAGTACTCCGGATCTACCGCGATCCACCGATCTTTTCATCTCACCCTACAGAGATCCTCCATTCGAGCTTCCACAAATTCAAAACTCCTCACCATTAAATTTCTCGATCTCTAGCTTTCCACGCTGTCATATTTCTTTCACCGCAAGACCATTCCGTATCTCCCACCGCACAGGTCTACCATGTGCTCCAAGCAAAAACCCTCAACAACAAAGGCGTCCCCCTTGAAGCCGAAATTGTACCGATACCAAATGTAGGTTTTAACCTTTTACAAATATCTACACATGATTTTATAATAGGAAAATAAACAATAGCAAGAGCAAACATAAAATGTATAAACACAAGAGATTTTCCCCTGATCCCAAATCGACGCCACTGATTTTTCATTATATTCCTTTTAGTGTTACAAATACATATATATACATACGGAGCATACATAAACCCCAATCCATTACAACTCGTATTAGAAATATAACCGTAGTTCCCTGACCGGATCTACAAAAAAATACTACAAAATAAAACATCGAATCCCCAAAACTATGTGCAAAACCATGCACAAAACCATGGCGGATCCGCCTATGAGTGGGTCCAGACAAAAAACAAATTTTGTCAAGGCCACGGGACCAATCTGGGACTGTCACTGTGTCCTACTACGCCCCGACGCAACATACAATGCGTGGGGCTAATCGTGAAAGAATATAACACATACCTCCAACACGAATAGTAATTGGTCGACACTTATATTCGATCGAGGCTATTTCAATGTTAATTTTATTTAGTAGTTTTAAATGGTATGTGGAGAAACATCTGCTTTCACATGGAACCTTTAGCGCCTACTAATACATCTCTACTTGTTTAGATAATTTCATTCACCATGATTCGGGAATGGAGTTACTAAATCATTTTAGACAAACCCCCACCGTCCATATCTTTGATCATATTTATGAGTGGAGGGGGCGTTGCAGTTTATGCAAAGCTAAACTCAACGATCGGGTCCTCTTATATTTATTATTGAAAACTATAATGGTGGAGATTTCAAAGGATGTGGCGCAAAATAATATCCTGACACCGTAGAGGATGCACCGCAGGCCCAAGTTTCGAATCCAATTTATACGCAATGGGATATTTACAATATCCCACCTAACGCTCCGCTACCGCAAACTTATCAAGAATTGAAAAGTACGTCCAACTTTGCAGATGGACTAATTAACAATGACCAAGGGTACCTAGGCAACAAGAGGTCACAATCCCGGTTACGCACATAACTCTACCTGCACATGTCTCAACCTGCATTTCAAAGTCATCACACGTCTCAAAGAATATTTTACTAGTATGGCGTAAGCGGTCACTGTGGAGGACCCTATCTCCCGCCCAAGGGGACCCACATAGAAGAAACATTTGACAAGAGCCCCCCAACCACTGTGTGCAACAAATGAGATACCTTATGCTTAGTCTAAAGCATATGATACACCTACGTTATAAACCAATGCATGTGTGAATCAGGCAATCGTCTCATAATAAACCACACCAAGATAAATCCGAGAACTACCTCCTAATGTGGTTAAGAAAAAAATAAAAAAAAACAAGCCCAAAGGGAACCCCGGATAGGCAAACTAACAACACATTTTAACGGATTCTGTGCTAGAGGCAACTCTAGCAGAAATCAAAACCAAGAGCCAAGCAATGCCCAATGGCAAGGCAAAAGGCCACCTTTGTGAACAAACCATTCTTGTTCAATATGTGGTGAATATGGGAACTATACTCACCACTATCCCGATCTCCCCGAGCTAAAAAAGCTTCAGAGTAACCGAGGACAAGGAGGATCTTCCCAAAAATCCGCTATTATGCAAGAACCTTTCCCCCACCAAGGGACTAGCTTCTTCAACACTCATCAACAAACCTAGATGATTCCGGGGAAAAGCAATTTTGAAATTTACATGATCACAGGGAACAATGTGGTACTTAGGTGGTGCTCCCCCAAGAGGAGCACTCCGGACCCACCATCGCTCCCGGTGCCACCACTGTAGTCATGGTCTTACCGCGATATCTACCCGACGTAGAGGCCGACAACTTTCTGCGAGCCATCACCATCTTGCACGAAACCCGCTCGGTCATCCATAAAACCTGGAGCAAAAGATACCAAGTCAAGGGTCCACCTCGGCCTTCGACGTCCTCAAGAGCGGTCACCGAGTTGTGGGTGACTGCACGTGCCTCAGCCGCATCCGCATGAGCTTCTGCTCAGCGCGCAACCTATGCCTACCGAGCCGCCGCCCTCAAATTTAGTGCCAATACCATCTCCACCAGTCCACCGGCACCACCACCCTAAGCCCACCCGCATCACCCCCCACGGGACCACCTCGAGGTCGTACAGAGGGTCGGGACCCGCCAGGGCCGGTCACCGGGGCGACCTGTCTTCGCCAACATCCGCACAAGTAACCAAAATAGCTGCACAAGAAAAAATATGGTAATATAAATAACATAAATGCGTAAAAAATATAACACATACCTATAGGCCCCCAAACATAACCAAAAGGGAGACCCATGTCCGGGTCACTCCTAGAAGTCCATCCCCCGCATGTGATGGTAAGAAACATGGGTTGGCTCCCCAAACCAGTTCTCCGTCAGTGTTATTCAGTAATGCCCCACCATGCCACCACAACCCCACGACATCACCAAAGGCCCACCTCCTCATCCGTGGCTCCCGTGGCCCCACAATGGGCACTGCCACCACCGGCCTCAAAGAACACCACCCTCTCGTACATAATTTTTCATAGGATGCTAGCGTATGCAAATGAATTAGATCCACGTTGGAACTTAATCAATTGCGACACCATCCCACCAAAACAAAAGCGGGCGAAATAAAAAAAGTGCCCGCCCCTCAATTGGCGTAAAAATCCAACCTACGGGCCAGATGCCCGATGTGGAGCAAATGACCCCGCCAGTCGCACAATAACTACCAGAGCACATCACTCTGCCACATATATCACTAATGCAATGTTGGGACTCACCCCCGCAAGAGGCGACCGCAATTCCGTCTGCATCCGTCTCTAGGTTCACTCTCCCGTATAGAGTGGGTACCTCGTAGCCTCACTCGAGGCAGAACTTGGCCACAAAGTAAATATCCGTCTCTAGACGTATCAACTGTGTTCATCCCCGGCAGTGACGAACATAGCTGTGTCTCCTCCGATGCCAATGCTGTATAATATAACGCAGAGTTGGTCCCGAGACCGAAAGAACTCATTCTCAAGAAACTTCGAAGGCCCTCATGTAGCCAATCACATGCCCCAAGACGCAGCCAGGAGCACTATCTCAGCCCCACTCTCTCCACACTAACTTTATAAGCAAGAAACACAAAATCTATCAAGACAGAAAAACCAAACAAACAAGAAAACCAAAATTTTCTTCACTATGGCTCATGCTCCGTCCCTAGATGTGCACCCTCGCATGTCCGTCTTCTTCTGCGTGCACCTTTGCTTGAAAAAATTGTGGGAACAACGCTACCAGGCGCTCGTCTCGAATTGCATGCAAGCAAGGCATTCTTTTCGCCTAGACGCCCAGACAATCTAGGGAAACAATTGCTCGTGAGGTCGTACAAATCCCACTTACAACCTCTACACCATCAAATCAAGAAATTACAATGCAGGATATCATGAAAGTTACCTTGGTATTAATACCAACCTGTACACTAACAATGCAACGACAAGAAAGGCTTTGCAAACCCCCCCCGATCTCCCAAACTTAGCAAGTACAAATGAATAGATTAGCCATAATCCCATATTTATCGCCTTTTCTAGAACTTCGAAGGACCATAACAGAGATCAGAAGGTCCATTCCGCAAACTCGTAAGTTGAACCATCATGAATATGCAAGAAGTACGAACGAAAGCATACACACATTTGCTTGACTTAAAAATAACTTTTCAAATACGTGCGTGCACCCTCCCATCTTCCTTTTTAGAGCTCATGCTCTTCAATGTTTTTGCTGAAAAGAATATGCTTTCACTCGAGGCAGTTTTTTTTTACAAGAAGAACTCGCAAACTACTTACAACGCCATATTAACGAAGGTCCTTGAGTAGGTATCGTCCTACCCCCGGGAAGATGACAGAGTCCCATAAAACTTCGCATATCCTAACATCATTTCTCCATCAAATAAACCATAGAGTCCTCATAGCCCACCGCGTTTATCATCAAACTCACCCTACACATGATAAACACTGTTAGTCAAGATCCTCCCCTCCATGGCGCTCGTCACCCAAAGTAGACCATATATCGCTGTGCCACAAGTGACACCATGGCCATACCACCGCAGTCTGTGAAGCACTCCGCGCCCATCCATTCATCATGGCATAAGGTCAAGTTTACCATTCAAACTCAAAACCCCTCTCGGGATGACTGTGTTGTACAGTTAGGTAATTAAAAGCACCTGCACCGTATTTTTCCCACCATACCTCCATCAACATAATCCCATCCGTGACACTTCTTCATTCGCTTTCCATCAACCCCACACATGAGACCAACCAATGGGATCCTACCCCCAAAGAAACACCGTCCCTATCTTCAATGAGTGAACCCTTTCATGTTTTGGGGTACCCGTCTCCTCGTGTTTTGTACAAACTAAACCCCATTATTTATTCTTCGTAAGTGTACAAAGACCGCAAACGATGCCCTTGCCTTCGACCTCATATTTCATATTCCCCCATGGCAATAGTCCCTCATTCCCCTCACGAGTATTTCACACCCCCCACATGCACCATCATGACATTCAGTCCATTCACACCCGCCCCGGAAGTCCTACCGACTCAAGGGATTTTCCTTCCGTAAATACCTACATCGACGCTAAGCTGCTAAAGTATGCCTCCGCCCTCGGCCACTGACCCCATCATCCATTTTTAGTCATCTCTCTATCAACATGCCTATGTTAAACCCATCACCTCAAGGTCCTCAAACTTCGGTGTCAAATGGACCCATTGCTTCCGCTAAGACTTTTTGTCGACCTCGGCAACTCTTTCCAAAAGGAGCAGGTTTTCACAGACTGCCCTCTCCATGAAATGTCTTCTACATACCTGAGAGAATGTCATCCATGACAATTAATCCTCTGACATTTGAATTATACGCACATGCTGTGAAACCAATCAACAGTGTTTGAATGAGAGAAACAATGTCTTTCAGAAACAACAATGATAAGAACTCACTACATTTTGCTACGAACGAACCAATTTAGTAGTAAACTAAAAAGTCTTGTATAGAGTCCAATAATAACAACCTGGAACATATCAACTTTATTTGACCGCAACAATAGTCCGTTACCAACACAACAATAGTAGTTAGCAAAATACAGAACAACAATAAGCATTATCAAATAATAACTTGAAAATAAAGAAGCAACAATAACAAACTTCCAAGTACAAATAGTTCTACTTGAGAATTTCAGCTTCCATATAACCTGTCCCATGTAACTTTAGTGTGTCTTCCACTGATGAGATACCTAAATTGATTCATCAAGAAGCCATGAGTTCAATTCGACTACTCGTCCAAGAAGACGCCTTCCACGGTTTCCTGCAAGAATATTATCGAACTGAAGCACACCTATAACCTTCTTGCTACAAATATGAAATTGGATGCACCAGAAGGCCAGTAGTTCCAATTGAAGGCCAGAAAATTCAACTTGCAACCTTGTATAACTAAAATTGGAAGAATTTATTAGTCCTTCCTTAGTCACTAGTGGATGGTTTATCAGTAATGTAGCCAAATACCTAGCATCCTTATCAAAACTTCATGTAACGTCAATCGTCATATTTCATCGATTTTGTGCCAAATCCAGTTATCCTTAAGAGTTTGATAACTTCTGTATTATCTTGGTTGGATCTCAAAAATTGAACTCAAATCTTCTTAAATGAGCGGAGTGACGTGGATATATCCATAAGCACAAGTAACAGAGGCCGCTTTTCTCCGACATGAAGGAAGTGTTATATCTACCATTCAAACAGAGAGTGTACCAATTGACCCACAGTATTTATTATCAGACGAAACAATTCAGATATCCTCCAAACATCGGCATTATCCAGCTAATTCATCTGACGAGGATGATAAGAGCATTGCAGAGCTAACGAGGCCCAAATGCAGAAAATAATCATCAAAATTGTAAAAACGATCTCTGTTTTCGCCACAACAACCTTTGTTTCCATAGCTGAATTGTTTCCAGAAATGTAGAGCTGCAACTGTAATGTTTGTTTGATAGATAATGCACATGCTGCATACTTGTGTTCTACTTCAATCACCACCATGATGAGAATTTTCCTCTTACTTGCAGTCATGGATGTGAACGATGAATTCTAACGTTATTTGAGTTGATAGTTGTTGAGAGACCGGTCTTAACGCCAGAACTTGACTTGAAACGAAGATTGCCACAAATTCTTGAATATCGGATTTATGTTGTCCCAAAAATGGTTTTCACCAAAGTTTTAAAAACTTGAAAATCTCCAGCGAGAAGTAATCTGCAACTTTATTTGTTAAATCTTGTTAGATATTGACTCTAAAAACGAGGAATCATTTTCCAGCAACAACGGGATACCAGATAGCTGTTTTACCTGAATGAGTTCGTCTTCATCCTCTTCCATTCATCTTGTTTTGTTGTCCCATCCCGTTTGAGCAATAAATGAGCAAAGGAAATGCTTCCATCCCCACAGGTTTCATATCCAAACGACGGTTTCCTTTTTGTAGATTATTTGCGCCGCACCTTCCAGAATTTCAGACCAATTTTTATCGTTTTCCGGGATAAGCCCTTGTTCCAAAAGCAATAATACTCATGACTTTACCTTTGCAGCCCTCCATTATAAGGCTGCTACTTTAGCAGCATTGTTGAATATTTCATAACATCTTTCAGGAAATTTTCTTGATTTATCAATTTCAGCAATACTTTCTTAATCGGCGTCATTCAATCCATTCTGGCATCATATCCGCTGCATGAACGGTTTTGTAGTTTTATGGTTTTAACCACGCAGGGTCACGGTTCTTTGCGCCCAGCGCCTGAAGGCCGTAGTCCATGTATTTTACCTTTCATTAGCAAGCATGAAAATTTTACTTCCAATAATTTTGAATAAACGTTATATCACCTTGTTAACTCGTTAAATCCCCAACTGTCAACGTAGGTTGGGACTATTCCCCTTACTACTTATTCTGTTAGTTCACCTTTAACTTCAGAGATACAATATAAACTTTATCCACCTTGCATCAAGAAATATTTGATATTTAAGATAAACGGTTTCGCCATAAAGTTGATACCTCGTTAAGAAAAGGAATGCGATCCTTCAAGACCGTTTGAGATTTAGTAATATCATCAGTATCACTAAAGGTGCACTTTCATGTTGCTTCAAGTTAATCATCAGAGTCCTGCAATGGCATATGCATTGTAAAAAATAAAATAAAGACCAAAAGGTATCCATAATATCCCCATGAGTTTGTTGCTTGCCTTTTTAATACCCCCCCCCCCCCCCCCCCCACTTATTCCACCATGAGAATTCAATTGAAGATCCACTGGTGTTAAATCGTCCATAAACGATCCATAAATCATCAACTACAAAGAATAAAATTATCTGTCAAGAGATTGTTATCTGCCACCGACATTATTTTCCGGCGACCCATCCTCTTGAAAACAATATCTTTAGTTGTGAGGTTAAATTTCATCAGTTTGTTCATGCCGCCCTGTAAACGGCGTGACCATACGTTAAATTTAATCTTTGAGACATATGATATCTTATAGTCACCATGCCGAGAACATCCTGCATCGAACACTAGTTGATCAAGACCAGAATATAAAGATTTCTTTGGAGTCAAACACCTTGAATTATATCAGTCCATATTTTTGAGATCTGCAGATGACTAATGTTTAACTTTATTATAATAAGACGTTACCACTTGCCAAATATTTAGGATTTTTGATAATAGATATTATTATCTTCTGTACCTTCCCCTTGTTGCCCCATAGACTACTTAGTCTTCTTGAATTTTTTTGAAAATCTCAAACGAGTGTTACCTCGAAGAAATATCATAATTGTTTGTAAATTATGAGAGGAAGATTGTTGTCCTCCCATAGAATCGAAAGATGAAATACTTATCATAATTCTGCTGCTGTCGACATTGTATATTTCAGAAATGAGAGTTTCACAAAAATCATCACTTAGATACTTCGTGTTTTTTTTGCAGTAAGTCATTCCACTCGCTTACCTACAAATAATAAAAATTATAGCATACCGAATAACAAGATTGCTACTTTTTTCTGATAGACTTCGTCTGGCATTGAGCATGAATTCGTTTTGTTCCATATAGATATATCGACTACGCCTTTCAATAAGATATCTTGGAGAATTTTTTTTTTTGTGAATTCTTTATTTCCATTTTCTTCATTATCATCGAAAACACTCTTTGTTAATGGCAGATTCTACATTATCATGAACCGAAAAGCCTCGTTCTTTTCTCCAGAATGTTGTAGTTAACTTCAGTTGAAACCGAGTGATAAACATTCCTTAGAGCTAGTTTTTGCTCCACGTTATATTTTATCAATTTTTTCTTCAAACTCTATTCTTCCTCCAACAACCGTCTCCAAACACGAACTTCATGTTGGATATTATCCTTTAAAGTATCTATGAAAAGATCAATCCCGTGTTCCTCCTCGAAATATTAGTTACCCTTTTATTCAATTTTGGAAGTCCTCACGTTCTCCCCTAATCGAACACTTTTGTTTGAGATTTATCAATTGGCTAAAGAAGGTGTTGGTTTTCGTATCCTCATAATGCTATCATTTCCGTAAAATTCCACTAAGTGACAATTCTTTACGGGAGCAAAGCCATCGATACCATACAAATGTATTTTGTTCTAAATGCTGCGATGTATAAATTTTGTGTGTTTTGTACATTATTGAGATCAAAATATTTTCCATCCTAGGTATCCATGTTGCCAGATCCTTTCCATCAAATTTCAACCATTTTTGGAATATGGTGGTTCTTCCAGATATAAGTATAAAAATAGGTAATCATATAATATTTATTTACTTATCATGGTCTTCATTTATTTTTTTTTAGATTAACTGTTGAACTAATTTATTTTATAAGACTATTTTCTGTACAAAGTCATGTGATTGATTCATTTCCATATTATCATCTTTGATTTATTGTTGTGCTTTCATGGTTGTTATCGCCAACGCATCCATCTGATTTTTTTTTAAACTGTCATCCATCTCATTTCCACGTGTCATTAAAACTCATTGTTTTTATAAGTGAGAGTAATGAGCAGCACTGTTTCCTGCACTGTGAGTTTGCTGTCTTTGCCTGTCTCTCTGTTATGGTTTTATAAGGCTTAATGGGTGTCTGGCTGATGGTGAACATGAATCCAATATCACATTCATTCACAACATTCCCAGAATCAATCGAATTGATCTTGTTCAAGACTTATATAATCTAAAAATATACAACTTTGCCTGCTTTATGTTTGATATTGAAATTAGAATTATCTTCTATAAATTCAGATCTCAATATCAAAATTTGCACCATATAGCCCCTTCAGCTTCTCCTTAATGATACCGACTCATTTTGGATTTTCAAGACAACAGGTCTAATCATAATAATTGAATATATCTACCAGATAAATCAGGCATCTTCATGTCACCGTTTCTTTAATTCTAAAATGATAGATAGAAAAACGCAGGCTATAAATACATTTTTAGCATTCAATCCAGTATAGAGAGCAGAATATTTCGACCACTTTGTATCAACTTAGAGTCGAAAGCCCCATATCCATTGTTGACGAATTCACTCATTGCTGCAACCAGGCGATCCGAAACGGCACGGCGTCTCAGGATTTGCCTTTAACTCTCTCTCTCACGAACTTCTGAGAAAATCATCAAAGAAATTCACGACTTGTCAGGTTAACGACATCGAAATGACCCACCA
This sequence comes from Pinus albicaulis, assembly GCA_034641835.2. Taxonomy (NCBI): domain Eukaryota; kingdom Viridiplantae; phylum Streptophyta; class Pinopsida; order Pinales; family Pinaceae; genus Pinus; species Pinus albicaulis. Next base: position 1,370,473,192 of record CM076572.1, on the reverse strand, counting down.
CATCATACCTTCAACATCAGCAACCGTTTGGAAATGCAGATGACAAACTTCGGTTAATTTGGATTCACCAAAAATTTTGCTTCCATCCAGGAAAATAGTTGCAGAGCAACACATCTGTTGAAATAAACTCAGAACCTGTCTATTTAGCAGAAACGAAATTCAAAAATAGAAGAAATATATCAACGCCTTGAAAGAAACAATTGAGAAATCAAAAATATAATGAATGCAGCACTTGATGATAAACAAACCATTCGTATATATATATTGTTGAGGCTACAATGTAACCTGGATGCATCAAATGGGGCATTATCATAAACAATAATAATATATTAAAGGCAAATAAATAATTATAATGGTAAGCATCAACAAACAAATAGAATATAATAGTAATATGTGGACCTAAATATTAAAGCTAACTCTACTTCTTCAACCTTTTTATAAATCATTAATGGATTGGATCTGTTTCAGAACTCGCCTCCACATAGTATCTGTTAATGACCATGAGATGAGACCATTAATATATGTGTTAATTGGCATGATACTTCACGCCCTTTCGCCTCGAGAGGAATATCCACTGATTGAGAGCGCACCTCCGAGTGTGACTAAGAATAATGTTTCAACCTAAAGACTACTGCTAAACATAGAGGGATAATGTATCTGCATATCTACACTTTAAGCTGCACTAAAATAATAGAAATTCACCTGAAAATTAGATAATGTCACCATGAAATCATATAATATAGATATTTTATTGATCTCGGCAAATCCTGAAATATATCATCTTTGAACAGTATGTCGCCCACCTAAGATTCACGCGAGTCTTACTTCTTCCAATAATAATATATGAAACTATAGACAACATATTTTCCAGGTATCATTGCACATAAACGATACATTGAAACCATAATGCAGACGATATCACTAATTAGAACGCTGTTTATATTGCTGTAGAAACATATATTGTTGAATCAGGCATAAATCAAGAAGAGAAAACTCATCGAACGAATTCAAATTCGAACAAGTTAACTTTTCATACAGATACTCTTTAAAGCGCCTTTTTCTTCAATAGCGTTTTTTATTCCATGAGAAATTAAAAATGCCTTCGGTCTTCAATACCAAGTAAAGGAAAAGCACTATGAAGTCACCAATAGATAACAACAATGCCCTAGATAATTATATGAGCACAGAATATTGGATAATAGGATTCATATTCTCTCAATGACCATCATAAATAAGGAGGGAAGAGAATTGCAACCCATGAGAAGATACCTGTAAGAGACAGAACAGAGACCGTTAATGTCAGCGTCGTTAAATGCTCTATACACGTCCCAGTAATAGGTATTCGAATATTTAAGAGGGACGTTAATTCACACCAACAATCCTAGTCCAACAAGTAGAGGGAAAGTAGACTATCTGCATTTAGAGTTACCAGAAGAAAGACTCTGCATTCCAGAATCGATCCATTGTAGGCCTTTGTTGGGAATTTCTTCAATAAACGCGATAATGCTCCTTATTCGTCTGTACTGTATGTGTCACCTCACCTTAACTTGATACTTTGTATATTTAGGTTAGTTTGTTTTACTTGAGCATAAGATTTGTTGTTATCTTCCAATCGAACTGTGTTTTTGAGTTCAACAATTTTCTGCCTACAATTGTTAGTTTGTTGATTTGCACACAACACAACTGTTAATAGACGAGTGGAAGAACCACCGTTGTTGGCGTCAACAAAGGTATTTCATATTGTTGAATAAGATTTTTTTTCTGTGAAAAAGGCATTTGACTACACTTTGCTACGATATTATTTTTGTATTGTCTTCTTCGACGTCCTTTTTTTTTCTTGTTTTCAGTGTTTCATTTTCTGATCTTCATCTACAATCATACAATGAATAAAGCTTTAAACTAATAACTTCAACAAAAATAGTGCTGAGCATCCCGCCATTGATGACTCCAAACAATCGCCTTCCATCCATTTCTCAAGTGTGAAGAATGCAATCCGTTACCTCACGAATGGATGATGTATGGACCTTTCCACAAATTTTCAAATTTTCCATGCTTTCTTTTGTCCTCTCTTATTGAATCCCACTTCAGTACTTTGTCTCCAATTTGGAAATCATTGGCTTTAGTCCTCTTGTCAAACAACTTCTTGATTTTCTCTTGTACTGCTTATGTTCTATTGTATACTGCTTCCCTTGATTGCTACAAATGAATGGTTTGGTTGTCCCCTCCGTTGCATATCATTCTCGTCTGACTGTACCTCTTGGAGGAGCTTCATCACTGGAATTCCTAATGATGTTGGAAAACTATTCATGTCACACTGAAATAAGGGATATGTTAATTGATTTCTTGCTTGTTAATTTGTTCGCCCATAGTGCATGCACTAGTTTGCTATGCCATAAATTTTTGTTCTCTTCAAAGAATTTCGATGATATTTACCAAAATTTTGTTAGAGGACTCAACCAACCTAATACTGGTGCGTCGTAGAATGCCCTAATGTAATGTGATACTTGTGGCAAAAGTCTACTATTCTCGGATTTAAAATGCAGAGGCATTATCGTTGATGATTTTTTCGCAACAAAATATGGACAAGATGTGATTTTCAAGGAATTTGATATTTACTATGTCGGTGGAAGTTCTTGAAGGGATGGCTTCTATCCATTTGGTAAAATAGTTAGTTGCGGTGAGGATCCATTTGTGTTAGGCAGAGGAGGTAGGGGTGGTTTTGATGAATGAGATCCAATCACAGCATGAGTTTCGTCACCTATGAGGGATGTAAAGGCAAAGGCAGTAGTTTCTTGTTTCCCTAAAAGATTTGGAATTTATGGCAAGTCACTACTAGCTTGTGGATATCAGGGAAGAGAGTGGGCCAATAGAAGCCATCTCTAAGGATTTTTTGGCAGTGGTTTTCCAATAGAGATGACCTCCACACTCTCCTTCATGAAACTCATGCATGATTCTATCTGCATCATCTTCAAGTAAACATTTAAGCAAGATACCAACATAATTTTTCCAATATAAAGCTTTATCTAGGATGCAAAAATTTATAGACTATTGTTTCAAGAATCTGGCCTTTGTTTTAGACAAACCAGGAGGAGAATTTAGATTAAAAAGCACATGTAATGTGTCAGCATACCAGAGTGAGTTCATAAATTCTTCTTCAATAGGTGGAGTCCCCAGCTCCTCTTGTTCTTCAATAGGTGGAGTCCCCAGTCCTTGCCCTTTGATTAGCTTGGTGGGCTTGATTTCTAGATCATACTCTAAGATGACAATCCACTTTACCTCTTTTACTATCACATCCTTAAAGAAAAACTTTAATTGCCTCATTATATATAATATATAAGAATGCAGACAACTTGAATGAAGACAGAAAATTTAGCTTCAGCTTATTATTTGAAATCTTCTTTAGTGCTCAATAAGAAATCTATGGTTTTGCTCTGTCCCAATATGTCTTTTTGTAGCAACACCGTAGTAATTGTGTGTTCGTGCAAATGAGAAGATGAAAAAGTCCTTGGTAAAGTCGTGGCTAATTAGAACTGTGTTTGGGTAAGATCTTGTTTTACCAGCCAGTGATTGCTTTATAACCACTTGATCCCTATTTCTCTTTTTAGCATGTTTGTAATGTTTCTTAGGAGTTCAACAAGGTTTGGTATGAACCTTCTTAAGAAGTTAAATTTTCTAATGAAAGATTGCAGCTCTTTGATGTTTTTAGGGTGACTAATTTGCAATATCCCCTCAATCCTCTTTGGTTCTATTTTGTTTCCCTCTTCATATATGATTTGGTCTAAAATTTTCCATTCTTGAAGGCCAAACATAGTTTTCTTAGGATTCAAAAATAAATCATCTTCTTCATCTTTCAAAATATTTTCAGTTGATAGATGTTTTCACTTCATGCCTGATGTAATAAGATACGCCATATACTGCGATAGTAGCCTGCTTGTTTAGTGAACCACACGTCACGATAAACGTTAATCGCCAACCTAAAAATTTACAAATAGTGCCCCAGCGTGGCATAATTTAAAGGAATACCACGCCAGCACCACGTTCAAAATCATCACGCGGAAAAGACGTCAATATCGAGCGACCACTTTTTGCTGATATCCATGATGGTGTTGGCGACCAGTTCAGGGATTTCTTTAATTCCTGCGAGCACAAAGCATTTCCAGCGCTTCTTCACCACAGCGTCGACCACGACGACTACCCAGTGACTGCTCAGCATCATGAATTTTTTTAATTTTCCACCAGTGGCCAGATGTGGTTTCATCCTGCACAACTGCTGAATGATAACAGAATACAGGACGGTTTCTGCACCGGTCAGCATAATGGTTTGTCATAATACATCATTGCGGTATCGACAATAGAGCCTTCCGGCGTTCACGCCCCATGTTCGGTAAAGTCCAATTTGATGAAGTTATATGTTTAAAATCCTGGTTTGACTTTTTCCACACACAACGCATCACCTAAAGTAAAAATCATAAATCGCACCATAGAGAGAATAACTTCTTGATTAAAGAATAATAATAAATAAAATAGAATCTTGAAAGAAAATCCAAAAACAATTTGAATTGTTTGTCGAATGTTTTTCATCACAAAACGATAAATCATTGAAGAGATATCATGAATTGAGAAAGTTTATGATAGATTTTAAATAAAACTGCTCTTTGAAAAAAATAGCGCATCCATAAATAATATACACCTTTGATAAAACGCATTTGTCGCAAATCGCATAGCGCAGAAAACAGAATTGGTTAATGAATATATTTTGCGCTCTTTTCAAATATGCACTTTTGCGATTTTGCGTTATGCGCTCTTTTCAAATATGCGATCATGCGATTTCGCGATATTGCGCTTTTGTGATTTTTGCGATATGCGCTTTGCGCTATTGCGCAATTCCTGTTTTTGTGCTATTTTTTATGACTGTGATGACTTCATATTGCGATATTGCGATATTGCGCAGCAAATCGCAGATCGCAATGTCGCAAATTCATGTAGGCGCGCTATCCCAAGGCAATCTTTCCATATGTCAAATCCGTTATGCGCTTTAAAGATTATATTAAATGATTGGATTGATTATTAATGTGAAATGAGATTGTGTTTAGAGTGAAAGTCATTTCACAATTAAAATATTATATTTCATCCGCGTTCATATTCAAAACAGTCTCATCACCTTTCTAATAGCATTACTCTCATTTATTCGTAAAACGCAGGCACGAAGGAGCGAATTACTATACAAAGCTTCCGGTATACACTATGGGTAAGAAGGAGAAGAGCTCAAATTCTGAGAACAAAGAAATGGCTTCGCTATACGCAGACACTGCCTGTAACAAGGATGCCAGCATATCTACTTGGGAAGGAAAGTACAATCTGTTAGAAGATGAAAACCCTGTGGTGATAAAAGTTGTAGCTACAACAGGTTCCAAAGATTCGTCTGAAGCAAATCTTAGAGACTTGGCTTGCTCATTTTTGCATAGAATAGCAGCAAGGCCAAGGATTCTCCCATACACAGACATGGTGAGATGGGTCCTGGACAGCGCTGATATTTCAGACAGGATATTCAAGACTCCATCTGAAGAGCTAATTGGGTCATTTACCATAGAAGATGTGAGATTAATGTATAAGTTTCCAGAACCACAGGCGACTTACAACAAAAAATTCATGGAATATTTTGCCAGAGAACACACAAATTTGGCAGAATGCAAAAAGGAGTGGACTAAAATAAGTGAACCATTGAAGAAAAACAAACAAGGTATGTACAGCACGGGTTCGCTTACCTCTCCTTATTGTTTTACTGTTGCCATGTTATGCAGGCTTTTTGGAAAGCCTGACATAAATATGATTTTACCCGAATGGCTTCCTTTGTTGAATGCGGCCGTTAATTCTACAATTGTAGACTGGGCCAAAATCCTATCTGATACTATGACCACTGCTATTTTTCAATACCGGTCCAAACGAAATGTTTCCCAGCGGGTTTACCCGCCTTTTTATTTATCTGCTTATGTCATGGACGCCATCTGCTATGTCTCTAAATTCCCTGTAATGGGTTGGAAATGGACTATCCAAGACCCTTCGCCCATTCATGTGTACCATAAAGAACTGTGGGAATCTAGGTTTGTCCCCCATTTTTACCAAATTTGCCATGGAATAATGTTGCCTTTGTACAGAACCTTGTATAATAAGGATCCCCCAAGGTTATCCTTAGAAACAGAGGTTGATATTCTCCCCGTCGCAAGATGGTTTGGGGAGGAATTGTTCACCTATATTAGGGTTTTTGGAAGTTATGCTTCTCCCCATGTTTTACCCTTATATGTTCCAGATAGACTTGTAGCCCGGGAAATTGCTTATCAGACCTGTAGCCAAGGAGGTATAACAAAAGATTTAAAAGACAAGAAAAGGGCATTTGGCCACAATTTCCCATAAAATGTGGAACATTTTCACTGTTGGATATTGGTCATGCATTTCATGAGATAGGCAACATTACATGCCTACAGCTGTTCAAATTCTCCAGAAGGTTATTCGACCAAAATGATATTGTTAAGAATTTTACCAATGCAATCAAAGTAAAGGAATTTGTCGCAGAGCAAGATATTTTTGATGATATGTTCCAGGCAAGAAATTCATTTAAAGAAGTTTTGAATTCAGCTAGAGAGCAGCTATCTCCAGGGGATTTTCAGGAATTTAAATTGTACAGAGAAAGGAGACTAATTCCTATTCCGTTGGATAATTTACGCATAGAGCCTGCAAAGGAGAAAACTCCTAGTGTGAGTCTTAACAGCAGTTCAAGCACAAGTAAATCCAAATAAAAATCTTACAGAGATTCTGAACACTCCAATACATCCAAAGAAATGGAAGATAAAAGGGAAGAATCCATCAAAGACTCTGCACAACCTAAAGAGCTTGCTCAACAGCAAATTTTGATTTCTCAACAAACAAATCCTCCTTCACCCAATGTACAGCAACATCCAGTCACCATGGAATTAGATAAAAAATGGGAAACCTTTAATCAATTGATTAACGTAGAGGGACAGAATGTACAGACCCCTGTCCAAACAACCAAAATTTTGAATGCAGGAACAAGCAGCACAGTCGCAGTAACAGAGCACATTCCAATCACACCCTCCTCTGAAATTGTAATTAATGTAGAAGACATTCCTCCTCTAGATGTATTTTACAGCCCAAAATACAAAGCAGTAGTAAAGAGACAAAGGAAAAAGAGAAAAATAGAAAGTGCAATTGCTACTGAACCAGAACAAGTAGATGTTTTGTGGAAAGATCCTGCTACAAAGCCTACTCATAATCTCACTAAATTATCTCAAATAACAGGAGCTTATGCTTCTGCAACAATTGATAAAGCAGTTGAGATACAACTTTTGTTGGATGAAAAAGAAGAACAGATAAAGGCTCTGCAACAGCAATTGCAACAGGTACATGCCAATAAGGAAGCACAATTAAAACTTGAAGAGTTACAACAACAACTTCAAGAAATCCAAGAACAACATAAGGATGATCCTAAGCTTCCAGAATTCATTTCAGAAACCATCTCTTTGAACAATCAACTACTGCAACAAGAGGAAGTTTTATGCCAAAAAATATCGCAATGGAATTCTTTGTGTCAAGAAAGCGATAAAATCACAAGTCATGTCGTAGATCTACGAAATGATTATGATTTGATTAATGAAAAGATCAATGATTATTTAGCATGGCAAAAGACAGAAGAAGGTAGAAAAGCTGGTGCACCCATCATTAATGAAAACCACAAAGAAATATTGTTCAGTAATTGGGATGCACAAATCAGAAGTGCAGAAAGGGCAGCAGAGGAGGCATCTACAGTAGAAAACAATCTCACTGATTGTGTAAATGACAATTTACACAAAGCTAACTTTATTTCTGAAACTATTCCAAGTTATCTCCCACAGGAAAATCAATTGCAAGCAGAATGGAGGCAAAAGGCAAAAGAAAGAGAAAAATCCATCCAAGGGCTGACAAGATTAAATTGGGACTCATACTGGATGTACTTGGTAAAGCCACACAGTCAGCACAGTGCACTCAATTGTATTATCAATGCTACAGAGAAGATTGCTCCTACGCTTGCCGACTTTGTCTTCTCAGGACAGTTGAATTCAGAAGTCGGTCAACCGCATATTCTCAAAAGTATGCTAGATGCCTGCAAGATCAAAGATCAAGTTCATAGTTAGATAGATTTAGTTTTAATTTCACTGTATTTTAGCCTAGGAAAAGGACGGTCATTGAACCAAATCCTTATTTTTTGTAATAAACTATTTTTAGAGTTAGTTAAGTAGTATTTAAACCCCTCTCATGCATTTAGAGAGGGGTCCTGGATCTTAATATTTTTGGACTTGGAGATTGCATTTCTGTACTCCATTGTCTCATATATTTTTTGAAAAGGATCACATCTGGTGATTTTCATGCGGAATTATCTTTGAAGTGTTGCATTTATGTACCTTTGGAATTTGATTTTGCATTATAGTTACTGGATAGAGTATCAGATTGCATTTGAAGTCATCAAGATGAGCAAGGTATTTCTATCTGTTTACTGTTGATCTCTTTTGTTTTATGATATTCGTTTTAAAATTGCTATCATTTATATGTATATTTGCTTTAACAACGCTTCCTTTTATATATCATTTCTGAGTATAATTGAAACGTTATTTTTCATAGTTACATGTAAATGGTATACAATTATGAATGCAATATGTTTATATAACTCTGTTTAATTTCTTAAACAGAGTTATCTTTATTTGTTTCTGCACATTTCAATTTGATTAATAATACATTTTCATGGTTATTGTTGAATTGGAACAATCTTAAGTTGTATTCACATATAGCCACCCGGGTTAGTATTAGAATTTCTTTACTAGTATTTAGCTTAGATTAGATAGTTTTATTTTAGTTAGTTTAGTCTCATTTCCACCCATCCAATCCAATCTAGTTAGTTACAAGGAAACTTGTCCTTTAAATCCAGTCGGAGCCACCATACCAAACGGAAAAGGAGCTGCCTTAAGGTCCCGACCGGGTGGTTTTCCCCGATGTTTGAAGCAGAGATTTTCTAGGCTTCAACATTTTTGGCGCTAGAAGGAGGGCCTGAGCTATGAATGGCAAGTAAATCTTTATCCACAAGCCATTCTGAGAGCAAAACACCCTCAGTAACTTCTTCAATTTCTTCTGAAATTCAAAATCCTAGAGAAGAAATTGCAGAAAATATTCAGACACCCACTACCAAAATCTCAAAACATTAAGACGATCAACATCCTGAGTCTCCTGAAGTTCAAGATCTAGTTCATAAATTGAAATGATTCTCATTATCTCTTGAAGAGTCTGAAATATCTGAAGGTAGTGTAACTTCAAAATTTGTTTCTTCCAAACCTCTTACTAGGTTTCAAAGTGAAAAACTTGGTATTTCTCCCAAAGAATTCCCTTTACCTAGTAGAGTCAAAACAAGAAAAAACCAATCGGAATCAGCAAGTTCAACCTCTAATATCCAAATACCTGTTTCTGAAATCCCTTCTCAACAAAGTACAGTCATTTCCATATCATCTCCACAAACATCTTCTCCTCAATCCTCATCAGTCTCAACATCATCCATTCCAACAACTTCTATTCAAACACCACCAGTTTCTACTATCCCTCTAGTAGTTGTTCCTATAATGGCACAGAGACCATGGTCTACTCCAGGAGCAGTCAACATGGTTGCACCTTTACATGATTTACCAGACAATCCTGGAAAATGGCTTCCAAAGTTTAGCCCAGATCTTAACATTCAAGCTGAAGAACATATCAATAACTTTATGCTGGATATTAATTTGAATGGAGTCACACAGGAAGATGTTGTAGTTAGACTATTCCCTTATACTCTTCAAGGAACAGTAGGATCATGGTATTTTTCATTACCATCAGGATCTATAACAAGTTGGGACATTTTTGCAGATCATTTTTTAACCAAATTTGGAGATGACCGATCAATTGCAACTTTACTCAATGATCTCTCAAATTTGAAAATAGAACCCAAGGAACCCATTAAAGAATTCAATGCTAGATTCAACAAACTCTTGAACAAAATTCACACAGATTCACAACCCAGTGAACAAGTCAGAATTGAATGGTACATAACTGCCTTACCCTCAAACATAGCAATTTTCGTGGATAGAGCTGCAAAGCCTACATTAGCTGAGAATATGAAAGAAGCTATTGCAGTGGAAAAACGAATTACTTCTCTGGAAAAGAAAAATGCTATCGAGGAAAGGAAATCAAAGAAAGTCAGCTTCAAAGATGATTCAAAGAAAAATTCCAAAGATCCATACGACATGGAAGGTTTACAGAAAGTTCTTAAAACCATGTCAAATGAAATGGTTGAAATTAAAAAACAAGTGGCTGAAACTTCTACCAAGAAACCATTCCGAAATTTCAGAAGGAATCAAGTTGAATCTAAACCTCCTAATACAATTTCAAATGCAGAATCAGAAGAAGAGGAAGAAGAAGAAGATACATATGTAGTATCAGATCAAGAAGACGAAAATGAAGAAATAGCTGAATTAAATGGAATGTGGGATTTTATTCTCCCTAATTCTGATAGTGAAGAAGCCATGCCTGTAAGTACTAGGAGTAAATCTACAGCAGAACCAGTGCAAGCAGTTCCTAAAAAGAAAATTGCAACTCCAAGTACCAAAGACAAACCCATTGTGAAGAAAACTTCTTCACTACCTACACAAAATCAACCATCCTCTTCTAATCCTCTCACATCAACAACGAAGACTTTGGTAGTGTCAGAACCCATGGAATACAACATTGTTGAGGATATGAAAAAGATCAAAGCTAACATTTCCTTACATGAACTCAGCAAACTAAAACACCAGCAAAAGTTGTTATTAAAAGAACTTAATGCTACACCAATTGCTCCTGTACCAAGCGGTGTAGTTGCAAAAGCAACGAGAGGAACTGGTAAACCACCAGATAAGGTAGATGCTACTGATACTATGCTCATTGGGGAAAAGTCAAATTCTCAAACTCCTCCTTTTCTTTTGACTTATGAGATGTACAATAAAAATCTGCACAATTGTTTTATTGATTCTGGAGCTTCTTCCAATATTATGCCTACTTCTGTCTGTGCTAAATTGAATATTGAACCACAGAAATCAGCAGTTCATATCGTTCAGTTGGATCGCTTTAAAGTTCAAGTGGTAAGAGAAATCAATTCAGTTACTATCAGATTAGCCTCAGATCCTAGAATTGTCCAAAGAATTGATATTTTGATTGCTGATATCCCTGAATTTTATGGATTAATCTTGAGTAGGGACTGGTCTGCAAAACTTAATGGTTATATCTCGACTGATTATTCACACATGTGGCTTCCCTATAAAGGGAAACCAAATCAAATCAAAATTGAATGAGAAAAACATATGATGCACACTGTCACTGAATTTGAATAGCCTAATGAACCTGTGGCATTCAACAACAATATTCTTGGAGGTTATTCTGCTGAATCATTTCTTGGAAATTTCAAAGCTCCTCAATCACCTTTTTCTGTAAATACTTTTGTTTCTCAGATAGAAAATTTTTCACAGTCTGATTCTTCCAGAATTGTAAATATTTCTGATGTAATTGTAGATAAGCCAATAGTTAAATCTTTATTTTGGTCGTTATATTTCGATGGATCGAAGTCTAGTGATGGAGCTGGAGCTGGATGTATCTTAATTGATCAAAATGGGGAGAAAACAATGCTGTCATGCAGGTTAGAATTTGAGTGTACTAACAATAATGCAGAATATGAAGCCTTGGTTCAAGGACTTTATAAAGCTATAGGGTTAGATGTTAAATGCTTGAAAGTCTTTGGTGATTCCGAAATTGTAATTAAACAAGTTAGGAATACTATTCATTGCCTTTCAGGACATCTTAAACACTATCAAACCCTAGTGCAAGATCTTACCACTCATTTTTTAGCATTCAATATTTCTCTTATTCCTAGGAATCAGAATACATCAGCTGACTTGTTAGCTAATGTTGCATCTAAACTCCTACCTGCTGAAGATTGCAGTCCTGATAGGTTTTCTGTAGAATTGATTTTTCGTCCATCTGTCCCAGATAATGTTACAAATTGGAGAGTCTTCTATCATGATCAAGATATTCTAAATTTCATGACTTCAGAGAAATCATATGATGATCAAATTATTGATGAAGATGATCATGATTTACAAATTGCTTCAAAAGGTAATGAAAACCCCATTCCAAAATCTGTTGTTAAATTAGAGGATTTATATGACATTAGAGACAGATTCAAGAAAGTTGTTAATTCGAAACTTCAAAGTTCCACTTTGAAGTTTGAATTAGTAAATCTTGGTTATGATTCTAAACCTCAAAACATTTATTTAGGACTCAATTTAACACCAGAGGAAAGGAGTGCATTCATTAAACTGCTGAACAAGTATAAAAATGTGTTTGCTTGGAATTATGATGATCTAAAAACGTATGATACTTCAATTATCCAACACACAATTCCAATGTTTCCTGATGTTAAACCTGTTCAACAGATGTTGAGAAAGATCCATCCAAATCTCGAGAGTCAAATCAAATCAGAACTCAATAAACTTTTGAAAGCCAAAATCATTTTTCCAGTCAGGCACTCTAATTGGGTTTCCAATATGGTACCTGTAAGGAAGAAGTATGGTGATATAAGAATCTGTATTGATTTCAGAAATTTAAACAAGGCATGTTTAAAAGATAATTTCCCATTGCCAACCATGGAACAGATACTTCAAAAGGTAGCTGGTTCTGAACTTATGTCTTTTCTCGATGGGTTTTCGGGCTATAATCAAGTTTTAGTTCACCCGGATGACAGATTGAAGACAACTTTCAGAACAAAATGGGGAACTTACGCTTATCAGAAAATGCCTTTTGGTCTAATAAATGCAGGAGCAACTTTTCAAAGAGCCATGGACATAGCATTCAAAGGTCTGATCAATAAATCAGTTGTTGTTTATCTTGATGACATAACAATATTTTCAAAAAAGAGAGCCAATCATATACATGACTTAAAACAAATATTTGAAAGATGTAGAAGGTTTGGTATTTCCTTAAATCCGAAGAAATCTTTCTTTGCTTTAGATGAAGGAAATCTCTTAGGATTTGTTGTGTCAAAATATGGTATATATATTGATCCAGATAGAGTGAAAGAAATTTCTGATATTTCTTTACCACATAACAAAAAATCCATGCAATCATTTCTTGGACAGATCAATTTTGTTAAAAGATTCATTCCTGATTTTTCTTTAATTGTTTTACCTATGCAAAATATGATCAAGAAGAATTCACTATTCAAATGGGGGCATGAAGAGAAAGAAGCCTTTAAGGCAATTAAACAAGCGATTATTAATGCACCAGCACTGAATACCCCAGATTTTTCTAAAGATTTTACTTTGTATACTCTGGCCACTGAAACATCCTATGCAGCCGTTTTAACACAACTCAACGATCAAGAAATCGAAGCACCAATTTCTTTCTTTAGCTCAAATCTGCAAGGAGCTGAGCTTAATTATTCCGATGTTGAAAACAAGCCTTTGCTGTGTTTAAATCAATTAAACATTTCAGACCTTTTCTCTTGAAAACACATACAAAAATTATTGTCCCATTCTCTGCAGTGAGGCAATTATTAATTCAGAGAGAAGTAGGAGAAAAGAGAGCTAACTGGGTAACAGCCTTGCAAGTATATGATATTGATATTAAACCAACTAAGATTGTTAGAGGACAAGGTTTTTTCAGATTATTAGCAGAAGCTCATAACATACCAGAAATTCAAGATTCAAATCAAGATATTCAAGTAAATCAGATAAGTGTTACAGATGTTGAATCTCAGTATGCTGATCTCATTTATTACTTGAAGAATGGGTATGCTCCTTCTAACCTCAGTTATAAGAGAAAACGTGCTTTAAGGTTAAAAGCTGATAAATATGAGATCATTGATAATGTGTTATTTAGAAAAAATTATGATTCAATTTTATTAAGATGTCTTGAAAAGACTAAAGCTGAAAAGGTTTTGCAGGAACTACATGATGGACCAGCAGGAGGTCATTTTGGAGGTGATACCACAGCTCACAAAATAATTCGTGTTGGTTATTACTGGCCTACCCTTTTTAAATATATGCATGATTACGTAAGGAAGTGCCAAATCTGTCAAACTACAAGTGGAAGACAAAGGAAACCAGCTTTTCCTTTGCAACCAGTAACTATTGAGCAACCATTCGAACAATGGGGGCTTGACATTATTGGTGAGATAGTACCTCATTCTTCCAAACAGCACAAGTACACTTACTGCAACTGATTACTTCACAAAATGGGTAGAGGCAATTCCGTTGAAGGTAGCCAATTCTAATGCAATTATTGATTTCATAGATCAATTCATCATAACCAGGTTTGGTGTACCTCAAGCTCTTGTTTTTGATAATGCATCTTACTTCTCTGGAAATAGTTTAATTGAATTTGCAGTCAAAAGAGGTTTTAAATTAAAATATTCAGCAAATTATTATCCACAAGGTAATGGTTTGGTTGAATCCACTAATAAAAACCTTATCAAAATCATTAAAAGAATCGTTGATCAAAATCAAAAGAATTGGCATAAATCTTTAATCTTTGCGTTATGGGCTGATCGTATCACTGAAAAAGCTTCAATAGGGACTTCACCTTTCAATCTGGTTTATGGAAAAGAAGCTATGATACCTTCAAATTTAACTCTTCCATCATTAGCCCTAGTACAGTTTATTGAAGAAAATCCTTCATCATCCATTCAATTGAGATATGATCAAATCCTTAAACTAGAAGAAGATAGGGATAAAGCAAAAATTACTCATGAAAAACATCAACAGCTTGTAAAATCTTCTTTTGATGCAAGTTCTATCGGCTCAAAACTTTTATCAATTGGTGATCTCGTTTTGAAATGGGATAAAGCACACGAAGAAAAAGGTAAACATACCAAATTTCAGAAAATGTGGCTTGGACCATTTCAGATCGCTGAGAAGATAGGCTCAAATACATTCATACTCCAAGATCTAGCAGGCAAGAGAGAATCTATTCCTGTAAATGGGCTTATCTTGAAGAAATTCTTTTCCTAAGGAGGTAACCCCTTCTTAAACTGTACATATTTCTTTCTGCAGATTTTGATTATTTTTATTTTCGCAAATAAAGGTTGTTTATGAGTCTCTGATTGACTGTTTACTATTTAAGAAAATTTCTTCGAAAAAATATTATAAATTTTTATTTCGTGTAAATAAGAATTTTTAAAAGTAATGATTACAGTTTTTGAATAGTTTAAAATAAGATGTTAAGACTTTGAAAAGATTATTTCAATCATTTACATGATCTTTTGAAAACTTGAGGGAAATGTAAATCATCATAAGTTTATCAAGCAGAGAAAGGTTATCTATAAAAGTAAAGATATTTTTTCAAAGTTTTGGAACTCAAAAGACTCTAAAAAAAATTGTCATCCATTGATTCTTAAGGATAAAACTATTTCACCCCATCCATTTAAGTTGTGATTTTTTAGAATGTAATTCTAAGAAATTATACGAAAATTTTAAGAGATAAGAGGTCTCATTATGAGCCGACTTACTATGTTCATAAGGAGTAATAAAACTGACATTACCAATACCGCATACCAAAACAGGGTAATGGCTTATAAATATAAGACAAGGGGTCTCATCACGAGCCAGCTTGTTCAGTTTAATTATAACTGGTGAATGGCATTGTTATCAACTGGCCACCAAACCAGAACAATGGCTCTTAAAATAAAAATAAATAAAAGACAAAAAACATGAGATAATAGATCTTATGAATTTATCTTTTAAAAGGTCATAATTTTAGTTGGATGGGACAATGAATGGTTAATGGTTTAAAGGTAACCCTGTCGAGACTATAAACGTTTGTTGGCAGCAGAGGCAATACCTATGGCAATAGAGTATATTATAAAACCGAAACTTGGAGAGATCCACTTACTTCATTATTAACACCAATCAAAGCTTGAAATAACCCAAAATGTTTTTATTTTTTCTTGAGGAATTAGAAAGAAATTATGAAATGATTTTTATTTCCCTTTCATAGTTACATTTTATTTGAATTATCCTAAGATAGTTTTCATCATCTTTAAAAATCTTTACTTACTAAAGATAGAATGTTCATTTTATTTTTCAGAGATAACTGTTTCTTCCAGTGAATCGCCAATTGTTGTGGCTAGCAACAACCCCCCTTTTTATTTTAGTAATAATACTAAATAAAATGGGGACCCTTAGTTAAAAATCCAAAAAAACAATTAGGATTTGTTTGCCTTAGAAAATAAAACTTTCTATTATAAACCTATAAAAATCCCTTTGAAAGAATATTGCGAAAATCTTAAGTTTATGATAGATTTTAAATAAAACTGCTCTTTGAACAAAATAGCGCATCCATAAATAATATACACCTTTGATAAAACGCATTTGTCGCAAATCGCATAGCGCAGAAAACAGAATTGGTTAATGAATCTATTTTGCGCTCTTTTCAAATATGCGCTTTTGCGATTTTGCGTTATGCGCTCTTTTCAAATATGCGATCATGCGATTTCGCGATATTGCGCTTTTGTGATTTTTGCGATATGCGCTTTGCGCTATTGCGCAATTCCTGTTTTTGCGCTATTTTTTATGACTGTGATGACTTCATATTGCGATATTGCGACATTGCGATATTGCGATATTGCGCAGCAAATCGCAGATCGCAATGTCGCAGATTCATGTAGGCACGCTATCCCAAGGCAATCTTTCCATATGTCAAATCCGTTATGCGCTTTAATGATTATATTAAATGATTGGATTGATTATTAATGTGAAATGAGATTGTGTTTAGAGTGAAAGTCGTTTCACAATTAAAATATTATATTTCATCCGCGTTCATATTCAAAACAGTCTCATCACCTTTCTAATATCATTACTCTCATTTATTCGTAAAACGCAGGCACGAAGGAGCAAATTACTATACAAAGCTTCCGGTATACACTATGGGTAAGAAGGAGAAGAGCTCAAATTCTGAGAACAAAGAAATGGCTTTGCTATACGCAGACACTGCCTGTAACAAGGATGCCGGCATATCTACTTGGGAAGGAATGTACAATCTGTTAGAAGATGAAAACCCTATGGTGATAAAAGTTGTAGCTACAACAGGTTCCAAAGATTCGTCTGAAGCAAATCTTAGAGACTTGGCTTGCTCATTTCTGCATAGAATAGCAGCAAGGCCAAGGATTCTCCCATACACAGACATGGTGAGATGGGTCCTGGACAGCGCTGATATTTCAGATAGGAAATTCAAGAATCCATCTGAAGAGCTAATTGGGTCATTTACCATAGAAGATGTGAGATTAATGTATAAGCTGCCAGAACCACAGGCGACTTACAACAAAAAATTCATGGAAGATTTTTCCAGAGAACACGCAAATTTGGCAGAATGCACAAAGGAGTGGACTAAAAGAAGTGAACCATTGAAGAAAAACAAACAAGGTATGTACAACACGGGTTCGCTTACCTCTCCTTATTGTTTTACTGCTGCCATGTTATGCAGGCTTTTTGGAAAGCCTGACATAAATATGATTTTACCCGAATGGCTTCCTTTGTTGAATGCGGTCGTTAATTCTACAATTGTAGACTGGGCCAAAATCCTATCTGATACTATGACCACTGCTATTTTTCAATACCGGACCAAACGAAATGTCTCCCAGCGGGTTTATCTGCCTTTTTATTTATCTGCTTATGTCATGGACGCCATTTGCTATGTCTCTAAATTCCCTTTAATGGGCTGGAAATGGACTATCCAAGACCCTTTGCCCATTCATGTGTACCATAAAGAACTGTGGGAATCTAAATTTGTTCCCCATTTTTACCAAATTTGTCATGGAATCATGCTGCCATTATACAGAACATTGTATAATAAGGATCCCCCGAGGTTATCCTCAGAAACAGAGGTTGATATTCTCCCCGTCGCAAGATGGTTTGGGGAGGAATTTTTCACCTATATTAGGGTTTTTGGAAGTTATGCTTCTCCCCATGTTTTACCCTTATATGTTCCTGATAGACTTGTAGCCCGGGAAATTGCTTATCAGACCTGTAGCCAGGGAGGTATGACAAAAGATTTAAAAGACAAGAAAAAGGGCATTTGGCCACAATTTCCCATAAAATGTGTAACATTTTCACTGTTGGATATTGGTCATGCATTTCACGAGATAGGCAACATTACATGCCTACAGCTGTTCAAATTCTCAAGAAGGTTATTTGACCAAAATGATATTGTTAAGAATTTTACCAATGCAATCAAAGTAAAGGAATTTGTCGCAGAGAAAGATCTTTTTGATGATATGTTCCAGGCAAGAAATTCATTTAAAGAGGTTTTGAATTCAGCTAGAGAGCAGTTATCTCCAGGGGATTTTCAGGAATTCAAGTTGTACAGAGAAAGGAGACTAATTCCTATTCCTTTGGATAATCTACGCATAGAACCTGCAAAGGAGAAAACTCCTAGTGTTAGTCTTAACAGCAGTTCAAGCACAGGTAAATCCAAATCAAAATCTGACAGAGATTCTGAACACTCCAATACATCCAAAGAAATGGAAGATAAAATGGAAGAACCCATCAAAGATTCTGCACAGTCTAAAGAGCTCGCTCAACAACAAATTTTGATTTCTCAACAAACAAATCCTCCTTCACCCAATGTACAGCAACAACCAGTCACCATGGAGTTAGATAAAGAATGGGAAACCTTTAATCAATTGATTAATGTAGAGGGACAGAATGTACAGACCCCTGTCCAAACAACCAAAGTTTTGAATGCAGGAACAAGCAGCACAGCCGCAGTAACAGAGCACATTCCAATCACACCCTCCTCTGAAATTGTACTTAATGTAGAAGACATTCCTCCTCTAGATGTATTTTACAGCCAAAAATACAAAGCAGTAGTAAAGAGACAAAGGAAAAAGAGAAAAATAGAAAGTGCAATTTCTACTGAACCAGAACAAGTAGATGTTTTATGGAAAGATCTTGCCACAGAGCCTACTCATAATCTCACTAAGTTATCTCAAATAACAGGAGCTTATGCTTCTGCAACAATTGATAAAGCAGTTGAGATACAATTATTGTTGGATGAAAAAGAAGAACAGATAAAGGCTCTGCAACAACAATTGCAACAGGTACAGGCCAATCAGGAAGCACAATTAAAACTTGAAGAGTTACAACAAAAACTTCAAGAAATCCAAGAACAACATAAGGATGATCCTAAGCTCAGACCATTTCAACCATCTTGAATGAATCAATCATCATAACAAGAGGAGTTTTCTACCAAAATATCGCAATGGAATTTTTGATGTTAAGAAAGCGATAAAAGCACAAGTCATGTCGTAGATCTACCAAGATTGGCATTTCTTATTAATGGAAAAGATCAATGATTATTTAGCATGGAAAAGACAAAGAAGGTGCAAAAGCTGTGTGCACCCATCATTAATGAAAACCACAAAGAAATAATGTTCAGTAATTGGGATGCACAAATCAGAAGTGTAGAAAGGGCAGCAGAGGAGGCATCTACAGCGGCAAACACTCTCACTGATTGTGTAAATGACAATTTACACAAAGCTAACTTGATTTTTGAAACTGTTCCAGGTTATCTCCCACAGGCAAATCAATTGCAAGCAAAATGGAGGCAAAAGGTAGAAGAAAGAGCAAAATCCATCCAAGGGCTGACAAGATTAAATTGGGACTCATACTGGATGTACTTGGTAAAGCCACACAGTCAACACAGTGCACTCAATTGTATTATCAATGCTACAGAGAAGATTTCTCCTACGCTTGCCGACTCTGTCTTCTCAGGACAGTTGAATTCAGAAGTCGGTCAACCGCATCTTCTCAAAAGTATGCTAGATGCCTGCAAGATCAAAGATCAAGTTCATACTTAGATAGATTTAGTTTTAATTTCACTGTATTTTAGCCTAGGAAAAGGACGGTCATTGAAACGAATCCTTATTTTTTGTAATAAACTATTTTTAGAGTTAGTTAAGTAGTATTTAAACCCCTCTCATGCATTTAGAGAGGGGTCCTGGATCTTAATATTTTTGGACTTGGAGATTGCATTTCTGTACTCCATTGTCTTATATATTTTTTGAAAAAGGATCACATCTGGTGATTTTCATGCGGAATTATCTTTGAAGTGTTGCATTTCTGTACCTTGGAATTTGGTTTTGCATTATAATTACTGGATAGAGTATCATAATGCATTTGAAATTCTTCAAGATGAACAAGGTATTTCTATCTGTTCACTGTTGATCTCTTTTGTTTTATGATATTCGTTTTAAAATTGCTATCATTTATATGTATATTTTCTTTAACAACGCTTCCTTTTATATATCATTTCTGAGTATAATTGAAACGTTATTTTTCATAGTTACATGTAAATGGTATACAATGATGAATGCAATATGTTTATATAACTCTATTTAATTTCTTAAATAGAGTTATCTTTATTTGTTTCTGCACATTTCAATTTGATTAATAATACATTTTCATGGTTATTGTTGAATTGGAACAATCTTAAGTTGTATTCACATATAGCCACCCGGGTTAGTATTAGAATTTCTTTACTAGTATTTAGCTTAGATTAGATAGTTTTATTTCAGTTAGTTTAGTCTCATTTCCACCCATCCAATCCAATCTAGTTAGTTACAAGGAAACTGGTCCTTTAAATCCAGTCGGAGCCACCATACCAAACGGAAAAGGAGCTGCCTTAAGGTCCCGACCAGGTGGTTTTCCCCGATGTTTGAAGCAGAGATTTTCTAGGCTTCAACAGGTTCTCAACAGATTCTGACTCAAACCAATCCATTGCAGTACTATGATGAGTTCGAAAATCACATCTATTACTATGGGCCTGTTCCACAAGGTCCATTATATTTTCAAACACCACAAATGCCGGTTAACCCCAACCAAATTACGTACCTACAAGGACAACCCTATGGTTCACAAGGACAACCCTCTTAGGGAAAACCTTTGGTCCAACAGGGACAACACTACGGTCCTGCAAGTCAACCTTATGTTCAGCAACGAACACCTTATGTTCCTCAAGGGCAAATCTATCCACCTTAGGGACAACCTTTTGTGCAACCGAACCAGCCTTACATTCAACAAGGCCCATCTCTTTTACAATAAGGCCAACCCTCCACTGGTCAACCAAGCCATCCTAGTCTTCAAGGGAAACCTGGCTCATCTCAACCTTCAGGTCAACTTAGTCTTCAGGGGCAACCTATGTTGGATGTGGAGCTTGATTTTCATCCTGATTCAGAGATCCTTGTTTTAGCTGGATGTATACCCCAGGAAAAATATACACCCTTGCAGCAGGAGGGTGCGGGGGGGACTTGTCCCCCCTGCCGATTCCGGAGGGGCTGACCCCTCGGCTAGGGGGTCCGGGGGCCAGCAGTCCCCCGACGGGGGTTTTCTAGGGCAGCACCCCCGAAGCTAAAAATAGATGTAAAATTGCCTTGTAGAAGTATAGTAATTTCTAGTCAATCTGGGTCGTTCATTAGGCAGATGATCTAACGGTAGAAGTTATGTTTAGTTTAGGGTTTTTTTCCCTATAAGGCAACCCCTCTCTTTGTATGAGGGTATTGTATTGTGGTTGTGTAATATATGTGTATTCTCTAAGCGGGAAATAGATAGGGAGATTTTGAGAGAGAACAGAGGATATTACAGTGGATCTGCTGTAGGTTTTGTCTCTTCATTTTGTTGGATAATAGAAAGGAAGGACTGGCTGTTCGGGGTGGACGTAGCCCAAACTGGGTGAACCACATATATCTGTGTCTCTCTGGTTTTATGTGTTTTGTGTGCTTATGTTTTCTGCATATTTTATGTGTTGCATAGCTCCATAATATATAATTTTCTAAGAACTGGTATCAAAGCCAAAGGTATATTTGGCTGATAAACTCGCAGAAAAAAAAGGGTTCCTGGTTCAAGTGGGAGCAATGGCGGAAGATGGTAAGTTTAGGGTCGAGAAATTTAACGGCCAAAACTTCCCGCTGTGGAAGATGCAGATGGAAGATTATCTGTATCAGAAAGATCTGTACCTACCATTGAGTGGAAAAACAAAGAAGCCGACGGCCATGACAGACGCGGAATGGAACATTCTCGATAGAAAGGCACTCGGAACAGTACGGTTGTGTCTTGCGGCGTCAGTCACCTTCAATATTTCAAAGGAAACAACAACAGAGGGTTTGATGCAGACGTTGGCGAAACTATATGAAAAACCCTCGGCCTCAAACAAGGTATTTCTTATGAAATGACTATTTAATATGAAGATGTCGGAAGGTGGATCTGTTGTAGACCATTTAAATGATTTTAATACAATTACCAGTCAGTTAAGTTTTGTAGGGGTAAACTTTGATGATGAAGTTAGAGCTCTGTTATTCTTGTGCTCATTTCCAGAGATTTGGAATGGTTTAGTAATGGCCATCAGTAACTCTGTCTCTAGATCTAGTACTTTAAAGTTTGATGATGTTGTCGGTGCTATCCTTAGCGAGGAAATGCGATGGAAAAGCTCCGGTGAGACATCGAGTAATGCTTTGAGTGCAGAGTCTAGGGGAAGGAGAATGGAAAGAGAAAAGAGCTCAGGATATTGTAATAAATCAAGAAAAGGCAGATCCAAGTCCAGATTGGGGATAGTGTGCTAGAAATGTGGAAAGAAAGGACACCTAAAGAAAGACTGTAGATCTCGGAGGGGAAAAGAAGGAGACGCACAGCAAGAAAACAATCATGAAACAAATGTGACAGGTGATGTGTTACAATATGCTTTGATTCTTTCTTTCGAAAATGTTATTGATTCCTAGGTAGTAGATTCAAGGGCCTCATTCCATTCCACACCTGATAAGAAATATTTTCATGAGTATGTTCAAGGAGATTTTGGACAAGTCCGTTTGGGTGATGATAAACCCTGTAAAATTGTTGGAATGGGTAAGGTTCTTGTAAAACAGCAGAATGGAAACCAATGGCTATTAAAGGAGGTAAGGCATGTTCCAGATCTAAAGAAAAATCTAATTTCAATAGGGCAGTTAGGCAGTGAAGGTTGTGTGACAACTTTCACAGATAAATCTTGGAAGGTCACAAAAGGAGCCCTGGTAATAGCAAAAGGTGAAAATGTTGGTACATTGTATTTATGCAATAGTATTTCTAACTATGTTAATGCTTTAACTTCAAAAGGAGCAGATGCAGCATTATGGCATCATAGGCTCAGACACATGAGTGAGAAGGGGATGAACATTCTTCACTCAAGAAATTTGTTGCCAGGTTTGAAGAATGTTGATTTGGATTTCTATGAAAATTTCATTTATGGAAAACAAAAGAGAGTCAGATTTCTCAGAGTTGGGAAAGAAAAGAAGAGTGAAAAATTGGAGCTTGTGCATACAGATGTATGGGGACCTGCTCAGGTATCATCTCTCGGTGGCTCTCACTATTATGTTACATTTATTGATGATGAAACTAGAAAAACTTGGATTTATTGTATTCAAAATAAATCTGATGTATTTGATACTTTCAAGAAATGGAAAGCTTTGGTTGAGATTGAGACAAGAAAGAAGTTGAAGTGTCTCAGATCAGACAATGGAGGTGAATATTGCTGTAAAGAGTTTGATAGGTATTGTTCAGAGCATGGAATTCATAAAGAGAAGACAGTTCCAAGAACACCACAAGAAAATGGTGTGTCAGAAAGGATGAACAAAACAATCATGGAGCGTGCAAGGTACATGAGATTGCATGCAGGATTGCCTTTACAATTTTGGGCAGATGCTGTAGATAATATTGTTTATCTAATAAACAGAGCGCCTTCAAGTTCCTTGGATGGTGGTATTCCAGAGGAAGCATGGACAGGTAAAAAGGTAAACTACTCTTTTTAAAAGCCTTTTGGTTGTGAGGCCTTTTTCCATATTAATAAATAAAATAGAACAAAGCTTGAGGCAAAATCAAAGAAATGTAACTTTATTGGATATGGTGTTAATGATTTTGGTTATCGCTTATATGATTATGAAAATCAAAAAATCATTAGGAGCAGAGATGTAATATTCAATGTAAAGGTCTTGTATAAGAATCAATCGCAGGAAAAGAAACAGGAAAAAGAAAGCAAGGAATACACAGTTCTTGATGAGATAACTGAAAAATTAAAGGTGCCTAAAAATAATAATAATCAACAACCACAATAGAAGCAACCACCACAACAGCAACAGGCACCTCAAACACCTGAAAGTGGTGCTAGAAGATCTACCAGGATAAGTATACCCCCTGAACGATACTCTCCTTCATTATATAATTTATTGCTGACTGATTCTAGTGAACCCAAATGTTATGAAGAAGCAAAGCAGGTTGAAAGCAGGAAGAAGTGGGAGCTAGCCATGGAAGAAGAGATGGACTCCTTAATGCATAACTAGACTTGGGACTTAGTCAGGTTGCCTGTAGGTAAAACTACATTGTAGAATAAATGGGTTTACAGGCTGAAGGAAGAAGATGGAGGAAAACATAGGTACAAAGCTAGACTTGTGGTGAAAAGGTTTGCACAAAAGAAAGGTATTGATTTTGATGAAATATTTTCTCCTATTGTTAATATGACTTCAATTAGAACTATCTTAAGTCTTGTAGCAGCGAAAGATTTACATCTTGAACAGTTAGATGTGAAGACAAAATTTCTTCATGGAGATTTGGAGGAAGAGATATACATGCAGCAACCAGAAGGATATGAGGTCAAAGGGAAATAAAAATTGGTGTGCAGGTTAAAGAAGAGCTTGTATGGCTTAAAACGGGCTCCAAGGCTGTGGTATCTAAAATTTGACAAGTTTATGTCTGAACAAGGTTATACTAGATGTCACTCTGATCATTGTGCTTATCTGAAAAAGAAAAATGATGGTAGCTTTATTATATCGTTATTGTATGTAGATGACATGATTGTTGCAGGGTCTAACATGCAGGAAATAAATGTGCTCAAAAGAAAATTGGCAAATTCATTTGCAATGAAGGATTTGGGAGCTGCAAAACAAATCCTTGGTATAAGAATAACTAGAGACAGGAAAAATCGCAAATTAACACTGTCTCAGAATGAGTACATACAAAAGGTGTTGAAAATATTTAATATGCAGAATGCAAAACTAGTCACGTACACCTTTTGCTAGCCATTTCAAACTTAGTAAGGAGATGTGCCCAAAGACCCAAGAAGACATGGATTATATGTCTAAAGTTCCATATGCATCAGCATTTGGAAACTTAATGTATGCAATGGTCTGCACAAGGCCTGATATTGCACATGCAGTGGGAGTTGTAAGCAGATACATGAATAATCTAGGAAAAGAACATTGGATGGCAGTAAAATGGATTCTCAAATATTTGAGAGGTACCACAAATCAAGCATTATGCTTTGGTGGTTCAAACATTTCTTTACAAGGATATGTTGATGCAGATATGGCAGGTGACAGAGATAACAGGAGGAGCACTACAGGATATGTATTTATTGTAGGTGGAACAGCTGTCAGTTGGGTTTCAAAAATCCAAAGTGTTGTTGCACTTTCAACAATAGAATCAGAGTATGTTGCTGCTACAGAGGCTAGTAAAGAAATGATTTGGTTACAAAGGTTTATGGGTGAATTGGGTAAGAAGCATGATATGGGCACGTTATACAGTGATAGCCAAAGTGCCATTCATCTTGAAAATAACTCAGCATTTCATTCCAGTACTAAACACATACATCTCAAGTACCATTTCATACGACCAGTATTGGAAGATGGAGAGTTGAAGCTGGATAAGATACACACTAGCCAGAATCCTGCAGATGTGCTAACAAAAGTTGTAACCAGGGAGAAAATGAGAATGTGCTCAATTTCAATTGGTCTTCAAGGATGATGATGAAGATGAGAAACAGCCAGGTCCAAATAGGAGTCATTGTCCAACAAATGAAGTAGCGGTGGAGTTGCTACAATCAGTCTCCAAGTGGGATATTATTGGGTGTGGAGCCTGATTTTCATCCTGATTCAGAGATCTTTGTTTTAGCTGGATGTATACCCTAGGAAAACTTTACACCCTTGCAGCGGGGGGGTGCGGGGGGGACTTGTCCCCCCCGTGGGGTCCAAGGGGTTTGACCCCCCGACTGGGGGGTCCGGGGGCCAATGGTCCCCCGGTGGGGGTTTTGGGGGCAGCGCCCCCGAAGCTAAAAACAGATGTAAAATTTCCTTGTAAAAGTATAGTAATTTCTAGTCAATCTGGGCTGTTCATTAGGCGGATGATCTGAAGGTAGAAGTAATGTTTAGTTTAGGGTTTTTTTCCCTAGAAGGCAACCCCTCTCTTTGTATGAGGGTATTGTATTGCGGATGTGTAATATATGTGTATTCTCTGAGTGGGAAATAGATAGGGAGACTGTGAGAGAGAACAGAGTATATTATAGTGGATCTGCTTTAGGTTTTGTCTCTTCATTTTGCTGGATAATAGAAAGGAAGGACTGGTTGTTCGGGGTGGACGTAGCCCAAACTGGGTGAACCACGTATATCTGTGTCTCTCTGGTTTTATGTGTTTTGTGTGCTTGTATTTTCCGCATATTTTATGTGTTGCATTGCTCCATAATATATAATTTTCTAACAACCTGGTCTACTTCCTTCAGGTCAACCTACGCCCCAGGGATAGCCTGTTAAACCTCAGTATCCAGGTCAACCTGCATCCGAGGGACAGCCTATTCAACCTTAGTATTTGGGCCAACCTACACCCTAGGGATAGCCTGTGGAGCCTCAAGGCTAACCTTTCATTCCTCGAGGTCAACCTTCGACGGTACAAGTTCCACCCCAAAGCACTGCTTACATCTCACAACAAAATCTATATTTTTCTCAAACAAGACCTCAGTGGTTCACTCATAATCAGTACCTTGGTCCTCAACCGGTTTATGGGAAAAAATATAAAAATTATAACCCCTATGGACAAAATTCTCCGGGACAGAACATATGGGCTCAAAATTTCTCCCAGCCTGGTTGGAACCCCAACACTGGTCTCTATCAAAGGCCTGTAATGCCTTTCAATCCGCAATTTCCATTCCTTGCTACGCTAGAACTGCCTGATGTGTTGAAGTTAACAAATGATCCCATTCTTCATAATCCATATTGGCTCCCAGTTCCCACCAAGATCCATGACGATTGTCCCAAATTTGAAGGAAAGCCCAAAGAAGAACCCTAGGTACATGTTATGACATACCATCTATGTTGCTCCTCTAACTCCTGGGTTGATGATTCGATTCGTTTACGTATTTTCCGAAGGACTCTCACTGGTGGCGCTGCAAAGTGGTACATTGAGCTCTCTAGCGACATTTTTCAAGATTTCAACTCTCTAGCCATGGCATTTCTCATGCACTTTCAGTTACCAGCTCATTATGAAACTGGGATGCACCTCCTAACATCCTTGAAACAGGATCGGGCCACTCATATCTCCGATCATATTCATGAATGGAGGTGTCATCGTCCTTTGATCAAGTTTGAGATCCCTGATCAACTGCTGACTGATTATTTCACTACCTCTTTTATCGATCCAATTGATAAGGAAATCGCTATGGGGGCATGTGTTAATGAGAAACAAGCCATCGCTTGTACCCAATACCTCGATCTCGTGTACTCTCAATCTGGCATGCTTTATGAGCTCTTGCTCGATGCTCCACGACGTGGAACTTCCAAAGAAACGACAACACCATCCATCGATGGTATCATTGGTTCTGTGTCTCAGACATCTCATAAGTCTTGTCCCAATTCTGCGAAGAAAAAACCTACTTCTTCCACCAATACTACTTCTCAGCCACCTCCTAATCCTGGTAAGATCGTAGAAGTAAATGTTGTTCAGTCCACCCTGACGAATAAAGCTTCCAAAGGTAAGAAAAAGGGTAAAGGCAAGGCCAAAGCTGATACCCTGAAACAGGATTCTCCTAAACCCAATACTAATGATGGCTCAAAACTTAAACTGAAGTACCCTTTTATGATATGTGATGATGAGCATTACACTAAGGACTGTCCATGACGAGCCGACGTGAGTCGACTACTCAAAGGCACCCAAGGAACTTTTATTGTTCTTAAAGAACCATTCCCATCACAACAAACTCATATGGTGGAGAAAACTTAGTCCTCCACCCCTTTTGGCTCTCAGGTTTTCATTATGAATGGTACTGCACCCATATCTATTGCTACCAGATTGAAAGATTATACCGAACCACGTCAGGCAGCAGGGAAAGATATTGGAAATGTTCCTCCTCCCCCACCTTCTTTTGGCCCTCTTCACATTGAAAGGCCCATTCCTGATCTTGTTGTACAACCACCCTATAAAGGCGTGCTTTGTGAGTCCTCCTATAACTCAAACACTCGTGCTGCTTAGCATTATAGTATTGTTGAGGATTTGGCTCAGGCGCCCTCCACTATGTCCGCGTTGGAGATGCTTTAGAGCATTCCGTCACAATGGAAGGCTTTGATATCCGCTATCGGAGGGGTGGACCCCACCGATTCAAGCCTTATCACTTTTGAATTGGAAAATTTCATTACGTGTCTCCCTCACCAGCTTGCCTTGATTATCTAAGTTGGGATTAATGGTAAGGAAATCCATCGAGCGGTCATGGACGAAGGTGCATCTACTTGCATCATGTCTGTTGCATGCTGGAAAGTCATTGGTTCTCCAGACCTTAACCAGTCTCCAAATGCTTTAGAAGCCTTTAATGGAAGGGAATATCACCCTCTTCGTGTTCTCGCCAGCTTACCTATAACGTTGGAAGAGAAAATGGTTAATGTCAAGGTTGAGGTTGTTAGTCATCAGTATGTTTCACCTGTTGATGATGACTAGTTTTTAAAGCCAAGTTTTCTAGAAGCTTATCTCCAATTTGTCAAAATTTGTCAGCTAGAAAACACCCCTAAAAATTTTGTCCTCCCACCTTTTAAATCAGCTTATGATGAGAAAAAACCCAGTTGTCAAGCTCTATCTAGTCTCAGTCATAAGCTAAAGTCATCTGCTGTCATTCACCCTCATTCCCAGGTCATTCATTAACCAACTCTTGATAATAATATCATCCACCCTACCTCCGGTCATATGTCATCTTAAGATCTGGTCATACCAAAGAGAATACTCCAAATTTGTCAAAGATCCCCCCTAAGTTAGGTAGTGGCGCTTTAGGAAATCCTCCCTTGGAAAACTATCCTAAGCCAAAAAAACCTCTGTCTAATACCAACCAGTCATAGATGGCCTTCCTATTCTGCAACCAAAGCTTGATACACCCTTAGGTCATGCCACTAAAAATTCTTGATGTCTCAGCAGTGCATATGCCAAAATCCAAACTAATATTAGGTGGATTTACAATGTTTTAGTGTCTTTTTCAAAAGCAGAGATGTTCAGGTATTCCAGAAGACATTGTGAAGCAAAACATGAGAAGAAAGCTGCTACTCATATTGTTTTGAGCCTGGGATAAGAGTACTGGACAGAGAGGTAATTCAATGAGCTTTTGCAAACACAGTCAAAAAGGTTAGTGACTAATGACTAGCAAGTAATACTCTACAGATACAATTCATGTTGCTCCTAGGGTCAAAATATGCATAAGGGTATTCTATCAACAGGATACACATCTTAGAGCATGCCCCTCATGGCATATTGTCAATTTTTCACTTTTTATTACTTATTGTGATATACCAATCAGAGATAGGCATTACAAGGGAAGATGACACAGTTTGAGAAAGGGATGAAATGTCACTTGTTGTAAAACCTCCTCCAAACATGAGCAGATGGTTAGGTGACTATGTAAAACCTCCTCCAAACATGAGCAGATGGTTAGGTCATTTGTTATAAACCTCCTTCATTTAAAAGCAGATGGTTTGGAAATATGATTAAGGCCTCTTTCATTTAACAAGCAAAGCATCAGGAACAGAGGTATGGCCTCATTCAAAGAGCACAAGGCTAACAATGCTGCAAATTGCCTAAAAAACTTGTTTAACACCTTTTTCTCCAATAGATGAAACCACTAACATAGCAGTGATGTTTCAAGGGGTGCTTACATAGTTTCACTGTTGAAAGACAAAATTGAAATGCAGTGGGAAACAATTGAATGATTGTGAGTGGAAAAATGGTGTTAAACATAGGCCATGCGGTGATATTATGGTATTCAAAGAAAAATTGTTTTTCTTCTATCAATGGTCTCCTTCAAAGAGTAAACAAAGGCTAGAATGCCAAAACTTAGAACAACCTCATCAAAATGACAAGAAGATAGATTAAGCCTTGCTTCTGAAAGAGACTTTTGCAAATGAATATACAGAGACAGTATGTATGAAGAAAAGCTATGACACTATGATTCAAGTCTATGACAAATGTTTTAAATTCAGAGAAAACACTCAAAGAAATGAAACATACTACTATCATAAACTAGACCTTTTTATGAGCATGTAAAAGAACTCTGTTGTTGCATATAATTGCATTAAGGGTCTTTAAAGGATTTTCTCTTTGATAGACAGATATAGGTAAAATCTGGTGAATGCAAATGAGGTTCTTCATCCACAGTCAAAGGAATATGGCAAAGGATGCATCTACAATCCTTGTTATGGATTTGAGTAGTGTTTCCTTTAAAAGACAGATATGGACAACAGTGACAGGGTCATCACCTTAATGAAGAAACAGTGAAAGGGATTTTGGCTTTTAAGAAGTTTCTTTACTTGAATAAAGTGGGGTCATGTCTTTGGTATCTTAAAAAAGGTTGGCCACAACATTTTGTTATAATCTTGATCGAATATGGGTCGTTGTAATGTTTTAAAGGTGATGAAATTACAAAGACAGAGAATTATGTGTTGACATGACCTAAACCTTTTAAAAAAAAACATTCAAACCCTCACAAAGTAATTACAATTTTTTTTGGCTTGTTTGACTTTAAAAGGCGGAGAGACCGTTGATAAAGCCCCTTGTGCAAATTCAAAACTCCAAACAACGCTCCCCTAGCTGTTCATTGGAGAAACTTGGTTTTGGGGCAAACTTTCCAAGACTTTCAGGGCTCGAGGCATGCGCGGCGTGCCTGTAGTTTTGTGCGGCGCGCCTGTGAGCGCAAACACACAGAGCTTCAACGGTTGTAGGGCGCGCCTGTAGCAGCGCGCGGCACGCCTATGCGCGCGTTCACCCACTGCCCGAAGGCCGACCCGACAGTCTACACTGCGTGGTGCTCTTTTCTGCGAACGTGCCACTCTCTTAAAAGCCTACAAAAAATTCCTTTGAAATCTGAATCAAGGATCGACAAGGCCCTTAAGCATTTTTCAAGGTATTTTTCTCACTCCATGATAAATTTTGAGGTTAAGAGGTGGTGTGCTCTTGTTGTGTTTTCAAGAGAGAAACAGTGATTATAAGTTTGGGTTTTCGATCGAAAATCAAAGGGTTTTTGTTGACTGTGGGTGTCAAAAATTCACACAGTGATAGGCAAGGGTGTGTTTGTGTTGGGTGTGGAGCCTGATTATCTTGTTTACTTTGTATCACAGCTTTGGACCCCTGTACCTTAGAAGGGGCGGCAACGCCGCCTGTAATTAATCGTTTCCATGGGGGGTCTGGGGTCGTGTATCGTGGGGGTTCTAGGGCCGTGTAATCACTGTAAAAGTACAGTAATTTCTAGTCAATCTGGGCCGTTCATAGGCAGATGATCTGACGGTAGAAGTTATGTTTAGATTAGGGTTTTTTCCCCTAAAAGGAAACCCCTCGCTTTTATGAGGGTATTGTATTGCGGCTGTGTATTGTGTGTGTATTCTCGGAGCGAGAAACAGAGAGGGAGACTGTGAGAGAGAAAAGAGGATATTATAGAGGATCTGCTATAGGTTTTGTCTCTTCATTTTTGCTGGATAATAGAAAGGAAGGACTGGCTGTTCGGGGTGGACGTAGCCCAAACTAGGTGAACCACGTATATCTGTGTCTCTCTGGTTTTATGTGTTTTGTGTGCTTGTATTTTACGCATATTTTATGTGTTGCATTGCTCCATAATATATAATTTTCTAACAACTGGTATTAGAGCCGAAGGTATATTTGGCTGATAAACTCGCAAGAAAGAAGGGTTTCCTGGTTCGAGTGGGAGCAATGGCGGAAGATGGTAAGTTTAGGGTTGAGAAATTTAACGGCCAAAACTTCCCGTTGTGTAAGATGCATATGGAATATTATCTGTACCTACCATTGAGTGGAAAAACAAAGAAGTCGAAGGCCATGACAGACGCGGAATGGAACATTCTTGATAGAAAGGCACTCGAAACAGTACGGTTGTGCCTTGCGGCGTCAGTCGCCTTCAATATTTCGAAGGAAACAACAACAGAGGGTTTGATGCAGACGTTGGCGAAACTATATGAAAAACCCTCGGCCTCAAACAAGGTATTTCTTATGAAACGATTATTTAATATGAAGATGTCGGAAGGTGGATCTGTTGCAGACCATTTAAATTATTTTAATACAGTTACCAGTCAGTTAAGTTCTGTAGGGGTAAACTTTGATGATGAAGTTAGAGCTCTGTTATTCTTGTGCTCATTGCCAGAAAGCTGGAATGGTTTTTTTATGGCCATTAGTAACTCTGTCTCTAGATCTAGTACTTTAAAGTTTGATGATGTTTTCAGTGCTATCCTTAGCGAGGAAATGCGACAGAAAAGCTCTGATGAAACATCAGGTAATGCTTTGAGTGTAGAGTCTAGGGGAAGGAGAATGGAAAGAGGAAAGAGCTCAGGATATCGCAGTAAATCAAGGAAAGGAAGATCCAAGTCCAGATCGAGGATAGTGTGCTGGAAATGTGGAAAGAAAGGACAGCTAAAGAAAGACTGTAGATCTCAGAAATGAAAAGAAGGAGACACACAGCAAGAAAACAATCATGAAGCAAAAGTGACAGGTGATGTGTTACAAGATGCTTTGATTATTTCTTTCGAAAATGTTACTAATTCTTGGGTTGTAGATTCAGGGGCTTCATTCCATGCCACACCTGATAAGAAATATTTTCATGACTATGTTCAAGGAGATTTTGGATAAGTTCATTTGGGTGATGATAAACCCTGTAAAATTGTTGGAATGGGTAAATTTCTTGTAAAACAACAGAATGGAAACCAATGGCTACTAAAGGAGGTAAGGCATGTTCCAGATCTGAAGAAAAATCTGATTTCAACAGGGCAGTTAGGCAGTGAAGGTTGTGTGACAACTTTCATAGATAAAACTTGGAAGGTCACCAAAGGAGCGTTGGTAATAGCAAAAGGTGAAAATTTTGGTACATTGTATTTATGCAATGGTATTTCTAACTCTGTTAATGCTTTAAATTCCAAAGGAGCAGATGCAGGATTATGGCATCATAGGCTCAGACACATGAGTGAGAAGGGAATGAAGATTCTTCACTCAAGAAATTTGTTGCCAGGTTTGAAGAATGTTGATTTGGATTTCTGTGAAAATTGCATTTATGGAAAACAAAAGAGAGATTTCTCAGAGTTGGGAAAGAAAAGAAGAGCGAAAATTTGGAGCTTGTGCATACATATGTATGGGGAGCTACTCAAGTATCATCTCTCGGTGGCTCTCACTATTATGTTACATTTATTGATGATGCAACTAGAAACACTTGGATTTATTGTATTCAAAATAAATCTGATGTATTTGATACTTTCAAGAAATGGAAAGCTTTGGTTGAGATTGAGACAGGAAAGAAGTTGAAGTGTCTCAGATCAAACAATGGAGGTGAATATTGCAGTAAAGAGTTTGATAGGTACTGTTCAGAGCATGGAATTCGTAGAGAGAAGACAGTTCCAAGAACACCACAAGAAAATGGTGTGTCAGAAAGGATGAACAGAACAATCATGGAGCGTGTAAGGTGCATGAGATTGCATGCAGGATTGCCTTTACAATTTTGGGCAGATGCTATAGATACTGTTGTTTATCTAATAAACATAGGGCCTTCAAGTTCCTTGGATGGTGGTATTCCAGAGGAAGCATGGACAGGTAAAAAGGTAAACTACTCTTTTTTAAAGCCTTTTGGTTGTGAGGCCTTTTTCCATATTAATAAAGAAAATAGAACAAAGCTTGAGGAAAAATCAAAGAAATGTACCTTTATTGGATATGGTGTTAATGATTTTGGTTATCGCTCATATGATTATGAAAATCACAAAATCATTAGGAGCAGAGATGTAATATTCAATGAAAAGGTCTTGTATAAGAATCAGTTGCAGGAAAAGAAACAGGAAAAAGAAAGCAAGGAATACACAGTTCTTGATGAGATAACTAAAAAAGTAAAGGTGCATGATAATAATAATAATCAACAACCACAGCAGCAACAACCACCACAACAGCAACAGGCACCTCAAACACCTGAAAGTGGTGTTAGAAGATCTACCAGGATAAGTAGACCCCCTGAATGATACTCTCCTTCATTATATTATTTAATGTTGACCGATTCTGGTGAACCCGAATTTTATGAAGAAGCAATGCAGGTTGAAAGCAGGAAGAAGTGGGAGCTAGCCATGGATGAAGAGATGGACTCCTTAATGCATAACCAGAAAACAGAGGTACAAAGCTAGATTTGTGGTGAAGGGGTTTGCACAAAAGAAAGGTATTGATTTTGATGAAATATTTTCTCCTGTTGTTAAAATGACTTCAATCAGAACTATTTTAAGTCCTGTAGTAGCGAAAGATTTACATCTTGAATAGTTAGATGTAAAGACATCATTTCTCCATGGAGATTTGGAGGAAGAGATATACATGCAGCAACCAGAAGGATATGAGGTCAAAGGGAAAGAAAAATTGGTGTGCAGGTTAAAGAAGAGCTTGTATGGCTTAAAACAGGCTCCAAGGCAGTGGTATCTAAAATTTGACAAGTTTATGTCTGAACAAGGTTATACTAGATGTCACTCTAATCATTGTGTTTATCTAAAAAGGAAAAATGATGGCGACTATATTATATTGTTATTGTATGTAGATGACATGCTTGTTGCAGGATCTAACATGCAGGAAATAAATGTGCTCAAAAGAAAATTGGCAAATTCATTTGCAATGAAGGATTTGGGAGCTGCAAAAAAAATCCTTGGTATGAGGATAACTAGAGACAGGGAAAATCGCAAATTAACATTGTCTTAGAATGAGTACATAGAAAAGGTGTTGAAAAGATTTAATATGCAGAATGCAAAACCAGTTAGTACACCTTTTGCTAGCCATTTCAAACTTAGTAAGGAGATGTGCCCCAAGACCCACGAAGAAATGGAATATATGTCTAAAGTTCCATATGCTTCAGCAGTTGGAAGCTTAATGTATGCAATGGTCTGCACAAGGCCTGACATTTCACATGCAATGGGAGTTGTAAGCAGGTACATGAAAAATCCAGGAAAAGAACATTGGATGGTAGTAAAATGGATTCTCAGATATTTGAGAGGTACAACAAATCAAGCATTATGTTTTGGTGGTTCAAACATTGCTCTACAGGGATATGTTGATGCAGATATGGCAGGTGACAGAGATAACAGGAGGAGCACTACAGGATATGTATTTACTGTAGGTGGAACAGCTGTCAGTTGGGTTTCAAAAATCCAAAGTGTTATTGCACTTTCAACAATAGAAGCCGAGTATGTTGTTGCTACAAAGGCTAGTAAATAAATAATTTGGTTACAAAGTTTTATGGATGAATTGGGTAAGAAGCATGATATGGGCACATTATACAATGATATCCAAAGTGCCATTCATCTTGCAAAGAACTCAGCATTTCATTCCAGGACTAAACACATACATCTCAAGTACCATTTCATATGGTCAGTATTGGAAGATGGAGAGTTGAAGCTGGAAAAGATACACACGAGCCAGAATCCTGCAGATATTCTAACAAAAGTTGTAACCAGGGAGAAACTGAGAATGTGCTCAGTTTCAATTGGTCTTCAAGGATGATGATGAAGATGAGGAATAGCCAGGTCCAAAGAGGATTCATTGTCCAGCAAATGAAGCAGCGGTGGAGTTGCTACAATCAGTCTCCAAGTGGGAGATTGTTGGGTGTGGAGCCTGATTATCTTGTTTACTTTGTATCACAGCTTTGGACCCCTGTACCTTAAAAGGGGCAGCAGCGCCGCCCGTAATTAATCACTGCCTTGGGGGGTCCGAGGGGGCAGCAGCGCTTTTCGGAGCCCCCCCCTGGTGGGGGGTTTCGGGGGCAACGCCCGTGAAGCTAAAAACAGATGTAAAATTGCCTTGTAAAAGTATAGTAATTTCTAGTCAATCTGGGCCATTCATAAGCGGATGATCTGACGGTAGAAGTTATGTTTAGATTAGGGTTTTTTTCCCTAGAAGGCAACCCCTTGCTTTTATGAGGGTATTGTATTGCGGCTGTGTATTGTGTGTGTATTCTCGGAGCGAGAAACAGAGAGGGAGACTGTGAGAGATAATAGAGGAAATTATAGTGAATCTATTGTAGGTTTTGTGTCTTCATTTTTGCTGGATAATAGAAAGGAAGGATTGGTTGTTCGGGGTGGACGTAGCCCAAACTGGGTGAACCACGTACATCTGTGTCTCTCTGGTTTTATGTGTTTTGTGTGCTTGTATTTTACGCATATTATATGTGCTACATTTCTCCATAATATATAATTTTCTAATAGTTTGATCAGTTTTAGAGAATCCTAGCTTCCTTTAAAAACAATGATAGCCCACAGTTGCTACAAGGAGCAGACTTTGTTAAAAACTCAAAGGATAAAACAGTGAATGAAAAAGGAGGATTGTTAGACCAATTTGAAAACTCTTCTGGTGTTATACACAGTTGCTGGACAGATAAACAGGTGATTGTAGACGTCTCAAAACATTTTTGATCATCTAGACAGTGGGAAAGGGGTGAATGCTTGGTCATTTCAAAGGGTCCTCTCTGTATTATGAAATGGTAAACTTGGTGCAGCCCCAGAATTCAAAAGGGCAGAGTCTGTGTTGAAAGTTTCTTTAAATCAGCTGAGGATGTCTTGTTTACTTTGTAAAGAACAGTGAATAGCAAAAGAACATTGTTTGGGGGAAAGGTGTTTTTGTTTTTTTCAAAACACAAGAGTTCTCTCTTCACCAAGAAACCACAAACACATATTTTCAAATACCTTTGCCCAAGCATAGTGATAAATTGATTTTTGTTCTTCATTTGACAAGCACTTGTTGATTGGCATCAAAGAGGCACAGCGACTTATAAGGAGGGAAAAGTGTGGTGTTGGGAAACCATTTCAAAAACCATTTGAGACAGTTTGTCTTAGTCAAATAGCAAAGAGTATCTAAAACAAAAATGCCTCCCAGGCAAGACAGCAGAAGTGGCCTTCATAGGAGGTTTGAACCTATTTCAACTGAAGAGGTAAATGTTCATCCATTAGTCCTGTTTAACTTTCATGAAGTTTTATGTCTAGAGTTTTGTCAAAGGGTTCAGGAGGTGTAAAGTTATCTCCCCTTGACACATCTATGTGCTTTGAGATTGCAAGGGAAACACTTTCAGCTGGTAGGCTTGGATTTCAAGTTTTCTCCTAGATCCATTTCCAGAGCCACCAAAATCCCTTATGTCGGAGAGAAATGGTTTAAACAGAGCCACCTAGACTCAAAACAATACAAACCCTTTTTGAAGTCGGAGCATAGAGATACATGCCCATCCATATTTCCTTTCTCATATCTGTTGACTAGTTATGCTCCCCTCATGAAGATAAGCATGAAATATTTCACATGCAAGGGAATATTTTCCTGGGTCTATGCTTACCATTTCCAGTTTTTCATGCATTTCACAAGAGCCCAATTGTTAAATCTCTCCTTCTTCCTCCATAGAAGTATTGAAAAGATGGCCTCCACTGTTCAAAAGAGACCCCCTTCTCAGCAGTCAGCTTTCCTTTTCCATTGTTCCCTCATCAAGATTGTCATTCTTCATCAACTTGAGAAGAATGGAATCTCTTGGGACACTTTCATTGCACATCCAGCTTTCGCCACTGTCCCTTCATCCCATGCATCTCCTTCACCTTCCACTCAACATCTTTCGCCTTCTTCAAGTAAGCCCATTCCCAAGAAGCTAAAATTTCCCATGATTAGTGAAGAAGAGCAGCATGTTGAGGAAAAACAGCATGATGAGGAAGAGCATCATAGTAAGGAAAGGCAGCAAAGTGAAGAAAAACACAGTGATGATATGCAGCACAGTGATGAAGAAAAGCTCCATGAAAAAGAGCAAAAAAGTGAGGAGGGAAATGATGAGGAAATTGAACAGTTTGATGAGGATATTGGTAGCCCTCACAGCAGCAAAAATGATGAAGATGAAGCCCAAAACATTGGGGAGACAAAGCCTCAAAGTCCTAAAGAATTCAAAGACAAGAGTAAAGAGGGTAGCCCTCAAAAAGACATGCAAGATGACAGTCAAAGCATTCATGAAGAAACTCAAAACAGTGGAAAGGATGATGAGGGAAGTAGCAAGGGAAAAGAGCAAATAGAGCATGTGCTAGCTACCTCTCCTAGGCAAGGGGGCATGCTTTCTTCTCCAAAAGTGGCAAAGCTCCAAACATTAAGGAAAAGGGTGCCTCAAACTATAACTCCAAATGTTACTAGGGCCCTCCAAAGCAAGGGGAAGTTTCCCAAGCAACCCATTGTTGAATTACCCAAGAGGAGGAAGACCAAGAAGGCCACCCAAAGCAAGGGAAAGGAGAAAGAAGAAAGAAGCCATGAGAAGGAGAGGGACTTTGACATAATTCAGATCCAAAGTGATAATAGCGACAATGAAGCCCAAATCCTAGAGTCTCTCTTGATCAATAGAGAAGAAAAAATTGATGCTTTGAGGGCAGATCTAGAGAGGTCTAGAAACTTCATTCACTTTTTACAAACACAAAACAAACAGATGAGTGTCCACATGGCGGTATATGAGACACGGGCCATCAAATATAAAAAAGAGGCCTCCAAGGCGCAAGTTAAGTTGGAAGAACTCATGGGCGATTTCAATGATTGTGAAGATGAAGATCAGCCAAGAAGAAAAGGGCCAAGGACCATGGGACTCAGAAGAGCCTTAGAGAAACAAAAGGAGGAAGAAGTTTCCCTTTTCCAATCTTTTCCTCTCACTACTTTGTTCACCCAAGAGATAGAAAACAATCGAGAAGCATGGCTTGAGAGGATGAATGATCACTTGGAGAAGAAGTTGGAAAAGGCCAATAGAGATTTGGACCTTCAAAGGAGGATGACCGAGCACTATAAGAAGCTTAATCAGTTTGCCCGATGGAAATTGAAGGCCACACAGGAAAAACTCAAGGAAGCTCAAAAGAGGCACCCGGCACCAAAAATGAAGAAAGACACCTCAAAGCTCTAAATTTTGGCCTCAGCTTCTCAGCATGTTTCTGAAAACCCTTGAGGGTCATGCTCGCCAAAATTGGGCGAAATTCAACAAGTTTTGGTTTTTTGTCATTTTTGGGCTTTTGGCTAAAAATCATGGGCATCACCATTTCTGTTTGGGACATCCTCAAAGGATCAAAATGGTATCATTGGATGCCATAATTTCATGGGCATCTACTCAATGATCTTCAGATCAATTGAAGATGATTTGGTCCCCTAAAATGGCGAAAAACACTCACTTTTTCCACACTCTGCCCCGTTTATCAGCAAAGTCTATTTTTTGGGTTCTTACACACAGGTCAGTTTTTAACAGACTTTTAGTGATAATTTTGAAGAAAACTAAGTATTTTCAGAAAATAGACATTTATAGCTTTCCAACGAGCTATCACGAGCCTCATTTTGACATCGGGAAGGCATCCAAAAGCTGCCCACAAGACAAAGGACTTTCTGTTGATATATTTCTTAATTATTTTTGTGAAAAATGCACTTTTCTAAAGTGGCTTTTCCTAATGTGCGTTTAGCTATTTTTGGGCATGGTTAGTTATGAAAAGTCAATATATTTTCCTTTTTTAGCATTTTTGAGATATTTTATTAGATATTTTGTGCCTTAGGCTTTGCAAAGCCTCAAGGACAAAATCATATATTTTTGATGGGCCAATGAGATTGCAAGTTGCACTAGGAGGTTTTCCCTCATCTTGGCCTATATATTCCAAGAGACTTCATTGTAAATAAGGCTGAACTTGATGATATAGAGAAATATATGGTTATACAAGCTTGGAAGAAACACTTGTCTCATGCATTGGATAGTTTCTTGAATGTTTTTGGATGATGAAAGAGGATTGTTGTTGGATTCCTTGACTTGGTAAAATGGTATAGTGTCCCTCTCTATTATGCTTCTTAGTTTTCATTCATATTCCATGTTCTTGCTTGCTATAAGACAGTAAATAATAGATTTGAGACATGGCCTTGGAGGCACCTCAAATTTCCTGTTTCTTTATAGCTTCTATGTTTTCTTCCTTCTTAGTCATATCAAAGAATCCTTGATTGCTCTTTGATCACTGAAGAAATTGTTTGCTTATTTAATTTATGGTTTTATGCATGCTAAGTATGATTCACGGTATGCCCTGCTTACTTATGGCTAGTCATAGCTCCACCTCTAAAATCTTTCTTTGATTGTTTGATTGTCATTTTTTGAACCAAGGAGGTCTTTTACTGATCTTGCCCTTTGCCTAAAACTATGAAATCTTGCTTAAAAGTGCCCAATAGCTTGAAATACTATGCTTAGGCGTTTCCTCATAGTGATTTGAGTTGTTTGTTTGTCTTAACTGTATTTCCCCAAAGTCTGATAGCAATTTCCTAAAGTTAGAGAGTCATATATTTCTATGTATTGCTTGAATGTTTATTTCTATGTATTGATTAGTTTATAGTTACATTTCTCATGATTAATGGTTAGCCCTACCATGTGTATGTCAGCTATTAAACTATTTATGTTTGAAATCCTTTTTTCTTCACAAATTTAGTGTCCATCTCACTCCATTTTACCCAAAGATCCATTTTACCTCGATCAAATCGGCCCTTCAACAGCCTTATATCACCATCTGAAAGCTTTCTTGACCTTTTCGACCCCATAGCCTAGTTAATCTAACAATATTTTTATCTATCTTAGTCTTTGATCAGTTCATCCCTCACAAACCTAAAAACAAAACCAAAAGCCTACTTCATAACTAGCCTAAAATCAGAAACACAAGAAGCAAACACATAGATATCCATTACACAAATAGAGAGAGCCCTCTCTGAGTCCAGGAAGGCTAGGTCCTTGGGCTCCAAAGATTGGTTTGATGTTACCCTGTCACTTGGCTTGTCAATCAGCCAAATCACGGGACCCTAACAGAAGTCCTTGATGCCAAGCTCAATTATAATTTTCTCCTCGGACGCAGTTGGACTCACGCCATGCTATGGCATCCCGTCCACTCTCTTTTGTGTTCTTCAATTTCCACACAAAGGAAATATCATCACTGTCAATCAGTTATCCTTTTTCACTTCCACCTCTTCCGAGAGCAACGTTCCATATGTGGACCGTATTCCTACGCCTTATGAAAGTATGGGGTCGGGACTTTTCAAAGATCCCACCCTTATGGTTCTCTTTTCTCTTCCTCCGCCCAATACTTCTCAGGTCAATATGATCTCCACGTCTTCCGATCCGTGGATCGTCCCTTCGCCTGAGAAGGTTGATTCATTTGGTGACGCAATGTCATTAAGCCCAATAGAAATTGATTATTGTGCATTTATCTTGGCTTTGGATCCTTCTCCCTCCGATCATACTCCTTTGAGTGTGTATCTCGACATGTATTCTCAATCCCCTTGGCTTAGTGCTTCAAGTTCTCCTGATCCCTTGAATGAGACATTTCCAACTAATGAAGCCATCGTGGAAACCATGTCTCTAGAGGATCCTCCCTGGGATGATAGTCATCATCGCTCCTCATTTATGCTTGGACTTAGGGCCAAAATAAGAAGATGAAAAAAATATGATCAGTTACCCAAAACAGAGCATGTGCAAACATGTATTCTGATTATCTAACTTGAATAAGAATCACTCTAATGAATACATGGTTCTTAATCTATGTATATTGTCTATACATGGATATTGTATCTCCCTAATATTTGATATGATGAAGATGTGGTATTAGTTCATATTCAACATTAGGCTTGAACTCTACTTGTTGTAATTAGGTTCCACTTACTAGTACTCATGAAATGGTGATAGGTAATGACATAACCAACGTGATAACTATGTAACATGATCTGTTTATCAAGGCTTGATTATGATTGATATTATATTAGTAAACATAATTACGAGAATAACATGATTTCTTAACCTGATATAAGCTTTGAACATGATATATGTTGTTTAGCTAGTCCTCACACTAAATAAAAAGAGTAGTTGAAGCAAACAAAGGAAAGGTTCACGAAGAGAGCAGGGTGAGCGAGTTAAAATGTGCTTTGGTACAGAACTTCCTTAAGGCACAGGCGCGGATGGGAGAATTGAAGCACTACACGGTTAAATAAGAGGGCCACGTTCCATATGGCGGAAAATCAAAAGGAAATAACCACGTACAGGCTATTTTGGGGGTACCAAGGGAAAGCGGAAGGACGTGAAGACTTATCCCCTGAAGTAGGTGATATCACACGGTGGCGGACCACTAACAAACATTCTGTGGGGTAGTGGAATATAACAGGAGGCCCTCATGAACCCCCACCGGAAACATAAGTGGGCCCATAGAGACATCTGGCGCTGTGTAAATAAAAGGTAAGGTAAGTTTAGGGAAGTCGGTACAAGACCAATACATGCATTAACCTGGCCCGTGGCTTGCACCTACCCGGCCCCTGGTAGCCAACAACCTATTTCCACGCGTCCCACTGTCGATTTCCTTATGATGTGAGCCCTGCAGTTGTCATCCTAGCCTCGTGTTCCACAAACCTCGGTCTATTTTGATCTTCTTCTACTCCCAGACTTAGTAAAATACTTGTTTTTTACAAATCTGTCATGCAACGAAGCTTGAACTCCAGTACCAAGACATTTTCAATCCCCGCGTCGCTTTCCCCTCGGGCTTCTTCACTGTTCGCAGGTATTTAGTCATTCCTCCACCTCACAGTTTTCCTTTTGTTTTACTTTTCAAAATGGTCATGGGGAAAGAAAAGTCTAGAAAGTCGGAGCCTGAAACCCCACAAGCCCGCGAGGTCAGGGTTGTCCCTGGACCTGAACCCCTTATTGATGCCCACGCGCGAATTCACGACCCATCCTACCCCTTCAGCATATCCCATGTTAGACTTGAATTGTTTGAATGTCATTTGAAGGGCCAAGATAGGTTCAAAGTTGTTGAGTCAAGTCTATACTACTAGATTTCTCCGACCACATTCCTAGTTCCCGAGTTTATTAGTTGGCTCAGTGAAGCTTATGATGAGCGCAGGGAGTTCTTCCTATCTGCTCAGGGTAATAAGATTTATTTCATATCCCCCAAGCTCATAAATAAAGCCCTTCATTTCCCTCACAATCAAAGTTATGTCGAGTTCACTGAGTTGTCCCTCTTTTGTCAGTTCTCAAAGTTTCCCTGGAAGCAACAAAGTGAATTCCTCAGCTTTCTTTTAGACTCTCGTCTCAAAGCTCTCCCACCCTCGGATGTCGTTCCCTTGTCCACTTTCAGAGACAATGTTCAGTCGATCCTTTCTTTCATTTCAAGGTTATTAGGTCTTAAGGAGGTCGTGCGAGTGTCAAAAGAATGTATATCTCTTATGTGGCTCATGACTCAAAAGGGTACGCTTTTTTATATCCCCACCTTCCTAGCTTTGGCGATTCAAACTCAGTTTCAAGAGCTACCTTCCACTGGGTCTTTTCGATTTTGTTCGTTAGTATTTTATCTATTCCTATTTGAACATGCTGACAAGTTTGAGAGTCTAGGCCTTGAGAAAATTTTGAGGACAAACACCCAGCCAAGAACTGTCTTTGAGTGGAACATTTCAGTTCATCAACAGCCTAACAGGAGGGGTTATACGAGGTTCTTAAATGAATTCATGTCCATAGCCTATACCACAATACATGACAACCCTCCGCCCAGAATATTTCCTGAGCAGAAGGACTAGCGGCAGTTCGGTGAGGAAGATAGCACAGGGGACTGGTACCTGTATGATGATTACATTGAGAAATCAGGGTCTAGGGTGCGGAAGTGCCCCCTTACCATTTGCCAGTGTTTCTAGCTATGCAAATTTTTGCCCTTGAGTTCATCCGTCAAACCGTGAAGGCCGACCAAATCCACTTCGTGCCTGCGAAGAAAGGATATATTCTCAAGCTCCTAACTTCTGTTTTCCCCTTCACCATAAATTCGAGGCATGCCCTCTCCACAGTGGAAATGTTGCTTCAAGGGATGGACCTGCTACAAGGAAAAATTTGGCCTTATGACCTGAAAGGGATCCTTTCCAATAGGAAAAGGAAAATAAAGTCGACTGCTTATGTACATGAGACTAGGCCCTTCATTGAGTGGAGAGCTAACCTTGATACATGGCCTTTAGATTCACAGATGGAGGCCGATTCTTCAGCCGCAGAAGGGAGGGGTGACACTGCTTCCGCGGACACAGAAAGGAAGGGACAAGCAGATGAGGCATGCACTTCAAGAGGTCAAGTGGGCATGAGCATAGACAAGGGATCCCATCCCTCTAAGAAACAGAAACAGAAAGACCGGAGACTATATGGGAAGAGCCACCACAGGAAGAGTTTACCGAATATGGGTTACCTGATAGAAACAAGGCTAGTTTCAGGGTTACTTTTGATGGTGCCTCTTCATCAGAACCTTTGAGGCTATCATAGGCAGTTTCAGTTAATAGAGAATAGGTAAGGGAAGAAATAGGCACCAGAAACAATACTACACAAGAAAGGTTGAGGACTGAATTGACTGGATTTGTAGACAAATACCATACCCGACTTACAATTGAGTTAGATATGGAAAAAGAGCAAC
Organism: Pinus albicaulis; assembly: GCA_034641835.2. Classification (NCBI taxonomy): domain Eukaryota; kingdom Viridiplantae; phylum Streptophyta; class Pinopsida; order Pinales; family Pinaceae; genus Pinus; species Pinus albicaulis. The sequence continues at coordinate 1,370,428,353 of CM076572.1, read as the reverse complement.
TCATAATTGCAATTACAGAGGTGGTGTTGCAGCCTTCAGCTAATGGGCCTAGTTACCGAGCCCTGGAGATCACTCTGAACCTGGCCAATATCCCTCTAATAAACAAGTTTGGCTTGCACCAGTGTGTTGTAGATATGTTGTGAGATGAGGTGGTGAAGCTCACACTCTCTCTGAGGAAACTTGAAGACAAGTATACCTCAGTATTGGAAAATCAAAAGAGAGAGAGAGAGCCAGTGCAAGAGCAATTAATAACAAGTTACAGACCCTTCGAAAGACAATAAAGGATAAAGGGGCTTATAAAGATGCAGTTCGGGAGAAACTCATCACTGATCTGGAAGCAAAAAACTCAGAACTAAAAAGGAGGCTAAATATACCCCACGGAGAGTGTTTGGAATCTGTAATTTATTAGCAAGATTGGCAGAGTCCAATTACAGAAACAACATCGTTTCAACCAACTTTGGGATTCTAGGATCTAGCCCTCCTGAATCCAGAGAGGGATCTCTCCAATATGCACAAAGATGGATTTGTCTTTGAAGTTTGGGGGAATGATATTAGGCTAGTTATGAAGGCCAAGGGTTTGTTTTGTTTTTCGGATGGTTGAGCATGATTACTGTTTGAGGTGGAAAGATCTATATGCAAAAAGTTTCAAAGGTGAGAAGTTGCAAGCAAATAGAACAGCTATGGCTGAAAGATAGATATAACGCTAGTTTTTAGTCTATTGGGCTATGGAGTCATATCTGGGCTTTAATTGAACAACAACATCAAGAGTGATCCAAGGGGCAAGTCATATATACCACAAGATTATTGAGATTAAAATGATGGAATGGAAACAATAAAGTGTTGGAGGGGGGGAAACTGATAATAATTTCACAGAGGATTTATAGTCAGTCCAAACAAGAAAAGCCTCTTAAGTAACTGTTTAAAACCAACCAAGTGCAGGGCTAGCCATTGACTTCTTGGGCAAGTTGTATTAAAGCAGCTTAATTGAAAAACAATCCAGTAATCCACATAATTACCTTCAGAAAGTATGAAAACATATAAGAGAAACAAAGTATAAACTTAAGATCAGATAAGGTACTTTTAAACCCAGTCTGCTTACAGTCAACACCAGGGGAAATTTTCAGAATCTACCTTTGGAGAATAGAAACTAGGAATCAAGGAAAACCATATTTTCGCTAGTCTAACTTTAATAGCAAATAATGGAAATCACATTCAAGAACGATGTTTAAGCAAACAGAAGGACGAGGGAACGCCAACATTCCTAACTGTTTAAACTGTGTTGAATCATTCTTAAATAAACAAATTTGGGGAAAACATTAAGATAAAGATTTCTCAGCCAGAGAAGGTTACTGATATACAGTAGATCCTAACCCTGTTTAAACTGTTCTTTACAACAGAATATGAACAGTATGGCATACATAGAAGAAAAAACAATTAACAAAGAAAGAAGCACTTCACCAGTAATATAGACTAGGATCCCAAGGAACAGCTTGTTATTGATGTCAAGCCAGTTACAGTCTTCAAGTCCAATGTTTCAGTTCAACAATCATCTTCACTATTCAGCCTAACTACTCTATCACAAACAGAGCTTCGAGGACCAGTGAACACTATGTACAAATAGAAGTCTCAAGCTCAAATGTATTTCAAAGTTTTGCAACCAACAATTTCTCATCTTCTACTGAGGTATTTATAGAAGAATGAGGAGGTGAAATCTAACAAAAGATCTCTTAAGGCAATTAATACAGATTCAAGACTTCTCGGCCCTTTGAGGGGCTCGATGAAGAATTTTACAGGTGGACTACTGTACTAACTATTTTACAATAAATATCAAAGCTCGGTGGAAGCTTTGTTTGACTTTGAGGCTCTGTGTATGTTTGGAGTAACTCTGCAGATATTTCTGCATTGATTTCCTTGTAGAAGTAACTCCCTAGATGCGCTGGAGGTGAAATATTTGATTCTGCAATAAGTTCAGCTTTGGTTTTGAATGTTTTGAGGCAACAGGTGGCGTCGTGGTAGCTGAGAAATCGAATTTGCCTCAGATGAAGCGATGGAGGTCTTTTCTGCCTGATAGATCATCTTGATTTTTTATTAATTCTGTTTTAATTTGGGGAATTAGGCTTTTGAAATTCAATCTTAGCCGTAATCCCCAAATTTGTCTTCAATCTTTATTTCTTCCGTGCTCTGTCTTCAACAACTGATACTCTTTAACCTCTTGTTTAAAAGATAGTGTCTTGTCGATGTGCAGGGCCGCACAGGCCATTCTTCGTGCCATCAATGCTCATGAAACATTGATAAATATTTTAATTTCAGCCCTGTGAATGGTTTTCTTTATGGTCCGAGAGCATGGGAATCGTCATTCCCAACTTCTGGCCTTTCTTCAATATAACGATGAAAACCATTAAAAACCTGCACAAAACATGAAATAATTAAGAAATCCTGCAAGAATAGGTTAAATTGCTTCAGAAGGCGAGAGAGGAGCGTGACCGTTGGAGAAAATCATCTGACGGTGGATCTTTTCGTAGCAGAGGTGAAAAAAGGAGAGCGGGGAGATGAACAAGTCAGAGCGATTTTGGACCGTCCGATCTGGACACGTGGACGGTCCGGATTCAATCGGAGGATTGCAATCGAGGGTAGCAAGCGAATGCACCGATTGAAACATGCGATGCGATTGAAATTTCCGATGCGATGGAGCGATGGCCATTCGATCTGAGGGTCAGATCAACGGCAGGGAGCGAATCAGAGGAATCGCAATCGGAGGTTGAGAAAGGTGTGATGCGATTGCGCAATTGGAAGAAAAGCCGATGCGATTGAGACGTGTGATGCGATTGAGCATCGGTCGTTCGATCGGTCAGTGATCAATGGTGGAGATGAAACAGGGGGAAACCCTCTTATATATATGAAAACCAAAGTTTTTCAATATAAAACAAGGTTTAATGGATTGGGCGGAAAATATATATAATAGTTAGGTGCCCGTTTGCGGGGCCTATGGTTTTCATAAAATGTGATATGCCCAGGCATATTAAAACAAGGGCTAATCGCAATCGAGCCATCGGGCCTGGTCTTTCCGATCAACCCATTTTATTTTAAACATGTGCTTCGGATTTTTAACTTAAAACTTTGGAGAAGTGGGTTTCTCGACTTTACAAAGAGAAAAAGGGTTTGGGAATGAAATATTCACAAGGTCTAATCGCCGAGGGCGGGCTCAAGTTTATATGGAAATAATATGATCGAGGTTTTAAACAGAATGGCTTAATCGCAATCGGAACTTTTGGTCTATGGCAAAAAGACTTGCGCTGTTTGAATGTGTGCGATGCGATTAGCGCCGAAAGGCTTTGACGTTCGGTTCTAACACATGGGCATGTGGAGGGGAAGTGGTTTAGGATTTAGCCCGAAGGGCTTAAGTCTATAATAAAGACTTGCATTCTTTATGAATTTTTTCATGGTTTTTCAATGAAAATGGGGGTTCCGAAATAGTTAAAAAGTGAGTTTTTAACTATGGAAAGGAGAATTTTTCATAAATGGAAGAAAAGGACTTATGAAAACAAGGAAGTTTTGATGAAGAAAAAGGGGAGAAAATGAAGGTTTTGAGAAGGGGAAGAAAGAAGATCTTTCAGCAGTCTTTCATTTGGAATCAACATAATTTTCTGAGTATAAAATGGTAATAGTAATGAAGATTTATGGACAGAGGCATGAGGCCTTCAAGGAGCCTTCAAGAGCCAACAATTTTTAGTGATAGAATTTGTTCCTTGGAGGCTCAAAAATTCTTAGCCACCTTTTGGTATAACAAAATATTATAGGTGGCTAACAGTGGCTCCACTCGGGGATGGTGCCTTCTTGAAGGCATCAAGAATTCAGACTTGCATTCTCTGGGATGCTGATCAGATTTGCCTCATCTATCATGTCCTCTGGGAGGCTGACCTGTGCCTGATCCATTGGGCTACTTTTCCTTTACTGAGATAATCTTCTTTGAAACATATTGGCAGCTATGAAAACAATGGACCTTTATCAATACAAACTTTCTAGCTACCCAATCCTACTGATCTAGCATTTTTTCTTCATTAGAGCACACTTGGATTGGAAAACTCTTTTCACAACATTTTATTCTTTTGAAAGCAAGAAATCTAATCTATTTCTACTCCTTATTTCTCCGTGGACTCAGATTAAACAGTTGAGCCCATATGATTCTCTAGCTATTCTATCAATCTGTTAGGATTAAACAGTCTAACAGATTTTTATTCTCTAGATTCTACAATAGAAATTTAAAAACAGATAAGTCAGGATTAAGCTGTTTGACTTGCTGTGATCTATGGCATAAAAACAAGTTGCACATAGATTATTATTTGCAGAAAAATAAAACAAAATGGAAGGCTTAAGATCTGAAAGTTTCTCATCATGGCCTTCTCTTTTCTTCACAGCTCTGTTTTAGATTTGTTTTGAGCTGTCTTTGCTTTCCTTCTGGTTCAGGTTTTAAGCTGACTTAGAACCAGATCTTTACATTCTTTGACTCAGAAGATAAAACATATTTGAGTCATCTTCTCTTGGAAACTTAGGTTCAGATTTTGAGCATGTTTGAACCTTCAATTTCTATCCTAATCTATCTACTGATAAGCCAAGATTAAACAGTTTGGCAAATCAAATTCACTACCCTATCAGCAGAAAATTTAAAACTAATTTGTCAAGATTAGGTTGTTTGACTAACTAGAAGTGTGTTTTTCAGGAGTGGCATTTAAACTTGCACACTTTCAGATTTGTTTCTCTTTTTGGTATGGGGCTACACCTTTATTGTTTTGTCAATCTGCCCTCTTTTCTTTCTTTTACTATTTTTGTATTTTTGAATTTTTGATTTCTCTTCAAAGAAAAAACAACAACTAACTACATGCTCAGAACTTAGCTTTATTGACATTCCTATCTAACCTATTCTAAACATGGAGTATTTACATTTATCATATGATACAAAAATGCCAATGCAACCAGCTGAGTAATGACAAGAAGAAGTAGAAACTCTGGCTGCTTGTCAGAGGTATCCATAGAACATATTGAAGATTAACCTTCAATATGAAGGCTATCACAGAAGGTGACAGCTTTTCATGTCTCTGGCTCTTGCAAAGGATCACTGCTTGATAATTTGAGCCAGTTGGGATTTCCACACACTCTTCTATAGGCTCAACAAAGAAAAGATGAATATTCTCTTCTTTTTGGTCCTCCATGTCTGGTAGATTGTTTTCTTCCAAGGCTTCAGCTTTGAGGAGTATATCTTCAGAAAGTTGCTTGGAAGCTTCATCATTCTTAACAGAAAAGGAAGAAGATTCTCCTTGAGAAGATGGTATATCCTCAGTAGGACAGTCTTCTATGTGTTTCTCTCTTCCTTCTTCATCATCATCTGAACTGGAGGACTCATCATATTTGGCAGTGTTGTCCTCTTGTAGCCCTGGCAAGCTCTAGTTTAGTGGACTGTACTCTATGAGGAGGTTATTATATTCTTGAGCAGGGGTATGTTTGATTGCTTTCTTTTTTTCAAGAAAAGGCTCCTTGATTTCAACCTGCTCAACAATTTCTTTGTTTCTTTCCTCCTCCTCCTTTGAGCTGAAAGTCTGTTGATTCCCAATCACATGGAAACTATTACTGATGATCTGAAATGAAACAGAGAAAAGATCCAACGAATCTTCACTCACTTCTAGGCTTTGAAAACTTTGATCATCAGTATCATAAATAGTCTGAACTGGCTCATTACTTCTTTGAAGGAACTGATCTTCCTCGCATAAGTCTGCTAATGATGATCCTGTAAAATTAACTTCTGTTTGGGAAGCATCATCACTAGATAGATCAAATTTAGGAGAATCACGAATATAAGTAATACTACCAATCAAACATACTGGGTTATCAACAGGTCCTTCTTCATTCTGATTTACAAAATAACTTTCTAAATCTGTACAACAAATTTCTCTACGTGAATGGGCAAGAGTGTTTGTTTTGCAGAAAGTTTCAGAGACTGACTTTTTATACATAGTCTAATCTATCTCTTTTTCTTTCAAAGGGGAAGACGTTTCTATGTTCCTTTGAACAGGAGTACAACAGTTTTCTGTCTCTTGTGAAGACTGATTTTGAGGTTGGATGTCTTCTTGAGCCTCAGCTATAAGGGATGATGAATCGATTTTTGAGTTTTCAGGGATATCTTGAGGAACATCCATTATTTCTTGGATCATCTCTTCCTCAACTGATTCATCTATATTCTTAAAATTTTTCAATAGGATATTAAACTCATGAATGGCTGTTAAAAGATCTTCAGGATGCATCTCTTCCAAAGCTTCCTCATTATCTATAACGTGTTGGGTGATGTTTTATGATGGATCATAATATATTGCACCCAATGATAATGATGTAGTGTTTTCTTTATAGTTCTCATAGAACCGATATTCAAGGTCTCTTAAAGAAAACAAACTATTAGATCTTAAGCATTCATACCAATCCCTAGCTTTTCCTTCTAATGTTAACATGAACATTTTCATTAGGCAGTATTCATGCCATTCAACTTTCAACCTCCATACATGTATATGAAATTTGATGAGATGTAATAGAGGATCATCAAACTTTTCACCTTGAAAAACAGGCAGGTTGTCATCCCAATTCACCCGGGGCATCTTATCTGGAAACCCAGGGATATGATCTCTACTCATTGGGGCATATCTTCGTTGTATTCTTGGAATCATGTTTCTAAATCAAGAAAAAGGTCGCTGTGTCTGGTCAATCAGTTGAGGGTATTCTACCAGTGGAGTCATTTGGTCTTCTGGGAGTTTCAGAGTGTGGAGTTGCCAGGTGGAAAATGTTTAGCTCGTGAGGAGGTAAAATGTTTAATGGTTCCACCACCATGTGTCTCTTGTAGAGCTACAAAGTTTTTAGGAATTGAAGTAGCTCTCAAGGGTGATCTGAAAACAGTTGATAATTTTAACCTTAGGAGACTTCCTAAGGATATTTTCTGGGTTATCAACTATCTCAAATAGATCAGGGTCAAGATGGGCTCTAGTGTGAATCTTTCTAGGATCCACTATGATGTGTTTGTCAGACCCAACTAAACAAGACAAGTTTAACCAGGTATAGCAATCTTTGAATGGTTAACTAATCTGTTTACACAAATCTCAATCCTGCAATCCTCTAACTGAGTTTGAATGATATATAATGATCAGGGTTCTTCCTAGTGGAGTCTTAAGGTCTTTTCAGGATTGTGGAGTCACCAAGTGGAATTTTTTAGCTCTTTTCAGAGGTAAAAGGTTTTATGGTCCACCACCATGTTTATTGGATACCAATCTAAAATATTTTTGGGTTTTTCTGAGTTTATGTGGTTGTATGGAAAACTAAAAAGTTTATAAAAGCTGGCCAAGCAACTATGAACTCAAAAATCTTCCCCAGCGGAGTTGCCAGAAATGTTAGTGGTGGCTCCAGCTGGTTGATAAAGCAAGTGCTCTATGAACCAAGTCTCTGATTTCGTATAATGATCTATATAAACTTCTGATTTTACGTCCCCAGCGGAGTCGCCAGAAATGTTAGGTTCTGGAGGCTCAACTGGCTAACACATCAAATATTCTTAAATCAAGGGATTTCTGGTATCTTATGATTGCTTTCAAACTGAAAATCACTCAGAAGTCCCCACCGGAGTCGCCAGAAATGATGGGAATCTGTAATTTATTAGCAAGATTGGAAGAGTCCAATTACAGAATCAACATCGTTTCAACCAACTTTGGGATTCTAGGATCTAGCCCTCCTGAATCCGGAGAGGGATCTCTCCAATATGCACAAAGATGGATTTGTCTTTGAAGTTTGGGGGAATGATATTAGGCTAGTTATGAAGGCCAAGGGTTTGTTTTGTTTTTCGGATGGTTGAGCATGATTACTGTTTGAGGTGGAAAGATCTATATGCAAAAAGTTTCAAAGGTGAGAAGTTGCAAGCAAATAGAACAGCTATGGCTGAAAGATAGATATAACGCTGGTTTTTAGTCTATTGGGCTATGGAGTCATATCTGGGCTTTAATTGAACAACAACATCAAGAGTGATCCAAGGGGCAAGTCATCTATACCACAAGATTATTGAGATTAAAATGATGGAATGGAAAAAATAAAGTGTTGGAGGGGGGGGAACTAATAATAATTTCACAGAGGATTTATAGTCAGTCCAAACAAGAAAAGCCTCTTAAGTAACTATTTAAAACCAACCAAGTGCAGGGCTAACCATTGACTTCTTGGGCAAGTTGTATTAAAGCATCTTAATTGACAAACAATCCAGTAATCCACATAATTACCTTCAGAAAGTATGAAAAAATATAAGAGAAACAAAGTATAAACTTAAGATCAGATAAGGTACTTTTAAACCCAGTCTGCTTACAATCAACACCAGGGGAAATTTTCAGAATCTGCCTTTGGAGAATAGAAACTAGGAATCAGGGCAAACCATATTTTCGCTAGTCTAACTTTAATAGCAAATAATGGAAATCACATTCAAGAATGATGTTTAAGAAAACAGAAGGACGAGGGAATGCCAACATTCCTAATTGTTTAAACTGTGTTGAATCATTCTTAAATAAACAAATTTGGGGAAAACATTAAGATAAAGATTTCTCAGCTAGAGAAGGTTACTGATATACAATAGATCCTAACCCTGTTTAAACTGTTCTTTACAACAGAATATGAACAGTATGGCATACATAGAAGAAAAAACAATTAACAAAGAAAGAAGCACTTCACCAGTAATATAGACCGGGATCCCAAGGAACATCTTGTTATTGATGTCAAACCAGTTACAGTCTTCAAGTCCAATGTTTCAGTTCAGCAATCATCTTCACTATTCAGCCAAACTACTCTATCACAAACAGAGCTTCGAGGGCCAATGAACACTATGTACAAATAGAAGTCTCAAGCTCAAATGTATTTCAAAGTTCTGCAACCAACAATTTCTCATCTTCTACTGAGATATTTATAGAAGAATGAGGAGGTGAAATCTAACAAAAGATATCTTAAGGCAATTAATACAGATTCAAGACTTCTCGGCCCTTTGAGGGGCTCGATGGAGAATTTTACAAGTGGACTACTGTACTAACTGTTTTACAATAAATATCAAAGCTCGGTGGAAGCTTTGTTTGACTTTGAGGCTCTGCGTATGTTTGGAGTGACTCTGCAGATATTTCTGCATTGATTTCCTTGCAGAAGTAACTCCCTGGATGCGCTGGAGGCGAAATATCTGATTCTGCAATAAGTTCAGCTTTGGTTTTGAATTTTTTGAGGCAACAGGTGGCGTCGTGGTAGCTGAGAAATCGAATTTGCCTTAGATGAAGTGATGGAGGTCTTTTCTGCCTGATAGATCATCTTGATTTTTTATTAATTCTGTTTTAATTTGGGGAATTAGGCTTTTGAAATTCAATCTTAGTCGTAATCCCCAAATTTGTCTTCAATCTTTATTTCTTCCGTGCTCTGTCTTCAACAACTGATACTCTTTAACCTCTTGTTTAAAAGATAGTGTCTTGTCGATGTGCAGGGCCGCACAGGCCATTCTTCGTGCCATCAATGCTCATGAAACATTGATAAATCTTTTAATTTCAGCCCTGTGAATGGTTTTCTTTATGGTCCGAGAGCATGGGAATCGTCATTCCCAACTTCTGGCCTTTCTTCAATATAACGATGAAAACCATTAAAAACCTGCACAAAACACGAAATAATTAAGAAATCTTGCAAGAATAGGTTAAACTGCTTCAGAAGGCGAGAGAGGAGCGTGACCGTTGGAGAAAATCATCTGACGGTGGAGATTTGCGTAGCAGAGGTGAAAAAAGGAGAGAGGGGAGATGAACAAGTCATAGCGATTTTGGACCGTCCAATCTGGACATGTGGACGGTCCGGATTCAATCGGAGGATCGCAATCGGGGGTAGCAAGCGAATGCACCGATTGAAACATGCAATGCGATTGAAATTTCCGATGCGATGGAGCGATGGTCGTTCGATCTGAGGGTCAGATCAACGGCGGGGAGCGAATCGGAGGAATCGCAATCGGTGGTTGAGAAAGGTGTGATGCGATTGCGCAATCGGAAGAAAAGCCAATGCGATTGAGCATCGGTCGTTCGATCGGTCAGTGATCAACGGTGGAGATGAAACAGGGGGAAACCCTCTTATATATATGAAAACCAAAGTTTTTCAATATAAAACAAGGTTTAATGGATTGGGCGGAAAATATATATAATAGTTAGGCACCCGTTTGCGGGGCCTATGGTTTTCATAAAATGTGATATGCTTGGGCGTATTAAAACAAGGGCTAATCGCAATCGGGCCATCGGACCTGGTCTTTCCGATCAACCCATTTTATTTTAAACATGTGCTTCGGATTTTTAACTTAAAACTTTGGAGAAGTGGGTTTCTTGACTTTACAAAGAGAAAAAGGGTTTGGGAATGAAATATTCACAAGGTCTAAGCGCCGAGGGTGGGCTCAAGTTTATATGGAAATAATATGATCGAGGTTTTAAACAGAATGGCTTAATCGCAATCGGAACTTTTGGTCTATGGCAAAAAGACTTGCGTTGTTTGAATGTGTGCGATGCGATTAGCGCCGGAAGGCTTTGGCGTTCGGTTCTAACACATGGGCATGTGGAAGGGAAGTGGTTTAGAATTTAGCCCGAAGGGCTTAAGTCCATAATAAAGACTTGCATTCTTTATGAATTTTTTCATGGTTTTTCAATGAAAATGGGGATTCCGAAATAGTTAAAAAGTGATTTTTTAACTATGGAAAGGAGAATTTTTCATAAATGGAAGAAAATGACTTATGAAAACAAGGCAGTTTTGATGAAGAAAAAGGGGAGAAAATGAAGGTTTTGAGAAAGGGAAGAAAGAAGATCTTTCAGCAGTCTTTCATTTGGAATCAACAGAATTTTCTGAGTATAAAATGGTAATAGTAATGAAGATTTCTGGACAGAGGCATGAGGCCTTCAAGGAGCCTTCAAGAGCCAACAATTTTTGGTGATAGAATTTGTTCCTTGGAGGCTCAAAAAGTCTTAGCCACCTTTTGGTATAACAAAATATTATAGGTGGCTAACAGAGAGCATGTAAAAATGGATGAATTGGTCCAGGTAGAGAAGGAGAAATCAGCTCTCGTTGATTCACTAGCTAAGGAACAAGAAGGAAACACCCAAATGACCATGAAGATTGTAGGCCTAAAGAAGATATTGTCTGATTTATAGGGAAAATGGGACCAGCATGTATGCGTGGATCCGACTTCTGATGAGCCTGGAACTACCCCAAAGCAGCTGACTAAGGCCTTGTCCAATTCAAAAGTTTCAAAGAATGAAGCACGAATTGATCACCAGAGATTACAAGAGATGGAAGCTACACTGGGACAAATCAGAAGATAGTAGCGGCCTTGCAGACTGAAGTCAATAAATTGAAAAGAGAGAAACATGTACAAGATAAGACAATCAAATATTTGACTACTTGGATGAAGGGCAATGTGACACTTCTAGAAGCCAGGCGCCTAATCTAGGCAGTCATAATATCGGAGGTCAGAAAGCATTGGAAATACCTCACTCTAATGGATGACAAGAAAATCACGGTCCGCTTATTCAGAATAAAGTTGCAAGAAGGGTGCGAGGAAGTAGAGGTAAAGGTGACAATGGCTAAGAGGTACATCAAGTACCTGAATGAGTTGGACCCTGAGGATTTACTCACCCAAGGGATCACAGACCGTTTCAGAGGAGTGATGGAAGTCAGGAGAGCGATCGAAAAGGAGACTGCATGTCTAAAGGTAAAAAAAATAATAGCCGCTCTGAGTAAGTATTTCTCCCTCCTCTGCCAAATCAAACAGTGTTTACCCATCTGAGTAGATTACACGGAGCTTACAGATATCCAGACTTTAGTCGAAACTTTTGTCACCATGCCACCCCCAGGGGATAGTGCGTGGCAAAAATGCAATGAATATGCCAACACTCCAGTATCAGTATCTTCTCACCAGTTGCTACCTCCTCTCAATCACAAAACTGGTTCATCCTCATCATCATCATGTCCTAATCAGCAACCATCCTGCACTCCTCTCCACTCCAAAAAATGAAATTCACGTTCTGGCCCAGGTGGCCTATTTACTTTTTATTTTATTTTCTATGTATTGTAAAATCGGGTGAAATCTCTGTTACACCCTATGCAATTTTATTTTTCATTTACTGTTATGTTTTCAGTTAGCGCCTTCATTAGGCCATGATGTAGGTGATGAGAGGTTTTTTTCCTCATCATCATTTTTGGTTTTTGATTGATACCCAAAATAGAAAAATATCTTCAGGGGAATATTTTGTCTAGAAAATATCTTTTTGCAAAAGCTCATCTGGAAAGCTATAAAAGATGTAATCAGAAACTAAGAAGGGTTCTAGGTTTTTCAGAGAAGAACTTGCGAATGGTGAATTTTCTCTTTTGTAAAGTTTTAAGATTCTCTTATAGTGTATGCTAGAAGACCCCTTTGGGGAAAGGAATGAAGCTTTTCTATTGTGTAATGGATTCCAAATGAGATGAGTAACAATGTGTATTTTCTCAGTAGTGTTTAAATATAAGTGTTCATGGTGTTTTTCATCATTTTCCTATTATGATAAATTTCAGAATGCGAGTGTTCAAATTGGTTAGATGTGAATTTATCTTGAATGATACTCATATCTGCTTATCTGTAACATTTTAAATATGGCTCAAGGCGCGATTTCTATTCCAAGTTTTATTTACATGCCATAGTTCTTCTTGTATTAGGGAGGGGTGGATTCTTATGTTAGTATAAGCCCACCTTGCTTTGATATTTCCTTCATGTTCTTTTATGGTTTTTCATACTCATTTACTCTGGGAATTGTTTACTGGTTTTATGTTCAGCCCACCTCATAGCAGTTATCTTTCATGTCTGCCTTTGATTCATGCCTATAGACCCTTATGTTGCACAACTGGATGTCATTTTCTTCAATACTCTGTCTATGATGCCTTGCTCCCATATCAAAAACTCCAAACATCGTTACATAACAAGAGGTCCCATTCTATCTGCTTGTAAAAACTCTTTTGAATCCTCTTGACTTAAGATATCCTAGGCACTGGTCTTTAACAACTCATGGTTTTCTCTAAGAGTTACAACATATTTTTGGCGCCATTGCAGGGGAACTAAGTTGAAGATATTTTGCCTGGGATACGATAAAACAAATTCACCCTTCAAAATCAGGTGAGAAATAAGGGTTGAGAATTGTAGATCCCTCACCTTGGCGACTCCATTTTCCTTTAAGGTATAACATCCTCGCAATCCTGGCTTATCACAAGCCGCATCTAAGGTTAGATACCTCCCAGTTGAGAACACCCTCTGTGTCTGACCCCGAAAAAATCTTGTTCAAAAGAATCTGGAAAGAAAAGAAGCCGGCTCAGACTGATATACCCAGACTCTCACTAGAAGACTCCCCGTCCTCCTCTCAGCAAGCTCAAGTCCAAGGTCCTGGTTCCACCGCTTGAGTACTTGAATACCCACCAGATAACCCTGTTCTGGAGCATTCCGAGATAAAATATGAAGCAGATTCAGTAAATACCTCCGGGATCCCCCTACATCCAACTCCTGAAGCTGAAGAGGTCAAACAAGTTGCCATCCCTAAAATCTTGTTTGCCCAGATAAATTTACAAGCCACCCCACAACACATAGCTATTATCATTCATCAAAACCCTCCCCTGAATCCACCATCCCCCATGGAGGTTCCTAGCTTCCTCCTAAACAAATATGCCCCCCTAACATTACCCCAAATTCTAAATGATATGCCACAAGAATTTATCAAAATCTTACCCCAGTTTACCGGGGAAGACAGTAGTGCTGCCCAAAAGCACATTGAAGATTTTTGTGCCTTTGCTGAGAATTTCAATGTTGAACACCTGGATGTAGTCTTGAGGTTGTTCATTAAATCTCTAGATGGGGAAGCTCAAAAATGGTTCAAAACTCTTGGTGATCACACCATCACCACCTGGGAGGAGTTGGAGACTACTTTCACCCATAAGTGGGGAGAGAAGAGAGACCATGGCTACTATCTTACAGAGTTCAATGCTCTAAAGAAAAGACATAATGAGGATGTGTCGAATTTTATCAAAAGATTCAATAAGCTATATAATAACCTACCGGCTAATATGAAACCTCCTAAGACAGCAGCTAAGGTGGTATTCGTAGGAGCATTTGTATCTAAGTTCGGTTTCACCTTAAGGGAAAGAAAATCGGCATCATTGGACCAAGCCCAAATAGATGCATTGGAGGTAGAAGCCAACTTTTCTTCTACAAGGAAGTCAAAAGGGAGGTTGGACCATGATTTCAGACGAAGGGGTAAAGAAGAAGCTTCCTCTTCAAATCAAGAAAGGGAGGTATCAGATTATAAGATTGAGGAAATGAATAAGATGATTAAAAATATTTCAAATAAATTGATGAAATTAGAGCTAGAAACCAAGAACGCCTCTGCACGGCCATCTCAAATCGCCCCTAACAGGGGGTATAACCCATAGTACCGGAAGCCTCCCTTGTAGATATTACAAAGAGACGGGAAGGAACATCAAGATCATATATAGCCCCCTTTGTATTTGGAAGGGCAAATGGAAGGTCCTAATGAAGATGTAACTGATGGACAAGATGATCAGTATCTTGCCTATTCAAAAGGAGAAGAGGTAGAGCTTACTCTACGGGTGGAAGAAGAAGAGAAAGTGACCTCCATTGAAGATCCTGACATTGATGATTATTGCAGACAGTTTTTGGATTTCATGCAAGCTCAATTCCACAAGAAGTATGATATTCAGTCTTCTAGAAAGAGAACTCGTACTCAAGACCAAGATGAAGAGTCATCTCCCAAAGAGTCAATTCCTCAGAAAGCTGATATTAAAGGGAAGAAGCATGTAGAAGAGCCCTTGCATCAGAAGGATTCCTCTCCCTCATCATCTAATTCAATCCCCAAACCTATTGCAAATACTAGAGAAGCTTCTGCTGACATAAAACCCCCAGTCCTCCCTAATGAGCCTAAAGAAGTCATCCCAAAAAAATACCTTGTTGTTTTGAATCTTCAGAAGGAATTAGACAAAGTAAAAATCCCAGTCCCCTTAGTCTATATTTTGAAGCAACCTTCTTATAAATCTCAGGTGTCTCATTTCATGCTCCCTCATGGAACATCTCCTCCCCCTGATAATATCAACCTTCAAGAAGAAAGACCTATGGTGTTTTTTGGCCCACATGTTGAAGAGTTGGACTCAACAACCCCACCTTTTTATGTATCCATGGTCATTCATGATTTACTGCTGCACAATTGTATGTTGGACTCAGGGGCTTCACACAAAATATTACCCCTGTCATTCATGGAGCAACTAGGGTTGCAGATCACTCGCCCATACAAGGACCTTTATTCTTTCGACTCTAAAAGAGTCAAATGTATGGGGATGATTAAAGATCTGGTGGTGAACTTGGCTCAGATCCCAGCTAAAAGTGTTGTCATGGACATAGTGGTCGCTGACATCCCAGCCCGGTTTAGGATGTTGTTGTCTAGGTCATGGGGCACTAGAATAGGTGGGTCAATTAAGCTTGACCTCACTTATGCTAATATCCTGATGTTTGTTGGGCAAGAAAGGAGGTTGTATCAGGAATCTAGATTTGTGAAGATGGTGACCAAAGCTGAGGGCTCAGTCAATTCCCCCGTATATATCAAGGAGGGTGAGTTTTCATGTATGATGCTCGGGGAGGATCAAGATATTTTGCAAGAGCTAGCATTCAATCTTTTGAGACCGGAATAGTCTGCAAACAATGAAGAAATGGGCATGTGGACTCTGCATTTTGATGGGGAAAATTCAAGGGAAGGAAACAGAGCAGGGGTCGTCCTAATCTCCCCTATCGGAAAATTGGTCCCCTTTTCTTTTAAGTTGGAGTATGAAGCCACCAATAATGTGGCGGAGTATGAGGCACTACTCTTGGGGCTGCAAACTGCCAAAAATATGAATATTCAGAGTCTCAAAGTTTTCGGAGATTCGGAGCTGGTGGTGAGGCAGATCAAGAATCAGTACCAAGCCAAGCATCCTCGGTTAAGAGCTTACAGAAATGAAGTATGGGACCTACTGGAGAACTTCTTCCTAGCTTTTAACATACAATTCATGCCGAGAGATCATAACAGGATGGTTGACTCTCTTGCTATGGCAGCAAGTAATTTCCATCCACCACAGAATCTGCTCCTGAGATATGAAGTTGAGGTGTGATATCGTCCCTCTATCCCGGATAACATCAAAAAATCACAGGTGTTTGAAGATGAGGAGCAAGTGAAGCACTTCATGGATACTATTGGAGAATTCTCTAACTTGGTCATAAATGTCGGAGAAGAGGAGATCGAAGAGTAGCCCAAAAACAAATGGGAAAAGACAGTGGTTGGGCATAGGGTGTTGCAATTGAAAGGGAACGTGATCCCCAGAGGTCTTGTGCCTTTGGAAAGACTATTCGATAAAAATGAGGTCCCTATCAGCCCTAACAAATTGACCAATGAAGGTCAAGTAGATGATGTAAATATTGGGACAGAAGGAGATCCTAAAATTGTAAAAATGTTTAAAGGAGTCCCCGAAGAGTACAAAGACCAATACTTCAGATTGTTTCAATCCTATAGAGATGTTTTCGCTTGGTCATACCAAGAACTGAAAATGTTTGATATTGACGTCATACAGCATAAGATCCCGCTTAGAGGGGATGCTAAGCCCCATAAGAAAAAGTTGAGGCAAATCAATCCTTTGTTTCTCCCCTCCATAGAAAAAGAAATCAAAAAGTTGTTAAAGGCTAAGATTATAGTCCCTTTAAGGTACTCAAAGTGGGTGGCCAACCTGGTCCCAGTGAGAAAGAAAAACGGAGAAATAAGGCTATGTGTAGACTTCTAGAATCTGAACAGAGCATCCCTTAAAGATAACTACCCTCTCCCCAAGATGGATCACATACTGCAGAAGGTATTGGGATCCTCCCAAATGTCTATGATGGACATTTTCTCCAGGTATAATTAGGTGGCAGTCCTTCCCGAGGACCAAAAGAAAACGACATTCACTATGCCATGGGGTACATTCATGTATGCTCGAATGCCCTTCGGCCTGATAAATGTGCGAGCCACTTTCCAGCGGGCGATGGACATTGCTTTCGTAGGAGAGAAAGACAAATTTGTGGTGATATATCTGGACGATATCACCATTTTTTCGAAGAATGATGTTGAACATATTGAACATCTGCGACGGACTTTTGACAAATGTCGCAGGTATGGTCTGTCCCTAACTCCTGAAAATTCCATGTTTGCTTTAGAAAAAGGAAAACTATTAGGGCATATTGTAACGAAAGCAAGAGTGAAGATTGATCCAAAGAGAGTGGAGGTAATCAATGGCATATCACTACCTCGAAATAAGAAGGAGGTTCGGGTATTCCTAGGACGCATAAATTTTTTGAGGCAATTTATCCCGAACTATGTTGAAATAATTCGGTACATCACTGAGATGCTTAGAGAAAACAACGAAGTAAAGTGGACGCCAAAATCAAGAGAAGCATTTAACAGAATAAAAAGTGCTTTCGCAGAGGCCCCGGCACTGGCAGGGCCCGACTATGGTAAGCCATTCATGATCTTCTCATTTTCGTCCCCACATACTGTAGCTGCAGTATTATTACAAAAAAACAAAAACGGGTATGAGAAACCCATCACCTTTTTCAGTCAGGTACTTAGAGACGCAGAATTAAATTATAACATCTTGGAGAAACAGGCATACGCCCTGGTAAAGTCCTTGAAAGCTTTTCGAATGTATGTGCTGCAGTCATCCATAACCGCTTTCGTGCCAATGGCTGCGGTGAAATACATATTGATTCAGGGGGATAGTGAAGGCAAGAGAGGTAAATGGATCGCCAAGATTCAAGAATATGAGTTGGACATTTTCCCCACGAAGCTTATTAAAGGACTGAGGCTAGCAAGAACCTTGTCCAAGTCAAATTGCCAGGCGTTGGGCATAAATCCTGTAGGTTTTAACCCTAAACAGAAATTATCTACACACGAATCTTATAACAGAAAATAAACAATAGCGAGAGCATAAAACATAAAATAGACAAACACAGAGATTTTCCCCTGGATCCCAAATCGGGACGACCAGCTTGATTTTTCATTATATTCCTTTTAGTGTTACAACACATAAATATACATGCCGGAGCATACATAAACCCCAATCCATTAACCCTGGATTAGAACATAACCGTAGTTCCCTTGACCGGATCTACAAAAATACCAGGGGCCGAAAACCATCGAACCCCAAAACCATGTGCAGAACCATGAACAAAACCATGGACGCAGACTACCCAGCGGAAATTAAGGAACCAAAATTTTCGCCCCCCCTCTTTCCCCCCCGCGCGTACTTAGTCATGGAAAGAATATAACACATACCCAACAAATCCATCTATGGAAGGAGGAGAATTACTTGAAGGTACAGATGAATAGCCCGAGATAGAAACCACTGTGCAAAAAACACACATGAAGTAGCTACTCAGTACTTGGTATAAAGATATTGTGGAGTACCTTTTAACTCTCAGGTGTCCTCTAAACTTCGATAAGACTAAATATTGAACTCTGAGGTTGAAATCCCAGAAATACATTTTTGCAAACGGCTAATTATATTGGAAGGATCCTTCAAGAATCCTACTCTTATGTCTAACAGAGTTAGAAGTGGAGGAAATCATGACTGAATTCCATGAAGGCATCTCCGGAGGTCACTACAGTTGGTGGTCCACAACCCACAAGATATTGAAAGTGGGTTTCTTCTGGCCTCAATTGTTCGGAGATGTGCATGCTTAAGTCAGGGTGTGCGAGAAATGTTAGAGGTTTGCAGAAAAACAGAAATTTTCTCCCTTACCCATGATCCCAGTACATATAGAAGAGCCTTTTCAGCAATGGGGTATTGACTTCATCAGGGAAATACACCCAGCATCAAGTGGTTAGCACGGGTGGATTCTCACTGCCACTGACTACTTCACCAAATGGGTAGAGGTGATACCAGCGAGAAATGCTACTAATGCAGTTGTGATCAAGTTCATGGAGGAGAATATCATATCCCAATTTAGCTGCCCAGTTAAGGTCGTGACAGATAATGCTCAAGCTTTCAAATCTGCCAAATTTACTTATTTCTGTCAGCAGTACAATATCACCCTGGGGAACTCTATAGCCTATTATCCCCAGGGAAATGGGCTGGCAGAGTCTTCAAATAAAAATTTGGTAAGAGCATTAAAGAAGGCTATAAACGAAAATCAGAAAAACTGGGACTTCTAGCTCAAATTCGCACTCTGGGAAAACCAAACCACTAGTAAAAGGTCAACAGGTAAATCACCCTATGAACTGGTTTATGGACAAGCGAAATTTTTTCCAATTCAGCTCGCCCTGCCTATGGCTAGGTTCCTCCAGGATAACCAAGAAGAGCCTAACGATCTCATCAGAAGAATGAACCAGTTGGTTGAGTTGGAAGAAACTCGGAACCAAGTGAATAACAGGTTAGCAGAATATCAGGAAAAGATGAAGGGCTTGTTTGATCAGCATGAAAAAGATAAGGAAATGCAATCCGAGGATCTGGTGCTGAGATGGGACATCAGAAGGGCAGATAAAGGTAAGCATGGAAATTTTGAACCCTTGTGGTTTGGGCCATTCAAGATTGTCGAAGTGAGAGGTAAAAACACCTTCATATTGGAAAGTCTGGAAGGTGACTTGATCGAAGTGCCCGTAAATGGGCAGTTCTTAAAACCATACTTTCAATATTGACAAAGGTCTCAGAGGCCTGCTATATATAATGTATATACTTTTCATTTTCACATTTACTTTTGATGTTTGTTTCATCATAGGAGTGCTTGAAAATTTTGAAGGGGCTCTGACTCTCAAAGATGCAAAGGGGTTTGCGAAGTTCTCAACACGCCCGAGGATGAACATGTCGTCCCCAGGTGGAGCCAATGTTTTTTAGCTAATCCTCACACTAAAGAAAAAGAGCAACCAAAGAAAACAAAGGAAAGGTTCATGAAGATAGCAGGGTGAGCGAGTTAAAATGTGCTTTGGTATAGAAATTCCTTAAGGCACGGGCGCGGATGGGAGACTTGAAGCACTACGCAGTTAAATAAGAGGGCCGCGTTCCATATGGTGGAAAATCAAAAGGAAAGAACCATGCATAGGCTATTCTGGGGATACCAAGGGAAAGCAGAAGGATGTGAAGACTTACCCCCCGGAGTAGGTGACGTCACACGGTGGCGGACCACTCACAAACATTCCGCGGGGTAGTGGAATATAATAGGAGGCCCTCATGAACCCCTGTCGGAAACATAAGTGGGCCCATAGAGATGGAAATCTGGCACCGTTTAAATAAAAGGTAAGGTAATTTTAGGGAAGCCAGTACAAGACTAGTACAAGCATTAACCCGAAGCGTGGATTGCACCTACCCGGCCCCTGGTAGCGAACAACCTATCACCACACATCCCATTGTCGATGTCCTTATGACGTCAGCCCTATAGTCGTCATCCTAGCCTCGTGTTCCACAAACCTTGGTCTGTTTTGATCTTGTTTTACTCCCAGACTTAGTAAAATACTTGTTTTTTACAAATATATCATGCAACGAAGCTTGAACTCCAGTACCAGGTCATTTTCAATCCTCGTGTCACTTTCCCCTCGAGCTTTCTCACTGTTCGTAGGTATTTATTCATTCCTCTGCCTCACCGTTTTCCTTCTGTTTTAATTTTCAAAATGGTCATGGGGAAAGCAAAGTCCAGAAAATCGGAGCCTGAAACCCCACAAGCCCGCGAGGTCAGGGTTGTCCCTAGACCTAAACCCCTTATTGACGCCCACGCACGAATTCACAACCCGTTCTACCCCTTCAGCGTATCTCTTGTTAGACCCGAATTTTTAATGTCATTTGAAGGGCCAAGACAGTTTCAGAGTTGTTGAGTCAGGTCTATACTACCAAATTGCTCCGACCACATTCCCAGTTCCCAATTTTATTAGTTGGCTCAGTGAAGCTTATGATGAGCACAGGGAGTTATTCCTATCTGCTCAGGGTAATAATATTTTATGCATATCCCCCGAGCTCATAAAGAAAGCCCTTCGTTTCCCTCATAGTCAAATTTATGTCAAGTTCACTGAGTTTTCCCTCTCCTATCAGTTCTCAAAGTTTCCCTGGAAGCAACAAAGCGAATTACTTAGCTTTCTTTCAGACTCTCGTCTCACATCTCTCCCACCCTCAAATGTCATTCCCTTGTCCACTTTTAGAGACAATGTTTAGTCGATCCTTGCTTTCATTTCAAGGTTATTAGGTCTTAAAAAGGTCAAGCAAGTGTCAAAAGAATGTATAGCTCTTATGTGGCTCATGACTCAAAAGGGTACGCTTTTGGATATCCCCACCTTCCTAGCTTCGGCTATTCAAACTCAGTTTCAAGAGCTACCTTCCACTGGGTCTTTCTGATTTTGTTCGTCAGTAATTTATCTATTCCTATTTGAACATGCTGACAAGTTTGAAAGTCTAGGCCTAGAGAAAATTTCAAGGACAAACGCCCAGCCAAGAACTCTCTTTGAGTGGAACATTTCAGTTCGTCAACAACCTATCGGGAGGGGGTATACGAGGTTCTTAAATGAATTCATGTCCATAGCCTATACCATAATACATGACAACCCTCCGCCTAAAATATTTCTTAAGCATAAGGACTGGCTGCAGTTCGATGAGGAAGATAGCACAGGGGACTGGTATCTGTATGATGATTACACTGAAATCAGGGTCTATGGTGCGGAAGTGCCCCTTTACCATTTATCAGTGTTTCCAGCTATGCGAATTTTTTCCCTTGAGTTCATCTGTCAAACCTTGAAGGCCGACAAGATCCACTTCGTGCCTGTGAAGAAAAGATATATTCTCAAGCTCCCAACTTCTGTTGGCCCCTGCACCATAAATTCGAGGCATGCCCTCTCCACAGTGAAAATGTTGCTTCAAGGGATGGACCTCCTACAAGGAAAAGTTTGGCCTTATGACCCAAAAGGGATCCTTTCCAATAGCAAAAGGAAAATAAATTTGATTTCTTATGTACATGAGACTAGGCCCTTCATTGAGTGGAGAGCTAACCTTGATACATGGCCTTTCGATTCACAGATGGAGGTTGAGTCTTCAGCTGCAGAAGGGAGGGGTGACACTTCTTCCGTAGAGACAAAAATGAAGGAGCAAGCAGATGAGGCATGCGCTTCAGGACGTAAATTGGGCATGAGCATAGATGAGGGATCCCATCCCTCTAAGAAACAAAAAACGGAAGGACTGGAGAATGTATGGGAATAGCCACCACAGGAAGAGTTTACCCGATATGGGTTACCTGACAAAAACAAGGTTGGTTTCATGGTTACTTTCCATAGTGCCTCTTCATCAGAACCTTCGGGGCTGCCACAGGCAGTTTTAGTTAACAGAATAGAGGTAAGCAAAAAAATAGGCACCAGAAATAGAACTGCACAAGAAAGCTTGAGGACTGAATTCGCCGAATTTGTGGACAAATACAATACCCGACTTACCACTGAGTTAGATATGGACAAAGAGCAGCTCATAATTTGAATTATAGAGGCGATGATGCAGCCTTCAGCTAATGAGACTAGTTACCGAGCCCTGGAGATCACTCTGAACCTGGCCAATATCCCTCTAGCAGACAAGATTGGCTTGCACCAGTGTGTCAGAGATATGTTGCGAGATGAGGTGGTGAAGCTCGAACTCTCTCTGAGGAAACTTGAAGATGAGTATACCTCAATATTGGAAAATCAGAAGAGAGAGAGAGCCAGTGCAAGAGTGATCAACAACAGGTTAGAGACCCTTAGCAAGACAATAAAGGATAAAGGGGCTGATAAAGATGTAGTTCGGAAGAAACTCATCACTGATCTGGAAATGGAAAACTCAGAACTTAAAAGGAGGCTAAATATACCCTACAAAGAGCATGTACAAATGGATGAATTGGTCCACGTAGAGAAGGAGAAATCAACTCTCGCTGATTCACTGGCTAAGGAACAAGAAGGAAACACCCAAATGACCGCGGAGATTGTAGGCCTAAAGTAGAGATTGTCTGATTTATAGGGAAAATGGGACCAGCATGTATGCGTCGCTTCAAATTCTGACGAGCCTGGAACTACCCTAGAGCAGCTGACCAAGGCCTTGTCTGATTTAAACTTTTTGGAGACTGAAGCATGAACTGCTCGAAGAAACGGAGGCTACACTTGGGACAAATCAAAAGGTAGTAGCGGCCTTTCATAATGAAGTCGATAAATTGAAAAGAGAGAAACAGGTACAAGATAAGACAATCAAAGATTTGACTACTCGGATGAAGGCCAATGTGACACTTCTAGAAGCCAGGTGCCTAATATGGATAGACATAATATCAGAGGTCAAAAAGCATTGGAAATACCTCACTCTAATGGATGACAAGAAAATCGCGGTCCGCTTATTCAGAATAAAGTTACAAGAAGGGCACGAGGAAGAAGAGGAAAAGGTGACAATGGCTAAGAGGTACATCAAGTACCTGAATGAGTTGGACCCTAAGGAGTTACTCACCCAAGGGATCACAGACCGTTTCAGAGGAGTGATGGAAGTCAGGAGAGCGATCAAAAAGGAGACTGCACGCGCAAATGCGCTGAGTTGTTTAGAGCAGGTTGCAAAGGGATTTGAACAGTTCGATCAAGAGTGGGACAAACTGGTGGAGGTAGGCCTCCCATCATGCTGGGATCCTGAAATGGCCAATTTTTGGGGCTAACGATCTATGAACAAAAGTTGACAGACATCATGAATCAGGCTAATTTACCTTTGGAAAAAACTGCCCGTCTAAAGGCAGAAACAATAATAGCCACTTTGAGTAAGGATTTCTCCCTCCTCTACCAAATCAAACAATGTTTAGCCATCCGAGTAGATTACATGGAGCTTACATATGTCCAGGCTTTAGTCAAAACTTTTGTCACCATGCCACCCCCAGGGGAGAATGTGTGGCAAAAATGCAATGAATATGCCAACACTCTAGTATCAATATCTTCTCACCAGTCACTGCCTCCTCTTAGTTGCAAAATTGTTTCATCCTCGTCATCAGCATGTCCTAATCAGCAGCCATCCGGCACTCCTCTCTGCTCCAAAAAATGAAACTCACGTTCTGGCCTAGGTGGCCTATTTAATTTTTATTTTCTTTTCTATGTATTGTAAAATTGGGTGAAATCTCTGTTACACCCTATGCACTTTTATTTTTCATTTACTGTTATGTTTTCAATTAGCGCCTCCGTTAGGCCATGATGTAGGTGATGAGAGGCTATTTTCCTCATCATCATTTTTGGTTTTTGATTGATACCCCAAATAGAAAAATATCTTCAAGGGAATATTTTGTCTGGAAAATATCTTTTCGCAAAAGCTCAGCTAGAAAGCTATAAAATATGTAATCAGAAACTAAGAAAGGGTTCCAAATTTTTCTGAGAAGAACTTGCGAATGGTGAATTTTATCTTTTGTAAAGTTTTAGGATTCTCTTATAGTGTATGCCAGAAGACCCCTTTGGGGAAAGGGATGAAGCTTTTCTATTGTGTAATGCATTCTTCGAGCAGTTCGTGCTTCATTCTCCAAAAAGTTTAAATCGGACAAGGCCTTGGTCAGCTGCTCTTGGGTAGTTCCAGGCTCGTCAGAATTTGAAGCGACACATACATGCTGGTCCCATTTTCCCTGTAAATTGGACAATCTTTGTTGTGTCAGTCTGGTCCAAATATGTTCTCGGCTCAAAATGTCTTAGCTAGTTCTTTCTAGCCTCTATTTTCTTCTTGCTAAATGCCAATTCAATTGCCTCTCCATCTTCCTCATTTATCCACATGAAGTCTTTTTTATGTTTATCCAAAATTTTAAAATATTCTTTCCCCTCTTTAGAAGTACTTGTATCGAGACCTTTATAGTACTTTATGCTCCATCCTGATGCTGATCCACCCAGATATTCTCTCCATGATTCATACTCAGGCATGGTATAGAAAGACAATACCCGTCCATTTTTATGGGTTGCCTTGAAAATAGGAGTAATGAATTCAACAAGAAATGAAGGAATATTGAGTAGAGATAGCCAGAAAGAGTGTATGAAGTTCATTAGCAATCCTTTTATGTGTGAACCAACATGATCCTAATTTTTCATAATCACAAGATGGCCATATCCCAGATATTTGACACTGTCATATTCCTTTCCATGTTGTAGACCAAGGATTTTCTTGATATGTTGAATCTTAGCATTTTCCATTATTTGTTTATGGTTGGCTTCCCTTACATTCAGCAACTTACCTCTGAGGGGAAACACACCATAATGATTTCAACCAACAACAGCCAACCCTGCCATCACAAGGGCCTTGGCTGAATCTCCCTCAGTTAAAATCAGAGTGCATTTCTTAGAATTATTGATTCCTGCATCATTTGCATCATCAAGCTTGGTGATACCAGTTAACCTTTGTCTCTTGGTTCCATAATTTTTCTTAAGATCCTTGCTTTGTTTGAAGTCTACCCATGCTAATATGTTCTCAACAACTCCACATTTACCAACTTTCTTCAAAAAATCTTGAGAGAGTTCACACTTTTAACCAAAGTTGTTCTGACGAGTTGTCAGTGTTTCCTTGATTTGGGATTCAAAAGTAGTATTGCCAATCAAAGAATTGACAAAAATCCATAAATGATTCTTGATGGTGTGTGCTTTCACTGCAGTTGTCTTGTTCTTCTTATTTACAATGTTCATCACATGGATTCTTATCTCGTTTGCTACTAAATCAGTGTGGGAACCACCTTTAATGGTAGTTATTCCATTAACAAAGATGACATGTTGCCTACTTGGCTACATGTACATTACAATTCAGAGTCCAAGTTTGTTGTGTTATAGGTAAAAAGGGATAAATTATAATAAGCTTCACATATTTTGTTCAGGAAGGCTAGCATAAGGCCTCCAAGATACCAAAATTATATTCTTTCTATGAGAAAGACAAGTTGGAATGGTGTTGTGACTATTGGGGTAAATATACAAGATCGAATGGTGATGTGACTATTACGGGTAAATATGAATTGAATTATAGAGTCCCACTCTTTCAAAATAAATATTATCTGCATCTATCTTGGTTTTCATGTTATAACAGAAGAGTTCTTCTTTATTATAATTGAAGGATATATTTTTTTTGCAATGTTAGCATTGATACAATATCACAAAAAGACATCATTTCTTGTTGTTGAGAGATATTTGTTTTATTACGAATGAAACAGTCAACATGTTATTCATTGAGTTCTTGTTGGCATGTTGGCTCTTTTGCTAATGATGACACATTGTCTACCCACTTTGGTTCCTGTCACCACTCAAGCTGTGCGTTAAAGTGATGGAAGCTCCAAACCACACTCCACAATTTGAGTGTAAACTGGGTAGGTCAGCCTTTATCACCTCTACAACCTACCTTGTCTCTTTAGATGGGCTCTTTCTCAGGCTTCGAGAGGGCCTCCCCTGCATATTTCTAGGCCTTAAGAGATATGAAGCAAGGTGATACCATAAGTAACCCTTATAAGGGAAATGGTTTTCAAAAGAAAAAGGGAAATAATGGTGATGGAAGGATGTGAAGAACAGTGGAAATATTGAAGGTGCTATGGGTGGGGTTGCATTCACAACCCCCTATTTGTCAACTCTTCCTTTAGGACTGGATGGGTTAAACTATTCCACACAACAGTATAGAATGACCTGCAAGGAATTTGGATTCACTAGAACCTACTCATTCGAGATGCCCCAGCCACTATACAAACAGTGCCACCAATATCCCACGCTAAGGTTGAAGATTTCCCCTAGAATGCTTGTCTAGCACAATAATATTGTATTTTTTATGGAAACTAAGGGCAAAATGGAAACCCTAGAGCCTTGACCTCCCCTTTCAAGTGACCATCTGTCTCTCAAATGGATCTATAGACCAGCTCTGTGATCACCAAACTATACCTCCAAAATTATTCATGTTGCTCCAATAGGAGGAACTGGCATTCCAAGAATTGTATATCCGTGACTTTAAAGCATTAAGGTTCTGCATATCCTTGAAATAAAGGATTCCCCTAATTGTGTGTACCATTGTAAAAGAAACTTGGTCCAAAATAAAAAACGGCTTGCAATGTTTCCGCCAACTTCTTTCAGACCCTAGTTGACCACATGAAATTCAAATTCATCAACACCACATGTTCTTTCCATTTATTGTAAAGGTTGTAGTACATGTGCTGACAGGGAGGAGACTATAGAAAATTTAAAACTTTGAATTGTAAGAAGTTCAGGTCAAATCTTGGAACATTTCAATGTAACTTGTAAGTCCAGAAATATTTACATCTATAGACCATTCAAAAGAGTTATGAATATTGAGAAAATGCATTCTTGCATCAAGTGATATCATAAAATCATAATGTGCCTCCACAGTCAAAGCTAGGGTGATATTCCAAACACTTCCTTCAAACATCCATTCATCTATAAAATAAAGCAAGGAGCCTGCAGATTTTCCTGAAAGTGGAATTTCCCACTTCTCTCTTGTTTGGTTTTTGCTTCTCTTTGGATCCATTCTTTAGATATATAGATATAAGGTTCCCAAGGGCAGAAAAATACAAGAGGATTGTGTCATTCCCATGCTTTCTGTGTTTCATCAGTCTTCTATAGACAGAGTCTAGAATGGGCCAGGAAGCCTCTGGTTTTCATCCTCTCCTTAGAGGTGATATAACCAGTAAATTCCCTACTATTCTATCTTTGGTTTAGAATTTTCTGGTGTGTTTTCCATACTACTGTGATCCCATATTGGAATATCTTAAGATATTCTCTACTGAGCCTAATTTTTCCCATTTGGAATATTACAGTGGTATCAGAGCATGATCTTTGGCTCCGCCTGTGAGATCAAGCTATCAGTGAAATCAAGAGTAAGGGAAATATGAAGAATATGAGTTTATTCTCATCTATTTTCAGATTTAAGAGGAACCTCCCCAAGGAGGATGTGCAAGAAGAAAAGAGAAGCAGCAGTGAAGCTCCCAAGGAGTTTCAAAAAGAAGATCTTCCAAACAGATCTACAAGATCTGTGCATGAGGACATTCTAAACCCTCATCCCATGGATATGTGCACTTAGCCATATCATCAGAGCTTCACCCTTTTTCTAGTGATTCCTTCATGAAGGAGGAAAAAGAAGGTGTGAACTTGATTGATGCATTACCAAGGGCAAGATCTCCATTTGGTGAAGAGTCCTCATCTCAAGAGGAAATCATGAAGGTTTCTCCTTCAATAATTGATCAAGATCTATTGTCTCTCATTGATGATGGGACAATCTCAGTTATTGAAGAGGGGGAGAAGGAAGTGGGAGATGAGAATGCAGTCACCTCAAGGGCACCTCAAGCACTTCGTGAGGAAGAGGTTGGAGCACATGCTCCAAGAGAAGAGACTCTTGCACCCTTGCAAAGAGTCCCACAGGATCTCATGCATGAGGAGCATGCACTATCATTGATCAATGATGAGGTCTTGGAGATAGGAGAGGTAGAAGAGGAGGAAGGGCATCACAAGGTGGAGAGCATGAACCCTTCTCTACTTCAGAGCTTGGAGGCACAAAGAAGGCAAGAGGACTTATGCATTGAAGGTAGAGACAAATTTTTCTTCCTACACCCACATTCTACTCTATGCCTTGGCACCTCTTTGCAAGGAGGTTCTCTACTAGGAGCACCTCTTGATAGGAGGCAATATAAAGTGTTCTCTCAACTATGGGCTGCATATGCATACTTGGCTAAGGAGGGAGCATTGGGAGAAGCTAGCACAGCGCAGAGGATCTCTCAAGCATTCAGGAGAGAGATGAGCAGTTTCTTTAAAGGGACATTGCAAACTCCCGCTCAGATATCTGCGCTGAGGAAGGAGAAATCAGAGATCTATGATGGCATGAGCATGAGGGCACATGGAAACTCCATATATTTGGGGCAACCCATGATCTCTTCATTCACAAAGGAGATTTCTGAAGATGGCAAGGGGATCCTAACCCTCTTGTATACATGGGCCAAAAGGAGGAGGTTTTGGAAAACCAGGACTTTCCAAGGGGAAGTTGATTTCCATATGCTCCAATCTTGTCTTGTGAAAGAACAGCTGCAAATGGGGCAGCAAAAGGAAGATTATGATGCTCCAAAATGTGATCTTGATATCAAGGATATCAAAGAAGGGAGGCATGAGAAGACAAGGGCTGCATTTCAGACCTCTACAACGTTGTCATTCTTGGAGAGCTTGGATCCTTGTTGGGATTCCCAACTCAAGATGGAATACTCCAAGGACCTTTTCACATGGGTGGTTCTTGAAGGGGAAGTAAAGGATGAAAGGTTCAAGGTGGTAGATGGAGTTATCTATTTCTACAATCTTATTCTTTTGGCTAGTGAATCCAAACTCAAGGAGGGACTATTTGATTCCATCTATGAAATCCTGCTTTCCAAACCCACTGGTTTTGTCAAAGCATATCATACTCTCTTGGGTGGATTCATATGGGAAGGATACAAAGAAGATGTGTACTCTCATATGAAGAAGAGCATGGACCACTTAGTAGAGGAGGAGGAACATAGCTCTTGGGAGGAGCCACCATTCACACCTCCTTATTCTTTGAGTGTGAGAGGGAACTCATCCATGAGTTACCCCACTAATGTAAAGCAATTATATAGAGAGGCTCATCCTCTTGAGCATTATTTTGTATCTCCTATATGCTTATATTTTTTTGACACTCATTTGCAGGGCATGGTGCTAAGATGGGGCACTAAGTATGATGGGTTTCATGGGCCATCTAAGGCCATGAACTATGTTGATGCAGGCCATTCCTTGGAGAACCTTGGAAAGATATTACATTCCTTATGGTGTGTTTCTTTCACACCAACCATGATGTACATTCTCCAAGCGTTCCAAAGACATGATGCAGCAAACAAGTGTTGGGGGTGGCACTTGTCATATCTTATTCTATGGCAGTTAAGGGTAAAACTGCGTTGGTTGCACATGAGGGAACATCTTCCTTCTTACCTATCACACATGGTAGCTAGCATGCTTCTAATCATGATCCCACAAGCTGAAGATGTCCCTATCTTTGTTGGGGGCATAGTTGGAGGAAAGGCACACTTGTTGAATGTGCCCTTGGGGGAGGGAGTTCCCCATTATTTTTGCATTGCGTGCTTCCATGGGAGCATGAGATTTTGTATGGCCACTATGAAAAATCACTTGTCTCTTTGTAAAGTGAGCCATATGTTGGTTGGTGACATGCCTCTCCCATGTATTGGGGAGGAGATCTTCTATGGATTGCCAAGCTAGGAGGCAATCCACTTCATTTTGATGACAACATGGGGATGGGAGTCTTTCATGGATCATGAAAACCCCATGATAGACATCACTTCTATCTTGAGGAGGCCATGGATCAGCAAGAAGGTTTCCACAACAACCTTCCATTTCTTCATGATGAGAGCCTTTGAGTTTATTCATCAAGGACAAACTTGCATCTTAAGGAAGGACCATTGGGAAGACAAAGATATTGCAGAAAATTCAGAGCAATGGAGGAGACTATTTGATGAGGAGGCCACAAGAGAATAAGGAGGGGTTTTGTAGCACCCTTTCAGTTGCTTGAGGACAAGCAACATTTGGGAGGGGGAGACTGTAATGTTCCTAAATTAGCTTCAGCTAATTTGGAACTTAATTTTGCCTTATTCATTTTGTATATCATGATTAATGAATAAATTGTAAGGGAGGATGTCTAATCCTCTTGAAAATCAAGGATTAATTAGTGCCTATGTGAAAAGAGACATATTTAGGCCATTGGAATAAAATCTTGCAGGTGTGAAAGGGCCAAGACCACCAAAGGAGATCCTATTTGACCAAGTCAACAGCGTTGTCTAGGTTCATTGAACCTCCTTGATGGACTGCGCAGTTCTAGAAGGGGTTTCCAAGTGTGAAAAGAACCAAAGGATGAAATTGGTTTAGGGTTTTCCAAGAGACTCAAATGTTATAAAAGGAGGGTGAAGGCTCATGAGGAGGTTGTTGATTATATTTCATTTTCTGAGCTTGCTAAGGCAACTCCATTTCTCTTTGCTGCTTAGTAAGAGAAAGTGAGGATTTCTTGTTTAGGAATCCTCCATCCTTTCTTGAGTAGATCTTGGAGGGAAGTGTGCTATATTGAACCACTATCAGGTTGGAGGCCAAGCTATGCTTGCATTGACAACACTGGCTCACTAAGGCTTTTGTTGTTGCTGCAAGTATAGAAAGTGGGATTCTAGATCTGCAAGGATCTAGTTGCTTTTGGAGTCTCCTCTTAGGGAGGGTGTCTTGTGACCACCCGGAAGAGAATCTCTATTGTATTTTGACTTCAGATCTGTGTATTTTATCTGTTGTAATATTTTTCTCAAGCTACTGCGCAGTCTCCTTTATCAACTGTGTTATTTTCTATGTACTGCTACTCTATTGTCTAGATCTTTCTTTGTACTTACTTTCTGATGATTGAGGCTTGCCTCTCATCCTGAGATTTATGAAGTAGCTTGTTGATATCTCATGTTTAGATCTGATGTACATTATGAATAAATTCATATTCAGAAATTACTGAAGCTTTCTACAGTTCTGTGTACAAAAAGTTAGATCTACACTTCCTAGTGCATTATTTTGTAAAAGCCCTAAGGGGATCTTGATTAGAAGGCTGAGTAGTTTCCAGATCTGGTATGGATCTGATTTTTAAGCCATATATCTGCTATAGATCTTAGTTCTAACATTATACTGCTGAAGCACACTTAGAGGGATGTTGTCTATCCATTTCTGCACTTTTTACATACATTGCAGCTCCTATTTCTGAAGATTACTTGTTTGTTTCCTCATGCAATTCACTGTACTTCTTAAGGAACTCATTCAAAGTCTAATTTGGTGCTGCTATACTGTTATATATGTCTGATGGCTATTTTCCAGTGACTCTCTGCTGAAACTGCGCAATTCTGAAGTGGGTTCTTCTTCATTCCATCAGCGCTTCTCTTTAGCTGATTTTTAACTAGCCAGCTTCGTGGGAGATCTGTTTAAGGCCCTTAAACCCATTTTTTTCCTAAGATTCAGCATGGAGGTCCCGCACAACCTATACTACGTGAACCCAGCCCTGAGCAGCATTATTCTTGGACCATTTTTCTTATACAGCGTTCTCACTGATCCTATTGCAGATTTTCCTAAAAGTGGAATTTCTCGTTTCTCTCTTGTTTGGTTTTTGCTTCTCTTTGGATCCATTCTTTAGATCTATATATCTAAGGTTCCCAAGGGTAGAAAAATCCAAGAGGAGTGTGTCATTCCCATTCTTGGTGTGTTTCATCAGTCTTCTATAGACAGAGTCTAGAATGGGCCAGGAAGCCTTTGGTTTTCATCCTCTCCTTAGAGGTGATATAACCAATAAATGCCCTACTAGTCGATCTCTGGTTTAGAAGTTGCTGGTGTGTTTTCCATACTACTGTGATCCCATAGTGGAAATATTAATATATTCCCTGCTGAGCCTAATTTTCCCCATTTGGAATATTACAGGTTATCTGACTATCATTGAAAATTGATCTATGTTTTCTGCGAGCACATGCAAAAGAGATATATTGCACAAGTTAGATGACGAGTTTTCTATTGTTATTTATGATTACATTAGCTTGATTGAGAAAGCTTATGCATTACCAGTGACCTCTTTTGATCAATTTGATATTCTCATCTGAGGCGAGTTATAGTACACATTATCTATATATTGTGGTACTAATATATTTTGTTTTCTCCTGAACAAAAGAGCCATGTTCTATGCTTGTAACTTTGTTTCACAATTTGTAAGCATTCTGACAGTTATTCCAATCTCTCTTTCTTCATGGACAGATTGTTACAAGCAAAAAACATAACATGTGGTGACCATACAAATGATTTCCATGGGACAATGTCTAGCCTTTTTGTATTGCCAAGAATCCCTTCTAAGTTGGCATTGGTTGTATCCTAAGATCTGTCTCTAGATTTGATTATGTCCAAATATTTTGGCTTGGAAATGAATTCTAAACTAACAGCTCTAAACAAGTGGATATTTGTCTTTTATTTGTAATGAAGTTTCTTGCAAGTGAAAGGCAAAATAGCCAGACCTTGTGGAGTAAAATTTGACACATTTGCCAGCAAAAAAATAGATCCAACATAGGAGATAAAGCTTTTTCCACGGTGGGTAAAAATATGACCTGGTAGATAAGTGAGTTCCTTTAATCACTCCAGGATGGTCACTTATTATTAGTACTGTGTTGTGCTCTGAAGTGCTTCCCCCGCGTGTGACTCAAGTCACACACTCGAATCTCGCAAAAATGATGAAGAACAAGAAGAAAAGTGTGCACTTCACAGGAACTAAATGGTTGCCCATACATTGTCTTCAATGGTTTCTCTATTAATTTCAAACTCAAGACTGCAAATATTTTCTTCAAGTGTGTTTTCATTATCTTCAAGAAGAGGACCAGGGCCCTCTACTAATTTGTTCTAGATATCATACAATTTTCTGATTTCTTGAATGATTGGTAACCAGTCAGAGACAATGTCCCATTATGCACAAAATTCCTTCAGAAATTCTACAAAAGAGAAATATTCCTTTGCCAAGTCCCATGAACCAGTCCCTTGCACATCCCTTCAAGCTTAGGGCCAAAAACCTCATCATAATCTCACTGTGGACAAAACCATTCTCATTTGCTTAATTGAATGAATGAAGAGATATGCTCTTTAATTGAATCACAATATCCATGGATTAGAGACAGAATGGAGCACCTATAGGGATGTTTTTCCGACCTTCTGTTCTGCCTTGGGTATGCTATTCAGTGAGCATAAATATGCTCTCTACTACAACAATATTTTTGAGAAGAAAATTATCTTTATTGAACCATGGTTCCCTTTCAAACTAGCTCCAATGGATCATGGCTTCACCTACTTGGGCTTCTTCCTCAAGCCAAACAATTATAGGGTGGAGGATTGGAACTAGTTAATAAAGAGGGTTGAAAATAAGGTTAATAATTGGTGTTACAGATGGCTCTCTATAAGGGGGAGAATGACAATAATAAAATTTCTCCTAGAAGGCTTACTTTTCTACTAGTTTGGCATTTCCAAGATTTCCAAATCAACCATTCGTAGGATCCGGCAACGCATGAGTAATTTCCTATGGAATGACCAGAAAATAAATGCTTTTTGGAACTAGGTCCAATGGGATATTCTTTCTCAGCCAAAGAGCAGTGGTGGATGGGGTTTCAAGAACCTCCATTGGTTTAACCTAACTTTGGAAAAGAAAATGACATGGAGGGCTATAACTAGTGAAAACATCTGTAGAAAAGTAATCTTAAACAAATACTTTCATAACTAGGTATTATCAGACTAGCTATGGTCATTTAACCCCTCAAAATGTGTCAATTTGATAGTATAGAAAGGAATGATGCATACAATTCCTTAGATTCGTAGATGGATGAGCCACAAGGTAGGTAGGGGGATGTAGGTAAGTTTAGGAACCTTCCCTTTAATTGAACAATATCTAGGTATCTCTATGTCTGTTTAACTTCTCTATCAACTCCAAATAAGTGGAATTTTCTACTTGAATCAGGTTTTCTACCTTGCCGTAAACCCCAATCTAACTGGAAAATGGAAAAAAAGCTAGTGATCTGGGCTTGATCAAGTCAGTGGCCGAGGAATGGAACAATTTCATTAGAATCCTTCAAGTATATGGGCTTTCCCTTTCGGACAAGGAGGAATCCTTTGTCTGGGATTGGGGATCTTGTTCTGGACAATATCCATGAAAGTCGATAATACCTTACAAAATATTTCACGCGTACTGTTATATTTATAGATTTATGAGAATTTTCCTTCTCTATATCCTTGACTTGTCTCAAAATATAATCAAGAGATATAAGTGATGCTAATCGTCCATATTCAGCTAAAGTTATAGGATTTCGCAGAGGTGATCCCCCTTTCTCTTTTGTTAATAGTGCAATGTCTGTCTGCACTTGTTGCAATATCTTTCTCTGTTTTTGCTCAACTTATTCAAGAGCATATCGCAGTCTAGTAACACTGGCTAAATTATCTACCTATTTAGTGGCCAATGTCCCTGCAACATCCTTCAAGTGTTGTAACTTAGATGTGTACAACAACTTAGTATACTATGATAGAAGTTGTCCTAAAGAATCAGTACTAGGATACTGAGGAACCCCAATTCCAGCGATTCAAACATCAATAATATCCGTTGAAATGAGTTCCAACTGCTCAGGAACTCCACTACCATCCCCACCAGTTACAGAAATAAAGTCATATTTCTCCACAATCCAGGCTATAATCTATCATTGAAGCTCACCAGCAGGTGTATGAACAAAAAATGCAGCAAGGGATTTATTTCCTATTAAAAAATTTCGAGCTTCTTCAGTCAATTCCCTAAGCTTCCCGCCTGTTACATGTTGTCTCCATGTCTCCTCATCAATACCTTTGAGCTTCTGGACAATTCAAGAAAATTTTGACTTCTTTCCCTGTTTAATGTTTACTCTGAAACCTCGTACATGGCCATCAATGCGATCAGAACTTGAATCGTAATCATAGCGACCAGGAGACCTTCCCGGGCTACTACCCCTACTGCAGTTTCTGTTGTGTGTTGTATTATCTCTTTCTAAGAAGCGTTCAACTTGATTGAGTGCAGGCGTGTCAAACAGAACTGCAACATTTCACCAGCGTCGGACGTCTAACGTGTCGTCAGTCTGGTGATTTGGTAACGTCAGTCTTGCGATGCATGTTTGGTCACGTCAGTCTTGCGACATACATATTGTAACGTCGGTCTTGCGATGACACTTTGGTAACGTCAGTCTTGTGATGAACATATTATAACGTTGGACTTGCGACGAATATATAAACATCGGTTGTGATGTTGTTAGTCGTCAGAAGAGCGATGATGATAAACATTGGTTGTGTGGTGTTGTTAGTCGTCGGAAGAGCGATGAGGTGCAAACCATCGGTAGAGCGAAAAATGTTGAAATGTCGGAATAGCGACAAAGTTTTCAACATCAGAAGAGTGACAATGTGTGAAACTTCGAAAGAGCGATGGACAATTTGAACTTCGGAATTACGACACTTTCAAAAAGCATCGGAATTAGTGTCGCTCTACCAATAGTTACTATCAAGTGTCAGAATTGCAATGCTATTACAAATGACATTTTGCCCCACTTCGAAGTGTCACTCTTGGGACGCTTATCTGTCACAAGAGTGACATTTTGGCCATCAGGAATTGGGCCAAATGTGCTAGTGAGTCTCACAAACACACCAGAACTGACACAGTGAACTCACAAACAACCTTTACACAAGATGACAGAGAACTAAGCAGATTTAAATTTTAGAAATCGGTGAAACTGATCCAAGATCAGTTTGGGAAGGAGGACTTAAAAGGCTAAAGCTCCCCAGTGGAGTCACCAATTCTGTTGTCAAGATAAATCCCCTCTACGGACATAGGCGATCTCTCTATACCTAGAGTGGGTCTAGCAACACGAGATTATTTCTAACATAAGCTTTCTTAACTAACACTTACAATGCAAAGAGGAAAGAGACATAAATACATTTTTCCATTCGCTATCCTTGGATCCATTGATGGTGACCTCGATCCATGATCCTTGTAGGCCTGCTTCCTTCTACTGATTACGCACGAATACCTGTGGATGATTAGGAGACAACAATGAATGTGATGCAATATATAATAAATGTAAACACTAGATATCTAACAGATCAAGGAATACCAAAATATTTAATAATCATGTAGACAAATATAGAAAGTAAACATCATATGTTATTATCGATAAAATGCAAAAGGAGAGCTTACAACTAGGCCTTGATGTTGGAGGCGTCCTTAGGTGAAAATATGAGTCCTACACCTAGCTAAAAATCATTCCTTCTCTCGTGCACTTAAGCTTAATCACGATGCAAGCATGGAAAGGGATGAGAATTCAGACGAGTCTAACAATGATCAACTAAGCTCTAAAATTGGGGGAATGAGGGATGTGAATTTATAGCAAGGAGAAGGAGGTTGGAAGCCCATGAAAGGAGGAGGAAGGCCCAATTTCTAAGGGATGATCCCCCATGGATAAAATCAAGGCTCTAAAATGATAGCGTTCGACCTTATCATCTCTGTTCAACAACCAACTCGTCACCCTTGAGCTTCTAGAGGTCGAAGCTTATCCTCCATTTGAGGAAGTACTGCTTAAAAGGGGATCATCACGGTTTTCCAAGAAATTAGGGCACTATAACACTGGGCCAAAACTCGGAAAAGGACATTAGCGTGGTCATGGCACCAGGAAGGGCGCTAACCCAGGAAACTAGGAATTTGACCAAGTTTCTTCAGTAATATTTCGAGGAAGTCTTCTCTGGATCTTCAAGGGGATATGTGATCATATTTCTTGATGATGGAAACATTACATAGGATTCGTCACAGGGCATTTCAAGTCATGGATGGGAAAATGAGGATGGTGAGAAATTACTGTGTAACAAAAACTTCAAAGCTTGGAACGTTAGAATAGATATTCGTCTTGCTAAAACAAAGTTTTGGACATTGTGAAAGGGAAGGTTGTTGAACTAGAATATGAAGCAGGAAAAGAAAAGTTCAAGGAGGATGACATCACTCCTATGATTCTTATAGTTGACTCCATTAGGGATCATTTGGCTCCCTACATTGCAAAACTTGATACTTCAAAGACGATGTCTGGTGCCCTAATGAATATCTACACTATCACGTATGTTTGTCAATCAATGAGCTTAAAGAATGAACTTTGAAATACAAGGATGACTAATGATGACATCGTGGATTCCTACTTCGTAAGGATTTCTCAAATAAGAGATTAGATTCAAGCAATTGTTGTATCCATTCTTGATCAAGAGGTAGTGATTGCAACACTCAATGGTATTCCTAGATCATGGGATGCTTTTGCAGCAAGTATAAGCATTTGGAAGGAAGCTCCTACATTTGAACAACTATGGACATTTTTTTCTCAATAAAAATCAAGATTTATGATTAGAGAGCATCAGGATGATGAAGTTCAAGCCCTTACAACTCACTTCAAAAACAAGGGAAAGAAGAATTTTGGACCTCAAAACATGAATTCGAGAAAGGGATTTTCTTACTCTAAGAAGAAGAAATACTTATCAAAGATCCAATGTTATGATTATCAGGAATATGGAAATTTCAAGAGAGATTGTCCTAACATGGCCAATAACAAGAAGAGACAAAGGAAACAACATGCTTCTGCAACAAATGGTTAAGATGAAAAACCAAAAAAGACCAAAGGTGATAATGATTTCTTTTACTATTATGCTTTTATAGGTTCTTTTGTATATTATGATGACATGTGGTTGGTAGAGCATCCAGACACATGACTGGAGAGCGTGGGAGCTTTCTAGCATGGTAGAAAAGAAGTTGTCTCAAATGGTTGAAAAATGAGTCAAGAAAAACTATGCAGTCAAAGGAGTTGGAAAGGCATCCATAGAATTGGAATCTTGTAATAATGTACATCTCAACAATGTTCTTTATGTACCAGGTTTGAAAAAGAATCTTTTCTATGTTTCTTGTTTGGACGATAAAGGAGAAAGAGTTGCTTTTGTGGATGTCAAGGTACTTGTTTGGTCCAAGGGCTCTAGTATAGATGATGCTAGGGTTATTGGGATTAATAATAGAAGACTGTGTAGACTTGTGAGTCAACCAGATCAAGCACTATTACACGATGAGATAAATCCAAGTGAGCTATGGCATAAAAGGTATGTACATCTTCATTTCAGAGCATTTCCTGAGTTGAGTCAAATAATGTAAGGGGTTCCTAAACTAGAAATAAAGCATGATGGGGTATACAAAGGTTTTTCTCATGGGAAGAACATCAAGAAACCATTTTTAAAAAGTGATAACAGATCTAAGGAAGATTTGGACTTGATTCATTGTGATGTATGTGGTCTAATGACTGTGAAATCGCTTGGTGGTTTGTTGTACTATGTGACATTTATTGATGACTTATCCTATAAGACATGGATATATATCTTGAAAACTGAGGATGAGGTATTTGAAAAATTCCAAGAATAAAAGCCAATGTGGAAAACTTGACAGGTAGGAACATCAAGACACTGATATTTGAAAATGAAGGAGAATACGCCTCGAAGAAGTTTGTTGTTTTTTGCAAGAAGGCTAGGATCAAGAGGGAGATAGTTGTCCCCTATAATCCATAACAAAATGGTGTAGCAGAATGAAAGAACATGTCCATTGAAGAATTTTTCAAGGCCATGATGCATGATTTGGACTTGTCGTTGTTCTTATGGGGAGAGGCATCGTAGAAAATTGTGTACATTCAAAATAGAAGTCCTTATAAATTTATAGAAGGTATGACTCCTAAAGAAGAATTCTCTAAAAGGAAGCTAGAAGTTGGTCACATGAGAATCTTTGGTTGTCTTGTATATATTCATGTTCCTAAGGATAAAAGGAACAAGCTTGAGCCTTTAGGAAGGAAAGGCATATTTTTTGGTTACATTGAATCATCAAAGACCTACAAAATATACATTCCTAATCAGCGAGAAATTGAGATCAATTGGAATGCCACCTTTGATGAGAAAGTGGCATATTGGAAGTCTAAGGAAGTTTCGATGGATTCCTTAGATGATGTGAAGTAGGAAGCCTTAAGGGAGGAACATTTGAGTTCTACATAATCTACCGTGTTAGTGTCCAATATTCAGTGATCAAATGTTGATGCAGGAGCATCCTTATCGAAAAATCATTGTAATTTTTGTTGACTTAGGGGGTTTAATGTTTGTTAAAGAATTTAATTTATTAATAGGAAATTTGTATATTTTTAATGATTTGAGTGATAAATATGTGTGTGAGGTTTTAAGTGTAAATATTCTCACATAATTGAGAATATGAGAGATATTAGACTTATGAAGATCTCATAAAGATCTTAGGGATTAGGAAGTCCTATAATAGGGACTTAGTTGAGTCAAAAGTGGATTTAGAGGATTTTTAGGATGTGGTTGAGTAGATTGTGGATCTAAACCAAAATTGGTTGTAGAATCCTTTTGTATATATTTGTAAGCCTCAAAGGCATTAAGGGAGGCCACTTCAACTGAATAAAATAAGGCCATGGAGAGAGAGATGAATTAAACGAGGAATGTGAGTATATGTACAGTTTGATTAATGAAAGAAAATTTTCAATATTTTTTCATTGTCTATGTGAATATTAATTGATGAATTCCAATTTGTATGCCTATCTGGAATCGATGATGGATTAACATGAATCTATCATATGAGAGAGGTCAATCCTTGAAGATTTATGACAAGAAAGGAATAGTTTTGTACAGTTGTATTTGTTTTACAGGACAATGTTAACACATAAGGCGTTGAAGTATGATTTGCAGAGGTCATGGAATTGGATCAGTCTCAGAAGATTGGAAGTGGTCCTATGGTTTGGATCTGTCCTCGTAATGCGTGGAGGAAACATATTCTGGCAAAATAGTTGTATTACACAGCTTACTAGGGTTTGATTTTGATTATGTGGTCTTGGAATTGATGTTTATGAATCATGTGAGAAGAGGATTAGAACCTCATGGAAAGAAATCGAATGGTAAATTCGATGTCAAGGGAAGTTTTTTTGGAGAATATCGTTGTTAAGATCATCGTATACAAGAGTAGATAGGAATAGGATGCATGGAGAAGACTAAGTACAGACTGTGTTGAATTGTGAAATCACAATTTGTTTCTATGTGATCATTATTGCATTTAGACAGTGTTGATCGGATCAGAATTAAATTTCAGGAGTATTTCCCTGTAGTGAAACAAAGTATGGTGTGCGTGGTTGGAATGTGTAGAGCATGTGTTATAAAATCAAGCTCATTGTTGAGTCACGACTAGTGTAAATTTGCAGCGTTTGCAGATGGAAGTAGTCGTCCTTCGGTCCATCGTCCATCGTTTCAAGAGACCGAATGAAATTTATTCTCACAGGATATTTCGTATTGTTGCTTCGACAGGTAAATAAGGGACATAATTGAGAAATTAACCTGCATAGAAGAAAGGATTACATCCTCTGTCAATCTATGATT
Organism: Pinus albicaulis; assembly: GCA_034641835.2. Taxonomy (NCBI): domain Eukaryota; kingdom Viridiplantae; phylum Streptophyta; class Pinopsida; order Pinales; family Pinaceae; genus Pinus; species Pinus albicaulis. The sequence goes on along the minus strand of CM076572.1, from coordinate 1,370,387,254 downwards.
TGTTCTAATTGATTGAAAGGAAAGTGGTTGCAAGCTTGGAAAGACAAGCGTATCTCCATCAACAAAGAGCTAAACAATGTTGTAAGGCTGGCATGATCATGGCAAGCAGATGGAGTAGAAGATGAAGGAAGTTCTTCTCCTGAAACAATAGTTTTGTTCCTATTCACAAAGTTATATTTCTGTTCCAGAAGTTTATTTCTTGTTCCCGTTCCAACAGTTAGGTTCTTGTTCTCAACTCCAATGTTCTCACATATCCAGCAAGACTGATAGAAAAAGAGCACATGGGTTTTGAGAATCAGAGAGTTGGCATGCTCATGTGTTCCCTTAATCATGTTCAGGTATTCCATTAGCGCAAAACTATGAAAACTAATCCTTCCATATTTATATGAGCATAGTTTAAATAAAATTGATAGAGGGAAGGGTTGGAGTTTCTTTCTTGAGAATTGTAGTGTAGCCTTAGTGTTTTAGAGCTACCTATTGTGGAGTCATAGACCTGGTAAGTCATCAATTTTGGTAGCGGAGCAAGTAAAATCTCTTTGGGGGGAAACTAGAGTAGAGTTATGCTCTTGAAATTGTATATGAAGATACAAATGTGATTGAAGGAAGAAAGGATCAGATTATAAATTTGACAAGTAGTAGGCACACAAAGATAAAGTGTGGTAGAATATTGGGGAGTAATTGATACTCTTAAGGAGAATTTGCAGAGGCAAATGAACAGGGAGTAGTCAATTCAAAGTGCAGATGAATGGTGGAACAAGATCATGCAGAGATCTTGAAGGTGAGATGGTATGTTTTTATTTTTAACTCTGGTATTGAGGATTGTGTTTGATTTCAGGTTGCAGACAAAGAGGGTGTTACCAACAAATATAGTTGAGAGGGGGTGTAATAAATAACTAGTTGTGTTCTCGAGAGGAAGAGGAAGTGAGCTCTTAAACAGTGGTAGAACCTTAAATAATTCCAACATAGGTTGGATAGAGAGGACAAGTGAAAGTTCTCAAAGGAAGTGGAAGTTGTAAAGCCTAAAAGAGAAAAATAGTATCTCAAATAATGTATCCAGAGGCAGAGAACCATAGATCAAACTCAAGGAGATAGCTTGGTAATGTAAGGTATCAATAGTATAAGCTAAAGGAGAAACACTTACTGAGATATCAAAGGCAGGTATGGAGACTTGCTGAAAATGGAGGCTTAGGTGCAGTCCACAAGTGAACAAGATGGAGTTCACAAAGGAGGAGATGATGAATGTTGATAGTCATTGTAGAGGTTCTTAGAGAAGCCACAGAAAGGAGAGGGGAGATGCCAAAGAAAATAGCATGAGAAAGAGTCAAGAAGAGATTGACAGAGAGAAAGTTGAGATAAAATTCCATCTTGAGTTATTTATGGAGATGTTACAGAGGAATAAGGAAGACCAGAGGTATGGTTGGATTATGAGAAGAAAATTCAAATGGCATAGATTGCAAGAGAAGTGGGAGCATAGATTAAATGATGAATTGAAGGAAGAGTTACTCAAAATAAATGAGTAGAAGGAGGAATTTTTGGTATGTGAACCAGAACATGGCCCATTTCTTTTTGAAAGAAATGAAGATACAAAGGAGAAATATACATAGGATATTTTGAATCATATGAAGGATTCAGAGAAGCAAGAATGCCTAATGGTTGAAGCATCAAGTGAGACCACAAGGTCTTACGTTTTGAAAACTAATAGCTTGTGTTTGATTGCAGGTATTGTAGGAGATAGGCAACCTTTTGAAGATATATTCAGGATGGATGAAGATCTTGAAGTAAAATATGACAAAAAAAACCTCTCATATAAGGAAGGCTTTGAATGGTTGCAGCAGAAGGAGTTCATTGATGAGTTACTTAATGGGAGAAGACAGTCATCTGAAGCTGCCATGGAGATGGAAGATCAGAATATTATTCTAATGAAGAGTGAAGGAATATTGTCTCAGAGAGGTAAGCCAATGAATTTGACTAATTTTATTGATGAAGACAAAATGCAGGAGAATGCTAATGCAAAAGACAGGACTCAGGTCCTAGACCTTGATCACACACCAGGAATGGTGGAAGTAGGTCCTAGACCTTGATCATACTCCAAGCATAGTGGAGTGAGGTCCTTCAACATCTGAACCCTGAACACACACCAGGGAGGGTGGAGTGAGGTCATGGACCCCAATCACACACCATATAGGAAGGACAGAGGTCATGTTTACAATCTAGACCCAATCACCAACCAGGAAGGGGTTGATTGAGGTCTTGGCCTAGAGTGCTTAACAAGAAGGGTGAGTGAGTGCTTGCTAGTTGAGGGTCTCAACATTTTTGCCTAGGAAGAGGCCATAGGATTCAAGGACCGATCACTCTAGAGGAGTGAGTCCTAATATGATGATAACATTTCAATGGGTTTGGTACCACCCTAGATATGGCCACTAGTGGATGATGATGATAGAAGATGATGTTGATCATGATGGATAACCTTTTTCTTTGGAGAAATTTGTCAATTTGAGAACACATATGTCAATGATTATGAATACCTCCTTGTTTAGAGGGAGTGTTGAATTTGTAACAATGGCCAGTCTTCATAATCTATATTTGGTCACTTGATGTACTTGTAATGTAAAGCATATTTATAAGTGCTTGATTCAAAGGAAAAAAAATTTTGAGTCTTGAGACTTTTTAAAGATGAAAATTTGAATTTTTGAAATGTAATTTTTGGCTCCAAAACTGACAAGTCGACTTCCCTCCAAGTCAAGTCATTCCTAGCCAAGAGACACGTCCATTCACCCAAGACATACTACTATATAAAGGTAGCTTTACCTCCTTCATTTGGGCATTCACATTCCCTCACACAAGACAGTTAATGGGCAAGAAAACAAAGGATAGGAAGGACAAATAGTAAGAAAAATTCTCTCTCTCTCTCATTTCTCTCTTGCAATTGACACGTGTGGATTGGATATCCTCTACGTGGTTCTCATTTTTTTGGGGAGACTATTGTAGGGGGGCGAAATTTTATGGGTAATTGGGGCAATTGTTGTAGGGTCGAAATTTCTAGGACAACTGGATATTGCAGGAGGGATGCAATTTTGGTTTAGGTAGGCATAGCGAGTTGCTGGATCAAATTTGGTGACTTGACTTTGAGGAGAATACCAGGTTTGACCATAGGTCTAGGCATGTCTCTCATTGAACAAGAATAATTCCTCTATTAAAAAATGTTGTTGTATTTTTCCCCTTGGTGGGTTTTCGAGGGTAAATCTTGTCTTCTATTGTGTGTTGTGATCTCTATTATTCTAATGTTATTTATGGTTTAATTTATGAAGTATAATTGTTGAATGATATATTGAATAAGTTAAAAGATTATCTACATCAAAAATAAATATCAGAATTTTAGAAATATTGTGCTAACCCTAATTGCACTAAGAAAATCAAAACACCTCAATTGTCAAGGGAATCTAGATATTAAACCATCTCCACCCTCCATCCAATCAGTGAATCCAAAGACTACTACTCTTCACTTGCGAGGTTTCCTTCTAGTTTTCCAAAGATCAATCGAAAGATTGATCTCCTCTTTCATTCTTGTAGCAACACAAAGCTTCCTTTTCAATCTGTTGCACTCAACTTCCTTTTCCTTCTCTGTGCTAGGTCTTGGGTAGCGCATAATGGTTCTTTGTGTATTTTCCTTCTTGTGTTATTCCTTCTCAATTCTTGTTCTCATTTCCCTCAACACTTACTTGCTTCCTCTTTTCTCACTTTACTCTCACATGCCTAGAATGATCATCTTTCCATAATTCTTCCCACTATGCTGTTGTACCCATCCAATGGTTGCATGGGCGTACACTCTTTTACGTCCTTCTTTTATCTTGGTCACCTTGGTTCTTTGTGTTCGCATGGTCATTGGGAGGTTTTTGTGCCAACTTCCCCTTCCACTTCCTGGTTGTTTGAGTTCAAGTTGTCCCACCTGTTATCACTCGGATTGAACCTCAGGTGGAAGAAGGCAATTCTGAGGTAACATCAAACCACGCTTAGCAAAGTAGCTAGCCCTAATAGGCCGAGAGAGGGCTCTCTCCATAATGATCACAAACAAAATGACTGGGGAAAGAATATATTATACTAGGTATAGTAGCTCAAGGTTTTGATTTTTGATTGTGTAGGGTTTTGTTGGATCAAGAGGAGTCAAACAACTATGGCAAGGAAATGATGCAGGGGCATTAGGCTCAAAACAACCTTTTTCCATAAATAAATGTAAAAGGAGATCTCATGTTTTGTTTCCCCATGTAAATATTCATAATTGAGTAATTTTAGTTAATTAGAAAGGAAATTGTAACTGCCTGAATGATTAATGGGCACCTGAAGAGATAGTTAGTTTCAGAAGTTAGGCTAAATTTAGGATTCCAAGAGTCATCAGGGAAGCTGAATAGATTGATTCCTAATTTGTATAAAAATAAAATCCCTGTGGTAGAGTGGATAGACCTACATAGAGAGCTACTTAGGGCTGTGTAGAATTGTAAGAGATCTGCAAATAGTGGTTGCAAAAGGGCCAAGCGATCGAAGATCTAGCCAGTATTTTGTAAGTAACTTCACTGTTTAAATGAGGAAGTTGTTCCAATATTATTGTGCACTCGTTGAATTGTTCCTGTGTGAAATGCCTTAATCTCCATGTGTGAGTAGGACTTGGTAATTGTTTAAAGACTCTGCTTGTATATCCATGTGTGAGAATCAGTTTGAAAGATCTCCATGTTAAGCTCCATGACAGGGGACTGTGTATACTTTGGTCGGGAATCCTGTGTGAAGGGGTTTGTGTCTCAATAACCAACCACATGGGAATGTAGAGTACATAATCTATGAATATGCCCCAAGTCTCAAGAACCCACGTATGCGTAAGACTCTATAAATTGAGTAAGATTCTGCCTGTATTCGTATTCACAGTCTCTATAAATTACTGAAGTGATCGTCACATTTGAATCACGCCTTGGTGTATGAATAGAGGAAGGGCAAACTAAGGGTTTAGAATCGAATGTGAAATGAACTATGGGGAAAAAGTAGAAGGAAGAAGTGGTGTTGAAATCGTTGGAGAAATCTGCTAAATAAATCCAATCTCCAATTGCCAGATCAAAATTGGATCGATTTCCAATTTTATTATGATAGATTACACCGGGCGAAGAAGTTATACGTAATGCCAAATTGACTGGTGCGTAGAGGACGCAGTTGTGAAATGTAAAGTTAGAAATCAGTGAATTCATTGATCAACGATGAGAAGTTGACCTGTTGAGGTTGGGAACTCTGAAGAAATCGTGATAATTGAATTGAATGTACAGGGAGTTACAATTCGGGTCGAATTTAGAAGCGGGTCCTTGGTCAATAAGAAACCTTGAAGGCGAGAACTGGAACCATGAAGTATAAACAGCGAACATGGTTTAGTGCTGAACCCGGAAGTATATCATGAGTCACAAAAGCGGTAAGCTGTATTTAAGAAATTGGAGCGATCCCATAGACCGGGTGACACGTGTCCCTAAGCAAGTTTGAAAAACCACTCTTATCGCGAGTTAAATTTCACGCATAATAGTCCGCGCGATATTTGACTAGGGACATCGGATCATTTGAAGCAAGGCAACGTACTTCCCACCGTTGGATGGGGATGACCGTTAAGCGTTGGGACCATGCATATATACATTGATCGTTGTTAAGGTTACGGTTCAACAAAGGTATGACGTGTTTATATTGACAAAGATTAATTATATGTGAACCAGCACCGGTTTTCGTTAAATTCGAGGGCATGGCTGTAATCTATAGCATCACATTAAACCTTAGTGCGTGGATCTAAAACAACGTTGAATGTGCATAGTGCCTAGGTGTGGGACCGGCCAAAGTACCTCAAATCCCGTTGGCATAAGGTTATAACCTTATGGTTCGTTGTTATGAGCACCGTGTGGATGGTTGAGTCGAAAATTCATGGTTATAAGAATTAGGTAATAGTTCACTCATGATACAAGTGTGTATTAAGCCCGAGCATCAAGATTCTTTCCCTTTAATATATTTTACAAGAGGAGGATTTCAATTATAGTTGAGTGTGTTGTTTGAATTTCCAAGGACTTGTTATAGGTTGTAAATGTATTCATTAATCAAATTCTAGGAATTTGATGAATGAATTTGAAGAGGGAATTATGAAGGCCCTTATTAAATGAATGGACAGGACCTGGGAGCTGCGGGATTGCCAAATGATGGATTGGATTCGTGAAGAAGAAAATTTGGATACATTTCACACATAGATTGAGTTTGAAGTTTTTGTAAAAAAACTGGGACAAGGGGGTTTTAGCTGCCATCAGGAAATTAGGTCAAGATTTACAGGGTGTTCTAAGGGGCAAGGTAGGTAGAAGGTTTGACATTCAAAGGATGATTATGGTGAGGTAAAATAGACCGATGAGGAGTTAGGAAGAGCATATGAGATGAATTCTCCCTAAACTGAAGAAAATAAACAAATTATGCTAAATTCCCCAAAACAAAGCATGAAAACATGAATTCTACCTTTCAACTTGAAATTAAGCATATCATAGACATGAAAATGGTTTATGAGCTTACAATACATTCATACAAATGATCGCAAAGAAGGAACTATGTCAAACACTGCATACCACATGGATCCCAAAGAAATAACTGCAAATTTATCATTAATGTCCGGCCAAACTTGATGCCAAAGCTCCAAGTGAATCCAACCATTACAATGAATGAGAAAATACATCATATGGACCTCAAAACCACTCTTCCTAGCCTCAGGGAGTCGAATCCATGAGATAGGGATCAGTTTCACCTACTCCCAAACAAGAATCTGAAGACTAGGAAAACTCAACAATTTGCCTCTAAAAGAGAGGAAACAGACTTTTGACCTCTAGAAGACTTATCTGATGTATCTACCCTAGATAATAATAAAAACATGAAAATTACATCTATATTGACCTTTACATCAGTAATTTTCTCATTTTCCCAAGTAAAATTCAAAAGTCAAAATTTTGTTGAATATGATGAAAATTGCCTTTTCCTAGAAAACGTGCACCGCCATGATAGAAAAAATAGCCTCTTTTGCAAACAACTTTTGGAGGCCTTCCCGGTGTCAAAATAAGCTCCATGATAGTTCATTGGAAAGCTCTCTGAGTCTAGTTTCCAAATATGCCTCTTCCCAAAATGGTGTCCATCTGCCCTGTCAAAAACCTGTTCTCCAAAGACTGGTAAACGCGCAGTGCCAAGGCCAAAAAGGAGGCATAAACATGAAAATTTGGTGGTTTTTTGCACTTTTGAGGGACTAGTTTTCCTCCAAATGTATTCATCATTCTTAACATGATGGTGGTGGAAATTTTGCAATTGGATGCCCCAAAAAAGAGTGCAACGCTAGTGGCGCTGCGCGTTTGGCTGAATTTTTTGTGTGCCAAAATTGCCCAAAAATCCAAAAAATGCACCAAAGTGCCAAATGTGCCAAAACTTGTAAAAATTGTGAGGTTACTTGCTGATAAAGGGCTTGAGGAATGAAGAGACACCTTAGGAGGTATTTCTAACCTCTCCTTCTCCTTTTTCTCGGTCCAAGCTTGAATTTTTGCATGGGCTCTTTTGAGCTTGGCCCTTGCAATTTTGTTTCTCATGGCATAGTGTTTTGCCATTTTCCTCTGAATATCATTGTCTTTATTTGCCTTCTCTAACAAGCTATCTAGATGTAAATTTTCTCTGTCAAGCCATGACTCTCTATCCCTGCTAATCTCAAGGGCAAGCAACTCACTTGGAGTGAGCTGCTCTGCCAACTCAGCTTCTCTCTATCTCTCACGGGCTAGAGCTCTCTTTAGTCCTATTGTCTTTAGCCTCTATCTTGGAGGCTGATCCTCCTCATCATCAATCTCACCAAATCTGTCCAAGGTCTCCTCCAATAAGGCTTTAGCCCTTTCTGCCTCTTTCTTTGCTTTGATGGTCTTTACCTCACTGATAATCTGCTTGGTCTTTAGCTGTTGATTTTCTTACTCAAGAAAACTAATCACATATTGTGCTCTGTCAATATTAGCTTGAATTTCACTAATATTTGCCTCTTTACCTACAATTAATGCACTGGTGATTCTATCCTCATCCTCCTCATCAAGGTCAATCATATAAAACTTCTGCTCTATTTCATGTTTATCATCCTGCTCCTCAATGATTAGCTCTTTAGCCTTTTCCTTTCCCTTGCTTACTTGTTTTTCTGATGAAGAAGGCATGACCCCTTTCACTCCAAGTGAAGCAAACACATGTCTGTGGCCTCTCTGATAGGTCCTGGGAAATGGCTCAACCTTAGTCACATTAGCCCATGTTACCTCAATATCCATCTCACTGCTTGATGCCTCATTATCATGATGTGATGATGAAGGGTTATAAAAAGGTGATGAAGTAGGATCAACATGAGGTGAATTGATCTGACTAAGTGGTGATGTGTTAGCTCCCCGTAATTTTCTAGATTGATTGAGATACAAATGAATAGGGGTAACATCAAACCAAACTTTAGAATCCAAGGACCTAGCCTTCCTGGATTCAGAGAGGGATCTCTCTAGTAGGTGCAAAGATGTGAACTTGTTTGCTGATTAGGGTTGATTTTAGGCTAGATGTTAAGTGCAGGGTATTTTGACTGTTTTTTGTTGGGTATGATGCTCAGATAGATTAAGATAGAAAACAAGGAATATTTTTAAGTCATTGGGCAATGGAGTCTAACAAGGTCATGATAAGTTCATCAATGGTTTCAAGAGCATTTGCAGGGCAATTCTAACTTGGTTGGTGGATCTTTTAAGGTTGTGAAGGATCATGAGGTGAACATTAAGCTTGAGAACAATAAGCTAATAAAGGGAAAAAAAGGAATCCTTTATGTGTTTGTAAACTAAGAGAGTTAGAATATTTATGAGCATAGCAAGAGAATCAAAGGCATAAGCAAAACCTAATCCATTTGATTTCAGACTGAAAGCAGATAATCAACCAAAAAAAACATTTAGATGAAACGTAGAAAGGCAAGAAACTTATTTAAATTTCATAGATTTCATCATTAAGAGCAGAAAAAGATTTAAGATGCACAAGTAGCTATAACCATAGAAGGAGAGAAAACTCTGAACATCTAAAGTTGCAGCAATGAAGGTTCCTTGAAACAAGTTTAGCTAAGTAAAGGCAAAGAGCATGATTGAAACAGACTTCTTTGATAAACCTAGGCAAAGATGTTTTTAAAGAGATGATTCCAAGAATAGAGTATTTCAGTGGAAACAATATGCAGGGCTAGCCATAAATCATACTTGACACTAACTGATCTAAACCATTCAAGAAATGGACAAGCTAAGAACTTCTTAGGGAGCAAGAAATGGATTCCCTAACATATCTCAGTAGAAGAAAACATTGAGGCAGTGAAGGACAAACAGACTTAAGGTGCCATTAGAAAACATTTCTTAATTAAATTCTTTGTCCTGCTACAACAGAGCAAGATGGAAAAAATAATGGAAAACTAGAAAAAATAAACAAGAGAAAACTTCACCATCAACCTAGCCTATGGATCCCGCAAGCAGTCCTTCACCATCAGTAAACAAATCAAGGCATGCATGAGCTCCAAGACATCAAATTCTCATCAAAGGCTCTAAGATACTATGTATTACTTTAGAATAAGTCATCAAAATCCAACCAACACATAAGAGCCTCATGCTCTATTTATGGAGAAAATGAGGATGTGGAAACCCTAAGAGGCTTCCAGAAACCCTAATTTAGCCATAAATGTCATAAATGTGCTTATGACCATGCAAGGCCCAAGACACATAGTATCTAAGCTAATAAATGAAAAATATCATAACATAACTCCTCAATCAAATCTGGAGTGATTTTCCCAAGAAAATATTAAAAATTCATTTTTCCATCAATTTGTGTCTTTTGTTGACTTTTGGCACTTTTGGTCCTCTGTGCATAGCGCCCTTTTAGCAGAAAATAGGGCCTGTTGCAGCTGAGTTTTGGATCCCTTCCCGGCATCGATTTTGGCCCCATGATGGCTCGTTGGAAAGCTTGATGAGTCTAATTTCCAAAAATACTTGATTTGTGCTGAATTAATGCCATTTACTTGCTCAAAAACGCATTCTCCCAACAATTCTCGGTGTGTAGTGCCACCTCCAACAAAAAATAGGCTCTGTTGTAGTCAAGTTTTGGACCACTTCCCGATGTCGGATTTTGCTCTGTGATGACTCGTTGGAAAGATTTATGAGTCCTATTTCCAGATATTCCTTTGGGATTTTGATTTGGTTCCATTTTCCTATCCAAAAATCCATTCTCCCAACACTGCTCTGTGCGTAGCGCCACCTTCAGCAGAAAATAGGCTATGTTGTAGTCAAGTTTTGGACCACTTCCCGATGTCGGATTTTGCTCCGTGATGGCTCGTTGGAAATCTTGATGAGTCCTATTTCCAGATATACGTTTTTTTTTTTTACTAGGTTCTATTTTCCTATCCAAAAATCCATTCTACCAACACTTCTCTGTGCGCAGCACCTGGTCTGAAAAGGAGGTAGAAAGATCGAATTTTGGGTGTTTTTTGACCTTTTGAGGGGGTAAAAATGCTCCAATTGATCTGAAATTTTGTGGGTAGACTATTGGTGATGTAAAAAATCCAAAAATGTAAACTTTGAGAGCTGAGGATACACCAATTTTGTGTGTAGCACCTAGGGTGCTGCGCTCCTAGGGGTCAAAATTTGGAAAAAACAAAACTTTGTCCAAATTGCCTCAAACTTGGTGGAGAAGGTCTTCAAGGGTTTTGAGAAGCCTATGAAAATTCTTGAGCCATGTCTCTGAGTTTTTCTTGGTCTTTACCTTCTTTTAGTGCTCAAAATTCAATGCCTTCTCACTGATTTTTCATTGTCACTTTGTTCCTCTTTTTGAGTTACTTGCTGCACTTTTTTCACTATCATCTTGCTCAGCACGAAAACCACTCTCTTATTTGTCTTTACCATATTCTTGTCTCTTATATTGCTACCTTTAGTGTTGTTTCCTTGGTTTTGGAGTTTATCATCAGCCTATGTATCTGTTTCACTTTGGCCTTGTCCTTCATTGATGTCTTCTTCTTTGTTATCTCCTGTAATGTACCTTTATCTTCTATTTCAGCTTCATCTTCCTTGGTATATTTACCTTTATCACCTTTAGTCATCTTGTCACTCTTTGCACTTAATATGCTTGCTGTCATGTACAAGCACTTTTCCTCATGGTTGTCATGTGATCCTTATTGTTGACTGCCATACTCATCATTCTCTTCATTACCTCCTTGGTTTTCTTCTTCATACTCTGTTCCTGCACTATTTTTTTCATCACTTCCCTCATCATCTTCTTTCTCTTAATGGTTGATGTCATCTCCTTGTTCTTCCTTTAACTTTGTCTATGACTTACTGTCATGTTTCTTTCCATTTTCATATGTTTTTCCTTTACTGCTGCTGCCCCCTGTTTGTTTTTTTACTACCACCATGGCCATCTTCACTTGATGTATTAGGAGAATTTAGGTTTTCTTGTGTATGAGATGAAGTGATGGAGAAGTGGAGGCAAGTGAATGATGTGTAGGAAACCATTCAGCAAATGAGGGCAAGAGGAAGAAATCAAGGAGTGATTAAGTATTTAGAAGTGTGTTTGCTGGCAGTGAGTGCCTCTAAAGCCTATGACAACCTTTCAAATTAGAAACTTTCGGCCCTAAAATGTCAATAGGCTTGATTGGCATGAAGCTTTAGGGTTTGGCCAATTTATAGGCTTTTGAACCCCTCCTTCGATTTTACATGCAAAGGAAAACTTGGAGGGGAAAGAAAAAGAGGTTACCAACCTTGTATAACCCTTTGCAGGAATTTGGAGGCAAACATTATCTTTTTGGGAACTTTTTGGAAAATCAGGCAAAACTTCTGCCTATGCGTAGCGCCAGTCTGTCTATGCGTAGCGCCATTTTGTAGAAGGCATTTGGAGGCCTTCCTGGTGTCATAATGAGCTCTGTGATAGCTCGTTGGAAATATTGACTTGTCTATTTTCCAAATATAAAAAAATTTTCCTGTTTGGAGTTGATTTTCCTAGCCAAAAGTTGATTCTCCCAAGACTGGTCAAAATGTCCTGAATGATGGTGCAGAAATGCAGAGTGCTGGTGCAGACCACTTTTGGATGACTTTATCAATTCCAAATTGAGCTCATTATAGCTCATTGGAAATATATTGAAGTATAGTTTTCATTTGATGCATTAAAAAAATCATTTGGACACGCCAGCTGTGAGAAAAACTGATTTTCCCAAGGTCACTCCAAAAGCGCAAAATTTCTCCCATGACACCTGTATTTTTTACATTTATATCAGAACATGATACTTGTGTAAAAACTGAAGGAGGTTTTTCTTCTTGGCCCTATGATAGACAAAAACCTCTCTCACGTTTTCCAATCTCATCTCTGTTTGGTCAGAAAAACAATTTAAAGAAAAATTAGCCCTAGGTGTGATACATGGCTTGTCTCTTGAAATGAATTCTTGGAAAATGATGGAATTATAATGTTTATGAGCTGGTATAGAATTATTCTTGCTGATGTCATCTATTAAATGAATCCTTTTCTTTTGTTCCTCCTTTTCATACCAAACCCTAGCTTAGTTGGAAGAGGAAATTAGGGTTTGGTGTGAGGATTTAGGACTACCTTGCAGAGGGAGGGGAATGAAGGGGTTAAGGGTTGTCTAAATTCTTGGGGAAATTTTGGGGGATAGGGATAGATTTTAGGGAGTAGGGGAAAGTGGAATTTCAGGAATTGAGTGAGGGGAGGGGGTCCAAAAGGTCAAAACATAGGCCTAGCCTTAAAAAGTGTCAATTTGTGGCAATAAACTAGGTTTTGTAGAAAAATGATGATTCTGAGGGATAGGAGTGATGGGAAGTGTTTATGGAGGTATTTTAAGGATAGGAGGAGGTGTAAGAGCATCGATATATAAGCCTTGTTGATGATTTAATCATGGAGGTCATGAAACCAAGAAAAATTCCCTTAAAAACCCTAGATTGGCAATGGAGGAGTTTAGGCAAAACAAAAATAGGGGGCTGAGGCCAAATGTGGTGAAACATAGTGATAATGAGTGGCATGAGCCCATGATGGGTCTTCTAGGATGGGTGAGCTGAGCTTGGCATGACGGAATGATGAAATAGTGAAAAATTTATCCTAAGGATAATGAAGGACGTGAGATTTTTAGAACTCACAATGTTCATGAACTTTGTTTCTAGAAATCTAGAACCGATACTTAGTCATCTTTAGATAGTGAAAATTATGGATGACTAACACGATGAATGAGTAGCAAGCTGATGAAGGGATACTCTATTCATGATGACTAGGTGAGGAAGTGAAAACTTCATTTTCAATGAATGTGTCCCATGGGATGTTCTTTTGCTCAAGTTGATGCATGACTATCATCTTGATCAGGGAGTGGTGAAAAAGACTCTGCATTTGATGATTATAATTCCTGTTTTGCACAATGTATGCCATCTTGTCAATGCTGCGAGAGAGATAATAACATATGTGAAGCATTCTGACTCTAGTGAAGTGCATGAGGAGTCGGATATGGTATGAGTAGAGTCGAGAAAAACTCTCCTCACAGGTAAATTATTTCATGATTATCTTCATCATAGGGATATATATTTCAAGGAGAGGAGAGAAAGGAAAAATGGACTTCTTGTCATCCTTGTATCTTGGTTTGAGGTATGGTTCATAATTGCTTAGATCAAGGTTTCCTTATTTAAACCATTTCTCTCCCACAATAAGGATCCCTATAGCAGCTGAAATGGCATTGGTGGACATGGTAAAAGTGACCCCAGCAAGGGTGACCTGCCTATCATGAAGATTTGTGATGAACAACCTTGTCAAAACAGGGTGATACTGAATCTGCTACACCTTCTCACAAAACTTGAAACAACCAACATGCTTAAAACATGACACAATGAGAGGAGAAGTCATGAGTTGCTTTGTGATTACCGATTCATATATGTTAATTTTCCCTCCTTTGTGGTCACCTCTCCTTGGTATTTGTGCCTCACTAACACCTCTATCCTCCTCTTCAGGCATTTTAAATTTTGACTTAGGAAACCCAAGGGTAAAAAATGGAATGAGATGAAGGGAGAAGGAGATGAGATGGCTAGCTTAGATAAATGAAGGGAATGAGTATGAATGGAAAACTTAGGCCTATGAAAACCCTAGGAATTAACAATGCTCATGACTGATATCTGTTTAGGGAGTTGAATAAGGATATGGTGCATGTAAAATGATAATGAAATGGAAACTAGGGTTTCATAAGGAATAAACACTTCAAATCTTTAATGGACACCAAATATCTTAGAGGCAAGGTGGATTAGTGTGCGCTTACTATTTAAAATATCCTTGGAGAAGTTTGGGAGAAGATTGAGCTTGATGGAAGTGGTGCAAATCTTCACAACCCTCACTGTGAAAGCCACAGTGCAACTGGGCAAATGCGCAGTGCCAAGTCAAACGTGCAACGCCACCCTGAGAACACTTAGTGCCAATGTTAATCGCTCTAGTTTTCCCAGGCAAATGTGTAGTGTGGCTGGGTAAACGCGCAACGCCGAATCAAATGCGCAGCGCCAGTCTGAGAACACGTAGCGCCTTGAAATTTTGCCTTAAACTGCTCAGAAAACTCAAAGTTTCTCCTTTGCTGAAAACTCTTGATGGCTAAATTGCAACAATGACTTGTGTTGAGATACTTGATAGGCTTTATAGCTTTAGTGGATTTGAAATTTCAATTTGAATCACCCACTTTTCTAATGTTCACTTTTCCTTTGGCACTGATACTCTTTTAATTTTCTGACCTTTTGGTATTGCAGGTTGATCCAACATGGAGTTTGGCTTTCTTTGCTTTCACTTAGGCCAGACGATTACATGATTGCATTTGACATCTTGGGATTAAATTTATTACATATAAAAACATAAAATTACATTTGGAAAAAACAAAAATAAATTACATATTTGAATTTTATATCAAAATGACTTTTTGATATAAAAATGATTAAACTGAATAAATACAACTTTGAAAGTATAATAATTACATTATGATCACTTTAATTAATCCCTCTCATATATGTGTTGACCTCTTATGGATGAAGGAGCAACCTTGAGAAATGCAAAACCTTAATGACCTAATGGGACTACTTTTTTTGACTTGACATTTTAAATGAGATTTTGACTTAAAAGACTTTCAAGTGAAAATAGTATTTCCATAAGTGTTGTTATGCTCAAGGAGACATGAGAATGAGTCATCCAATATGATATTTTGAGGCAGAATGAAGCTTATTTGACAAGGACAACCACCAGTGAATAATTTTATGTCATGACCTAATGGAATGATGAAAAAATTATTCAGAATGGGACACCTAAGATGCACATGAAAAATGTGTTTTGATCCCTGGTGGAAATATGCAAATACTGACCCTAACATTGGCCTTATTGGGGATGGCAGCTCCTTGGAGGTGTCAAGAACACCGTAGACCAAGTGCCTAACCATTGGGAAAATACGGTCAAACAATTCAAAAGACTGCAGATTATTAAACTAACTCAAAAACCATTTAAAGTGACTGAGAACTGACTCAAAAACTAACTTTGACACTAATTCAAAAATAACTCCAAAACTTTGTAAACCACAAAAAATCAACAAGCTTTATAGCCTTCACTTTGGGCCCCAAGCCTAGATGATTGTCTGCTCCAAACCTTGCAAAAAATATAAACTGGTATTTACAATGAAAGTGAAACATTCTCTCAGAATTTGCATCAGAAATAATAATGTTTCAGGAGCCTACCATTGACTGGTCCTCTTGAACATTCCTATCCATTCAAATCTTTCAGAAAATAGGCATTCTTTCCTCAATAAGCTAAAATCTTATAGTGTCCTTTCCAAACATTTTCAAATTTCTTGTGTTTTCCTTTTTCTTCATTTCTTGCATCCCACCGCAGCACTACATCCTCCAGCTGAAACTTATCTGCTTTGGTTTTTCGATCATAAATCCTTTTGATTTTCTCCTGAAGCTTAGAAGTAGTCTAAGAAAATTCCTCCCTTGTTTGCTGAAGGTGAATCATTTGATTGACTCGACGTTGAATATCATCTTCTTCACTACCTGCTTCCTGCAATAATCTCATAACCGAGACTGCAAGTGATGTAGGAAACATTATATCTGTACCATAAACCAATTCAAAGGGTGACATACATATAGACTTCTTGGTGCTCACTTAGTCTGCCCACAAAGCATTGGTAAGATTTCTATGCCAATTTTTCTTGCTCTCCTCTAACATTTTCTTAATGATATTAACCAAAGATTTATTAGAGGACTCAGCTAATCCATTGCCCTATGGAAAATATGCGGTGGAATGGCCCAACCTGATATTATACTTGTGACAAAAATCAATCATCTTCTTTGACTTGAATGCTACAGCATTATCTGTAATAATCTTGTGAGGACAACCAAAATGAGACAAAATATTAGATTCTAAAAATTGAATAATTACCATGTCCGTAGCTTGTCTTGTAGGAATAGCCTTGATCCACTTGGTGAAGTAATCGGTGGCTGTTAGAATCCATTTGTGTTGTGCCGATGATGTGGGATGAATTTCCCCGAGAAAATCAAGTCCCCACTGTTTAAAAGGATCATTTACTACAACAAGCTTCAGCGGAAGAGGAAGGAGTTTCCTTTTTCCCTGAAAATCCTGACATTCATGACAGTTTGTGACAGTTTTGTACAAATCTGAAAATAGAGTTGGCCAATAATACCCTGCTCTCAACACTTTGTTAGTTGTTGTTTTCCAAAACAAATGGCCTCCACAATCTCCCCTATGGAAGTCATTCATTACCTGCTTAGCTTCATCTTCAACCAGAAAATTCAAAAGAACACCTCCTGGATCTTTCCAATAAAGGGCACTACCTAGAATACAGTATTTAGCATATTTTAATTTCAATGACCATCCCTGAATTTTTGACATTCCAGGAGGTGGACATAAGTGCTGAAGAACATACACTATATCTGAATACTATGGTGAAGTGATAAACATTTCTGATACCTGTATTAGAGCACCATCTTCTTCTTCATTTGACATTGCTGCAATCATGTTTATGTCTAGAGCATGTAAATTAGATTCAGCCATTAACTTGGATAATCCATATCCCTTGATTAGTTTGGTAGGACTAATCTCGAGATCATACTCTAGCATCACTACTATCAATTTACCTCTCCGACCTTCAGGATCAGTTTGTGTGAGAAACTCTTTTACCGCTGCATTTAGAACATAGGCTATAGTATGTGAATGTAGAATATAGATCCGGAAATATTTCAAAGCTTTGATTAAGGCTAAATCTTGTTTCTCAATAATGTTATAGCGAAGAGCAGCATCTCTAATGGCCTGACTAAAGAAAGCAATAGGTTGTTCAACCTGATCCTTCTTTTGCATAAAATTCGCAGCCAAGGTGTGCTCGGATGCAAATGAAAATATTATGAGATCATTAATATAATCTGGACTAACTAAAATAGGGGTCGTGGTTAAAGCAAGCTTTACCAAGTTGAAAGACTTCATAGCATTATTAGTCCATTTTACACTGCTTTCCTTTTTCAACATATTAGTCATTTCACGCAAATGCTCAGCCAAATTAGGAACAAATCTGCGTAAGAAGTTCATCTTACCATTGAGAGCTTGTATCTCCTTTTTGTTATGTGGAAAATCTATTTTCTAAATGGCTTCTACTCTGGAAGGATCAATGCAAATGCCATATTTGGAAATTATGTGACCAATAATTTTTCCCTCCTCCATGGCGAAAAGACTCTTCTTCAAACTTAGAGAAATTCCGAACTCCCTGCATTTCTGAAAAACAATTCTCAAATGATACAAATGCTGATCATCAGAACCAGAAAACACTGTCAAATCATCTAAATACACCACTAAGAAAACATATTTCTCATTAGCAAAGGTTATATCCATCGCCCACTGAAAAGTAGCCCCTGCAATCTTGAGTTCAAATGGCATTTTGACATACTGAAAGGTCCCCCAAGGTGTTGTGAAAGCAGTTTTACCTCGATATTCTTCATGTCCCAAAATCTGATTATAACCTGAATAACCGTCAAGCAATGACATCCGTGATGATCCAACTACCCTTTGCAAAACATGGTCCATCTTAGGAAGGGGGTAATTATCCTTTAAAGATACTTTATTCAAATTCCAGAAATCAATGCATAACCTTATCTCTCTGGTCTTTTTCCTTATCGAAACCAAATTCGAAATCCAATTAAAAAACCTAATTGGCACAATGATACCAGATTTATACAATCGATTTACCTCTTTTTTGATGGATGGAAACAATCTGGGATTTATCCTTCTCAACTTCTGTCTAAAGGGTTTTTGATCCGGCTTGATGGGAATAGTGTGTTGAATAATATTCTTGTCATAGACCTTCAAATCTACATAATCCCATGCAAAAATATCAGAAAATTCAGACAACAATTCGATGTACTTATCTTTTGCCTCGGGAGATAATGTTTTAGACAACTTAACCATCTTGGGCTTATCTGTTGTTCCAATGTTCACATCTTCCACACCCTTTTCTGTAGGAGTCAATTTTGGTTTGGCCACATCTTCTAAAGGTATAAGACCTCTAGGAATAATATTATCTTTTAGCTGCAAAACATTCATCTGATTGGCCTCTATGTTTTGATCATCAGCATCACAAACATCATCAATAAAATCATCTTTGAACTTTCCTTCATTCTGCAAAAAACTATTAATTTCTTTATCATCCGAAAAAACTTCCCAGTACCTTAAAGTATCAAGAACACTAGGCCTGTGTTTGACATGAATTTCAAATTTATTACTGGAATTCATTGGAATTTTGAGATTAATTGCTACTGTAGCAAGTGAATCTGCAATGATGTTTTCATATTTAAGATATCCAAGACTGCATTCCTATAAGTTCTCATTCGTGGATGCTTTGCTTGATATTCTCCTTTCACCTGCTTTATGACAAGCTCAGAATCACCATAAATAGAAATTATTTTTGCACCAAGTTTCTTCAAAATTTTGAGACCTGCAATCAATGCTTCATACTCCGCTTCATTATTAGAACAGTCAAAATCCAATTTATAAGAGCATTCTCTAACATTACTTGGAATTCCACCTAACTTACCAACCAGACTCCGGATCCAAATACCAATACCTGCACCTTCCTTACCCAAAGCACCATCGAAATCCATGCTCCAAAGTCCATATTCATCTTCTAGATGTTGAAACTTAACTATTGATTCTGATTTAATTTGGACGGTCACCTCATTTTTTTGTTCTGTACTAATTTTCTGTTCTTCAAAAGGTTTTTCGGAACAAGACACCATTTATTTTTCCTTATCAAGAAATGATCTAAAACTTTCTGAAACTTTTGGCACATCTTCTACTACTACTAGTTGATTATTTACATCATTCAAATCACCATAATTATACAAAATAAAAGATTCTAGATCTGTATGTACTTCCTATATTGGATGATTTATGGGCTTCTCTTACTAGTTATCATATACTTCATTTTCTTTTCCCGATATAATTTCCTCAATTGTCCGAAACAGGAATAGTAGCATAAGAGAAGTCAAGTTGTAAAGTACCTTTGAGTTTGGCTCCCCATGATCTAGACAGTAACATGCCGAACCGAGGCGGTATATCAACCACCACCACATCCATCAAAACATTCTTGGCTGGGATGTGGTCTAAGGAAACCACTAAATCTTTAATGAGACCAATGCAACGAACTCTACCAAAGTCAAATGAATACAAACCATGATATGGTTGGGTGATATCCATGCCCATATTTTCCATAATAGCCTTAGGCATCAAATTGTGAGAAGCCCCGGAATCAAGCATAGCATTATGAAGTATGTACTCATGTAGTCTAAGGCTTAAATAAAATGGGGGAACTTCACTCTCTTCTAATTGACCATCTATAGCTGGACCGAAAATGAGCTCGGGGTGGTCATCTTCAACATTAACCATACCAGAAAAAGGATCAACTAGCAACATTTTAGACACCTAATGTTTGTAATGACTATCCTTTACTAATTATGTCAAAGGAATAGACACTTTCAATTTAGTTATTTCATTTTCTAAATTAAAAGTTGTGACTTTATCTACCTCTTTGAAAATAGGATCCTTATATTTTCCTTTTTTTGAGTGTCCTTTTCTTTAGTAACTGAGCTTGTTGATGGATGATTGATGTTGCTATGATTCTGATTTGCATGCTCTTTACCCTTTCTCTGATTATTTGGAAGATCATTCTTTGACTGGACCTATTTTCTTTTTTGAATGGGATTGACAGGTACATCTCTGCTCCTTAAAGAATATTGTTTCTACTGTGCACTCAAAGCATTCATATACTCACGCTGGTAATCATATGATTTTGTTTCCAAATCATCATCATTTGCCAAGATATAGTCCTCATCTTTTGGAGAATCCAGATTTTCAGTATACTCTTCATCTTCAGTCAGGAACATGGGCAAGCCATCTGCTGTAAAATAATTATTTGTTTCAACCACCGGATCTTCATCATCTTCTTCTTCCACTCCTTGGACATAATTTTGTTGCAACAGGGTCCTAATCTATTGTTGTTGTTGTGCTGTTTGGTCAGGTGATTTTTGCTCTCTCTGCTTGATTCTAAACTGAGGTTGTTGCCCTTTGAAATTTGGATTTTGGATCTGTGGTTTAGGTCTATCTGAGATAGACAATCGGTCAACCACTCTCTCCATAGTCCTCTGCTTGATTATAAACTGAGGCTGCTACCCTCTAAAATTTGGATTTTGGATCTATGGTTCAGGTCTATCTGAGATAGACAACCGGTCAACCACTCTCTCCATAGTCCAGAGTAATGAAGCCATTTTTGCATCGGAAGTAGATGTCTCCTCTTTAATGGTCACCCTCTTTTCAGATCCCATCCTTGCTCTCTTGGCCAACAAATTCGCTTCCACACTTACAACATTCTTTCGCATATATGCTAAAGTTGTAGGATCGCGTTCACGCAACTGATATTCCATATCAGTATCAAATCCATCCGGAAATTTGACCAAAGCCAAACCCTCTAGTGGTTTGATATGTGCAGGAAGAGCATTGTACACTGCATTAAATCTCACATAATAATCTTGAAGAGTCTCACCAACATTCCTTTTTATATTCTCATATTCGAACAGAATTTGAAGGGGATTTTTCTTTTCTTCCCATCTTTCTACAAACTGACAATGAAAAACTTCTAAAGTGTCAATATTGGCTGCTGGTAGAGCTCTGAACCATTTTCTTACTTCTCCTCCTAGACTTTGTGTAAACAGCCTCATCTTCACATCCTCTATATCAACTTCATGAAGGTCAAAAAATTCATTCATCTTATCTATGTGTTTTTGGGCTGTCATAGGCTGAGTATTGTCAAACAAAGGGATTTTGGTTTGGTATTCCACGGGCATAGCACCCGGGTTCTGAGGGACAACCAAGGGGGCATATCTTGCAGCCATGATAACTGGAGATGGAGGATTTATAACAGGGATTTGGATGCCTGATGTGGGAGGATTGGTCACTGATTGAGTAGTGTGAACAATAGATGAAGAAAAAGGTGGGGGAAAAGGAATATTCTGGGTAACAGTAGATGAAGTGATAGTATAAGAAACTGAGATCAGAGGTCTGCTTATAACCCAAGCATTTACTTGCGAAGAATAGTTTTGCAGATCTTTAAGAACTTGCAAAAGTTGTGTTCCTGATTGTGACCCTGATTGAGATCCTGATTATGAGTGTGAAAACAGATCTTCAACAAGACTGTAAAAGGGAATGGACGAATCAACAACTATTTTGTCAATCCAATTCAAAGATTTGCTCTGGAATAAACTTTGTTCAAAATTTACATCAAACTCAATATCATGGAATTTTTCTAACCCTTCGGGAAATGAATGAGCTATGGGAATGAAACTTATTTCTGATTGATTTCCGACTGAACTATAAGTCTCAACAACTTTAGATTTTATTTCAATGTTCTGAGGATCAGTAACAATGACGGGAGGATTTGGATTGGGATTGAATCTGGTGTATCTTCAGAAATCCAGTATGTCCAATTTCAAAAACAAATATGCACTTTAAAAAATTTTCAATTCAGCCTTTAAGTAAACTCTAAACTTATCATCCAAAAGTTTAAGAATTTCAATGAAAACTTATTACTGGGGTTAATCTGATATAATATTCCCTAGTACGGTCGCCAAAATGTTATCACTCGGGTTGAACCTCAGGCTGAAGAAGGCAATTCCGAGGTAACCTCAAACCACGCTTAGCCAAGTAGCTAGCCCTACTAGGCCAGGAGAGGGCTCTCTTCGTAATGATCACAACCGAAATTATTGAGGAAAGAAGATATTAGGCTAGGTATAGTAGCTCAGGGTTTTGATTTTTTATTGTGTAGGGTTTTGCTGGATCAAGAGGAGTCAAACACCTAGGGCAAGGAAATTAGGTCAATATTTGCAGGGTGTTCTAAGGGGCAAGGTAGGTAGAATGTTTGACATTTAAAGGATGATTATGGTGAGGTGAAATAGACCGATGAGGAGTTAGGAAGAGCATATGAGATAAATTCTCTCTAAACTGAAGAAAATAAACAAATTATGCTAAATTTCCCAAAACAGAGCATGAAAACATGAATTCTGTCTTTCAACTTGAAATTAAGCATATCATAGACATGAACATGGTTTATGAGCTTAAAATACATTCATACAAATGATCACAAAGAAGAAACTATGTCAAACATTGCATACCACATGGATCCCAAAGAAATAGCTGCAAATTTATCATTAATTTCTAGGCCAAACTCATACAAAATTGTGTCCTTGAGATGCCAAAGCTCCAAGTGAACCCAACCATTATAATGACTGAGAAAATACATCATATAGACCTCAAAACCACTCTTCCTAGCCTCAGGGAGTCAAATCCATGAGATAGGGATCAGTTTCACCTACTCCCAAACAAGAATCTGAAGACTAGGAAAACTCAACAATTTGCCTCTAAAAGAGAGGAACTAATTCATTTTACCTCTAGAAGACTTATCTGATGTATCTACCCTAGATAACAACAAAAACCTGAAAATTATATCTATCTTGACCTTTTACATCAATAATTTTCTCATTTTCCCAATTAAAATTCAAAAAGTCAAAATTTTGTTGAATATGATGAAAATTTCCTTTTCCTGGCAAATGCACAGTGCCATGACAGAAAAAATAGCCTCTTTTGCAAGCAACTTTTGGAGGCCTTCCCGGTGTCCAAATCAGCTCCATGATAGCTCATTGGAAAGCTCTCTGGGTCTAGTTTCCAAATATGCATCTAGTTCCCAAAATGGTGTCCATATATGATCCGGATTTATGTAGGAACGCAATAGAATAAACATATAACCATAAATACAAATATGTAGCGGAAATAACACTTCATTTCATTAATATCAAAGAACTAAAATTTGCTTATAGACAGAATGGAAATAAAACTAGCTAGGGCACTGGTAGCTATCTCTGAGAAGAGATGTGGCGGCTACAGGCCTCTGAACTGAGTTACAATGAGGCTCAAGGGCCTATTTATTATTTAGAAATAATGGGAAATCCTAAACAGCCAAAACCCTAACCCTAGGAGATGAAGCGCCAAAACTATGGGCCCCGTTTGGGTAAATTGGTGTTTCAACTTCCCAGGGGCGTAACTTTGGCATATGATCTTCGTTTGACGCGTACCATACCTCTTTGGAAAGATCTATCCGAGGACTACAAATTTTGAATGAGCAACATTGATCCATGGACCTATCTTGCTCTTCATTTTCCCAAAAAACGTCGTTTAGGGCCTCAAAACAGCTCCAGAAGTTCGAGACCCGAAAAACTGCTAAAAATAGTAACTTGTGCCGAAACTGAAAAACTGAAAGAGACAATGGTGGGGCCCCAAGTGGAATAGGCGGGTGACCACCAATATCCACCTGGATCATTCCTCCCCCCTTAGGAAGCAATGGTCCCTATTGCGTTAAGTTCCTCCATGAGATGAGGAAATTTCTGCTGAACTTGGTCCCTGGTGAACCACTTTCCTTGGTGCAGGAGTTGGCCAGCTTTGACAACCCGATATAGTTGGATCTTCTGCTGGCGAGTGTTCTTGATTTGCATGTCCATGATACAATTTGTGGTGGCCTGTTCCATGCAGTCTGGATTTAACTCTGTTGGTGTGAGTTGTTCTGCAATGTCCGAGGTGTCCAGTAGAGGTGGGAAGTAAGGACGAAGGCGATCCACATTGAAGACTGGGTGCAGACCAAGGAATGGTGGAATACTGAGCTCGAATGCATTGTTCCCTACAGCCTTGGTGATGGTGTACGGCTCGTATCGGAGCGGGCGAAGCTTGCGGTGGGGTCTAGTGAGGCGCTCCTTCTGCAAATGTAGCCATACTTTGTCACCCACCTGGAAGTTGTGTGGCACCCGGTGTTGATCATGGCATTGCTTGTACTTAGCATTGGCTCTGTCCAATATGTCATGAACCTATTGGCGGATGTGTTGAATGCGCTCGATGAAGCTATTTTCTTTGTCGACTTTACACTAGACATGAGCCAAATCGGCCTGAGTAGCCACAAATGGCATGGCTACGTCAATGGGACATAGTGGCTGGAATCCCAAGCCCACCTGAAAGGGGATATGGCCGATTGAACTGTGGAGAGCCCGATTATAACTATGTTGTACATAGGGGAGGCTATCGTCCCATGTGCGTGGATGCTTTGAATTGTACATGCGCAGAATGGGTACAATCATTCTATTGATGACCTCTGTCTGGCCATCTGTTTGGGGATGGAAAGTTGTGGACTTGGTGAGCTTGGTGTCCAGCATTGACCAGAGGCTGGACCAAAATGTGTTGAGGAACCTGCTATCCTGATCTGATATGATAGACTGTGGGATCCCAAAGTGCACCCACACTTGTTCAAAGAAGAGTTTAGCAGTGGCTTCTGCTGTGAGATTCTTCTTGCAGACCGCCATAATGGCCATCTTCGAGAATCGGTTGACAACCACGAAATTACAGTCATTTCCATGCTTAGTAGAAGGTAGGCCCGACATGTAATCCATGGAGATGGATTCCCAAGGTAGAATAGGGGTAGGTAGCAGAGTATATAGGCCTTGCTTCTTAATGGTCGATTTGGCAATGGCACAAGCAGTGTAGGATCTGATGTGCTTCCTGACATCCTTTCGAAGGTTCGGCTAATAGAAATACTTCTGCAATACTGCTACTGTTTTCTCGACCCAGAAATTCCCAACGACTCGACTATAGTGTGCTTCCCATATCATCTTGGCACGCTCGCTTGAAGGAACACAAAGGTGTCCTAGGTGACATAAAAGTGCATCTTGGAGATGAAAATTTGGAACTTTCGTACCCCCCAAGAGTGCCTTGTAAGTGTTGCCGAATTCTGGGTCACTCTCGTAGAGAAGCGGCCAATCAAAAGTCTAATGCCCACAAGAGTTGAGAACGGTGTGAGCGCCACGCATCGCAAGTTGACGAGGCACCGCAACATTACCTGCTACCTTTTCACTTGATGTTCAAATGAAATTGCGAGATATAGGCCACTTCCATGGCAATTATTTTGCAAATTTTCCTTATGTCCGTATGAACCTAAGGCCTGTGGTCTCTGTGTGGATGATTACCTCCTCCTAAAATGTAATGCTTCCATTGTTTGCGCATCTCACAATGGAATACATTTCTTTGTCATAAGTGGGATACTTATAACTGTATTTACAATGTCTCAATGTGATATGCCACTGATGTTCCTGCTGAGTAAGAATTTCCCCAATATCATAGTCAAAGGCATATGTCTCATCTCAAATGGTTGTTGCAAGTCCTGAATGTGAGTAATTGTATGTAACAGAAAGCATTTTTCAATTCTTTGAACGCCTTCTGCTGAGGTTCCGACCAAAAGAATTTTGCTCTCGCTCCTCCTTTGGTGACTTGACTCAAGGGCCAAGTGATATGAGAGAATCCCAACACGAATCTACGGTAGAAATTAGCAAGACCCAGAAAGCTGCGAAGCTCTGTTATAGTGGTCGAGGCTGGCCAATCCCGAATGACTTGGATCTTGGCTGGATCCACATGCACCCCCCTTTCATCAATAATTTATCCCAGATATTGAACCTGGGTCATGCCAAACGTGCACTTCTCCAAATTGGCACACAACTTGTGTTGCCGCAGTGTTTGGAGGACTTGTCGGATGTGATGAAGGTGCTCTTCCCAAGTCTTGCTGAAGATCAGAATGTCATCCAAGTACACCACTATGAATGAGTTGGTGAATGGCCGCAAGATGTCGTCCATCATCCTCATGAAGGTTACGGGAGCATTCGTCAACCCGAAAGGCATGACCAGCCATTCAAAAAGGCCTTCCTTAGCTTTGAAGGCAGTCTTCCACACATCAGAGGGTTCAATTGGTACCTGGTGATACCCAGACTTCAGGTCGATCTTACGGAAATATTTTGCACCTTGGAGTTGGTCCAGAAGGTCATCAATCCGTGGGATTGGGTACCTATTCCGGACAGTGATCTTGTTCAGCGCCCGATAGTCAATACAGAGTCTCCACGTCCCATCCTTCTTCTATACCAACACGATCGGGCTCCCACAGGGCGATGAACTTGGTCTGATGTGACCTTTCTGCAATAGCTCCTGAATCTGCCTCTTGATTTCATCGTTCTCCAGAATAGAGCGCTGATAGATCAGTCCATTGGGTAGCGATGCACCTAGGGTTAGATCAATCGGGTGCTTGACCTAACAGTGTAGAGGAACCCCTGTGGGTGAGGTGAAGATGTCCCCGTATTCCTCCACAACCTTATCCATTTGTTGTTGTCATGCATAGGAGCCCTATTTGGAGGTCGTGGCCATAGTCTTCTTCTTTCCCTGGGGGCAGATCATCAAGAAAACAAATTTCCTGGTTTGGGAAATGAGCTTACTGCATTATTTTGCAGTAACCAAATAGATAGCAGCAGGAGGTGGTACCTCTAGTATCCTGTACAACTTATTTCTCAAAGTAACAATAACAGCGCGAGGCTGAGACTCATACACAGCATGACGCTTCCACAAGTATGGTTTTCCTAATAATACATCAGAAACATCAATAGGAGCAACGTCACATAATACCTCATCTGTGAAGGGCTTGACGCTATAGGGAAGGCGGCACTGCTGGCTGACGCGGAGATCTCGTCCTTGGTGAAGCCACCCGATGGTGTATGGATGTGGGTGAGCTATGGTCGACAAGCCCAACCGCTTCACGGCATCTGCTGAAATGAGGTTCTTTTGGCTCCCATTGTCGACAATGAACCATACTGGGGAGCCCTTTACCCACATCTGGGAGTGAAAGAGACGTTCCTCCTCCTCTGGATCTTCCGGTTCCTCCTTCTGGATCTTCGCAGTGGCAACAGTGGCCTTGGGCTCCACATCAATAATCTGTTTCCCTTTGTCATTCCCCTTGTCAGGTTCTGATTTAGAGTCAGAGCATGCATCTGACTCAGAAGCCCTCATTTCAGCCACCAGCAACTGCTTGGCCCAACACTCACTTGTGTTGTGAGTGGAGCTCTTATGGAACTCACACCACTTTCTCGTGTCCTTCTTTGGCTTTGCGGTGTTGTTCTTTTCTTGTGGCTTCGACAAGTTGTCTTGAGTCACCATGCCTTGGCTCTGTCCTTTGTTCTGCGGTTTGGGAGCACCCTTCCCTTGCTTTTGATTCGCAGATCCAAAGTCTCGCTTCTTCTACTTGAATTTCTGCTCAATCTTGGCAGCATACCGGTATGTCGTACCAAGCGAGGAGATGTCAAGGAACTCCATTTCCTCCTGAATGTATTTGTGCAGACAGCTGCGATACTTTAGCACCAGATGTTTCTCTGAATCTTTGATACCCAACTTTGTGCGCAGGGTATGGAACAGATTCGTCAGCTCATGCACATCTTGATTCCTTTGTTGTCGCAGCGTGGTCCATTGTATGTACTTGTCCTCATAGCTCCCCACAGGATAGTACTGTTCCTTGACGGCGTCTCGGAAAGAATTCCAAGTTGGTACAGCCGAGAACAGAGAGGGTTCTGTCTGGTCCTTGTTCTCACAGTGGGTTTCCCACCAGTCCTTGACATGGGGGGCAGCTTTGAGGAGTGCAAAAATAATCTTCTACCTGTTGGAAAAGTCATGAACCGAGAAATATCCTTCTAATAGATTCAACCATCTATCTATAGCATCTGTATCTATTTGACCCTCAAATATGGGATTGTCAAAATTTACTTGTACCTTAAAAGGAGTCGCACCTCCAGAGTTCGGGCTTTGATGTCAGATCGTCTTTTGGCAAGTCAATGAAGCGATCGTTGAAGGATGTCTACAGGCGAGTTATCCATCATCGCGTTCCTTTGTTTTTTGAGGGCCTCCTCGAGCAATATTTTGATAGGATCTCCTGCTCCCTCATATTTCTTTTCGTACCCCATGGGCATCCGTCGGGGTTTGCGAGGCTGATCTTGCAAAGGTTCCACCAGATTGAGCCCTAACTCCTTATACCCCAACCTCGTTGGGGACATGCAAAGAAAGATCGAGAAAAAGCAGACCGCTCTGATACCACTGATCCAGTTTTATGCAGGAACACAACAGAATAAACATATAACCACAAATAAAAAGACGCAGTGGAAATAACACTTCATTTCATTAATATCAAAGAACTGAAATTTGCTTACAGACAGAATGGAAATAAAACTAGCTAGGGCGTTGGTAGCTATCTCTAAGAAGAGATGTGGCATCTACAGGCCTCTGAAATGAGTTAAAATGAGGCTTGAGGGCCTATTTATTATTTAGAAACAATGGGAAATCCTAAACAACCAAAACCCTAACCCTAGGAGATGAAGCGCCAAAACTATGGGCCCCATTTGGGTAAATTGGTGTTTCAACTTCCCAGGGGCGTAACTTTGGCATACGATCTCTGTTTGATGCGTACCATACCTCGTTAGAAATATATATCCGAGGACTAAAATTTTTGAATGAGAAACATCCATTTATAGACCCATGTTGCTCTTCATTTTCCCAAAAAACGTCGTTTAGGGCCTCAAAACAGCTCCAGAAGTTCAGGACTCGAAAAATTGCTAAAAATAATAAGTTGTGCCAAAACTGAAAAACTGAAAGAGACAATGGTGGGGCCTCAAGTGGAATAGGCAGGTGACCACCAATATCCACCTGGATCAATATGCCCTGTCAAAAACCTTTTCTCCCAAGACTGGTAAACGCGCAGCGCCAAGGCCAAAAAGGAGGCAGAAACATGAAAATTTGGTGGTTTTTTACACTTTTGAGGGACCAATTCTCCTCCAAATTTTCTAAAACTTGCTAGGGTTGATGTCTTCATAATTCTGAACATTATGGTGGTGGCCATTTTTTAATTGGATTCCCTAAAAAAGAGCGCAACACCAGTGACGCTACGTGTTTGGCTTAATTTTTGTGTGCCAAAATTGCCCAAAAATCCAAAAAATGAACCAAAGTGCCAAATGTGCCAAAACTTGTCAAAATTGTGAGGTTACTTGCTGATCAAGGGATTGAGGCATGAATAGACACCTTAACAAGTATGTCTAACCTCTCCTTCTCCTTTTGCTCGGTCAAAGCTGGAATTTTTGCATGGGCTCTTTTGAGCTTGGCCCTTGCAATTTTGTTTCTCATGGCATAGTGTTTTGCCATTTTCTTCTGAATATCATTGTCTTTCTTGGCCTTCTCTAACAAGCTCTCCAGATGTAAATTAGGTCTATCAAGCCATGAATCTCTATCCCTGCTAATCTCAAGGGCAAGTAGCTCACTTGGAGTGAGCTGCTCTGTCAACTCAGCTTCTCTCTGTCTCTCACGAGCTAGAGCTTTATTTAGCCATATTGTCTTTGGCCTCTATCTTGGAGGCTGATCCTCCTCATCGTCATTCTCACCAAATCTGTCCAAGGTCTCCTCCAATAAGGCTTTAGCCCTTTCTACCTCTTTTTTTTCTTTGATGGTCTTTACCTCACTGATAATCTGCTTGGTCTTTAGTTGTTGATTTTCTTGCTCAAGAAAACTAATCACATATTGTGCTCTGCCAATATTAGCTTGAAGTTCACTAATATTTACCTCTTTGCCTCTAATTAATTCACTGGTGATTCTATCCTCATCCTCCTCATCAAGGTCAATCAGCTGAAACTCCTGCTCTGTTTCATGTTTATCCTCTTGCTCCTCAATGATTGGCTCTTTAGAATTTTCCTTGCCCTTGTCTACTTGTTTTGCTGATGAAGAAGGCATGGCCCCTTTCACTCCAAGTGAAGAAAACACATGCCTATGGCCTCTCTGATAGGTCCTGGGAAATGGCTCAACCTCAATCACATTAGCCCAAGTTAACTCAGTATCCTTCTCACTACTTGATGCCTCAGTATCGTGATGTGATGATGAAGGGTTATAAAAAGGTGATGAAGAATGAGCAATATGAGGTGAATGGATCTGACTAAGTGGTGATGTATGAGTAGCAGGTTGAGATGGAGAAGTGGATATGGGAGGATGAGATGATGAATGGATACTCTGCTCATGATGACTAGGTGGGGAAGTGAAAACTTCATTTGCAATGAAAGTGTCCCATGGAATGTTCTTTTGCTCAAGATGATGCATGACTATCATCTTGATAAGGGAATGGTGAAAAAGACTCTAAATTTGATGATTGTAATCCCTCTTTTTCACAATGTATGCCATCTTGTCAATGTTGCAGGAGAGATAGTAAGGTATGTGAAGCATTATGACTCTAGTGAAGTGCATGAGGAGTCGGATATGGTATGAGTAGAGTCGAGAAAACCTCCCCTCATAGGTGAAGCATTTCATGATTATCTTCATCATAGGGATATATCGGTCAAGGAGATGAGAGAAAAGAAAAATGGACTTCTTGTCATCCCTGTATCTAGGTTTGAGGTATGGTTCATAATAGCTTAAATCAAGGTTTCCTTGTTTAAACCATTTCTCTCCCACACTAGGGATCCCTGTAGCAGCTGAAATGGCATTGGTGGACATGGAAAAAGTTACCCCAGCAAGGGTGACCTGCCTATCATGAAGATTTGTGATGAACAACCTTGTCAAAACAGGGTGATACTGAATCTGGTGCACCTTCTCACAAAACTAAAAACTACCAACATGCTTAAAACATGACACAGTGAGACGAGAAGCCATGAGTTGCTTTGTGATTACTGGTTCATATATGTTAATTTTCCCTCCTTTGTGGTCACCTCTTCTTGTATTTGTGCCTCACTAACACCTCTATCCTCCTCTTCAGACATTTTAAATTTTGACTTAGGAAACCCTAGGGTAAACAATGGAATGAGCTGAAGGGAGAAGGAGATGAGATGGCTAGCTTAGATAAATGAAGGGAATGAGTGTGAATGGAAAACTTAGGCCTATGAAAACCCTAGGAATTAACAATGCTCATGACTGATATCTATTTAGGGAGGTGAATAAGGATATGGTGCATGTAAAATGATAATGAAATGGAAACTAGGGTTTCATAAGGAATAACACAGTTCAAATATTTAATGGAAACCAAATATCTTAGAGGCAAGGTGAATTAGTATGCACTTACTGTTTAAAATATCCTTGGAGAAGTTTGGGAGAAGATTGAGATTGATGGAGGTGGTGCAAATATTCACAACCCTCACTGTGCAAGCGTGCAACGCAGCTGGGCAAATGCACAATGCCTCCCTGAGAACACGCAGCGCCAATGTTAATCGCTTTGGTTTTTTTGGGCAAACGTGCAACGCGGCTAGGTAAATGCTCAATGCTGAATCAAACACGCAGCGCCAGTCTAAGAACGCACAACGCCTTGATATTTTTCCTCAAACTGCTCAGAAAATTCAAAATTTCTCCTTTGTTGAAAACTCTTGATGGCTAAATGGCAACAATGACTTGTGTTGAGATGCTTGATAGGCTTTATAGCTTTAGTGGTTTGAAATTTCAATTTGAATCAACCACTTTTCTAATGTTCACTTTTCCTTTGGCACTAATACTCTTTTAATTTTCTGGCTTTTTGGTATTGCAGGTTGATCCAACATGGAGTTTGGCTTTCTTTGCTTTCACTTAGGCCGGATGATTACATGATTACATTTGACAGCTTGGGATTAAATTTATTACATATAAAAACATAAATTTTCATTTGGAAAAAACAAAAATAAATTACATATTTGAATTTTATATCAAAATGACATTTTGATATAAAAATGATTAAACTGAATAAATACAACTTTGAAAGTATAATAATTACATTATGATTATTTTAATTAATCCCTCTCATATATGTGCTGACCTCTTCTGGATGAAGGAGTGACCTTGAGAAATGTAAAACCCTAATGACCTAATGGGACTACTTTTTTTGACCTGACATTTTGAATGAGATTTTGACTTAAAAGACTTTCAAGTGAAAATAGTATTTCCATAAGTGTTGTTATGCTGAAGGAGACATGAGAATGAGTCAGCCAATATGATCTTCTAAGGGAGAATGAAGCTTATTTGACAAGGAAAACCGCCAGTGAACAATTTTATGTCATGACCTAATGGAATGATGAAAAATTTATTCAAAATGGGACACCTAAGATGCACATGCAAAATGTGTTTTAATCCCTGGTGGAAGTATGAAAATACTGACCCTAACACCACCTACCAACGCAACCCATCCTGTTTAAATATTTGTCCTCTATACCTTGTGGATTTATCCAAGGCATGCATGGCTCTTTTGTCCTTCTTTCCTGCTCAATTAATTGCTAAAACCAATCCATTTAAGACATACATGCTAGCCTTCCATGGTTGTAATGAAAGTAATCAAGCTTCCTCCAAATCCCAAGCAATCTCATTCCTCAAACCCTAGAATTTGTGTCCCAATTCTCATGCCTTTTTTTAATTATAATAAAAATAGATGCAGTATTTATAATGGAGGGGCTTAACTAGGGGTTGTCACAAAAAAATATCTCTCATGTGGAATTTTCTCGTGTTTCGTAGCAGTAAAATATGTGTTTGGAGTGGGCTTATGAATGAGGGATGGAAATAGTTTTAGTTCAAAGATCTAAGAAGTGTGTACTCTCGAGGATGATCATCGACAAACAAAATGGTTAAATTCCAAGACCACCCTACAAAATCAAGAATAACAAGGAAGCAGGGGAAGATAAAGTACACTATGTTGACGGAGTTGAGATCTTCTCCTATTTTCCAAAGTTCCTAAACACAAAGAGATAGGGTGAAGTGCATCTTTGTATTGGAGGAAGAGAGTGATCCTCATATAAGAGGGGGAGCGAACCTATATGGAAAAGAAGTGGAAGAGTCGATCCTATCTTAATGGAAATTAAACAATAATGAATACAAAATAAACCATCATACTATCTCTATATGAATGGTATCCATTGAATTGGTGTGATTTACATGAGCTGTTCTAGTGGTCCAAATGACCTAGTTGCTTAGCTTCATTCAGTTCCTGTCCTAGAAGTACCCAAGCTAGTAGTTCAATCTAGTGCAAAAATACGTAAGGGGGACATTAGAGCTTGGAAAAGAAGACAAACTACCACATACCACCACATGACCCAACTTCAACAATGGATCTCAATTTTGCAGTGAGCAAGCAAGAGAATCGACAATGGTTTCCAGAGTAGCATGTTACAAGTCAACAAAGTAGATAACAAAATCGAAGTGCACGCATTTCAGTTTTGTTACTTCGTCTAAAAATCTAATCATAAATACATAAAGTTAAATACGTGTCATTTTTTTCATAGGCTCTAAACATATGATGAAGGCCAATAGGAGATTCGTCCCTTGAAATAGCACCCTCATCGTAATTATTAAATACCAAAAAAAAATACCATCAATCACCATTGTTTTATGAGATGTTCAGAAGAAGACAAAGTTAGAAATCATTTTGGAGAGGAGTTGCTTATGTTGTGTGGTGCTTTCAACTTAATTATCTGCAATGGTTTAGATAGATGGAAAAAGTTTGGGAACTTCACTTGCAACACATATAATGGGGCAAGTGTCGTTGACTATGTTATTGGTTCAGAAAGCTTAATAGAAAGGACAGATGAAGTAAATATTGGAGAGCATATTTGGGACTTAAAATAATATCATAACCCAATTTATATAAAGTTATCTTGGTTAGAAGAAAGACAAAATAGGAGGAAAACCCAATGTTCTCAACAATCGGCATCAAGGGGCAATTTTTTTCTAACACAAGAAAATTGCACTATCTTCAAAACAATGCTGGAGAGATCAATTCAAAAGGAGAAAATTGGTCCCCAAAGCCTCAACAACCATGAGTTAGCAAATATAATCTAGGGTGCACTTGAGAAGTGCAAAAGAGAAAAAAATAGGAAATCAAAATCAAATTGTTTTCCTGTGAATGCATGGTTCGATGATGAGTGAAAAATGGCAAGGAGAACCTTGAAAAAAGGAGAGGAGAAGATGCATGTAAATTTATATAAGCAGATTTTAAAAAGGAAAAAATACGAGTTCATGCAAACAAGGCGAGAATAGTTGATATAACTAGGCAAGAATAACCCAAAAAAAATTTGGCAGGAACTTCAACCAAGGAAGAGACAATTTGAAAATAATATTACAACCGATTAGTGGTTTGACTATGCAAGACAACTCCATGAAAAATAATTAGAGGTTGAGCCTGCTCCCAGGATCAACACAACTATAAAGCTTTTCACAGTACAAGAGGTGGAGGCAGGAATTAAAAAGTTGAAAACAGGGAAGGCAAAGGACTTGGTTGAACTTCAAGCATAATATCTAAAGTGTGGAATGAAAATTCTGGCACCGCACATCATGGAAATATTCAACAACGTCATTCAACAAGGATTCCCAAGGGATTGGACAACTAGTTTAGCAATACTCCTTTTTAAAAGTGGAGACATTAATAATCCTTCCAACTATAGAACCATTATGATCAATCCTCTATTTGCAAAGCTTTTCAGCAAAATGGTAGAAAATCGAATCAGTAAGTGGGTAGAAGTACAAGAAAAGAGGGCAAAAGGGAAAGCAAGTTTTCGGCCAAAGCATTCTACAATAGATCATGGTATTACACTAGACACATTGTTGAAAATGTTTGGGAGGACAAAGAAGAAGTATTTTGTTACTTTTTTGACTTCAAAAATGCATTTGACATGGTCCCTAGAGATAAGTTGTGGCATAGAATTGATGAACTTGAAATTCCTTTACAATATAGAGTTGTTGTCCATAGGCTTTATGAGGAGGTGAAAGTCAGAACTAGAACTTCAGTAGGCATTTCATAAAGTTTTAGAAGTGACATAAGAGTCAAGCAAAGTTTCTCTTTATCCCCTACACTTTTTGGTTTATATATTGACAAATTGGAAGAGTGGCTAAATATGCAAGGTGGGGATGGTGTTCGATTGGGGGAGTTTGTGATAAAGCTTCTTCTATATACCGATGATCTTGTACTGGTTGCTAAATCACCCCATGGATTATAGATGCACCTATATGCCCTTGAGCATTTTTGTAAAGCAGTGGGGATGCAAGTCAATACCAGTAAGACCAAAATAATGATTTTCTCTAATAAAAGGAAGCAAAGTCAGCATACGTGCTTCTTTGAAGGCAACATTCTTGAAGAAGTAAATGAATACAAATGCCTCGAGATCGATTTCAACAACAAGCTTAATTGGGAGGATTGCAAAAAGAAAATAATTTTAGGAGGGTGGAAAGCATTATATGCACTTCAAAACAGATGTAGAGAGGCAGATTTATGGGATTGGAACACGATTAAAGTGCTTTTTGGACTCCTAGTTTGTCTAGTGATATTATATGGGTGTGAATTGTTTCAAAATGGAAACAAATTGAGAAAATCCAAAAACGCTTGATCACGAGCAACTTCAAAATAAAAAGTTCGGTTCCTTATGAGATAATGTTGAGTGAAACAGGAGCAACTCCCATCGAAGAAATTACTATGGTGCATCTTATAAGGTATCTAAAAAGAATTGGGCAAATGGGAGGAGGTAAATGGTCGAAAGTTATTTTCAATGAAGGCACGAGTGAAAGAAAGAAATCATGGATGAGGCACAACAACAAATGGATGCAAAAATTGAATATTTACGTCAATGCATATCCCACAAATAACAAGGAGTTAAAGAATTTTGTGTGCTGGAGAAGTTTCGTAAGGGTATATGAGGAAAAGAGTTGGGTAGAAAGAAAAGTACTATGTTCAGGAATTCAACCCCACTTGTCATCTCCAACAAAAAGATTACATTGGAGCTAGCATTTCGTGGAGAGCAAAGATTCTTATTCTTCAATTAAGAACTAACTCACATCTACTTCGGTGTGAAAAGAGACGGTGGAAGAGACCTAAAGAAGCTTGGGAAGAACGGGTGTGTACTTTTTGCACTTGTAGGGGAGTGGAATCGGAAAAGCATTTCATTTGGGAATGGATGCTTAAATGCTTTCAAAGACATCAGAGACAGTTATGGCAGTATGTTAGCATCAATTCTGTGGCATTGCCTTTTCAATGAGGAGGCTATTAAAAAGTTGGGTCGGCTCATCATCAAATTGAATAAGAAAAAGATTGAATTACAAAAGAAAAAAAACAGGAAAAAAACAAAAAAGATAATAGTCCCATAAACTATTTTTAATCTAGTGAACATTAAAATATCATTCATTCAACAAAAATATATATATATATATATATATATTTATTATGTGGTATCCATCCAATTGCTAGCAGAGGCTTCTCAAAAGCTTGCTTGTTGTCCTCAACGGGCAGTCTTGGCCTTGTTAAGTTTCTCCGAACACTGCTTTCTGTGAACCCAACTGTGAACCCCTACACGAACCTATTGAAGCTTCACGCAACTGACGGCCTTTTCAACGGCATACCTCGCCTTTACACGGCCTGGGCGTCCCTTACTTGTTTCGCGAACCTCGGGCGAACTTATGGCGAAATTTCAAGCAATGCAAGTATCTTAACAACAAATTTAAACACAGAGTACTTAAATTTGGAATTGATGATACAAGAATCTCTCTTTATTGATAAGCAGAATGCTTCACAATCAGATTACAGACTTTATGGATTCAGATCTGTATAAGAGATCGACTGTGATGGCTTTTACTGGACTTATGATACTCACGAATGAGCGATCTTTACCAGAGGCTTCCTGGCCGAATCATAGACTCTGTCTCAGAGCTAATAACACACAGACATATAATTACAGACTCAATCTCAGAACTGGCCACTTTAGGTTCTAATGTATGCTGAGCACATACACCCGCAGGCTTCTTAGTTCTCCTAAGGACTGTGAGTTTAAACTCCGTGATGCAAGTAGATCGCAATAACTTGCGCAGATGCAGAGCAGGGAGCCAATGTCGGACTCAAAAACACACTAATGCAAAATACTCAAACTCCAAATGTCGATGGTTACAAATGAGTCTTACCCCTCCTTATATAGAATGGAGAGGGGGACCAGCATTTCTGAAAACCGTCGGATTATTGACACTTGGCAGTAGGATCATCGTTTTCGGGTAACACATAACGTGACATCCGCACGGAGATCCGAACTACCGACAAAATTTAGTGATAGTGGGTGAGTGTACACTGTGGATACCTTACAAGGCCCACGAGGAATCAAAATTATTGATATACAGAGTGGATGCTTTTCGGACAGAGGAAAAGCCCACGAGAAAACTCTGTCACAATAGACCCGTGACCAGGTACCATTATTACACTGGGAAAACCTTTTTAGTGGGGCTTCCGAGGACCACTTGTACTGGTTGATGTTGCCACTACAGGAGGATCCACGATCGTGATACCAGGATATCTCAATCCGTAAAACTCATCGTCCCATGCCTTTGTGTAGATTCGTCGGACGATCATGGGCTTATTGAGGACGATCTGGTGCTTGATCTTGGTCATGACGAGCCATTGATAATGCATCTGCATGTATGAATTCAAGATAGGATTCACCATTTTGTATTCTAGATTTCCAATTTCTCCTACTTTCTGACATGGATAGTGGAAGCATTCCCCGGCTGGTCCTTCGATACAGTCTCTACAAAACCTACGACAGTAAGTTTCATAAAAATTCGGATCCATGCTATAAGGACTTACACCATAATGATGCCACCAATTAGATAACCAGGGTACAACAGGTTCTCTTGAATTTATCCATGTAGGGGCAAACTTTAATTTTGTGTAATGGGTCTCATCCCGTCCATCTTTATTTAGAAGATCCCACCACAGTCTTTGATATCCTGCAAAATCATAAACAGTATCAGGAAACAAAAGAGTTGGATTATTATCCGGCCAAGTTTGAAATTTTCCAGCTGTATACTGGCCAGGGTTCCTTGTTCTGTCTCCTCCACCAGTACATATGACAGAGAGGTCCCAAAAATCTTGGGAGAGTGATCGCTCTGCTTCTTCTAAAGCTGCCATGCTGTGTGAATACATTATGTCATGTATCCACCTACTACCCTTAGGGTACACTCTCCTTCCAGGTACCAAGTGCTGAAGATCATTATGACTTTGAAGGTTTGCATCAAGCACTTGTGTACTTCGGAGTTGCCAAGTTGGCCTCCATTTTTCTGCATATACAGGCCATGATTC
The DNA here is from genome assembly GCA_034641835.2 of Pinus albicaulis. NCBI lineage: Eukaryota > Viridiplantae > Streptophyta > Pinopsida > Pinales > Pinaceae > Pinus > Pinus albicaulis. Next base: position 1,370,348,658 of record CM076572.1, on the reverse strand, counting down.
CTCATCAGGAATGTATCTGATTTCTTCTCTCTGGTTGGCCTGATTCCACTCTGTGAGAATGACCATAACATGTATTTCTTCCTTTTCAGGGTCACTTCTCTGTTCTTGGTGCTGGAGATATTCTCTGCTTAAAAATTCTGGAATACAATTTTCAGAACCCCTAATATGTTCAACTTTGAAATTAAAATATGCAAACAGAGCTTGCCATCTAGCAAACTTTGCATCTTCTGGGTTCTTTATTGCTTTGGTCAAAACCTTTTCCAGGGCTTTTGCATCAGTTCTGAGCAGAAAATATTTATTAGCCAAATGGATAGAAAAATTTCTAATGCAATTCCAGGCTGCCTTTACCTCTTTCTCAATAGGAGCATAGTTTAATTCAGCCTTGCTCCATACTCCTGAAACAAACTGCACAACCTGTTCTTGTTCTTTCGAACTATCTTCCTTTGGCTTTTGCTTGAGCACACCTCCCCAACCTATGTTGCTTGCATCTGTTTCAACAATTTTAAAGGCATTATCATCAGCAACATACAAGATAGGGAGGTTACGAACCTTGGATTTTATTTCTCTTACTGCTTCAGTGTGCTTTTCTGTCCAAGGCTTCAGATTCTTTCTGAGTCTCTGGTTGAGCAGAGACCTTTCGAGAGCGCATGACAGATAGAAATTGCTCACATAATTTAAACAACCCAAAAACCTCTGCAACTGAGTTTTATCCATTATGACATCAGGAAACTTGTCAGCAAACTCTAGTGCATGGTGCTGAAGAGCAATTTGACCATTCTCAATTTCATGCACTAAAATTTTGATTTTAGTCTTGTAGAGTTTCATTTTCTTCTTGCTCAAGACTAAACCATTTCTCTGGACCAACTTCATGAAGATCTTCAAATGTTTGAAGTGGTCTTGCAAATTCTTGGAAAAAATTAACAGATCATCTATATAGGCAAGTAACCAATCATCATAGGGCTTAAATATGGAGTCCATTACCTTCTAGAATTTAGAAGGTGCATGTTTCAAGCCGAATGGCATGACATTCCACTCGTAGTGTCCATGGGGAACACTGAAGGCAGTCTTCCATCTATCATCTTCTGCAATAGCAACTTGCCAGAAGCCTGACTTTAAATCAAACTTAGAAAATACTTTGGCTCCTGAAATTCTTTTCATCAGATCACCTTTATGGGGGATCAGATAAGTATCATCTGCTAGAACATTGTTCAGAGGTTTGTAATTTATTACCAGTCTGGGGACTCCTCTGAGTTGTTCACTTCTTTTGTTGACATAGAACCCATAGCAGTTCCAAGGGCTGCTCGATTCTCTGATGAGCTTCTTCTGAAGAAGCTGTTCAATCTCCTTTTGGCAGAGTTGTCTGTGTTCAACAGACATGGAGATGGCTCTATACTTACAAGGTCTGCCAGTATATCCTTCCTTGTAAGGTAGCTCAATACTATGCTGCTTTCGGTGCCAAAAGGCATTGGGCTCTTCTGAGCAGCATGTTTCTTCAAATTCTCTCTGAATTTCAGAGATTCTTTTCTGGATAGCTGGAGAACTCAATTGTTCTTCAATTCTTATTGTGTTCTTGTGATCCTTGAGTTCTTCTAGGCTTTTTACAGCTGTTTGAAGTTTTTCTTCTTTTGCCTGCATGGCCTGAACCATGGGTGAAATTCTGGGTCTGGAGGTATATGGCAGTTCAATTCTTTCTCCAGAAATGGTGATAAAATATCCTGCAGATTTGTCAGGAAATCTAAAAGACCCATGTGGTTCTACTGCTGCTAGAAAAATATTTCCCAAAATACAGTCTACTGGAATATCAGAAACTGCAAAGGAAAGCTTCACACATTTTGAATCAAAACGTACAGCAGCTTTGGCAACTTCAAACTTCAACTGTTTTGTTCCTAATCCCATGACTTCCTTTTCAGATGTAGTCCAATATCTTGATGGGATTATGTGTTTAAAAACAAGGTTAATATCGGATCCAGAGTCTATGAGTGCAATAACCTTGTACACATGACCAGCAACACAAAGATTTACCTTCACATGGTGTTGTTGGTATTGGATGGCGAGGACCTGCATATCCCCGATTTCACTGAAACCAGCTGAAGGATCAAACTTGCCTGTTGCAAACTGAACTTCAGTCTTTGGAGTAGAGTGCAGCGTATAATTTATCTGTCTGCCTGAAATAGTTGTAGAAGAGGAGGCGGCTGGCTGTTGAGCTTGAGATTTCACGACAGAAATTTCATTTTTCATGCTGCGGATTTCAGTTTTTAAGTCATGTATCTCCTTGCTCACCTCCCCCAAAGTGAGGTTACGAGCTTTGTTAGAAGTATGCTGGAGATACGATTTAGTGTTTCTTTCATAAGAAGCTTCAACAAAAGTGGGCTTCTTAGAAGAACTGGATGAAGAACTGGAAGAACCAGGAAGATTCTTCATGTAGGCTGCAAGGAGGGCATTTTGTGATCACCTCTCCATGGTTCACTTGAGCAAAAAACTTGAGATCATCATCGACTTGGGCCAGTGAGGATTATTGAGGAAGTTCTTCTTCAACGTAAGAGGGGTTCTAATCGACTCGTAACAATGGCAGCATTCTGGAATGAACAATTACAATACATATTGACTTGTTCCTCGGAAGAGGAGGAGGAATAGTCAGAAGAAGAGGAAAAGGACTGCTCAGCATGTTGTTGGATTGAGAGATGCTGAGGGCGATTTGTACAATCTGTTGTTTTATGGAATGTGGAATGACAGTGTGCACATTTAGGTTCTTTTTTAACAGTTTGACTATTAGATGGCTGTTTGTTTTTAGCAGATTTATTACCAAGGCCTCTTTTAGATTCAAGGGCGGAAGGACACAGATTAGAAGTATGCCCAGGTTGACCACAGAGCCAAGAGACAATTTCTTTCATTCTATTCAGTTTGGTATCTTTAGGACGGATATCATGGGGCTGATAGTAATGAGTATTGGGCTTATACCTTGAAGATCTTCTTCTTTCTTTTGGCCTTATGCTCTCTTTAGGCCTTCTGAGTTCTCGTCTTTTTCCTGAACTTAGTCTATAGGTGGAGGCTTTACTTCTTTTGTAAGCCTTCTTTGCTTGTCTCTTATGCTTTCTGCGATGCACCAAAGGATCATCAACTGTTATACCATATCTACCGCAAAAAGACTTAGTACCGGGAAGCCTATTTAATTTATCTATAGACTTTTGCATCTTTGAACTGGTACACAAAGAGATCAAGACTTTAGTGATTGTAGAATAAATATCTCCCCAAAGATAGACTTCGAGAGGTAGGGGAAATGCTTCTTGGAGTTTCAGAATATCTACCAACTTAGATGGTAGAGCTGCAAGATAGACTTGTTTCCACAGGATGTTCTTTGGATCTTTTACCAAGAATATTCTTGCAATCCAATCTCTGTGGAAATCTTCATACTGATTAATATTATTACATTTCAAATTCATCAGTATCAATTCATTCTTATCTGTGACCGCAAATTCTGCCAATAAGTCAGATTCGCGTGGTTCAGAAAAGGTCAGTACTTAATCCATCTCTCTTTACAAATGGATTCATCTATGTCAAAGTCTGTCTCTTACAGAGAACTAGAAGAGAAAGATAGAGCTCAACAAAACCCATTACGAGATATGTTTGCCAGTAGTAGCAGTAAAGTCATAAATGAGTCTGATCATCTCTATGAAGAGGTTGAGCCCCAAGCTAGATGGGTTTTGCCCAGAATATCCGCCTCACAAGTCTATAGTGACCTAGGTGTCTAGCACTTGAAAGCAGCCACTAGGATCACCATCAAAGAGTCAGTCAGCTCTATAGAAGAAAATTCAGAACGTGTACAGTTAATTCCTATTCTAAATCCCAAAGAACTCCAAGCTGAAGCTAGAAAGCTGGGAACCCAATTTTTGCATTTGGGTTGTGTGCGTGTTGGTATTCATGCATTAGTGCATCCGGGTGTTGATGCATATGTGTTAGCTACTGTAAGGGATCTAACACATAATAAATATACAGATTCTTTGATTGGAGGAATTGTTGCTCCATTGTCAAATGGACCAGTATGGTTTGATTGTTACCCAAAATTTTCGGTATCAATCACAGATGAAACTTTGGCAGACATATTATAGCTTCAAATCCAAACCATGGGATTTGACATGAGGAAGAAGAGACAAAACATTGCCATTCAGTTTCGCGGTTGTTTTCGCCATACCTCCACAATGTTTCCTACAGTCCTGCATGCACCTAGCAGAGATTCAAAAACCAGTGTAGTTGTCCTAACTGATCCCAAGAATCAGAAGATTGAACATCAGGCCATAAAATGGGAAGATCTGACTTTCCCAGAACACTGGACAATCCCTAATCCTAAACCTCTTGCTGTGCAAAAAATATCTTCAGCCAACATCACAGAGAATCAATCCTCTGCTATCCTGTCTTTTCCCCGAAGGTCAACTATTGACAGAAGAAGGATTGAAGAAGAATGTAAAAAGTCTCCCAGATATATTTCTTCAGAATGTATAGATACTAGTTGTAGTTCTATCGTTTCAAACTGTAGTCATGTTGCTTTGTTTGAATTTTCTCAGTTTGTAAATTTCCAGCCCCTGAGTGTCCAATGTCCACAATGCAGTCAGCATGTCAATTTGCAGAGTTTAGCCTATGCAGTTCTTCATAAGAACCATAATAATAGGACTGGAGAAGCCCCACCTACGTCTTCTACCCAACCATGTCCTAATCCAAAATGCTCTGAAATTCCATTCCCTCATGAGGACGAGCATGTTCTTATGATGCATCTTGCACCTACTCTAGAAGAAGAAGATCCAAGGCTAACCTCAATCTATATGAACATGAGACCTACAAATAGCCCAAAGTATGGATTGGGTTATATTGAACAAGCAGACAAGCTGATCCCTAAATGTAGATTCAGAGATCTTCCTCCAGAATGTAAAAGACCATCAGTACCTGAGATCCATAAGTTTTATACTTTGATGGATGGTTGTCCTAAAAACCAGATCCCTGCTCAGTGGATGAAGCAGATGATAAATTGGGATCTATTCACCCATCCACAGGCTGATGAGTTTGCAATAGCTTTCCCTAAGGAAGAAAAGATGAAAATGGCTAATGAATGGAAAGCTTATATGGAAGAAGAGAATGTCTAGATTTCATTTTACTGATGGAAAAAGAAAATGGAGTCTGATGTAGTTTTGATGGCAGATTCAGTTGCCTCTTCTTCACATTCCTGGACTGCACCAGATGGCAGTAAAATTGAGACCCATTCTACCTACCCTCCTTTCAAGAGCATAGTCCTTGGTGAAGGGCAGAATTCAGTACATGCATATCCTCTGGGTCAGAAAGATAATGTAGCAGTAGGAACAGACGGTAGAATTCAGAAAGTTTCTGAGCAGATAAATTGGACTAACACTGCTTTGACGAGTCTTGAGAAAAATGTTTCAAAAACTTCCCTGGTCAAAGATCAAATAGATTCAGTTCAAGTTTATGTAAATGATGTACATAGAGTTTTAAATTCAGTTCACTGTGATTTGCAAGTAGTAAGACATATTTCTGAGAAATCTTTTGATAAGTTTGATGATGTGGAAAGTTGTATAATAGAACAATCTATTTCCACATGGGAGTCAGTTTCTAATCTGTCTGACAAGTTTGACAGATTAAATTTGAAGAAAGCTAGCAAGCCTATTTCGGCTTCATTTTTGACCAAGGGAAAGAGTATACATCCACATGAGATAGAAAGCCTTGTGTCTCAGTTTCCTCATCTATTTCCTAAAGAAGTGCCACAGCTGCCTCATTCCCCTGAGCCAGAAGAAAAATATGAGAAAATAACCATAGCCACTGCTCTTGAAATCTCAGATTCTGAGAAACATGATTTCCCTATTTATGAACCTTTGGAACCTCAGTTTACCAAACCTGCAGCTCCTGATCTATATGGTGCAGGAAAGATTCCACCAAGAGAGACTTCCCATGAAGGAAGTCATAAAGAATGGAACATTGATGGGTTGTCTGCATCACAGATTAGGAAAATGCTTGATCAAATGATCATTGAATATAAACTGATGTGTGTGGAAGGGAAAAATGAAATTGAAGCATGTAAGACACTAATACAGTGTTTTACGGGTACTTTGGCTAGATGGTGGGAGTTAGAATCGTCCCCTGTTATGTTAGATAAGATAGAGAAAGAAGTTCTCAAGGATGAACAGGGTGATATAATGTTTAATCCAGATGGCACAGCTATGAATAATATGATTGGTGCATTAACAGCACTGATCCAGGAACATTTCTGTGGTGCAGAATTTGTGGTCACAGATAAGAATGAATTGATACTGATGAATTTGAAATGTAATAATATTAATCAGTATGAAGATTTCCACAGAGATTGGATTGCAAGAATATTCTTGGTAAAAGATCCAAAGAACATCCTGTGGAAACAAGTCTATCTTGCAGCTCTACCAGCTAAGTTGGTAGATATTCTGAAACTCCAAGAAGCATTTCCCCTACCTCTCGAAGTCTATCTTTGGGGAGATCTTTATGCTACAATCACTAAAGTCTTGATCTCTTTGTGTACCAGTTCAAAGATGCAAAATTCTATAAATAAATTAAATAGGCTTCCCGGTACTAAGTCTTTTTGCGGTAGATATGGTATAACAGTTGATGATCCTTTGGTGCATCGCAGAAAGCATAAGAGACAAGAAAAGAAGGCTTACAAAAGAAGTAAAGCCTTCACCTATAGACTAAGTTCAGGAAAAAGACGAGAACTCAGAAGGCCTAAAGAGAGCAGAAGGCCAAAATAAAGAAGAAGATCTTCAAGGTATAAGCCCAATACTCATTACTATCAGCCCCATGATATCCGTCCTAAAGATACCAAACTGAATAGAATGAAAGAAATTGTCTATTGGCTCTGTGGTCAACTTGGGCATACTTCTAATCTGTGTCCTTCTGCCCTTGAGTCTAAAAGAGGCCTTGGTAAGAAATCTGCTAAACAAAAACAGCCATCTACTAGTCAGACTGTTAAACAAGAACCTAGATGTGCACACTGTCATTCCACATTCCATAAAACAGCAGATTGTAAAAATCGCCCTCAGCATCTCTCAATCCAACAACATGCTGAGCAGTCCTTTTCCTCTTCTTCTGACTATTCCTCCTCCTCTTCTGAGGAACAAGTCAATATGTATTGTAATTGTTCTGACTCAGACGCCTGCCATTGTTCTGAGTCTGATTCTGACTCCTTCTCTTCTGCTGAAGAAGAACTTCCTCATGTCCTCATGGCCCAAGTCGATGATGATCTCAAGCTTTTTGCTCAAATTCGAGCCATGGAGGAAGGTGATCTCAAAGCTGCCCTCCTTGCAGCCTACATGAAAAATCTTCCTGGTTCTTCCAGTTCTTCATCCAGTTCTTCTAAGAAGCCTACTTTTGTTGAAGCTTCTTATGAAATAAACACTAAATCGTATCCCCAGCATAATTCTAACAAAGCTCGTAACCTCACTTTGGGGGAGGTGAGCAAGGAGATACATGACTTAAAAACTGAAATCCGCAGCATGAAAAATGAAATTTCTGTCCTGAAATCTCAAGCTCAACAGCCAGCCGCTTCCTCTTCTATAGCTACTTCAGGCAGACAGACAAATTATACGCTGCATTCTACTCCAAAGACTGAAGTTCAGTTTGCAACAGGCAAGTTTGATCCTTCAGCTGGTTTCAGTGAAATCGGGGATATGCAAGTCCTCGCTATCCAATACCAACAACACCATGTGAAAGTAAATCTTTGTGTTGTTGGTCACGTCTACAAGGTTATTGCACTCATAGATTTTGGATCAGACATTAACCTTGTTTCTAAGCATATAATCCCATCCAGATATTGGACTACATCTGAAAAAGAAGTCATGGGATTAGGAATTAAGCAATTGAAGTTTGAAGTTTCCAAAGCTGCTGTATGTTTTGATTCAAAATGTGTGAAGCTTTCCTTTGTAGTTTCTGATATTCCAGTAGACTGTATTTTAGGATATATATTTTTAGTAGCAGTTGAGCCACATGGGTCTTTCAGATTTCCTGACAAATCTGCAGGGTATTTCATTACCATCTCTGGAGAAAGAATTGAATTGCCATATATTTCTAGAACCAGAATTTCACCCATGGTGCAAGCTGTGCAGGTAAGAGAAGAAAAACTTCAAACAGCTGTGAAAACCCTGGAAGAACTCAAGGATCACAAGAATATAATCAGAATCGAAGAAAAATTGAATTCTCCAGCTATCCAGAAAATAATCTCTGAAATTCAGAGAGAATTTGAAGAAACATGCTGCTCAGAAGAGCCCAATGCCTTTTGGCACCGAAAGCAGCACAGTATTGAGCTACCTTACAAGGAAGGATATACTGGCAGACCTTGTAATTCTAGAGCCATCTCCATGTCTGTTGAACACAAACAACTCTGCCAAAAGGAGATTGAACAGCTTCTTCAGAAGAAGCTCATCAGGGAATCCAGCAGCCCTTGGAACTGCTATGGGTTCTATGTCAACAAAAGAAGTGAACAACTCAGAGGAGTCCCCAGACTGGTAATAAATTACAAACCTCTGAACAATTTTCTAGCAGATGATACTTATCCAATCCCCCATAAAGGTGATCTGATGAGAAGAATTTCAGGAGCCAAAGTATTTTCTAAGTTTGATTTAAACTCAGGCTTCTGGCAAGTTGCTATTGCAGAAGATGATAGATGGAAGACTGCCTTCAGTGTTCCCCATGAACACTACGAGTGGAATTTCATGCCATTCGGCTTGAAACATGCACCTTCTAAATTCCAGAAGGTAATGGACTACATCTTTAAGCCCTATGATGATTGGTTACTTGCCTATATAGATGATCTGCTAATTTTTTCCAAGAATTTGTAAGACCACTTCAAACATTTGAAGATCTTCATGAAGTTGGTCCAGAGAAATGGTTTATTCTTGAGCAAGAAGAAAATGGAACTCTGCAAGACTAAAATCAAATTTTTAGGGCATGAAATTGAGAATGGTCAAATTTCTCTTCAACACCATGCACTAGAGTTTGCTGACAAGTTTCCTGATGTCATAATGGATAAAACTCAGTCGCAGAGGTTTTTGGGTTGTTTAAATTATGTGAGCAATTTCTATCCGTCATGCGCTCTCGACAGGTCTCTGCTCAACCAGAGACTCAGAAAGAATCCGATGCCTTGGACAGAAAAGCACACTGAAGCAGTAAGAGAAATAAAATCCAAGGTTCGTAACCTCCCTATCTTGTATGTTGCTGATGATAATGCCTTTAAAATTGTTGAAACAGATGCAAGCAACATAGGTTGGGGAGGTGTCCTCAAGCAAAAGCCAAAGGAAGATAGTCCGAAAGAACAAGAATAGGTTGTGCAGTTTGTTTCAAGAGTATGGAGCAAGGCGGAATTAAACTATGCTCCTATTGAGAAAGAGGTAAAGGCAGCCTGGAATTGCATCAGAAAGTTTTCTATCAATTTGGCTAATAAATATTTTCTGCTCAGAACTGATGCAAAAGCCCTGGAAAAGGTTTTGACCAAAGCAATAAAGAACCCAGAAGATGCAAAGTTTGCTAGATGGCAAGCTCTGTTTGCATATTTTAATTTCAAAGTTGAACATATTAGGGGTTCTGAAAATTGTATTCCAGAATTTTTAAGCAAAGAATATCTCCAGCACCAAGAACAGAGAAGTGAGCCTGAAAAGGAAGAAATACATGTTATGGTCATTCTCACAGAGTGGAATCAGGCCAACCAGAGAGAAGAAATCAGATACATTCCTGATGAGGAATCATGGCCTGTATATGCAGAAAAATGGAGGCCAACTTGGCAACTCCGAAATACACAAGTGCTTGATGCAAACCTTCAAAGTCATAATGATCTTCAGCACTTGGTACCTGGAAGGAGAGTGTACCCTAAGGGTAGTAGGTGGATACATGACATGATGTATTCACACAGCATGGCAGCTTCAGAAGAAGCAGAGCGATCACTCTCCCAAGATTTTTGGGACCTCTCTGTCATATGTACTGGTGGAGGAGACAGAACAAGAATATATTATAAGTCTTTTACCATAAACAGAACAAGGAACCCTGGCCAGTATACAGCTGGAAAATTTCAAAGTTGGCCGAATAATAATCCAACTCTTTTATTTCCTGATATTGTTTATGATTTTGCAGGATATCAAAGACTGTGGTGGGATCTTCTAAATAAAGATGGACGGGATGAGACCCATTACACAAAATTAAAGTTTGCCCCTACATGGATAAATTCAGAGTCCCGTCAGAATCAAGAATAATTCAGGTCACAGCAAGTCCTTATAGCATGGATCCGAATGCAGCAGGGCCACTTCATAGGTTTGTTGCATGTATCTTCGACGAAATGGGAATGCTTCCACTATCCATGTCAGAAAGTGGGAGAAATTGGCAATCTAGAATACAAACTGGTGAATCCTATCTTGAAGTCCTACATGCAGATGCATTATCAATGGCTTGTCATGACTAAGATCAAACACCAGATCGTCCTCAATAAACCCATGATCGTCCGACGAATCTACACAAAGTCATGGGATGACGAGTTTTACGGATTGAGATATCCTGGTATCACGATCGTGGATCCTCCTGCAGCGGCAACATCAACCAGTACAAGTGGTCCTTGGGAGCCCCACTAAAAAGGTTTTCCTAATGTAATAATGGTACCTAGTCACGAGTCTATTGTGACAGAGTTTTCTCGTGGGCTTTTCCTCTGTCCGAAAAGAATCCACTCTGTATATCAATAATTTTGATTCCTAGTGGGCCTTGTAAGGTATCCACAGTGTACACTCACCCACTATCACTAAAGTTTGTCAGTAGTTCGGATCTCCGTGCGGATGTTACGTTATGTGTTACCCGAAAACGATGATCCTACTGCCAAGTGTCAATAATCCGACGGTTTTCGGAAATGCTGGTCCCCCTCTCCATTCTATATAAGGAGGGGTAAGGCTCATTTGTAACCATCGGCATTTGGAGTTTGAGTCTTTTGCATTTGTGTGTTTTTGAGTCCGAGTTTTGCTCCCTGCTCTGCATCTGCGCAAGTTATTGTGATCTGCTTGCATCACGGAGTTTGAACTCACAGTCCTTAGGAGAACTGAGAAGCCTGCGGGTGTATGTGCTCGGCATACATCAGAACCTAAAGTGGCCAGTTCTGAGATTGAGTCTGTAATTATATGTCTATGTGTTATAGCTCTGAGACAGAGTCTGTGATTCGGCCAGGAAGCCTCTGGTAAAGATCGCTCATTCGTGAGTATCATAAGTCCCGATAAAAGCCATCACAGTCAATCTCACGAAAAAAGAGTATTGAATCCATATGTACGCAATACGATTATGAAACGATACATTGTCAATAAAGAGAGATATTTTGTCTATCAATTCCGCATTTGCGTCCGCATTGCTACTTGCATATGTGTTATTGTTGTTTAGATATATTTTGTTCTTGAAAGTTTGCCATAAGTTCGCTCGAGTTCGCCGAAAAAGCCGGGGACACCAAGGTCGTATGAAGGCGAGTGAAGCCGTGTGAAAGGCCGCTAGTTGCGTGAAGGTTCAATAGGTTCGTGGGTTCACATAAGAACAAGAAAGAAACCAAGCAAGGCCAAGTACGATCGGTTGACAACGGCAAGCAAGCTTGTTAAGAAGCCTCTCTTCTTCACGTCCTGATTGCACCGGATAGCGATAAAATTGAGACCCATTCTACCTACCCTCCTTTCAAAAGTATTGTCCTTGGCGAAGGCAAAATTCGGTACATGCATATCCTTTGGGTCAGAAAGATAATGCAGCAATAGGGACGGTAGAATTCAAAAAGTCTGCGAAGCGGATAAATTGGACTAACATTTGCTTTGACGGGTCTTGAGAAGAATGTTGCAAAGCGCACTCTGGTTAAAAGATCGAGATTGATTAATTAAGAGTTTGCAGTGGCGAATGTACATAGAGTTTTAAATTCAGTTCAGTGTGATTTGCAATTAGGGTTAGACACATTTATGAGAAATCTTTTGATAAATTTGATGATGTGGAAAGTTGTATAATAGAGCGAGTCTATTTCCACGAATTCGAGTTTCTAATATGTCGACAAGTTTGACGATTAAGTTTGGAAAACTAACAAACCTATTAAGCCATTTTTTGACCAAGGGAAAGAGTATCCATCCACATGAGATAGAAAGCCCTGTGTCTCGGTTTCCTCATCTCTTTCCTAAAGAAAGTGCCACAGTGCCTCATTCCTACGAGCCTAAGCCGGAAGAAAAATGCGGAAAATAACCTTACCCACTGCTCTTCGAAATCTCGGTTAAGAAAAACATGCTTTTCCTATTTATGAACCCATACGGAACCTCGAGTTTACCAGACTGTGGCTCACCGACCTATATGGTGCCGAGAAGATTCCGCCAGAGAGACTTTCCATGAAAGGAAGTCATAAAGAATGGAACATTGATGGGTTGTACGCATCACGGATCGGGCAAATGCTTGATGAATGATCATTGAATATAAGGCGATGTGTGTGGAAGGGAAAAGTGAAATTGAAGCATGTAAGACACTAATTCGATGTTTCTGGTGCTACGGCTAGATGGTGGGAGTTAGAGTCATCCTGGTATGTTAGATAAGATGGAGAAAGAAGTTCTCAAGGATGAATAGGGTGATATAATGTTTAATCCGGATAGCACGGCCATTGAATAATATGATTGGACGTGCCCGGCGTGATCCGGGAAACATTTTACGTGGTGAAGAATTTGTGATCCTGGAGATAAGAATGAGTTGATGTGATGAATTTGAAATGTAATAATATTAATCGGTATGAAGATTTCACCAGGCGGATTACAAGAATATTTCTTGGTTAAGGACCCCAAAGAACATCCTGTGAAACAAGTCTATCTTGCGGCTCTACCATCTAAGTTGGTAGATATTTTGAAACTCAAGAAGCATTTCCCTTACCTCTTAGAAGTCTATCTTTGGGGAGATCTTTATGCTACAATTACTAAAGTCTTGATCTCTTTGTGTACTAGTTTAAAAGATGCAAAAGTCTATCGATAAATTAAATAGGCTTCACGGTACTAAGTCCTTTTGTGGTAGATATGGTATGTGATTGATGATCCTTTGGTACATCAGAAAGCATAAGAGACAAGCAAGAAGGCTTACAAAAAGAATTAAAGCCTCCACCTACGAAATTTGAGTTTAGCAAGAGACGAGAACTCGGAAGGCCTAGAGAGCGAGAAAGGCCACGAAAAAAGAAGATCTTCAGAGTATAATCCCAATACTCATTACTATCGGCCCCATGATATCATCTAGAAGTGCCAAGGTGAATATAATGAAAGAAATTGTACGATGGCTGTGGTCAGCACGGGCATACTTCTAATGTTGTGTCCTTCCGCCTTGAATCTAAAAGAGGCCTTGGTAAAATGCACTTTAAAACGAAACTGACCATCTACTAGTCGGTACATTAAACGAGAGTGCTAGATGTGCACATTGTCATTCCATTCCATAAAACAACGGATTGTACAAATCGCCCTCGGCACATCTCTCAATCCAACAACATGCGAGAAATCTCACCCTCTTCTTCGACTATTCCTCCTCCTCTTGAGGAACAAGTCAATATGTGTATTGTAATTATTCGACTCGGATACTGCCATTGTTCTAAGTCGATTAAGTGACTCCTTCTCTGCAACGAAGAAGAACTTCCTCATATCCTCATGGCCCAATTGATGATGATCCTCACGCTTTGCTCAAATTCGAGCCATGGAGGAAGGTGATCTCAAAGGCTGCTCTCCTTGCGACATACATGAAGAACCTTCTGGTTCTTCCAGGTCTTCATCCGGTTCTTCTAAGAAGCCCACTTTTATTGAAGCTTCTTATGAACGCAACACGAAGCTCGTATCCTCGGCATAATTCTAACAAAGCTGACAACCTCACTTTGGGAGAGGTGGGCAAGGAGATACATGATTTAAAAAGCGAAATCATGACATGAAAAATGGAAATTTCTGTATCACGAAATCACAATCACAACAGCCGGCCTCTTCTTCTACGGCTATTTCGGGAAGACGGACAAGGTGTATGCGTTCTACTCCAAAAGGCGAAGTCCGGTTGCAACGAGGGCAAGCTTGATCCTTTAGGCGGTTTCGGTGAGATCGGGGATATGCGAGGTCCTCGCCATTCAATACCAGCAACACCATGTGAAGGTAAATCTTTGTGTTGCTGGTCATGTTTACAAGTTGTTGCACTTATAGACTACGGATCAGATATTAACCTTGTCTACAGCACGTAATCCCTTGAATGTTGGACTACATCGAAAAAGTCATGGGATTAGGAACTAGTGATTAAAGTTTGAAGTTACAGAGCTACGTATGTTTTGATTCAAAATGTGTAAAGCTTTATTTTAGGTTTACGATATTCCCATTAGACTGTATTTTGGAAATATATTTTTAGCGACAATTGAACCGCATGGAGTGCACAGTTTGCGACAAATGCGGGGTATTTCATTACCATCTGCGGAGAAAGAATTGAATTACCATATATTTTAGAACTTGAAATTTCACCCTTAATTAACGAGGCTATCAGGAGCAAAGGAGAAAACTTCAAACAGGCGCAAAAGCCTGGAAGAGCTCAAAGATCACAAGAACACAATAAGAATTGAAGAACAATTGGGTTCTCATTATTCGGAAGAAAAGAATCTACGAAATTGAGGAGAGAATTTGAAGAAACATGCTATCGAAGGAGCCAATGCCTTTTGGCATCGAAAGAAAGTAGTATAATATTGCGATACCTTACAAGGAAGGACTCTCTGCAAAAAATGAGACCTTGTAAGTCTAGAACCATCTCCATGTCTGTTGAACATAGACAACTGCGCCAAAAAGAGATTGAACGGCTTCTTGGAAGAAGCTCATGGGAAGAATCCGGCGGCCCTTGGGCGCTATGGGTTCTATGTCAACAAAAAAAGTGAACAACTCGAGAGGAGTACCCGGAGGTAGTGACAAGTTACAAACCTGCGAATAATGTTCTAGCATATGATACTTATCCGATCCCCATAAAGTTTATCTGATGAGAAGAATTTCGAGGCCAAAGTATTTTCTAAGTTTGAGTTTAAGTCGGGCTTCTAGCAAGTTGCTATTATAGAAGGTGATAATTGGAAGACCGCATTTAGTGTTCCCCATGGACACTGAATGAATTCACGCCTTTGGATTAAAGCATGCACCTTCTAAATTCCGAGGAAGGTAATAGTTCTATCTTTAAGCCCTATGATATTTGAGATTTTACTTGCACATGTTGATGATCTGCTAATATTCTCCAAGAATTTACAAGACCACTTCAAACATTTGAAGATCTTCATGAAGTTGGTCCAAAGAAATAGTTTAGTCTTGAGCAAGAAGAAAATGGAACTGCACAAGACTAAAATCAAGTTTTAGGAGCATGAGATTGAAAATGGCCAAATTGCTCAACATCATACTGTAGAGTTTCTTAAACAAGTTTCACGATGTATTATGGATAAAACTCGGTTGCGGAGGTTTTTAGGTTGTTTAAACTATGTGAGCAATTTCTGCCCATCATGTGCGAAGTAGACGAGGTCTACGCAACGAGGAGACTCGAAATAATCCGAAGCCTTGGACAGAGAAGCACACACAAGCGAGTAAAGGAAATAAAATCCAAGGTCAGCGTCTGTATCTTATATGTTGTGATGATAATGCTTTCAAAATTGTGGGAAAGCAGATGCAAGCAACATAGGTTGGGGAGGTGTCCTCAAGCGAAGCCAAAAGGAAGACGAGTCCGAAAGAACAAGAACGAGTTGTGCGAGTTTGTTTCGGGAGTATGGAGCAGGCGAAGTTAAATTATGCTCCTATTGAGAAAGAGGTAAAAGCTGACTTGGAATTGCATCGGTAAGTTCTCTATCCATTTGGCTAACAAGTGTTTTTGCCTTGCTTAGAACTGATGCAAAAGGTTTGTGGAAAAGGTTCGACTAAAGAAATAAAGAACCCGGAGAGATGCAAAGTTTTGCTAGATGGCAGAAATACATTTTTGCATATTTCCAATTTCTAGCAGAGGCTTCTTATGACTTGCTTCTTGTTGTCAACCAACGGACTTGTGTGAATTTCTTCTTTGTTCTTTAGACAGCGCGAACCCCGAGGAGCCGAACCTCTTTGAACCTTCACGCAATAGCGGCCCCTACACGGCTTCACTCGCCTTCATGCGGCCCGGGTGTCCCTCGATTTTTCGCGAACTCCGGTGAACTTATGGCGAACTTTCAAGAACAAACGGTATCTAAACAACAATAACTCTTATGCGAGTAACGTGCTTAAATGCGGAATTGATAGACAAAATATATAACGTGATAACGAATGCTTCATAATCAGATTACGGACATATGGATTCAATGCTCTTTTCGAAGATTGGTGGCAGTGGATTTTTCTGGGACTTATGATACTCATAAAGAGTGATCATGGCCGAGAAACTACGGCCGAATCACGGACTACGCAGCAGAGGTGATAACACACGGACATAAATATACAGGACTTATATCTAAGGCGGCCACTTTGGGTTCGGTGTATGCCGGCACATACACCTGCGGGCTTCTCGGTTCTCCCTAAGAGTACATGATTCAAGACTGCGTGATGCAAAAACGGGGGATCGCGCCAAGATTGCGCGAGACGCGGAGGCAAGGAGCAAAAACTCGGACTCAAAACTCAAAATAACAAGACTCAAAACTCCAAATGCGGATGGATGAAAATGAGCCTTACCCCTCCTTATATAGAATGGAGGGGGACAAGCATTTCCGAAAACCGTCGGATTCTTGACACTTAGCGATGGGATCATCGTTTTTCGGGTAACACATAACGTGAAATCCGCACGGAGAATCAAGACACGACAAACTTTGGTAATGAGTGGGTGAGAGTACAACATGGATACCTTCTGAGAGCCCACGAGGAATTAGTACTTAAAATGCGGAATTGATAGACAAAATATCTCTCTTTATTGATAACGAAGTGTCGCAATCGGATTATAGACATATGGATTCAATACTCTTTTCGAGAGATTGAGCGCGATGGCTTTCACCAGGACTTATGATACTCATAAGAAGTGATCATTACGGAGGCTTCCTGCGCCGAATCCACGATTTCTGCCTTAGGTAACACACAGGACATAAATATACGAGACTTATATCTAAGGCGGCCACTTTAGGTTCGATGTATGCGAAGCACATACACCGCGAGGCTTCTCGGTTCTCCTGGGACTGGCGAGTCGAAGACTCCGTGATGCGAACGAGATCACAAAGATTGTATGGGAACGTGACAGGGGACCAAAACTCGGACTCAAAACTCCAAATGCCAATGGTTGAAATGAGCTCTACCCTCCTTATATAGAATGGAGAGGGGGACGAAGCATTCCGAAAACCGTCGGATTCTTGACACTTGGCCGGTAGGATCATCGTTTCGGGTAACACATAACGTGACATCCGCACGGAGATGCGAACCATGAGCAAACTTTAGTGATAGTGGGTGAGGAAGTACCTTGTGGATACCTTACAACGCCCACGAGGAATGGAGGCACTTAAATGGGAATTGATAGACAAAAATATCTCTCTTTATTGATAACGAGAATGCTTCATAATCGAGATTACGGACATATGGATTCAATACTCTTTTTCGAGGAGAGATTGTTGTGATGAATTTTACCGGACTTATGATACTCATAAAGAGTGATCATTACCGGAGGCTTCTGGCCGAATCCGGACTACGTCTTAGAGTGATAACACACGGACATAAATATACGGACTTATGTCTAAGGCGGCCACTTTGAGTTCGATGTGTACATTTATACACCGCGAGCTTCTCGTTCTCCTAAGGACGCCAGGTCAAGACTACGTGATGCGAGCGGATCGTGACTTGTGCATAGACGCGACGGGGGCAAAACTCGGACTCAAAACTCAAAATAACAAGACTCAAAACTCAAAATGCCGATGGATGCAAATAGGCCTTACCCCTCCTTATATAGAATGGAGGGGGACAAGCATTTCGAAAACGTCAGTTCTTGACCTGCTTGATGGGATCCGTCATTTTCGAGTAACACATAACGTGACATCCGCACGGAGATACGAACCATGAGCAAACTTTAGTGATAGTGGGTGAGAGTTCATGTGGATACCTTACAAGGCCCACGAGGAATCGGTACTTAAATGCGAAATTGATAGGCAAAATATCTCTCTTTATTGATAACGAGAATGCTTCATAATCGGTTACGGACATATGGATTCAATACTCTTTTGAGAGATTAATTTGTGATGGCTTTCTGGGACTTGTGATACTCATAAAGAGTGATCATTACCGAAGGCTTCACCGAGGTCGAATCACCAGGACTGCGCATGGGGCGGTAACACAAAGACATAAATACGGACTTATATCTAAAAAAGGGCGGCACTTTAGGTTCTAATGTGTCACAGGGAGCACATACCGCGAGGCTTCTGGGTTCTCCCCAGGACGCGGAGTCAAAACTCGTGATGCGGCGGATACTTGGTGCGCGACGAACCCGAGGGAGCAAAACTCGGACTCCAAACTCAAAATAACAAGACTCAAAACTCCAAATGCCGATGGATGAAAATGAGCCTTACCCACTCCTTATATAGAATGGAGAGGGGGACAAGCATTTCTCGAGCACGTCGGATTCTTGACCTTGGCCCCGGTAGGATCATCGTTTTCGGGTAACACATAACGTGACATCCGCACGGAGATACGAACCACCGACAAACTTTAGTGATAGTGGGTGAGAGTACAACTGTGGATACCTTACAAGGCCCACGAGGAATCGTTATTGATATACGAGTGGATGCTTTCCGGTGGAAGAAAAAGCCCCGAGAAAACTGCGCTCACTATGAATTTTGACGATAGGTACCATTATTACACGGGGAAAGCCTTTTTAGTGGGGCTCCAGGGACCCTTGTCTGGTAGATACCACGAACACGGGGAGGATCCAAGATTATGGTCGGGATATACGAGATGGTAAAATTCATCGTCCCGAGGCTTTGGTGTAGATAAATCCCCGCTTCGATGTGGGTTTGTTAAGGACGGGATCGGTGTATTTTTTTTAACGTGTGTTACATCTGCATGTAGGACTTTAAAATGGATTCCTGCATTTTATATTCTGAATTACCGATTTCTCCTACTTTAAAGCAAGGATAATGGAAACCTCACTGGTAGGTCCTTCAATACGATCTGTACAAAACCTATGACGGTAAGTTTCATAAGGAATTTGGCTCCATGCTATAAGGACTTACGCCATAATGATGCCACCAATTAGATAACGAGGTACAACGAGGTTCTCTTGAGTTTATCCATGTATGAGGCAAACTTCAATTTAGTGTAATGGGTTATCCGTCCATGTTGTTAGAAGATCCCACCGAGTCTTGTGTATCTGCCAAAATCATAAACAATATCGGGAAAAATGAGCTTAGGATTATGCGGCATGTTTGAAATTTTCTAGCGATATGCGGCAGGATTCCTCGTTACTGTTTATGGTGAATGACTTATAATATGTTTTTGTTATATCTCCGCCTCCGGTACATATGACGGAGAGATCCCAAAAATCTTGAGGAAAGTGATGTTCGCCTATTACGGGGGCTGCCATGCGTAGCCAGATGCATCATATCATGTATCCACATACTTCCCTTGAGGTACCTCTTCTTCACGATGCCAAGTCATGAAGATCATTTGTGACTTTGAAGATTTGCATCAAGCACTTGAGTATTTCGGAGTTGCCAAGTAGGCCTCCATTTTTATGAACGGGGCCAAGATTTTTCATCGGGAATGTATACGATTTCTTCTCTGCGGTTGGCTTGATTCCATTACTGTGAGAATGATCATGACATGTATTTCACTCCTTTCGGGGTCCTTCTCTTGTTCTTGGTCTTGGAGATCTTCTCTGCTCCAAAAATTACGGAATACAATTTTAGAACCCCTAATATGTTCAACCTTAAAATTAAAATATGCAAACGAACTTGCCATACAGAAACTTTGCATCTTGGGTTCTTTATTTCTTTAGTCAGAACCTTTTCCCGGAAACTTTTGCATCGGTTCTAAGCGAGAAAATACTTTTTAGCCAAATGGATAGAACTTGCGGTGCAATTCCGGAAATTTACTTTTACCTCTTTCTCAATAGGAGCATAATTTAATTCTGCCTTGCTCCATATACGAAACAAAATGCACAACTTTGTTCTTGTTCTTTCGGTGTCTTCCTTTGGCTTCTTGAGGACACCTCCCCGACCTATGTTTCTTGCATGTTTCCACAATTTTGAAAGCATTATCATCGACAACATATAGAATGAGGAATTACGGACCTTGGATTTTATTTCACTTACGCGCGTATGCTTCCTGCGTCGAGCTTCGGGTCTTTACGAGGTCTGCAGTTGGCAGAGACACCGTCTACGGCACATGATGGGTAGAAATTGCTCACATAGTTTAAACAACCCAAAAACCTCTACAAGCTGAGTTTTATCCATAATAACATCGGGAAACTTGTCGACCAAACTCTAGTGCATGATGTTGAAGAAATTTGGCATTTTTCAATCTGTACCTAAAAACTTGATTTTAGTCTTGCGAGTTCATTTCTTCTTGGTCGGAATAGCCATTTCTTGGACCAACTTCATGAAGATCTTCAATTTGTTTGAAGTGGTCTTGTAAATTCTTGGAGAATATTAGCCGGATCATCAATATAGGCAAGTAACTAGTCATCATAGGGCTTGAAGATAGAGTCCATTACCTTTTTGGAATTTAGAAGGTGCATGTTTTAATCCCAAGGGCATGACATTCCATTCATAGTGTCCATGGGGAACACTAAATGCGATCATACCTATCACCTTCTATAATAGCAACTTGCCGAGAAGCGACTTTAAATCCAAACTTAGAAAATACTTTGGCTCACGAAATTCTTCTCATCGGATCACCTTTATGGGGGATCGGATAAGTATCATACGCTAGAACATTTATTCGAGAGGTTTGTAATTTGTTACCAATGCGGGAACTCCTCTGAGTTGTTCACTTCTTTTGATGGGCTTCCTCGAACCCATAGCGAGTTCCGAGACTCTTTTGGATTCTCTGATGAGCTTCTTCTGAAGAAGGCCCCATTCCAATCTCTTTTGGCAGAGTTGTCTATGTTCCATGAGACATGGAGATGGCTCTAGACTTGCAAAAGATGCAGGTATGTCCTTCCTTGTAAGGTAGCTCAATATTATCTTGCTTTCGATGCCAAAAGGCATTGGGCTCTTCGGCGACATGTTTTCTTCAAATTCTCTTTGAATTTGGAGATTCTTTTACGAATAATTTGGAGAACTCAATTGTTCTTCAATTCTTATTGTGTTCTTGTGATCTTTGAGCTCTTCCGGGCTTTTCTGGTGTTTGAAGTTTTTCTTCCTTTGCACCTGCTTTGCACCATGGGTGAAATTACGAGTTCTAGAAATATATGGTAATTCAATTCTTTCTCGAGAGATGGTAGTAAATACCATAACGGTTGTCGGGGAAATGCGAAGGAACCCATGCGGGTTCAAGCATTGTTGCTAAAAATATATTTCCCA
Source organism: Pinus albicaulis (assembly GCA_034641835.2). NCBI lineage: Eukaryota > Viridiplantae > Streptophyta > Pinopsida > Pinales > Pinaceae > Pinus > Pinus albicaulis. The sequence continues at coordinate 1,370,327,123 of CM076572.1, read as the reverse complement.
ATCTGGATCTCTTTGGAATATCGAGCGCAAAAAGCTTTACACATTTGAATCAAAACATCTGTTGACTCTTGCAACTTCAAACTTTAAGTTTGCTTAGTTCCTAATCCCATGACTTCTTTTTCGAGATGTAGTCCAATATCTTGATGGGATTGTGTAGAGACAAGGTTAATATCTGATCCGGAGTCTATAAGTGCAATAACCTTGTAAACATGACCGACAACACAAATGTTTACCTTCACATGGTGTTGTTGGTATTGAATGGCGAACTTGCATATCCCCGATCTCACGAAACCAGGCGAAGGATCAAGCTTGCACATTGCAAAGCTGGAATTTAGTCTTTGGAGTAGAATGCGGCGTATAATTTGTTTGTCTTTACGAAATAATTTGTAGAAGGGTGAAATTTGTTGTGATTGTGATTTCGGGACGAAATTTCATTTTTCATGCCGCGGATTTCGGTTTTTAATCTGTATCTCCTTGCTCACCTCCCCCAAAGTGAGGTTACGAGCTTTGTTGGGGCAAATGCGGAATGCGATTTTCGTGTTGCGTTCATAAGAAGCTTCAGCAAAAAGTGGGCTTCTTAGAAAAATTTGGATGAACGGGGAAGAACCGGAAGGGTTCTTCATGTATCTTGCGGAAACGACTTTGAGATCACCTTCCTCCATGGCTCGAATTTGAGCAAAAATCTTGAGATGTCTACATCGACTTGGGGCATGAGGATATGAGGAAGTTCTTCTTCGGCGAAGAAGGAGTCGGAGTCGGACTCGGAGACAATGGCGGGCATCGAGTCGAGAACAATTACAATACATATTGACTTGTTCCTCGGAAGAGGAGGAGGAATAGTGAGAAGAAGAGGAAAGAGGTGCTCGACATGTTGTTGGATTGAGAGATGCGAGAGTGATTTCTTTAATCTGTTGTTTTATGGAGATATTGGAATGACGGTGTGCACATCTAGGTTCTTGTTAACGGTCGACTAGTAGATGTTTGTTTTTGTTTTTAATGATTTTTTACCAAGGCCTCTTTTAGATTCAAGGGCGGAGGACACAGTTAGAAGTATGCCCGAGGTTAACCACTGAGCCAACAGAGACAATTTCTTTCATTCTATTCACCTTAGCACTTCTAGGATGGATATCATGGGGGCGTATTAATGAGTATTGGGCTTATACCTTGAAGATCTTCTTTTTTCTTGTGTATGCATCTCTCTAGGCCTTACGAGTTCTAAATCTTTTGCTAAACTCGATTACGTAGGTGGAGGCTTTACTTCTTTTGTAAGCCTTCTTTTCTTTTCTCTTATGCTTTTGGCGATGTACCCAAGGATCATCAAGCATTATACCATATCTACCACAAAAGGACTTAGTACCGAGAGCCTATTTAATTTGTCGATGGACTTTGCATCTTTAGTGGTACCACAAAGAGATCAAGACTTTAGTAATTTTAGCCGCTAAAGATCTCCCCAAAGATTGACTTCAGAGGTAAGGAAATGCTTCCAGGTTCAAAATGTCTACCAACTTAGATGGTAGGTACCAAGATAGACTTGTTTCCACGGGATGTTCTTGGGGTCCTTAACCAAGAATATTCTTGCAATCCGATCTGTGTGGAAATCTTCCTCTTGATTAATATTATTGCATTTCAAATTCATCGGTATCAACTCATTCTTATGCGGCAATGCTGAGTCTTTTCTGAGAAATGCTCTTGGATAAGTATTGTTTCGTGCACCAATCCTATTATTCATTGTTGTACCACTTTGGATTAAACGACCTGTCTACTGTTCATCCTTGAGAACTTCTTTCTCCATCTTATCTAACATAACGAGGGATGACTCTAACTCTCACCATACAACTGAAGTACCCGGTAAAACAACGAATTAGTGTCTTACATGCTTAAATTTCACCTTTTCCCTTCCACACACATCGGTTTATATTCAATGATCATTTGATCAAGCATTTGCACGATACATTGATGCGGACAACCCATCAATGTTCCATTCTTTATGAATTCCTTCATGGAAAGTCTCTCTTGGTGGAATCTTGCACCATATAGGTCGAGGCTGGTCTGGTAAGCGGGTTCCGAGAGGTTCATAAATAGGAAAATCATGTTTCGGAATGCGGGAATTTCAAGAAACGATGGCTAAAGTTGTTTTCTCGAGATTTTTCTTCGCTTAGGCTCGGAGGAATGAGGTAGTTGTGGCATTTCTTTGGGAAAGAGATGAGAAGGCGAGACACGGGGCTTTCTATCTCATGTGGATGGATACTCTTTCCCTTGGTCAAAAATGAAGCGATAGGCTTGCTAGCTTTCTTCGAAAGCTTAAATACGGCTCAAGCTTGTCGGAGCAGTTAGAAATTGAATCTCTTGTATGAAATAAGAAGTTTGCTCTGTTATGCAACTTTCCACATCATCAAATTTATCAAAGAATTTCTCGAGAAATGTGTCTAACTACTTATAAATCACAACGAAATGAATTTAAAACTCTATGTACATCATTTAAAACTTGAATAGAATCAATTTGATCTTTAACGAGAGCGATTTGCAGCATTCTTCTCAAGACCGTCGAAAACGTTAGTCGAATTTGCTCTTGCTCGGAAGACTTTTGAATTCACCACTCATCCTATTCTTTATCTTTCTAACCCAAAGGATATGCATGCTTCTAAATTTTCCTTCGCCAAGGACAATACTTTTGAAAGGAGGGTAGGTAGAATGGGTCTCAATTTTCATATACGGTGTAGTCAGGGAATGTGAAGAAGAGTAACCCAGATACGCCATCAAAACTACATCGACTCATTTTATTTTTCAACAGAGTAAAATGAAATCCCATACATTCTCTTCTTGTGTGACTTTCCATTCATTAGCCATTTTCATCTTTTCTTCCTTTGGGAAAGCTATTGCAAACTCATCGGCCTGTGGATGGGTGAATAGATCCAAATTTATCATCTGCTTCATCCATTGAGCGAGGATCTAGTTTTTAGGACAACCATCCATCAAAGTATAAAACTTATGGATCTCGAGTGCGATGGTTTTTTAAATCACGAGAGCGAGATCTGCGAATCTACATTCGGCGATCAACTTATGCCTTGTTCAATATAACCCAATCCATACTTTGGGCTATTTGCGAGGTCTCATGTTCATATAGATTGAGGTTAGCCTCGGATCTTCTTCTTAAGAGTAGGTGCAAGATGCATCATAAGAACATGCTCGTCCTCATGAGGGAATGGAGATTTCGAACATTTGGATTAGGACATGGGTGTGTAGAAGACACGAGGTGGGGCTTCTCCGGTCCTATTATCGTGGTTCTTATGAAGCTGTATAGGGGTAAAACTCTTGCAAATTGACATGCGGCGTGCATTGTGGACATTGGACACTCGAAGTGCAGGGGTACAAGGCGAAGCAAATTCAAACAAAATAACATGACTACGGTTTGAAACGATAGAACTACAACTAGTATCTGGCACATTACGAAGAAACTATATACGGGAGACTTTTACATTCTTCTTCAATCCTTCTTCTGTCAATAGTTGACCTTCGAGAAAAGACGAGGATAGCGAAGATTGATTCTACTGTGATGTTGGTGAAGATATTTTTGTTGCAAGAGGTTTTAGGATTAGGAGTACATCCCGATGTTACGGGAAAGTAGGATCTTCCCACTTTTATGACGATGTTCAATCTTCGATTCTTGGGATCGGAAGTTAGGACAACTACAACGGTTTTTGAATCTCTGCTCATGAGAGTTGTTAATTGCAAAACTCTATCTACGGAATTGTTTACTTGCTCCTTTTGTTGAATTTTATATTTTTTAAATTTCCGTTACACTAAAGCCCAAATTTAATGATTATAAATTTTTATTATATTGATGAAATTGATTGCTGAAGTATAAAGATTTTGATGATTATTCCTGGACATCTAGATTTGTGAAAATATTTTTTATACAAAATTTGAAGTTCAAATTCAGCAATTATCGTTTTTTTATTATTGCGGTGACGAAATTATAAAATGGAGATGCTTTGAAATATTTAAGGAGGGACCCTTCCAAACCACGCGAGTTCATAATAACTCAGAGCCTCAATTATGAACCTTAAATCTTGTGAGTTATGAGAACGGCTTTTGTTTTTCCACCTTTCATCGTTGTAAAAACCTAGTATTGCGGTCAATTTGTGCTAGTAGATCATGCAACGGCGACCCAAACTACAAATATATGATTGAGGAATGAGGTCAATGTATCGAGCATGTGAGTCTACGTATTATTTGTTCCATTGAGATTCAAGACGGAGAGTATTTCTTAGTCGCTCGAATATCTAGGGTGGACCCATTATGGATGTTTAAAATCAATACCATGCGTGGTTACGGAATTTTAGTTTTATTTGAAGTGCCAAAGAACTTAAGCCACGCAATTTCTTAGAGGATTCTGTTGCAATTCGGGTACTTGTGAAATCTTACGATTTTATCATTTGTTCCATGTTGAGTCTTGTAAATTTTTCCTTAATCTCTCGGTATTCTCATACCCGGTAGTGTAGTGTAAGAAAATACAAACAATATGAAAGCAAGGTTCAGAAAAATTAGTGTCAAATATAAGCAATAAGAAAGCAAGTCACATCACCAACTTTGTCTTTAAAAATTTGATGTTTGAAATAAATTTAACATTAATGCATCGGTGTTCAATTTACCGGTTGTCCATTTCGGTATTAAATTTTCGGTGGTCTCGCTAGAATTCTATTAACCATAAATATTGCCAAAATAAATACATATAACTATTTATATTGAATATTTTGTTCTCTAATCTCGGGGAAAACAATCCATGAGAATAAATTTAGGAGGCAAGGGGTGACTGCAGTTTCCAAATCACCTTTGGCATTCCTTAGAGCCAGGTTTCTTGTGCATTTCGAGCGCCCCCACCTCCCTTGGCCCCTTCCCCCACGCTTCCCTAGAATCCTAATTCAACTTTCCCTGTTCTACCATGTTGTGTAACAAAATGAAATGATCTTTCAAATGCGGCCTATAACGTAAATCTGGTGAACAGCAAATTAGGAAATTATTGATATGATGATGAACTTTGAGGTATGTTTTCCATGGTTTGTAATTAGCGACTATTGAGGCTAATTCAGGCATTTTCCTCCCATGTCTGTCTGGAGCACTCTAGAGCCTCCAAGAATTAATGTTCCCCTCTTGGTGTTGATACGATTTAATGAGTAGCGATTAGAGTATATCACGACTAGTTCTACTATATGCGCAGTATTCTCTTTGGTCACGTACAGAGTCACTTGAGTTGGAGGCTTGCAGTTGGGTCAAGAAATGCTTGAATTTCTCGTAAAACCTCTTCTAAACCTTTTTGTTGCTTCCGATGTCCCTATGGAGGGTGTGGGATGAACTTCGGTCGTTGATTCCAATCTATTGAGGAGATGGTTACTGCTTGGGATAAAACCTTGTCCACATCATTGGCTAACTTGTCCTGAGATTGGATCCTCATGTGCCAGTCCACATTTCGTTCTAGAATTGGTGATCCAATCTTTCTTTGGCGGGGGTGTGGAGCTTTGGGATAGTTTCCTTCCTTTCAAGGATGCTATCTAATGCTCTCAAGGCCTCTTTCAACCTAGATGACTTTTCCCTTGTATACGATTATATAGCTAACTTGCAAGGAGTACCAAATGACATATTTCATCATCTCCTCTTAAAGCCATTAACATATCTCATATCTGAAAGTGTTGGTATCGCTCTTGATTATATTTCAATTCGCTCGCATTGTGAGTCGGTAGTAGCACTTGTTCTCTCTCCTCCTCCAAAGATTTCTTTTCTTCCTTTGCCTTAGTGTCCGTTTGTTTAGCTACATGTGCTTTGTAATTCTGCGATACGATTTCATCCTCTCTATGTTCATTTCATTTGTAGCTAGAAAAGAATTTCTTGAAGAGATCAGCTTAGGATTGGTTGCTGGTACCTGAGTTATTTCCTTTTCGGTAGATACAAACAAAGATTGGTCAGGTTCCTTTCAAAGTAACTTCTCCTCTCTTGCATGATTTATGGTTGAATTGATTGAAGGTTGGTTGGGTTAGATTCATCCTTCATCCTTAGAATCATTTGGGAGCCCTAGCTGCGGGAGGGGCAAATGACCTCGATGTGGGAGTGGAAGAGAGGGGAGCATTTGTGGGGGGCTGTTCTACTCATTCATCGGTGTTGTTGCTGTGTTCTAGTCTTCTCGGCCCCTACTTGTTTATCCTTACTCGATTTTGTCCTCCTCCTCTTTCCTCTTGTTCTCGACCTCTTGTCTTTTCTTTCTTCTTTCTGCTTGTCTGCGAGTGTTATTTCACCTTGCAACCTACATTTTCTTTTCATTCTTCCTCTTCTTTCAGCTTCTCTAATCTTCGGCTCTAATCTTCTATTCTTATCTTTTCTTCTTTCGTGCTTCCTCTTCTTGTTTTCTCAAATTTTTCTTCCCCTTGCTTCTTTTCTGTGCTCCTCTTCTCTCGTTCTAATTTCCTTCTCCTTCTTTCCTTTTTTTGTTGTTGACCTTGGGTTCCACGACCCGCGGGCTCTTCCTCCCTCTTCCTCTTACAGTTCTTTTTTTTTGTCTTGCCGAGCCAATTTCTTTGTTATAAGTGCCTCGACATTGCCTTCCCCTTCTTCTTTGGTCGGGGTCCCCTTCTGTAAGTTGTCATGTTCTTTGGTTTCTTTTCTTGGAAGAGGGATCCTCCTATTTTCATCTTCCTTTTCATAGATGACGACCTTTCTTGCAAGCTATTCTCCTTGGGGTGTCCCTCTTTTCTCCTCCTCTTCTTACGGCTCGTCATTTGGGCCAAGAATTCTCCTCTGCGTTATACCAATTCCTATATTCATCCTCGTGAGCTACCTCTATATGATGATAATACCAATTGAAGTTTGCCTTCTTACAGGTGGATGTTACTATCCTGCGCGGTGATAGGATCGAAAGTGCAATGGTATGAAGCAAAACCATGCATTTTCTCGGCTTGCGCCTCCACTTCTTTGAAGTTCTCTACGGTCTGTAAGATTTGATGGTCGGAAGGAAAAAGTTGTTCGGGGCTTCTTCTTTCCTTTGCTCGTCTTTGAAAATCCACCGGTGGTTTAATAGAAAACTTCTTGTAATAGAAATCGATCGATGGTAGACGAAAGAGAGTGGGGTGGCTTGAAAGAACCAAATATCCTAATATACTTGCCTTCCCGGGATCGAGAAGCAATGTGTGACCTTAGTTGTGTCTCCATGGCTCTCTTGGACATACACGAAGGGTCTTCCTTGCGGTAGTCGGTACATAGAGGTGACAAAGGTATTTGATATGGTGTCATGATCTTGTTTGTACTTTGAATCCCAAAATATCGCCAAATATTTATGGGTCCTCTGTCTCTGCAACCGATTATGGAACCCGTGACAAAGTGACGACTTGAAAAAACTGCATCCAACAAGATCGAGGCCATGTAGAATTGACAGGTTGACCTTCTTCTCGGACTTGTGTCTGCAAACTATGTTCATCATGTCTACTGATACTAAAATATATGGGCCACTGGCTGCCCATATCATGGTGGTGACCTTATGTGTGCCAGGAACCCATGACCCATGGAAGGTGTTGATGTCTACCCCTCTGTAATTGTCACAACATAGTTGTTATGGAATTGATACTACCTTTGGGGCTTTATGTTTTATACTCTTGGTCTTTCTTTCTCGAAATTAGATGGGTCTTGCCACTAGCCCTTGATTGTATCCACGAGTTTGGGATCTTGTTTTGCTAGCAGTGAGCATTGAAAGCCTCTTCCTTTTCTAGTAGCCCATGGTATCTTGCCAATGTATTTAGAGTGAATGAAAGTGAAGAGGCTTCCATGAGTGCTCTCTTATCAACCATTTCTTAGAGTCTATGTTGTGTAAGATCTAGTCAATCACTTCTACACATGGGAAGATAGGTGGATGTGTTGTGACATGATGTAGCTTGGACCTTTTTTATGTTTATATATGTGGAAGTCCTCTTGGTTCTCGGGATCTTCAAATTTGAGAACTTCCTTTAGATGTTGTACCATGTGAACTTGGTACTGTTGAGGAACAAAGCGGGTGTCTTCATAGATAGGTGGTGGTGTCGGAATACGATAACTCTCCCGGTGCAATGACCTCAGATTCTTCATGGTTCACAGTTATCGAGGGCACCATTTCACCTACACGAGAAAGAAGAGATCAAAGATATAATAAAGCTCCATGTCCCATCACGGCATGCCAAAATAACGGTCTCACAATAATACGGAAAGGCACAAATACGGTAATACAACAATAAAATTAACTAATTAAAAATGTTAAAGGTTCAACATTGCCTAATAAGTATGGGCCATAGGTTTAATAAGAGGGTTGTCTGGGGAGAAAAATAGAGGAGATCGCGACTTGTGAAACTTGATTGGGTAGTCATAGGGGTGGTAATATGTAAATTGTGACCTTTGCAAATGGAAACGTAATTGTGCCCAGCCACACTAGTCACAAGTTGCGAGGTCACCTAATCGCAAGTCGCACTAGGGTGCTTGTCCCCGATTTTGATTAGTATGACTATGCATGTACGGTGGGGGTGGATGGTATTTGAGGGAGAAATATGAGGCTAGAGGCATTTATGGGCTTGGTGGAAGATGGAAAGAGGAATATAAGCCAAAAGAGGTGAATTTAAACATTTGGGGAACAAAAGAATCAGTCTAGGCTAAGCATGGAGAAAATTTGGTTGTGAGTGTAAAAGAAAATGGTTAAAAAATGAGGCACTAAGTTAAATAAATCTCTCTACTGGCTTTGGAGATGAAGAGCTTGGGGTATGTAGGGAAAAATGGTAGTAAGAAATCATTGCGGAAGTGATAGCAACTTACTTGGAGGAAAACGCTCTCCTATTGGGGCAGTATGAGTCCTTGAGAGATTTTTCGTGATGGTCGAATGTGACTAGCCCAAGCCCTCATATATATAAAAGGTCACATGTGCAGAATACAATATGATTTCAAGGGTCGCAAAGGAAATGCTTTCTATAGTGTGACACTGTGTGACCCTGTCACAACCTCGCAACTTGGGGGGTTGTTGAGTCGTTGGGTCGCATGGTTCACACTTGAGCTTTTTTTTGGATCCCCGACCTATACAGCTTTGTGCGACCTTGCGACTTATTCTGAGGTCGCGTAAGTCAAAAAAGTCGCACCAATCAAATAATGAAAGCTTCAACACGAGTATGCACTGCCTTTGCGACCTTTCGACTTCTTCGAGGTTTTTGGATAGAAAAGTCACGGGAGAAAAGATTTAAGCATATTGTGACCTGTGCGACCAAACTTAGGAGAAAAACAAAAAAAATAGGAATTCATTGAATGGACGGTCTTAGACTCGGGAAGCTAAGGGGCGAGGGAGATGTCATATACCTAGGTAAGGAGAATGAATTAACTCCAAGAGGATTCTGCTAGCATGGATCTCGGTCGAGGTGCGGGGGGCACTAAAATTTTGAAGGGTGCCAAATTTCGAAGGGTGTTGTAGCGGCTCAAAAATTCTATTGATGCTGCTTTTGGAATTTATTGCCAATAGTGGGGATCTCCCTAGTACGAAATCCAAATTAGACTCTACATCATTTGGTTTAGGATCCCATCAATTATGTAGGCGATTTAACGCTAGATTGGTGGAGTTAGGTTTGAGACAAGGAGAAGACTTCTTTGAGTGGAGAACGCATCGACTTTGAAGAAACACAAGTTGGTGATTGACAAATGCCCTGTGAAACATGACACCATGAATAGAAAATGGATTTCAAATCATGAAACTTAAGAAAAAAATTGTTAGCAAAACCTTTACTAAGATCACACTTATGAAAATATTCACTTAACAAACGAAAGAGTTCACGATAGCTAAGTATTTCATCTATAACATGTGAACAATCCAATAATGATTTAAAGAAAATATCAACAAAACAAATCATTGACATAACTTAAGGTTAGAACATCATATAAAAATTGCATGTTGCGAAACTCATAACATAAGGAAATACATGAGTAGAAAGTGCACCACAAGTTGAAGAAGCATTCATTCAATTGAAGAGATAATATTCACAACATCACCACACAAGAAACTTGTGTCGAATCCAATAGTGAAACACACTATCACTTCTTGTATTCCTTGAGAAACACATATATTCTCAAAATGAAACACTATATCTCTCTCAAAGTCAAGTATTGGTGCTAGAAGGGCGATGGCGGGCACTAAGACACGCCCTCGTGCAAGGTTTCTCAACAAGATAGTAATGCACCATAGTCACCGCACTCTCCCCAACCTCCCCTCCACCCAAGCATGGACTACTGAGAGATCTTGAACATGGGGATTTTGTACACCCGCCCACTCGAGAATGCCCCTCTAGAAGAAGATGCCCCTTTTTACGAAGTCAATAATTCTTAATTAAGGGCCTTCTAAACTCTCACTTGAAAATTCATTAGAGACCTACGAGTCATCCCCACTACGGGCTCAATTTCTAGCACGCGTACTTCTAACACACAACACACCCATCGAGGCATCTTAGTGAATTTAGTAGCCCGGATGATAAAGCCTAATCCTAGAAGACTACGCGGATGCGATTGAAAGTCTCTCGATTGAAGATATATAAATCCCCCACGTGATTGAAGAAAAGACCTAAACCTTGTTACCGAAGGTCACCAACTTTGATTCGAGAAAAAAAAATGTTCTACCAAATAACTGAGCTCTTGCTAGAAAATGCTCGCTTGAGCAACCCCCACTGGGAGGGGCCACGAAGGTCAAGAAATATAAATGACGAGAATTTCTGAAATGTAGATCGTCCTCCCCACCTCAACCAACGTCGGAACAAGCAACCGTTCTAATGCGAGAGAGGAAATTTGGTGGTTTTCGAAGCTTCAGGAACTACCGAGGGATATTGAACATCTTAGAGTTCCTCGGGACAATAATGAGCAATCTCAACAACGTGGTGATGCTTCTAGGTTTGGTGTCGGAATTGAATTTGATGGTGAAGTCAGCCTTGTCATCCCTACCCCATCCCATCCCAGGCTAACAGTGCCACCGCTAGCACCGGATGGCCCAATCTCCCCTTATGCCTTAGGGGCCCTCTCCATGATATGCTTTGGCACCTTGAGAAACACCACCCTAAATTCGACCAGGAAGAAGTTGTTACCTAGAACCATACTAGAAACTGTTGTCCCTATAGATGATGAGAGTCTATTATGATGACGTAGCATGCGATTGTTTCCCCACACTCCCCGGATAACAAAGGTGCTACATTACGTTCCTTACATGTTGCTTCCTTCTAGACATGGGGAAGAGTTAGAAGGACCTTTCTTCGAGAAATTATTAGAATATAACACCCCTTCCATGATCCTCACGTAGTTGAGCACGTTGAAGTGCCGGAAGAAGGAAAAGGTCAAATACTTCAATCAACAATTCACCACTATCTTGAATACGTTTCCCTCGAACACGGTCCTCGATGATTCCATCTCAGTAGACTATTACACGAAAGGCTCTTTTGTGTGAGATTGTTGTATTCGTTAAACGCAAAGAAAAGGTCACCTTAGCTAAAAATTTCACGAGAAACACTTGCCTTGAGAAAGATATGCTCTCCGTAGGGAGTCTGGATCATGACAACCATGATGATCCCAGTTACACCAAATAATAAGTCCCAACCTTCAACCGGTAAGTCGGGGATAAGGATAAAGACCCCTTCGATTTCTAAAATTTCTAAATATTTTAAACTCCTAATGAATGAAGTCTCGTGTCTAAAAGTAAGATGAGTGATGCCTCCTCAAGTAACAAACCTCCCAAACCATTTTTTGGGAACAACAACAAAAATACACCGCAAAATCGCCCCCTAAACCAACACAAACTTCAACATTGAATAGATTAGCGAGGATAATTTATTTTCTTTTCACCATGCCTCTCATTGGGAAAACCTTCAAATTCATCCTCGGAGAAGAGGTCCAATCCTTTGTGGAAGCTAATACGTGATGCCCCCACAACCCAAAACTTTGAAGACATCTAATCTTAGGAGCGAGGAATTCTAGTACTGACCCACCCTCCAAGGAAAGATAAAGGCATTGTTAAGGATCCTCCCTCATAACAATTGAGCCAAGCTACGACCCCTACCTCGGGGGAAATCAACCTCTCTACTATCAAGAATGCATCAAAAGTTGGGTAGTCTCCCATTTCACCCAAAACCTCATAAGGCCTCATCCCCTCCAAAGTTCGGGTATAACATTGTTGAAGACATGAAGAAAACTCGGACCAACATTTCACTTTATGAGCTCGTTGGGATAGCCAACTTGTTCAAATTGATCCTCAATTCCTTTTCCACCCACGTTCTTGGCAAGCAAAGCCTCCCTCTCTTCGAATTCATTCTATTCCATGCCATCTCAAGCCACGGCCAACCTTCCAATCTATAGTCAATGCGCGAATTCCAACACCATAGGGTCCACCCCCCTCGTTTCTTGATCTTTTGAAACTTTCAATTTCAAGTATTTTTCTTCCTTATTGATTTAGGGGCATTGACTAACATTGTACTATCCATGTACAAGAAATTGAACATTAAACGAGAAAAATTGATTCTAGAATCATCCAAGATTTGGACCAATCTCGAGGTCCCGCGGTGGGTGAATTGATCAATGTAATAATCACAGCTATCCACGGATGATAGGGTGGATGAGTGCATTGACATAGTTTTCATTGAAATTTCGAAGGCATACAACTTATTTCCTAGCGAGACTGGTCAAGTGAACTTTGAGCTGATTCATGCCAATTGGTCCCACCTATGGCTCCCGTATAAGGGAAAGATAACGAATCGGGGGGTCAATAGTGAGCGAGTACATGAAATACACCATCACGAACTTGAAGCAACTAATAGTCTATTATATTTTCTCAAGAAGAGCTCAGCATGTGTTTCTTAGAGGCCAAGTTTGATGCTACCATGCTATTCCATCACCTTGTCACCTTGCACATCATATGAAACTTATCCTCGTCACCCAATTGGTGCTATCAAGCCAAGTGCCTCATATGTAAACACATATAGCTTAGGTGTAACCAAAGGTGAAATTTTGACCTTATATATGATGGGTAAGTCTCATACTCACATGAAACGTGGTCAATTACAACCATTACCACCATAAAATTAGGCGAACCATGTCACCCGAGCACACGAGTCCATGGGTAAACTTGAGGATTTGAACCTAGAACTTCTTGGAACATAATACTTCATTTCATGGCCATCACTATTTGAGCTTCCACAGGGGAATCTACCATATATATTGGAAGAATAGTTTTGCACACGAATAATTTGTTCTATGCAACTCCACAAGTTTTTGTAGCAATATTTCATCATTTGGGTACTCAAAGGCTACACTAATGGGAACATATACATTATATTTTGCATGAAATATGACATAATGATGTTAAAAAATCTCAATTGGGCCTAAATTTTTTTAATGTCATATTACAAGCTAACAAATCACACTAACTTTTACCATATATTTTGTTTTTCTTCTTCTTCTTCTTCTTGTTTTTAAATCCTTTTTTATACACAATGAGAGAACCTATCATATCGGCTATCAAACCAATAATGTGGACAACCATCATTGGCTTCTATTCATGAATGTACACTAACTCATTAATATTATTCAACGAAAGCAACAACACCTAGAATTACCCGTTCATGGTCTATAAATGGGCGGGGGATTTCACTCCCATATGCCTCACAGGTCCTAGGCCATTAACCCTGTTCCTTACATCCATGGAAAACAATTTTTAGTTAAAAAAAACAATTAGAGAACATACGCAAACCCTATTTTATCTAATTTCACAATAATTATTTAAAAAAACAAATTAACAAAATATATATAATAAAAAAACGAAAAAAAAAATCATTATTAAATAAGGAAAAAAATATATGAACTAAATGTTCTACCTTTAACTATGTCAAATAGGACATCCTTGTGGAAACTCTTTAATGAAATACTACCCCAAATTCAATACACTATTTACATAAGTAGGAGAAAGCACGATAAACAACATAACTTCACTAGAGAGTGAATTAGAAGTGAGTACATAATTTTGATATTAAGGCACTCCCAAACACTTCCAAAATCTAAGACCCAAACCCAAGTTTGGTAGGCCATGGTTCTACAACACCGTGTCATACCAAAATTCATCCACCAATCACTATTTTTTATTGATGTTATAGAAGCACCCAAAAGAGTACGAGTTTGACACCATATTTTAAAATTTTCAAAAAAATCTATCATAATTTTCATAATCTTGTCGTAATTTACAAGTTGTTGCTTGGGTTTTTTTAGACGATGCATAAAATTACTATTCACGAACGAAGAAGGCCGGTGATGAGTGGAGAATGTCATTTATTGGTCTCCTTGATAGGGAGATCATTAACCAAGTGAATAAATTACACATTTCTCTATGGTACTTTTCATCTTAGCCAGTCAATGCTAAATTTCTAAACTATTGAGATTTATCCTAGTTTCGTGTTTAGTATCCTTTTATGGACTAATTATCGGTTGGCATGTTATAGTTTCCATCATAATAGATAGAAGGTTTCCATCATCCTTGAGCTTTGAAATAGTAAAGTTTTCTTTATAAAGTGAAATAATTACTCTAATAGTATAAATAAATTAATGTGTATTTTTTTGCTTATTTTTCAACATTAAACATGCTATATAGTTTGTGTTCCAATTTTTCCCATCTAGCTCAAAAGCTCTTATTTCTTGAGGTTCAACTGATGCATTTTTTGTGTCTTTTTATAAATGAAATAATTAATTCCTTGTAGATAATCGATGATTTCAGCTCATTACGAATGATAATGTTCTTATGTTAGATCACAAATTTCTTTTTTTGTAAATTGGCCTTCTATTCATTCTTCTAAAAAAAGTACATCCGGATAAAAATGCAAGTAGTCTCACCACGACCGAGTTTGTTGACTACTTCTAATAGCAATTAACAATAAAATAGAACAACAAAAAGGAGAAAATTCCACAAGCTGAAAGGGCGAGAAGCACGGTAAGCAAAGAAAAAAATACATAAAACACCTAAAATCATATCGGTCATCTAAGGTAGTGGAGGTACGGGTTTTCTACGGTTGTTCTACGGAGGCAAAAGGAGGGTGGAAGGGCATTGAACGTGCTCTTGAAAGTGAGACATCCATGCTTCCATCTTTTCAACTTTCTTTGATAGCAGTTACGGCATCACCCGAGAAAACCACCACGTGCGAGTCGCTGGCACTAAAAATAGTGCATCTTGTTTAGGGTTGATATTATCTCTCCATGCTCCCTCCTATCACATTTGCTCATTGTTGCCATTTTTTCCATAATTTGTTGAATGGGGTCCAACAATGGTCCATGAAACATGCCTAGTGCTGCCCACATCCCCCAACCCCCCTCAACACACCACCCACTGGCTTCTCCCTCTGCGATGAGCCCGGCCCGCCCTAGTCTTGACCACACTAGGTGTGGCCACCTCAACCTCTAGTCGAGACCCCCGTTCGGTGCTACATTCTCGAACCTTTGAGCATCCCCTGTGTATACCTCAGTCCAACCTCCATTGCAACTCGTTGAAAGCGGCCAAGGAAAGACGACCACCCATGGAGCCACCCTGACCCTACACGTTTTGTGTTGGGAGTTGGATCGATAGGGGAAGGCTCACACCACCCTCGAGATTGGCCAAATTTGGCCTCGAGTGAGATGACCTAAAAGAGAAGGCGAGGAATTAGCCTCATTATGGTCCTCATTGCACTCGGGGAACAAAGGAAAATTCACCCCTTCCACCGAAGGATCACCTCCATGTTACCCACTCTAGATAGTTGGGTTCTCGGTCTCCCGCCGGACACCACGGAGCCACAATGCCTCATGTAAGAAGGATAAACGCAACCAATCGACCACCCCAGGGCCACTATGCCCATCACCTAGCTTCCACCAAAGTAAAATTTTCCGGACGGGAGAACCATTGAGGGCACATAGGGTAGAATATCTCAACGCTCGGACACACCACCTAAACCTAATTACACGATGGAGAATTCCCAAAATTTTGTTGAACGATGACTCTCGAAGGTGAGTGAATTACATTTCCGACCTCTACGACCCCACTAAATGGACTCATAGACCAAACTAGAACTTTGCTGAGATGTATCCTCACGAAGCAGAAGGACCTTCGGGCGCTTCCAATTTCCACCTTTCCCATATGAACCATCATGCAACTTACCCGATTTCCCATTGCCAAATTACACCCGAAACCTTGATAAAACCAATTACCAAAAGGAATTCCGCAAGCAAGACCAAGCCTCACAGTTGTATAGGCCTCCCTCCACAACGTGCTCCCACCAGCAGTGCCACCTCCTGGCCACATCACTTCGACGAGATGTTTAACACATGAATCCTTTTTCCCTCGTGCTCAAGGTACTTGGAAAATAACTAAGGGTACTCTGACCATGTACTCGACATTGTTCCCAACGCGTTCATTCGGGGATTTCGGTCCTGTTGTTCAACACCCCATCGGTGAGATCACAAATTTCAACATTGATACACGCTTATCATAATCGTTATTTTTTTCCTCAAATTTTTTTGTGGATCATACTAATTTGGTATTTTATTTTTATTTTATACAAATAGTGAGTAATATTTTTAAATTTGTTTTATAGTATTTTGCAAGTTATTTCAATTTATATTTTAGAATATGAGAGAAGATCATTATATTTTTAGCACTTATTTTAAATGAAATTGGGGTATTAGAAAAGGGTTTTCTATTTTTCAATATTAGTTATTGTTTCATGGCTTTGGAGTATTAGAAGAATTTTTGCTTTTTCTAATTTGATACTTATATTGAAACATTTTTTTGTTTAGCAATATAAAATTTTAGTAGAATAGTATAATATACATTTTTTTAAATATATTTAATTTTAATAACATTTAAATTTACCAATCACATATTTTAAATTTTTATTTATTTTAAGTTGCTGAAGTTTTATATTGAGATAGAATTGGGAAATTTGAGAAATATTTAAGTGATTTCTCAAATTAACTAAATTAATGTTGTTTTTGGCTTAGCATTGGTTTCCAGTTACATTTTCATTTTCTGGTAAAGTTAGATGTTACCCTCACTTTACATGGCCTAATGTGTTGTGCCTTATTTGCAAAGGACTTATTGTAGCTTCATCACTCTAAATTCTATCGATATTAATAATTATTGAATCATTAGCTTATCAATTTAGCTTTTAACTTGTTGAAGAACAAAGTCTTGGTTTAAGGATAGGTGCTAGGGTAATCACATTCACTCCATCAATCTTTTCTAGTCATTAATTTATCAATTCGGCTTGTTTGCAGACAAACTCTTGGTTCATGGATAGTTGCTAGGATAATCACTTACTCTTCCATCAATGTGCACTATGCAATGCTTGGTATTGTAGAAGGACACTTAGTATTAGTCTTGAAATAGTGATTTGTAATGATCAACTAATAACTTATTTGCAATTTGATAATGCTTTAATGACTTAAACCTACTTAGCACTATTACATTTTTTAATTTTTTTTTTTAATTTTTATCTTCTAATGTTTGTATATAGGTATTATTTTTGAATATTTCTACTATCCCTTTTGGATTATGATTAACAAGGCTTTATGGCGAGTTTGAATTTAAAACACCACGATGATATATATAACAATGCTACTTGAGTTCTTCTTCTTTTGATGGATCTTATGATGCAAGCAATAACTAATTTTACTGCAAAAGGAACAAGTGTGGGTTATCCATCACACCATATTTTATTCCTACATCTTAACTTACTTTCACTCCTTAACAATGTAGAAAGAATTAATTTTTCTTAGCTTTAAATTTTAGAAAAAAAGCATATGTAACAAGGGAAAATCCCATTTTATTTATATAAGTTTAGAAGAGAATATAGACATACACAGGTCTACAAGACCTAATGTCATATGACACTTTCTATATGTGATAGAAGTCTATGAAACCTAGCTAGCTTGATAAGGTCACATCAATAGATAATTATTTGTTTATAGTCTGTTTTCCTAACCATTTTATGGTACCTAAGTTTTTTCCCTACCCATATCCACAAAAAACAAGAATAGTACTCATGATAGGATTAAAAGACTTTGGGTTGACTTTGAACCTATTGGAGTGTTCGGTCATCAAAGAAGCTATGGAAATGAATTGTTTCATGTGCAAGTTCATTTTTATAATCACTTGCATAGTTATTTGATACCTAGAGGGCATGTGGAGAGTTTGGGAGAGGTCTTCATTCTGAGAATTCATATAAATACTAATAAGGAAGGAGGTAGAAAGAGTAAATCCAAAAATAGGAAAGTAAAAAGGTGGTGAAGTAAATGTCTAAGTAAAATGGAGATAAAGTAAATGAAGCTGAGGTAGAATAACTCCACGAAAATAGCACTTGCTCAAAATTTCATAAAATGGATAAATACATGAAAATAAGCGGAAATGAAATGAATAATAAAAATGATAATAAAAATAAGATTTTCAACAAAGTTATACATAAAGTAATTATAGCAAATTTTTTTCATTTAATATTTTTTATTATTGAGAAAAAAAAAATCATTAAAAGCCCATATATATATATATATATAATAAAATTGTGACATCTTAAATTAATTTTAAATTCTTAAATACTTGTATTTTCATTTGTTTTGTATTATACGGAGATTTTTGTATTGATGATGATGATGATGATGGATAACTTCACTTTGAGACCAATCTTTGGTCTATCGAACCCTAAAGAAAAGAGTTTTTAGTTTGATTTTAATATTTTATTCCTATGCTCAAAAAGCTTGGAGAGAAGCCTACGGAAACTTACTATTAAAAGTACAAAACTAAAATATGGAATCGAGTTTGTATATGATAACTTCTTGAATGTTTTGTTGAAGTCTTTCCACCTTACAAAAGATCTACAAAATTAAAGGTTTTCGGTGGAATTATAAATTCTTCAAGGTTTCGATGAATTGGCGTGTCCACCTTACAAAAGATCTACCCAATTAAAGGTTTTTAGTGGAATTTGGAGTTAGTAGAGTTAGGGTGGTCTTACGGTGGTTTGAAAAATCACGTGGTTAACATTGTACACATGGCATTAACACATTATTTGAAACAACACTTCACATTGCTTGTTTTACTTTTTAAAACGGTGGTGAGATTCAATAAGATGATGAGCTTAGTGAAAAGAGTCACCTTCTAGGTGGGCCCACAAGCTATTTTTGGTGCAAGTCTATTTTTAGACTATGTCTATTTTTAGACATGATGATCATATTCGAGAAGTTTATAGGGATGCTATTTGTGGATAGTTGATCAAGTTGGAAAAATAGATGAAATTCTATTTTAGAATATTGGGTGAAGTCTATTTATAGATCGTTGATCTAAAAATAGATGCATGTCGATTATTATTAGCTCTTAATAATAATCGGACTCTAAACACAATCTTGTTCTCTTGGATCATAGAGACCGATTGCACGGATGTGGCACATCATTGGATAGAATTACTCAATTCCCAAGGGTTCTTTAGACTAATACATGGAGGACTCCAATTAGAACTCAGGGTAAAACGGTTATGACACGGTTGGAAGAAGTAGTTTTGGAGTTGTATTTAGTTTAACTCGATTAGAAGTCGGTTAAATAGTTGTATCTAGTCTAGCAGTTGATACACTAGTGAGAGTGGAGTGAATTAATTAGTTAATTAATTCACAAATAATAACTCATTAATCAATTTGAACAATACAATAGTTAAATACAATGCATGGTAGTTTCGTTGGAGACCTAGTGGAGACGTAGGTGAAAGGGCAAGATGGAATGTCATTGTGACTATAGTGATGCATTGATTGCATCACACACACGTGGAGTTGCTAATAGAGGATTACGCGGAGTCAAGGCAAGGGTAATTCAAATTCATTCGGATCTGTTATTTAACGGGGGATTGCGCGGTGGAGCGGTAGTAGGAGGCAAAGATCGGTGCATGGATTTGCAAGATTGGTCTTGATTAGTGTATGATGATTGCATTGTGCGAGAGCTTGTGATAAGCTTTGTATGAGATTGTCATATTATCTCCATGTTACATAATATATTTTGGGTTTTCATCTTTAGGCTTTCACTGTGATTTAAAAACTATTTGTATTATTGATTGATTATTTTTGTTTATGCTTCATGTGTGTGCAATTAATTTTTTTCGCAAAATATTAAACAAGTGGAATTGATTCAGTATTTTGCATAAAGTTAAATAGTGTGAGATCGGGTGAATCAAGGACATATGCATGCTTAGTGCATATAATTTCTACATGGTATCAAAGCTTTGTTGATTGAATATTGCAATTGTGAAGTGAGATTGTGCTGGTGGACAATTTGAATTTGCTACAGAAGATTCTTGGTGCAGAAGTTGAGTATACATTGAAATGTCTTTCAATGGGTTGCGATTGGAGTATGCCCTTGATGGGAGATCAAATTACATAGCCTGGAAGGATAGGATGGAGGCGGTGCTAGAGGATAATGGGCTGAAGGAGTTCATCGATAGCGATGTTTCTAAGCCGGGATCTAACGTCTTGCAGCACTTGGCCCAGCATGGAAAAAGACTGCAAAGACGAGGAGGATTCTGTTGGAAGGTGTGAAGGACCATATTGTGTCCAGCCTTCATGGGAAAGCCACTCCATTCTTAATGTGGAATGCTTTGACAGACTTGTTCCAAAGCATAAGTGACCAGAGGAAGTTGGTGCTTAAAGACAAGCTCAGAAAAATAAAAATGATGAAAGGCGATAGTATTCCAAAATACCTCACGAAGTTTTTCCAATGCAGGGATGAGCTGGGAAGTGTGGGGGTTACTGTTGATGAAGAAGACTTGGTGAGCTTAGCTCTCCTTGGGCTTTCGAAGAGTTCGCATAGCTATGAAGACTTTGTCAATGGACGAGAGAAACTGTCGGGATGGGAGCGACTTTGAGTGGGATCTTCAGCGGAGAGATAGGCGAGAGACGGGGATGGATCTTCCTTCGAAGGTAGAGATGAATAGAGAAGTCTGCTTTGTTTGTAAAAACAAGGAAAAGGGAAGAGGGGAAGAAACATCCTTCAAATACGGTGCTAAAAAGAAAGAAGCGAGTTTGTCCAAGGTAAGAGAATGTTTTTTTCAACTCCCACGAGAGCATTTGTTTGCCTCCTAACTATCCACGAGAAGAGAAAAGAATAACAAACGAGTTCTTTGGGTCTGCCATTTGCGGAAGGCCTTAGCCTCACAATTTGAGCTTGATTTCTCCTTGATCGCATGCTTGGTTTCAAGCTGTATGGGATCGGTGTGGTATCTTGATAGTGGTGCATCTTTCCATATGACGGGAGACAAAGAGTTGTTTAGTGACTTGGAGGAGAAGGACCTCTAGATGAATATAGAGATGGACGACGATGGTTGGTACAGTGCGACTGGCATTGGGACCATTACCTTTGAGAGGGAGTCTGGTAATCCATTCTTGTTGAATAATGTTATACATGTTTCAGGTCTGAAGAAGAACTTGGTCTCAGTCGCAATGTTGGAAGACAAGGGTTATGATGTTTTTTTCAGCGAGGGAAAATCCTTCCTTCGACATAAAACAAAAGGTCAAATGAAGATGGGGGTTCAAATTAAAAGCTTTAAAAGGCTGGAGGTAGATGCATTTCTTATTGCAATGATGGGCAAAGAAAAAGAAGTGGTGAGCTGAGATGAGGAGAATTATGGCACGAGGAAGTTGGGCCATCTTCACCCATGGCACTTTGAAGATTTTCAAACAAATTTCTACTAGACTTCCCAAGGGTACTCTTGCGCAGTTAGATCAGTGCAAGGGATGTACTATGGATAAGTTTGTGAAGACCACCTTTCATGAGAAGGAGAACCGTGCTTCGGTGATCCTGGAGAGAATTCACACAGAAGTTTGTGGACCTTTCTCGGTTGCCTCAACAGCAAAACATAGGTATTATGTGATATTTGTTGATGCAAATTCTCGTAGATGATGGATCTTATTCATGCAGAATAAGAGTGAAACGTTCTCAAAGTTCTGTGAGTTCAAGGCATTGGTGGAGAAGGAGTCGAGGAAGCAAGTGAAATCTCTACGGAGCGATAATGGTGGTGAATACATCTCGGACGAATTCAAATACTTATGTAGAAAAGAAGGAATTCGAAGAGAACTCGTAGCGCCTCATAACCCACAACAGAATGGGGTCGCGGAGAGAAAGAATAGAATGATCGTGGGTGCTACACGAGTGATGCTGCATGACCAAGGCCTACCGATGCACTTGTGGGCGGAAGCATGCAACAACAAGTTTATGTACTAGTTGTCTGTGGAGGTACTTGTATGGTACACGAAGAATTTTTTCTTGGTAAGAAGCTGATGTTCTCATTTGAAGATTTTTGGCTCACCTGTTTACATTCATGTGACAAAGGATGCCAGGAAGACGTTGAAGCCGACTGCAGAAGTTGGGATATTTGTGGGGTACACAGAAACACCCCATAATTATCGTGTGTATTTTCCAGATAGTCAGATGACTGTTGTGCAACGGGATATAAAATTCAATGAGGTGGAAGCCATGAAGTTGTCGCTTGAGAGGGAGCTACACTTGCATGCGGAGGAGGAACTTCTTGTTCCCAAAGATGAGCCTCTAGATGTGGATCAGCCACAGGAGGAGATTCATGGAGTGGAGGAGTCCACTCATGCAGAACCAAACATCAAACAAGGCAGAAAGCATACCACAGAAGCGGCGAATCTTGATGTGGCACGGGGCTGTAGGATTTCCTACACACAACGAAACAACGAGAGGCAGGTCCCTGGCCAGGTTACTAGATATATGGCTCTTGTGAGCACCCGATGTATGTGAGAGCCATCTTATTACTTGAAGAAAGAAGTTTAGGAGCCTACATGGGTAGATGCAATGGTGGAGGGGTATGACTCCATTGTTAGAAACAGTGCTTGGGAAATTGTTCCAAGGCCGGTTGATAAATCAGTGGTAGGTTCAAGATGGATCTACAAGGCAAAGCAAGCTGTTGATGGGAGTGTTGAGAAGTATAAGGCAAGATTTGTGGCCTGGGGCTTCTCACAGATCGAGGGGATTGATTATGAAGAAACCTTTGCACACAGTCCTGCGGTATTCTTACATATGGAGCATCCACTTACTCTCTCGATCTGGAAGGTGTGTTCATGAAAAGGATCATTGAGAAGAGGAAAGTACATTAAACGGCCCGAAGGATTGAGATCTTGGTGATGGTCCACAGCCAATGTCTGATGGAAAGAGAGTGATGTGGAGCTGAAACAAGCACCCCATGCTTGGTACACTCAGATTGACAGCTATTTCACTGAACTTGGCTTCACCAAGAGTGAGACGGATGCAAACCTGTACTAGATTGTGGTTTAGGGTAAGCTTTTAATCATTGTACTTTATGTTGATGATTTAATACTAACAGGTGATGAGCAGTTGATACACTCATGAAAGGCAGATCTTGCAAAGGAGTTTGAGATGAAGGATTTGGGCCTCCATTATTTCCTTGGATTGGAAATATGGCAGCGGGAAGGTGAACTGTTTGTGTCTCAAGGCAAGTATGCTCGGGAGATACTGGGGAAGTTTCACATGCAAGGTTGCAAGCCTATCGACACTCCTCTTCTAGGAAATTGGAAGAAAGAGGATGCTACATCGGTAGAGGTAGTGGATGCCACTATTTATCGACAGTTGGTGGGTTCGCTCATGTATTTATTCAATACAAGACCGGACATATGCTATGTGGTGAACCAGCTTTCACAAGCGATGGTTAAGCCTACCAAGCTCTTTTGGAAGGCAGGCAAGCATGTCCTGAGATATCTCAGGGGCACATTTGAGTATGGTTTATGGTACAGACAGACGGATGAGGTGAAGTTGCATGGCTTCACGGATGCAGATTGGGCAGGAAGCCCAATAGACAGAAAGAGCACATCAGGAGGGATTTTCAGTATCGGATCTACAACAGTTTCTTGGTACAGCAGGAAACAAAGATCCGTGGCACTCAATTCAGTGGAAGCAAAATACATGGCAGCAATTCAAGCTACATGTGAGGCTATTTGGATGAGGAATATCCTAGTTGGTTTGTTCGATTCACATTTAGATCCCACGGTGATACATTGTGATAGTCATAGTTGCATTAAACTCTCTGAATTAATCTTGTGTTTTCATGATGATCTAAACATATTGATATCAATACATCATCATATCGAGAGATTATGTGTAGCAAAGATCATGTTGCTTGATTGTTATACGAAGGATCGGGATGTAGATATTTGGGCAGATAAGCTCACGGCGGAGCAAATTCGAATACCATAGAAGCGGGATTGAGGTGAAGGATAATCCCTATCTTGTTGAGAGGGAGTGTTGAGATTCAACAAGATGATGAGCTTAGTGAAAAGTAAGCACCTTCACTAAGTGGGGCTTGCAGGATATTTTTAGGTGTATGTCTATTTTTAGACATGGTGATCATATTTCAGAAGTTGCAGGATGTTATTTGTGGATGGTTGATCAAGTTGGAAAAATAGATGAAATTCTATTTTTAGAATATTGGGCGAAGTCTATTTATAGATCGCTGATCTAAAAATAGATGCATGTTGATTATTATTAGCTCTTAATAATAATCAGACACTAAACAACAACTTATTCTCTTGAAGCACTTTGTTTCAGTGCACAGATGTGGCACATCAGTGGACTGAGGGAATTACGCAATTCCCAAGGGTTTACTGGAGCTAATACATGGAGGACTCAGTTATAACTCAAGTGGCAGAGTTATGACACGGTTGGAAGAAGTAGTTATGGAGTTGTATTCAGTTTAACTCAGTTAGACTCAGTTTAGCTAGTTGTATCTAGTCTAACTGATTGATACACTAGTGAGAGTGGAGTGAATTAATTAGTTAATTAATTCACAAATAATAACTCATTAATCAACTGAAGAATACATCAGTTAACTATAGTGCATGGCAGTTTCAGTGGAGACCCAGTGGAGAGATAAGTGAAAGGGCAAGATGGACTATCTGTTGTGACTATAGTGATGCATTGATTGCATCACACACACACGTGGAGTTTACAATGTGAGGTTAGTAGTCAAGGCAAGGGTAATTTGAATTCATTCAGATCTATTCTTTAGAAAGGATTGCGTAGTGGAGGCAGGCTAGTAGGAGGCAAAGATCGGTGCATGGATTTGCAAGATTGGTCCTAATTAGTGTATGATGATTGTATTGTACTGAGAGCTTGTGATAAGCTTTGTATGAGATTGTCATATGATCTCCATGTTACATAATATAGTTGGGGTTTTCAGCTTTAGGCTTTCCCGGTTAAAAACTGTGTTATGTGCGATTGATTTTTTTTTTATGCTTCACATGTGTGTGAAATTAATTTTTCCGTAAAATATTAACAAGTGGAATTGATTCAATATTTTGCATAAAGTTAAATAGTGTGAGATCAGGTGAATCAAGGACATATGCATGCTTAGTGCATATAATTTCTACAAACAGTTATTGAAAACAACGCTTCGCATTACTTGTTTTGCTGTTTATCTATTTACTACATTTGGTTTGACAAATCCACGTGGCTAACATTGTACACGTGGCATTAACACATTAATCATTATTGAAAACAACTCTTCACATTACTTGTTTTAATTTTCAAAACATTATTGAAAAGAACGCTTCGCATTACTTGCTTTAAGTTAATGCATAGCTACAACCCTCGGGTTGTACCTTCAGGATGTACCTTCCACATCGCCCCACCTCGATCCATTCTACAACTCTTCTGGTTTCCCGTATCTGGACAGATCTAAATCCTAGAGGAAATGCAATCAAAGCATTCAATGTTTGGCTCCAGATTTCAAATTTAAAAATTGAACTGGGAATTTATGCAACATCTTGTAGAATAGGGATGTGTCACGCAATGGTGCTCTGTTTCATTTTCATCCTCAGATGGTAATCCCAGCCTCTCTCGCAGGCAGAGGAGAAGGCACTGAGGACAGGATGGATGTTATGGTGTTTCCATGCACGACAAATTTTGCATTATTAATGGTGATCTAATTGGGTGGAGTGAAGAAGTTTATGATCCAAAAACAAGGGGATGAACAACATTGGATGGAAAACACTAGAGAATATGGGGGATATCGGAGAAGGAAAAGTCTCACGAGTGTGTTTGCTTGTTTCTTCTTCCAGGCGGTTGTATTCTTTTAAGAAGCAACAGGGAATGATAGGAATAGGATTTCGATGATAACGTTTGGAGGGCGTTCAGCTTGTCTTCCTAAAACCAAGGATGTCGTGTTGTATAGTGTGGTGTGAGAAGATTTTTGTTTACTGTTATGATGATAGAAATGATCAAGTTTGTTATACATATGAGCCCCATTTATAAGAAGTGCAACAGGAAAGCAAGCTGAAACGATCAATGGACTTCCATTGAGAGATCAGAAAACTCTTTATTTGCACAATGTACAGAGGATTAAAGGTGCCTTTACTTTTGAGATTTGAAATTAAGTAATAGTTATAACTATATTATGGGTTGAAAAGTGTAGTAAGAAATTTCACATTCATTTTTATCCTTAAATACATTGGCAATATATTTTAGGCAGTTCCTATATTGCAAATGATGATATTCTTAGATGAGTTTAAACGTGCCCAACTGAACACCGAACAATGTTGATTGATTGTTAAAAATTTCTAATTTTTTATGGCATTCGAGAATAAAATTGTATGATTGAAACTCAAATTATTTTTTTGAGATGAAATTTGTGTTGTTACTTATCATTACATATTTCAAATGTTTCATGGCATTACAGAGTACTAGTTCGAAACCGAAACCTGAATCAGTTACTAGGTTTCCTTTCTCTTCTCCTTTCATTGTCAATTTTGCTTCATGAAAATTATATACACACTTTATTTCCATGATCAAATCATAATGATTAAGCATCCAGTTAATGAAATATCTCTCATAGTCCATGAGTACTGAAATTCCTAAGTTTTGATATTCAATTTTTATCATGATTATAGTTTTTATATTATCATAACGTTTGATTCTATATTCAGTCTTGTCAGGATTAATTTATATATAGAATCTAACATCATGATAAATATAGAAACTATAATCATGATAAAAATTGGATATCAAAACTACCAATCTCATTATTTATGGACGATGAAAGTAGATTTCATTAGAACATTCTGATTTGATCATGGAAATAAAGTGTATATATTTTTGGTGAAACAAAATTGACAAAAAGAAAGGAGAAGGGATGGCAACTGAGAAAGTGATTCAAATTTAAAGTTTCAAATTCGTACTCGAACAAGATATAAATTTAAAGTTTCAAACTCGTACTCTCAAATACCAAGATATATTGAAATATTAACAACACAGTTCACTTCAAAAAAATTGAGTTTAAATCTTTGTACAATTGTATTATGGAATTCTATAAAAATTTCGAAATTTTTAACAATCAAACAACATTGTTTAGTTGGGCACGTCTAAACTCATCCAAAAATAACATCAGTTCTAGTACAGGAACTCTCTAAAATATATTGCCAAGGTTCATTCAAGGATAACAACTAATGTGAAATTTCTTACTACGTTATTCAACCCACCATATGGTTATCATTGTTACTTAAATTCAAATCTCAAAAGTAAAGGCACCGTTAATCCTCTTTACATCATGACTCTGATCTCTCAATGTCCGTCCACATCCTAATCGTTTCAGCTTGCTTTCCTGCTACACTTCTTAAAGGTGGGGACTCACATGTATAGGAAAATTACCATTTCTCTCATCATAACCATAAACAACTCCATGCTATACAACATGAAATCCTTTCAAGGTTTTTAGGAAGACAACCTAGTGCCCTCCAAACGTTTTTATCAAAATTGTATTCCATTATTCCCTTATGCTTCTCAAACAAATACAATTGTCTAGAGAAGAAAAATGTAGACACACCCGTGAGACTTTCCCTCCCACGATATGCCCCGTATTCTCCAGTGTTTTCCATGCCCTTGTTTCTAGATCATAAACTTCCACACTCCACCTAATTAGATCATCGCTAATAACCAAAATTTTTCGTGCATGAAATCACCATAGTATCCATCCCATCCTCGATGCCGACTCTTGTGCCTGCGTGAGAGGTTGGGCTTATCATCCCCAAATGAAAATGAAAATGAAACAGAGCACTAGACGTGTCCCTATTCAACAAGACGTTGCAGAAATTCCCAGTTCAATTTTTAAATTTGAAATCCTTGGTAAGGAGTAAAGCATTGAATGCTTTAAATGCAGGTACTTGCATTGCCTCTCTGAATAAGAGCTGTCGATATAAGAGAAAATAGAATAACTGTGGAATGTATTATGGCAAGGGTGATGTTGAAGGTACTTCATGATGGTAGCCTGAAAACTCATTGGGAAATGGATGTTCTAGCTATCTCTTCAGAATCGACCGAGGTCCAAAATCGCGGCCACGTACGACTTTTCTAGCGACTTCGATCTCGGTCAACGTTGACCGGGATTAGTGATTTCATCCACTCTGTTCCTTGACTTATGTAACACCCAAATTACTTGATCTAAAAATGGAACTATTTGTAAATGTTGTGCAAAGTATCCATTTCCATTTAATTAAGTGTGCAAAGTATTCTCCATGTCTTGCAAGTTAATCAAAATGTTTTTGGTAATGTTCTGAGTTTTATGTGTGAGGAAATGTTAATTAAGTTTACTATTTAACATATTATATAATAAATACATAGCAAGAGAAATCACCATAGCATAACACGGCAAATTGATGAGGTAGTTCACCCCTCCTGGGCTACATCTGCAGGGTCCAAGGCTCCCAATGGGCATGTCCTTGCTCTATTAAGTTGCTTAAAATGGTTATACAGTGAAATATATGCCTAAACAGGAAAAAAAAGCTGCGAATTTGACTTTAGAAGACAGAAATAAGCTAAAAATGGCTTTTGTTTCACCTTAAACAGTGAAGTACAACCCAAAACAGCTCTATCTTCCTGATGGCCCTAGTGGCCCTTTCCTCTTCTCTGAAGAAAAAATGGCTGAAGAACACCTTTTTTTCACTCTAAAACCTATCCCAAACACTTTAGAATGCTCATAATAGCCAAAATTGACTAAAATTTCGTCCAAATTGGTTCAATATTGAGGGAGATATGGCCAAAATCAATTTTGCCCAATATTCCCTAAACAAACTCCACCAAATGTGGAGAAACTGTAGATAGGAGCACTATTTTTGGAAAATTGGAAAAAAATATTGGAGGCACTCCAAAATAGTGGTAACGGATAAGGCTAACATTAAATCTCAGGGTGGTGGCCACATGTTATAACTTCGTCTTAATCGGAAACATTAATTGTTTAAAAAAAACCCGTGCCATAAAATGTTTCAAACTCTGCTTTCACATCCGGAGTTAACATCAATGTCTAACTGTTTGGCTTGTGGTTTGAAGTTTCCATGCCCCCGGTCATATGGTGAGGTCATGTCGGATGGGGACTAGCCCTTTAAACCTCCACCCATTTTAAATTCAAACTTTAAATACACCGCGCATTCATTGTATTATAAGCACCAACGTATAGTCTGCCCAGTGGGACCTGTTAGCCAATCGACCCGAGGTCGAATCCTTTGAAGTCACAACATTTTTACACCACAAAATTTCCACTGACCAGGGGCCACGTGGTAGCCTCCGGGCTTGCCATGTGGCACCCGTTGATTAACTCAAAATCAAAAAAGTCAATCCAAGGACGAATCCCATGATGCCACTTGGCGGATTATGATAAGCCCCTGTGGAATATTCTAGGGGAATATTCTTTGGAATATTGCAAATAATGTTCTCTTTTTAATTTTTCCAAAGTCAAAAATTCAACTTTGGTCAACTAATTTTTTGAAGGATACTGAAAACTTCAAACCTGCATAACTTTCACATACGACGTCAGATTTGAGTCCCATTCATGGTGCAAGAATTGCAACGAAGAGTCCCTCCCGCTCGTTTAGATTGCAACCAATTCTGAGAAATTCCATTTTTGAGCATTTTTTCAAATTGGACATGATTTCCTTATCACACCTCCCAAATGGGAAGCTTTTGGACCCCAAATTTCTCTAAATTACATAAATAGAAGATGAGGATACTGATTCTCCACTCTTCCAACCTTGAACCACTGAAATATTGCTGACTTCATCAAATTGAGCTTCTCATAAAAATATAAATTCTTCCTTGAATCCGCTGGCTGACTATTGCTAACCTTGACTGAGTCATGATGCAATTTTTTGAAATTTGCAGAACAACAACTATAATTTGCAGAAAACATACTACTTCTACAATGGTCTACCTTCAAAGTAAACTGAAATTGAGATTCACCTTGCCAACTGTCCTCATGGTGAATTTTTACCGAATGAGCCATGTACTTGTGTCAATTCCCGACCAAGTTTTCTCGCCAACCAATCTGCCATTCTGAAACCAGCAATGACCCAAGTTGAAATTTGTGCCCTATTTTCTTGCATGCTTTACCATCTCTTATATTTTTGCACCACCTTGCACCGACACTTTTTTCACTGCACCGATCGACACCAAAGACACTTTCTACAACATCTTGTCATCTTCTTCCAAAGATGACCTACTTTCATACTAAAACATTTCATCATTTACATCAGAAATAACATGAAAAGGATTATGTACAAAATATTTTTTGCTTAATCATCAACAAAGTCAGATTTTGACTTGCATTGACAAGCCTTTTCAATTGCCCTGCATTCACTAAAGAAGATTCTAGCTTCTTCTGATGTCCTCTCACAATAAACTCCTTACCATCCTTGAACAAATGGTACCTGTTCTCATGGCGATGGAAGATCACTTTTCTATCATCTAAATATGGACTACCCAACACCACACCTGTAATTTCAAGCGGTACCACATCTAGTTCAACCAAGTTAACATAATGAGCTATTATGGCGAAGCGCAACATGTACTTCCTTGAAACTTGTAAATTAGCATCCTTGAAAATCCATCCAAGTGGATATGGCTTTAGATGTGGAATGGTCTCAAGTTTTAGCTTCTTGACTAAATCTTTTGAGATGAGATCCGCTTGTGACCCACGGTCAAATAGTGTGTCTATCTTTGTTTGTTTTGAGATTATCCTCACATGAAACAACTCTATCTTCCTTTCTTCATTTGGAGCTTCTATGTGAAAATTTAAAGTGCTAGAACTGGGATTTTTTTCCTTTACAATCTCTTTCCCCTTTATGTTCTTTAGTAACATGGCTATGCTTTTAGTTTCATCTCCTAATTCAGACCCTAAGTCTTTTTCAGCAGTTGCAACCGTTTTTCCTTTTTCTTTGGTTTTAAATTTTTCTGGTTTCGGCTCTGGATAAAGTTTCCAACAATGGTCTTCATCGTGGCTTGTTTTGGAACAATTTTTACAAAATAATTTTCCTTTTTCTTTCCTAGAGTTTGCATTTCTTTTTCTACCTTTGCCTTTAAATTCACTACCCTCATTCCCATCAAAATATCGTTTACCTCTAACCTCTAAATGCATGGCTTGAACAAAAACCTCGTTTAGACTAGTAGGATTGAACATAAGGATAGTATGAATAAGATAGTTGTGTCAACCACCTATATATTTCAGCAAAGTCTCTTGGCTATGAAAATCAATTCCAAGTTATAAAGCCCTTGTCTAAACTCTTGAGTGTAATCTTGTACATTTTGTCCCTTAACCTATCTGAAGTTTTGCCAGTTCGTTATAGCCTTTTGTAAATGAGCTAATGGATAAAATTGCTTCTTAATTATAGTAATTAATTCATCCCATGATAAATTCATCTTACCATGTTTTTTAATTTCATCCTTGGTCTTGGCTTCCCACCATACCAATGCTGCTCCTTCCATTCTCAAAGAGGCTAACTGAATCTTGGTGTAGTCTTCATGAAGGTTTTGTATCCTCAAATAAACTTCCAACTGTCTTATCCAATTATCAAGTTTCTCTGCATTGACTTCATTAAACACAGGCAACTCAAATTTAACTTCAAGCTTTAAAAATGGACTTTTACCAATGGTTTTAGACTTGTGAGATTGATTCACTGAAGTAGAGTATGATGATGTAGAGGAAGAGGATGAAGATGGGGATGGTGGATCACCATTTCCTCTGTGTCCTTTCTTTGACTTGTCATCACTTTTCTTTCCTCCTGAAGAACCCTCTTCTTCTTTCTGGCATCTAGACCCTTCTTCAACAAGCCTATCATTCCTTTCTTGCTAGAGTATCCTCACCATCTCTGTCATGTCTAGGAAATCTTTTCGGAATACCCATTCTTCTTCTTTGGGATCAATGTCTTTAGGACCTTCTCCTTCTCTTGAAGACATGCTTGAAGCATCTTCAATGGCTCTTGGAGGTGGCTCTCTAGCCCTTCTTGGTTGCGGATTACTTTGTGCACTAACCAAGTCTCCTTCACCTCTCTTGAGTTTAAGCCTAGTAAGTATCAAAACTTGCAAACAATGAACTATATCTTTGCACAAGAACAAATATTGAGTAAAACTCTAGCTCCTAAGGCTCAAATCCTGAGCTTTGATACCTTCTGATCTGAAAATGGAACTATTTGTAAATTTTGTGCAAATTATCCATTTCCATTTAATTAAGTGTGCAAATTATTCTCCATGTCCTCCAAGTTAAACAAAGTGTTTTTGGTAATGTTCTGAGTTTTATGTGTGAGGAAATGTTAATTAAGTTTACTGTTTAACATATTATATCATAAATACACAACAAGAGAAATTCACCATAGCATAACACAGCAAACTGATGAGGTATTTCACCCCTCCTAGGCTACATCTGCAGGGTCCAAGGCTCCCAATGGGCATGTCCTTGCTCTATTAAGTTGCTAAAAATGGTTATACAGTGAAATATATGCCTAAACAGGAAAAAAAAGCTGTGCATTTGACTTCAAAAGACATAAATAAGCTAAAAATGAATTTTGTTTCACCTCAAACAGTGAAGTACAACCCAAAATAGCTCCATCTTCCTTATGGCCCTCGTGGCCCTTTCCTCTTCTCTGAAGCAATAATGGCTGAATAACACCTCTGTTCACTTTGCAACCTATCTGAAACACTCCAGAATGCTCAGAATAGCCAAAATTGACTAAAATTTCATCCAAATTGGTTCAATATTGAGGGAGATATGGCCAAAACCAATTTTTTTCAATATTCCCTAAACAAACTCCACCAAATGTAGAGAAACTGTAGATAGGAACGCTATTTTTTGCAAACTGGCCAAAAAATATCGGAGGCACTCCAAACTAGCGGTAAGGGATAAGGCTAACATTAAATGTCAAGGCGGTGGCCACATGCTATAACTTTTTCTTAGCCGCAAACATTAATTGTTTAAAAACACATGTGGCATAAAATGTTTCAAACTCCGCCTTCACATCTGGAGTTAACATCAATGGTCCAACTATGCACTCATTATATTATACGCACCAACGTATAGCCCACCAGGTGGGGCCTGTAGGCTGCAACCCAATCGACCCAGGGTCGAATCTTGTGAAGTCACAAAATTTTTACACCGCCAAATTTCCACTGGCCAGGGGCCACGTGGCGGCCTTCGAGCTTGCCACGTGGCACCCGTTGATTGGCTCAAAATAAAAAAAATCAATCCAAGGACAAATCCCATGATACCACTTAGCGGATTCTGATAAGCCCTTGTGGAATATTCCAAAGGATATTCTCCTTTTAATTTTTCCAAAGTCTGAAAGTCAACTTTGGTCAACTGATTTTTGAAGGATACTGAAAACTTCAAACCTGCATAACTTTCACATATGATGTCAAATTTGAGTCCTGTTCATAGCACGAGAATCACAACGACGAGGCCTTTCCAGTCGTTTTGATTGCAACCAATTCTAAGCAATTACATTCTGAGCATTTTTTCAACTTGGACATGATCTCCTGATCATTAATTATCCCATTTTATTTTTTTAACTTTTGCAAAATTTACATTTGACTATTAAATGAGAAAATAGACTATCGAATGTGTTACACTAGTTAATGAACCTATTTTTAGATTTTATAAATAAAAATTTACATTGGGAATTTCTTTGACTCACTGGAAAATAATTCCAATGCTCCGGAGTGGTTGGGAATGTAGGAATTTACAGGGTAAGTTATTTAGATCAAACACCCAAGGTCACCGCTAACAAACAAATCACAGATCAGTACACTAGTATTTGACGTGGTTAAAACCCTCAAAGAGGGAAACAGTCCAAGATCTGAGCCAATGCGACCACTTTGGGAAATTTATTAATAAAAAGAAATAAAATTTACATAAGATTATCTCATAAATGTTTACTAGAAAAATGACCCTCCATGCTCTTTAAATAGAGATCATGGACCAATCGGGTGTCATGGATCAATGTCAGTAATATTGAGGAGAGAGTGAGCTGCTGAATCACTACATATCGTGACCATCAGAATATAAGTTACAAATGTACATATTAAATAAACAAACTTTACCTAACTCTACGCTAGACCAAGTTATACTTAAATATTTCCTATGTGTCAGAATATCCTAACATCCCCCCTTAAGAACAACTTGGGATAGGATTGAAGGATTTACAAAGGTGACAAAATAGGAGACTATTTCCTATGTGTCAAAATATCCTAACATCCCCCCTTAAGAAAAACTTGGTATAAGATTGAAGGATTTACAAAGGTGACGCAATAGGAAAAGGAAGGAGGAATTAGAGCCTATCTCCGCTTAATGATAACCTTCTTGAACTTCAAGCATAGATCGAAGTTTGGTAAACTTCGCTTTTGTGAGAGCCTTTGTAAAGATGTCAAAAACATGATCATTGGTTGAACAGTATTTCACTTCAATAACATGATCGTGAATGAGCTTTTGATGAAGAGTATGTGTAGCTCAATGTGTTTCATGTGTTGATGTTGAATTGGATCTTGGAATATCTGAATGGAACTCGGACTATCACACCAAAGTGTAGTTTGATGCTGCTAATGAAGACCAAATTCATAAAGGATCTGACGAAGCCATAGGGATTCCTTGTTGGCTTCAACTGCACCATGATACTCTACTTCTACCAAAGAAATAGATATGGCACTTTGTTTCTTACAAGACCATGTAATGGGTCCTGAACCAAGAGTGAATACATAGCCTGCAGTAGAATTTCGGTCATTAGGGTCACTAGCCCAATTAAAATCAGTGAAACCAATCAACAATGGAGATGCTCCTACAGTGTAATGAATCCCAAACTGAAATG
The DNA here is from genome assembly GCA_034641835.2 of Pinus albicaulis. Taxonomy (NCBI): domain Eukaryota; kingdom Viridiplantae; phylum Streptophyta; class Pinopsida; order Pinales; family Pinaceae; genus Pinus; species Pinus albicaulis. Next base: position 1,370,291,918 of record CM076572.1, on the reverse strand, counting down.
TACCTCGAATATATCGAAGTGTTCTTTTAGCTACTTTCTAGTGACTTTCATGAGGTTTGTGAATAAACCAAGCAACAAGACCAATGACAAAGGAAAGGTCAAGATGGGTACGAGTTAGATACATAAGTTTACCAACAAGTTGACGGTATAAGGTAGCATCAAATTCAGAGGAAGTAGAAGCAATTGAAATCTTGACTCTAGACTGAAAGGGAGAAGGGGCTCGCTTACAGTATTCCATGTGAAAGTGGCGTAGAAGATCACAAACATGATTGGACTCAGAAAGGTAATACCTTCTTTGGATTACAAGACTTGAAGACCAAGGAAATACTGAAAGTGTCCTTAGTTTGTCATTTCAAACTTCTTTTTGAGGCTAGACTTCACATGGTTTATATGGTTGGGATCACTACCAGTAAGTATAAGATACCATGTAGGAATTTACAGGGTAAGTTCCTTAGATCACACACAAAATGTCACCGCTCACAAACAGATCACATATCAGTACACCAGTATTTAACGTGGTTAAAACCCTCAAAGAGGGAAATAGTCCACGACCTGAGCCAACGTGGCCACTTTAGGCAATTTCTTAATATAAAGAAAGAAAATTTACATAAGCTTCTCTCATAAGTAGCTACTGGACAAATGACCCTCCATGCTCTTTAAATACAGATCATGGCCCAATCGGGTGCTAATCCATGGATCAAGTGTCGGTAATACCAAGGAGAGAGTGAACTATCAAATCACTACATATCATGATTGTCATATTATAAGTTAAAAATTTACATAGTAAAGAAACACACTTTACCTAACTCTACGTTAGACCAAGTTATACTTAACTATTTCCTATGTGTCAAAATATCCTAACATCCCCCCTTAAGAACAACTTGGGATAGGATTGAAGGATTTACAAAGGTGACACAATAGGAGACAATTTCCTATGTGTCAGAATATATTAACAAGGAAGAAGCAGTTATTGACAATTACCTTCCCCTTTGAGAATACGAAGGAAATCTCACACAAGGAAGGGGTTATGTGAAAAAGTAAAGAAAGGGACAACAGGTAGCTGTGAACAAAGAGGTCCAGAGTTGGTTGAAAACCAGTGGAACTCTACTAACCAGATTGGAGAAAAGACTGGACAAGAAGTCTCGAGGTCTAACTATAGAGATCCTTCTGCTTACTTCTGCTCTTGTGAAGATCACAAGGGGAGTTGAGGACATGATCACCTCACTCATGGTTGGGTGGTCTAACCAATAAAGTGGAAATTCTAGATAATTTTCTATGAGTAATGTGTTTAATATGAGAAGTTATGATGTTATTGTACTGTATGTATTATGTAGGGATATTTATGTTAAACTTTAATTTACAGTACATAAATGATATACAATAATTTCTCTGGAAAGAAAAATATAGCACTAATTATTATTTATTAGCTTGTTATAGTTCTGTGATAGATGGGGTACGAATAGCAGATTAAAGGGGGTACTATTAGTGGTTGTTTTTCTCAGTAGTAAAGCATCCCAAACTCTAACTGGCATTTAAACCTTTATCTTTGAACTGTGTATTAAAATATAATTTGCATCTATATAAATAAACACCTTCTCTACAGGGTTTCCTAACCAGCAAGGCTGTGGAAAAGAAAATAAGTGAAGAATGGTTGTGATAGCCAATACCTATGCCTAGGGGCCTTCAAGGAAAATGCAAAAAATAAAATACCAAAAAACATCATAAGTAGAACATCTTGCTAAGTAAAATAATGATGAGTTAAATTGGTAAACCCAAACCATAAAGAACCTAGAATTTCATGTGTTGTTACGAAAGTAAACCATTCATTCATACATCTAAATATTGGTATAACATAACAACAGTGAACCAACCTTAAGACGAGAGGTTTATACCCTAGACTGAAATGAACCGATAGGGTTTTACGTCCTTTGGGACTTTTGGCAAACTAACTATTGGGAAGAATAATTGTAACGAAAAAGAAACTTGATTTATGCAGATATTCTAAATACATATACTACAGAAAACAAAATTATACATAAATTATATAGTGCTTAAACCAACCTTGTATGAATAATTTGCAAGATCTATCACAGGAGAAAACTAGTTGGAAAAACGAGTGCTAATGCACACTGAGCTCAATAATATTAAAGATACAGATACATAAGAAAACATTCTTGCACATTTCCACTCGCAAAATCATATGTCTTTAGAGTATCTGTACTTGAAACAAAATCTAGGAACAAAAGCCACAGTAGAATACATTTATGCTCTCTACAAATTTTCTAATGAGAAACTAGATAACCTTTCTAATAAAACGAGGAGTCAAACCCTCCTTTAACTGTTCAAAATTGACCAAAAATAGTGGAGGAATTATTACATTTCAGTGGAATCAACAACCAATTTATCAGTTACTGGAAGGCCAATAAAAATCACAACGCCATTGACAGACTTAAGATCCAGTTGCTTGGGTACCATAGTGTTAATAAAGCCTATCAAAAGAGAAACTTATGAACAAAACTAAAACCTTAACCATGACATTCCTTGAGTAAATCGGCAATAGGAAAGCAACTAGCCACTCCTTAACATTCACCTTCAAGGAGGATAATAATATATTACCTGGAATGATCAGGAGCTGTCAAAGACTTGGCCGAATCTTAAAGCCAAAACCAAGTTGAAGGTTGAGCGAGAGGAGAAGGGTTTTACCTGTGGGGAGGGAACAAATAAATTAGTGAAATTGTAAACACAATGTAGGGATAAGAAAGAGGATTTGTTGTGTTAACAGTGACCTGGAGGGAAACTTTTACCTAGCCGAGAATGGCTTGAGCTCCACTTGCATCCACACCTGTAGAAAAGCAAGGATGATTGTTAAATTAGAATAATCAAGATGACATATTCCAGTTACTGAGAGTTTTATTTGAAAACTTAAATAGTTGAAACTGTGCCAATACCTGAAAAATCGAGCATGTTCAAGGTGAAGTTGCAAGCAAAGCACAGTGAAAGACCAAGGGAATTTGGCATCGGTGAAGACGGAAGTGACGGGGAAAAATTCACGGTGAATGAATACAGCATAGGAGTCATACCTATCTGTAGAAGAGGAGTTTCAAAGTGGACATCCGCCAGGACGAGAATCCAGAATGACTAACTCTGATGAGTTTGGTGGTAGGGTTGATACCTTAACCACCTTGAGATCCATCGGTGTGGTATGATCAACAGTGGACAGGTACCCATATGTCATGCAATATCCAGGAAAACATCTCGTGAAGACCGCCATTGAAATGTTAATGTGAAATTAAATGTTGAGAAGCTGGTTCGAAATGGTTTGTTTACAAAGTTATAGTTGTTTAGCTCTTTGATTAAACCCTTGTTCATACATATCATAAGTATGCTAATAAATGTGTATGATACACATTCATAAGTGTGCAAACCACATGGACGGGGTAGCATAATATCAAATATACAATGCAAATATAATATGTGTAATAATACTGTGTGTAAGTATAGTACTTAGGAACAAATTAAGTTTGATTATATGATTTAAATAACTGTGATATTATGTGCCATGGCATAGGAGTTAAAAAAAAATATTTACTATGATGAGTAATATGAAAACATAGTTAGTGGACGTGGCATGTGGTATCAGAGCCAAGTTAACACGCTAGGACCTCGATGGGCCATTCAAATAACAATGGTTGCATTGGAATTGTGCACAGTGGCAGAAAGAAAGAAGCTATTGACAGATTATGATGAGGAGGGGATCTGGATATCAACCACCGAGAACTACAGGGGAAGCTCACCATTTGCCTAATCCATAAAATAACGTGGAAATGTGGGTACAGTTGACTGTAGACCAGCATCAACAAAGTAGCAGATTACTGCAAGAACAACAACTTCAGACCAGTAGACTTTAGGATACATTTCAACAACTTCATAATGGAAATGGTCCGAGTAAGAAGCAATAATGCGAGATAAAAAGCCTCTCAGATAGACAGAATCATCGCACGGTGCAACCCAATCCTGAGAAGGGCACCCGAGATGAGGGTGAGCATCAACAACAAGCTGATGATAATCCTGAAGGGAGCCACACCCAACGAAGTAATAGGAGTAGATCTTACAATGAAGCAGAATCTAGGAATGCTTCCAATCAACAAGAAATTAAAAAATAGAAAGTGGAACTTCAGGAAGAATTTAGAAAAATTAAGCCTCCCACGTATGACATAGAAGCATAAGAAGTGGTTGAAGCATGGATTATTAACATGAATAAATACTTCCAAGTTTATGAATATAGAGTAAGCTCAAAGCTCGATTGTCTATTTTGCTTTTGGGAAAAGGCTACCTTATGGTGGGAGGAAGTTAAAAATGTTGGGGGAATCGAGGACCATAATGTGACTTGGGACGAGTTCCAGCAGTATTTTAAGGACAAATATTTAACAGAGCATTTTTACGATGAAAAATCCCAGGAATTCTATGATCTGAGGTTGGGAAGATGTCTATGTATGATTTAGTAACTAAATTTACCTCCTTACTGAGGTATGTACCGTATTTGAGGGATGAGAAAGAAAAGGTACAACGTTTTTTGAGTAGCTTACCTGCCCACATGAAGGAAAGGATCGAGTTCATCAATCCCAAAAATATGGATGAGGTTATTCGAAAAGCGTGAATGAGATATCAGCAACCGAAAACGAAAGTAGATTCTTGTAGGAATTGGATTCCAAGGAAAGGGAAGAAGAGTAATCAGAATTTTAAAAGTAACAGACTGGGTAACTACATGAATTCTGTAATGAATTTGACGAATAAACAACCTAGGAAAAATTATCAAAAGACCAAATGGCCAATATAAGACAAGCCCACTTATGCATCCAACAGACCAAACCACGGCCAGACCCAGAAACACCCTTTGCAATGTTGGGCCTGTGGTGAAGCACATTATTATAAATATTGTCCTCACCATTGGAGAAATGAAACTGTAGCTAATTTGCAAGAAGCATCCACAATGGGATATGTTGCAAGGAATATACCAAGGATCAATGCTACATTAGAGGATCAACAATCAGATTACCAACCAACATTGATAGAACTGGAAGGTAAGTTATTTTCCCAAACTGTATCTATTTTGGTTGATCCTAGTGCCATTTTAAGTTATATCAATCCCAAAATAGTTGAAAAATGTAATTTACAAATTCTCAAATTTTAAGAGTCATTGGTTGGTGCAATTAGACATCGGGTCAAAGAGAAGGGTTAATTCGTGTTGGACATTGGGTTCAACGCTCCTCATGTGTTTCATGACATGAACTAACTGCCTCTCGTGGATCCTAACTCTGACGATTGTAGGGAAGACTAACGCCTGCAGGTTTTGGTCTAATGGCAATTGTGATTCCAACAAGTGGTACGTATACTGTGTCTCGAGTTTGAACCCACGACTCAAGGTAGGGGAGATTGTTGGAAATAATAACGTTTCCATGTGTTCATGACATAACAATCACTGTGGATCCTAACTCTGGCGATTGTAGTAGAGGCTAATGCCTGCGAGTTTTGTTCTAACAGCAATCATGATTCCAACAAGTGGTATCAGAGGAACAGGTCTCGAGTTTGAAACTCACCCAGCTCACATTGGGGGGGAGATTGTTGGACATTGGGTTCAACGCTCCTTGTGTGTTTTGCGGCATGGACTAACCGCCTCTCATGGATCTTAACTCTGGCAATTGTAGTGGAGACTAATCCGTGTTGGTTTTTTTCTAACAGAAATCGTGATTCCAACAATGCCAAAGTCTCAAACTTCCCTCTAGACATAGGGAACCAACACATAAACGTTGAGTTGAACATTCTACCTTTGGGTTCCTACAACTTGCTACTGGGAATGGACTGGTTAGAGGGCCATTGGTTAGTGGTAGACTAAAAGAAGAAAACCATTAGTTATATGGCTAAAGATGGTACTCGTCGGGAGATACAAAGAATCAAGAAACCACTCCAATTGCGCCCCATCACAACATCCCAATTGGGAAAATGCATCACGAAAGGGTGTCAAATTTATGCCACTCAAGTAGGAATTCGCTAACTCTAAGGAAACAACCCCTGCGCTCGAGATTATACCAATAATTCAGGACTTTACCAATGTGTCTCCTGAAAGCATACCGGGACTACCTCTAAAGTGGGATATTGATTTCACAATCGAACTAATGCTAGGGGAAACACCTGTGTCACATGCTCCATACCAAATGTGTGTACTTGAGCTGACTGAGTTAAAAATGTAGCTACAGGAATTGTTAGAAAAGGGATGCATACGTCCTAGTGTGTCTCCTTGGGGAGCACTAGTACTGTTCATTAAAAAGAAAGATGGTACAATGCTAATGCGTATGGACTACAGACAGCTTAAAAATTTGATTGATAAAAACAAGTATCTGCTACCATGGATAGATGACCTTTTTTATAAAGTAAAGGAACCAACTATATTCTGCAAGATAGATTTAAGATCTGGATATCACCATATATGGATAAAAGATGAGGACATATACAAGAGAGCCTTTTGAACCTGATATGGGAATTATGATTTCATGGTTTTACCATTTGGATTAACCAACGCACCAACAACTTTCATGAGTTCGATGCATGGCATATTTTATCCATTTTTGGACAAGTTCATTTTAATTTTTATTGATGAGATATTAATTTATTCGAAAACCATGGAAGAGCATAAGGAACATTTACATTTGGTGCTGAAAATGTTGCGGGACCATCAGCTCTATGCCAAATTCAATAAGTGTGATTTATACAAAGAACAGATCCAATATTTAGGACATGTAATTTTTTCTAAAGGAATATCAGTAGACCCAGAGAAAACAAAGGCCATTATGGAGTGGAGGGTACCCAGGAACGTAGCAGGCATATGTTTCTTCATGGGCTTGGTTGGATATTACTGACGTTTTATCAAAGGTTTCTCTCAAATTGCTCTTCCTATTACCTCTTTGTAGTGAAAAGGACGAATTTTCAAGTGGAATAGTGAATTCCAAACAAACTTCGAATGGTTAAAGCAATTGTTAACCACAACCCCCATATGGAAGGTAGTTGACCCAAACAAGGAGTTTGAACTCTGTACAAATGCTTGTATGGAATGGGTGGGGGCAGTGTCGGCACAAGAAAGAAAAATAATTGCATAAGAGTCCAGGAAACTGAAGGATCATGAGCAACGATATTCTGCATATGATTTAGAGTTGACCGCAGTAGTTCACACCCTCAAAGTATGGAGGCACTACTTGTTAGGGAAAAAGTTTCTCCTGAAAGGAGACCGTAGTAGCCTGAATAGCTATTTTAAGAAATCTGACTTGAATTCTCGCCAAGCAAGGTGGAACACATTCCTAACTGAATTCTACTTTTAAATTCAACATGTGAAAGGTAAAGAAAATCGTGTAGCTGATGCCTTAAGTAGAAAAATACGTTGTGTTTATAAGCTCTATTTTAACGAAGTGGAATTTAAGTTCCAAGAGCAAGTGAAGGAGGCAACGCAAAAAGATCATGAATATCATTTTCTGTGGCAGCAAGCACAACAAGAATAAATTCAAGGGAAACAATCAAATTATAAAATTAACAATGAGCAGCTACTAGTTTTCCAAGAGAAAATATACATTCATAATTAAATGAGCTTGAAGGAGCTGATTTTGGATGAGTATCATCTAAGCTCTTATGTCAGACACCCTGGATACCAAAAAATGCTGATAATAACCAGAAAAGACTAATTTTGGCCTAGGACGCATAAAAATATTATTGAATATTTGACGAAGTGTTTGGAATGTCAACGGGTCAAGGTGGAGCATCAACACCCTATGGGTTTACTACAACCTATACTTTTACCGGAGTGGAAATGGAAACTCATTTCACTCGATTTTATTACAGGCTTACCAAGGACTAAGAAAAAAAATGGACTCATTATGGTGGTTATGGATAGACTTAGGAAGGAAACTCACTTCATACCAGTCTAGTCGACTTACAAAATGGTACAAATCGTTGACATATTTATGAGGGAAGTGTTTAGATTACATGGTATTCAAAAAATAGGCATCTCGTATAGGGATGTGAATTTTACCTCAGATTTCTGGAAAGCACTCTTCACTGATCTGGGTACACAAATTTAGTTTTAGTACCGCCTATTATGTACAAACAGATGGGCAGACTGAACGGGTGAATCAAATATTAGAAGACATGCTACACATGTATGTAATGCAGCAGCATGTGAAGTGGGAATATTATCTGCATTTATTAGTTTGCCTATAAAATGGATACCAAGATTCTTTGAAAATCAGCCCCTTTGAGGCATAATTTGTACGAGAGACAATGTTGGACACCCATAAATTTGAGCAACCCTGAGACTAAGTTAATTCTTGGGCCAGAAATGTTGGAAGAAATGGAACATGAGGTGAGAAAGATCTGACAAAATATAAAAGTTTCCCAAGACCGATAGAAGGTTTATGTGGATGAGAAAAGGACTTATCTAGAATTTGGACTGGGATATCATGTATATGTTAGAATTAGACCCAAGAAAATCACACTTAAGTGGACTACCTATGCTAAAATTTCTCCATGATTTCGTGGGCCTTTCCAAATTTTGGAAAGAGTAGGGTCGGTGGCCTATGGACTGACGTTACCTAGTCACATACGGGTGCAGAACATGTTTCATGTATCTGTATTGAAACGATATGTGCATGATCCAAAGCATACAATACATTGGCATAACATACAAGTAAATGGTAATTGTTACTATGTCCTCACAAAATGAGATGAGTACTTGATTAATTAATTAAATTGTTCATTAGTTGTAGGTAGAGCAGGACAAGGAATTCCTAGTAGAGCCTCAACGTATTCTCGAGAAGAAATAAATAATGCTCCGGAAGTGAGCCATCTCCCAAGTTAAAGTGCAGTGGAAGAAATTTTGCTAGGAAGAGGCTACTTGGGAGGATGAAAGATTTATACGATAAGCATATCCTAAATTATTTTCTATGATGGAGTAAAACATCGATGACGATGTTTGCCTTAAGCGGGGGAAGATGTAACAACCACCTTAATTATTTCATTTTATTTTTAAACATTTGCAAAAATCACATTTGACTATTAAATGAGAAAAGAGACTATCGAATGTGTTAAATTGGTTAATGAGTCTAAGTTTAGATTTTATAAACAAAAATTTACATTGGGAATTTCTATGACTGGTTGGTTATAATTGCAAGACTCTAGAGTGCTTGGGAAGGAGTTATTGACAACTACCTTTCCCTTTGAGAATAAGAAGGAAATCTTAGACAGGGGAAGGGGCTCTGTGAAAAAGAAACAAGAGGGACAATAGGTAGCTGTGAACAGAGAGGTCTAGAGCTTGTTGAAAATGAGTGGAACTCTGCTAACTGGATTGGAGAAAATGTTGGACAAGAAGTTTTGAGGCCTAACTCCAGTTATCCTTTTGCTTACTTTCGCACTTGTGAGGAGCACGTGGGGAGTTGAGGACATGATCACCTCACTCATGGTTGGGTGGTCTAACTAGTGAAGCAGAAATTCCAGATAAGTTTTTATGAGTAATGTGTTTAATCTGAGAAGTTACGATGTTACTATATTGTATGTATTATGTATGGATATTTATGTTAAACATTAATTTACAGTACATAAATGATATGAAAGAATTTCTCTGAAAGGAAAAATATAATACTAATTATTATTTATTAGCTTGTTATAGTTTTGTGACAGACGAGGTATGGGTAATAGATTAAAGGAGGAATTGTTGGTGGTTGTTTTTCTTAGCAGTAAATCATCCCAAACTCTAACTAGCATTTAAACCTTTATCTTTGAACTGTGTATTAAAATAGTATTTTCATGTATATAAATCAACACCTTGTCTACAAGGTTTCCTACCCAACAAGGTTGTGGAAACAAAAACAAGTGAAGAACGGTTGTGATAACCAAACCCCAAGCCTAGGGGCCTTTAAGTAAAACACACAGAATAAAATACCAAAAAAGATCATAAGAAAAACATCTTGCTAAGTAAAATAATGTCGAGTTAAATTGCCAAACCAAAACCATAAAGCACCTAGAATTTCATGTGTTGTTACGAAAGTAAATCATTTAGTGATACATATAAATATTGGTATAAGACAGCAACAGTGAACCGACCCTAAGCCGAGAGGTTTAAACCATGGACCGAAGGGAACCAGTAGGGTTTTACGTCCTCTGAGACTTTTGGCATACTAACTGTTGGGCAGAATAACTGTAACGAAAAAGAAACTTGATTTATGTAGATATTCTGAACACATATATTACAAAAAACAAAATTATACCTAAATTATATAGTGCTTAAACCAACCATGTATGAATATTTTGAAAGAACTATCACGTGAGAAAACTAGCCAAGAAAATGAGTGCCAATGCACACTGAGCTCAATAATATTAAAGCTACAGAAACATAAGAAAAAATTCTTGCACATTTCCAATTGCAAAATCTTATGTCTTTAGAGTATTTGTACTTGAAACAAAATCTAGGAACAAAAGGCACACCAAAATACATTTACGCTCTCTGCAACCTTTCTAATGAGCGGCGAGAGAACCTTTCTAATAAAACGAGGAGTCAAACCCTCCTTTATGAGAATTCATCAAAAAGAGTGGAGGACTTATTACATTTCAGTGGAATCAACAACCTATTTAGTAGTTACTGGAAGGCCAATAAAAATCACCACGCGATCAACATACTCAAGACCCAATTTCTTGTGTACCCTAGGGTTAATAAACCCTATCAAAAGAGAAACATATGAACATAACTAATACCTTAACCACAACATTCCTTGAGTAAATCAGCAAGAGTAAAGTGGCTAGAGAACCCTTAACACTCACTTTCAACGAGGATAATAGTATAATAGTATAGTACATGGAATGACTAGGATTTGTCAGTCTTGGTAGAATATTAAAGCCAAAACCAAGCTAAAGACCGAGCGAGAGGAGAGGGGTTTTACTTGTGGTGAGAGAACAAATAAATTAGTAAAATTGTAAACACAAGGTATGAATAAGAAAGAGGATTTGTTGTGTTAACAATGCGCTGGAGGGAAAATCTTACCTGACCAAGAATGGTTGACCTCCACTTGCATCCACGCCTATTGCAAATCGAGGACATTTTTAAATTAGAATAATCAAAATGACATATTCCAATTACTAAGAGTTTTATCCGAAAAATTAAATACTTGAAGCTGTGCCAATACCTGAAAATCGAGCATGTTCAAGGTGAAGTTGTGAGTAAAGCACAGTGACAAGCCAAGGGAATTTGGCACCGGTGAACACGGAAGCGACGAGCATAGATGCCTGGTGAACGACTACAACAGAGGAGCCATACCTATCTGTAGAAGAGGAGTTGCAGAATAGAGGGCCGCTAAGAAGCCAATCCACAATGACTAACGCTGAATGGTTTGGGGGTAGGGTAGCTACCCTAACCACCTTGAGATCCATCGGTGCGATACGATCAACGGTGGACAAACACCCATATGTGATGCAATCTCCAGGACGACACCTCATGAAGACAGTCACTGAGAATCCAATTCGCATTGGTTTAGTTACAAAGTTTCAGCTGATTAGTTCTTTGATTAAGCCCTGGGTCATACATATCATAAGTCTGCTAATAAGTATGCAAAACACATGAACTAGGTAGCATAAAGTTCATATATACCATGCAAAGATAATATGTGTAATAATACTGTGTGTAAGTATAGTACGTAGGAAGAGATTAAGTTTGATTATATGATTTAAATAACTGTCATATTCCGTGCCACGACATAGGAGTTAATTTTTTTTTTTTTTTTTTACTTTGTTGAGTAATATGAGAATATAGTTAGTCGATGTGACAACTTACAAGCATGAAATAGTAACCGACCACCATTTGCGTGAGTCGAGGGTATCCGCCTGAGAGCTGGGATTATTTTTAATGTTTTTGGGGTTGTAGTTTACGCTAACAGATGAAGCCTACCCTCGCCTCACAACCGGGATTATTTTTAATATTTTTTGGGTTGTAATTTACGCTAACAGTTGAAGCCGGCATACAAGTTATGGCTTCAGGCCTATAACGACCAGATATTGAGCGAAATGGAGAGGAGATGGCTTGGTACGAATAATTTGAAAAAGAGAGGTAGTTATAAAGTCGGTGTGAAATGCATTGATGAATTATATTGCTGGTTTGAAGTTATTGCAAATTGTCGTGGTTAGGGTTCGATCCACACCGATATCATCGTAAGACTTAATTTTCCAAATTAAGCCGCTCCTCCTTCAAAATATCTGTGATGTACGTGATATATAAATTTATGTAATCGGACAGCATCACACCTTCTAATTCGATCATAAATTAGGTATTTAGTTGCGGTATCTTTATTGTTGGAATAATTGTGGAGACCTTTACACTATTTAACTAAATTCATAATAATAACTTTATACATAACTCAATTATGACATAAGAGATACCTATATATATATATTTGGAATTCTGTTGCTATAAATTACTTTTCCTAATAAAATTAAGTGTAATAAAAAATAGAATAATTTTTAATTATGTCATAATATTATGCAATTATACATACTAGCATAATCATATTCATTTAAATAAAAATATTTTATATATTTGATTAATCACATCCACAATCACATAAATGTGGTTCACTATATTGATAAATGTTAATGGTATAAATTTAATATTTATATTAATATCAATATTAATAAATATAAAATAATAAAAATATTATTATAAAATAATTATTATATTATTAAATAAAATATAATTTTAGTGGGTCTAATGGTTATAAGCACGTGCTTCCTCCTAAAAGGTAATAGGTTCAAAACCATAAAAGGTAGAGTATGACCTTAGTAGACTTAGCATCAAATCCCAAAAGCAAGAGACTTAGCAATCAAATCTCACAAACACCACAAACAAAGGGTCTCATAGGCGGATAATAATAATAAAATTAAAGGATGTTTATTATAAATCCTATGATTAAAAACTATGGATTATTCAACAATATTATAATAATAAAAAATCCAAGAGATTCATGGACTAATTACTATAAAAAAGGGGGCAAAAAATTGTAGCAGTGTTTGAATCATGTTTTTTATGGTGGAAATGGATTTAGTGCCATCAAAAATTTATGGGACACCCAAAATATTGAAGTTTAATAGCTTTAACCTGGATTTATAAAAAATTTGATGGTGGAAATGAATTCAGGGCCATAAAAAATTTATGGGACACATAATTCTTTTTATGGTGGAAATGGATTCAGTGCTATCAAAAACTTTTGGGACACCCAAAATCTTGAAGTTTAACTACTTTAATCTGGATTTATAAAAAAATGATGATGGAAATGGATTTAGTGCCATCAAAAATTTAGTAGACACACAAAAAATTCCTACCCGATGCAAGCTGATTAACTACGAATTAATATTATAAACACCAGATATTAAAAATACAAAGATTAATATTTTAAATTGCTTTTCAATTAAATTAATTAATTAAATTTTGATTATTTTAATTAATAAATACCAATTAGTTTATTTGTTATTTATTTACTAATTTATTTATACTTATTATTAATTACTCAATCAATAAATTTATTATAATTTATTGAATTTTTAAAATACTTAATGAATTTATTAATTATTATTATTAAATAAATAACTGGTTTATTTATTTGAATTAATTAATTAATTACAATTAATGATAACAGTTATTTAATTAATTACAATTAATGATAACAGTTATTAAATAAACAAATTTCAATTATTATAGTTAATTATAATTTTAATAATTATTATAATTTTTTCAAATTATAATAATTTATCATTTTTTACATTAATAAATAATTTTATTTATAAAAATAATAATTGATTTTAATTATTATAAAAAATATTATAATTATAAAAGTGATTATTAATTGATTTTAATTATTATAAAAATAATTATAATCATAAAAGTGATTATTAATTTATTTTAATTATCATAGTAGTTAATTATAACTATAAAAATAATTATTAATTGATTTTAATATTATAAAAAATCATTTTTAATTAGAAGAAATAAAAAATGATTCTAATTAATTATAAAAATAATAATTATAGAAAAATTATTTTAAAACTAAATCTAAATAATTGTTCATTACATTTTTTGAATCTATTACACTTCATTTGTGCTGCTAATGAGCATTGTTAATTGCAAAACTCTGTTCACTGAATTGTTTCTGCCCTTTTTGTTGAATTTTATATTTTTTAAATTACCGTTTCACTGAAGTCCAAATTTAACGATTATAAATCTTTATTATATTGATGAAAATGATTTCTGAAATTACAAGGATTTCGATGATTATAATCAATTATAATTTTAATAATTATTATAATTTATCATTTTTTACATTAATAAATAATTTTATTTATAAAAATAATAATTGATTTTAATTATTATAAAAAAATATTATAATTATAAAAGTTATTATTAATTGATTTTGATTATTATAAAAATAATTATAATTATAAAAGTGATTATTAATTTATTTTAATTATTATAAAAATTAATTATAACTATAAAAATAATTATTAATTGATTTTAATATTATAAAAAATCATTATTAATTATTAATTAAAAGAAATAAAAAAAAAATGATTCTAATTAATTATAAAAATAATAATAATTATAGAAAGAATATTTTAAAACTAAATCTAAATAATTGTTTATTACATTTTTTAATCTATTACACTTCATGTGTGTTGCTGATGACCATTGTTAATTCCAAAACTCTGTTAATTGAATTGTTTCTGTCCTTTTTGTTGAATTTTGTATTTTTTAAATTACCGTTTCGTTGAACCCCAAATTTAACGATTATAAATTTTTATTATATTGATGAAATTGATTTCTGAAATTACAAAGATTTTGATGATTATTCTGGACATCTAGATTTATGAAAACATTTTATACAAAAATTGAAGTTCAAATTCAGCAATTATAGTTTTTTTTTTTTTATTACAGTGACTCAATTATAAAATGGAGATGCTTCGAAATATTTAAGCAAGGAAGGACCCTTCCAAAGCCCGCCCAGTCCAGAATAACTCCGACCTCAGTTATAAACCTTAAATCTTGTGAGTTATGAACGGCTTTTTGTTTTTCTACCTTTCATGGATGTAATATCCTAGTATTGCAGTGAATTTGTGCTAGTAGATCATGCGAGGATGACCCAAACTACAAATATATGGTCGAGGAATGGGGTCAATTTGTCAGGCATGTGAGCCTCTGTATTGTTTGTTCCATTGACATTCAAGACAATAGAGTATTTCTTGCAGTCGCTCGAATATTTAAGGTGGATCCATTATGGATGTTTAAAATCAATACCATGTGTGGTTCTGCACATTTTGTTTTAATTGAAGTGCCAAAGAACTTAGGCCACACAATTTCTTAGAGGATTTCTGCATTTCGGGTACTTGTGAAATCTTCTGATTTTATCATTTGTTCCATGTTGAGTCTTGTAAATTTTCCTTAATCTCTCGAGGCGTTACTCATACCCGGTAGTGTAGTGTAAAAAAATACAAACAATATGAAAGCAAGGTTAAAGCAGTGTAGTGTAAGAAAATATATGCAATAGGAAAGCAAGTGCTATCACCAACTTTGGCCTACTTCAATCTTTAAAATTTTTATGTTTGAAATTAATTTGTAGTAATCCACCAATGTTCAATTTGCACTTGTCCGCTGGTATTTAATTTGCAGTTGTCCCGCTTGTATTCTAGCTACCGTAAATATTGCAAAAAGCAATAAATATAATTATATATATTGAAAAAATTCTTCTCTAATCTCGGAGTATTGAATATTGAAGAAAACAATCCACCAGAATAAATGGCAGAGGAAAGGAGGGGTGACTCTTGGGTTTCCTCTCCTTGACTCTTGGTCTTCCTTGCAACCAAGAGTTTCTTGTGCATTTCGAGCCCTCTACCCCTCCCCTCCCCCATGCTTCTCTAGAATCCTAATTCGACTTTCCTATTCTACCATGTTGTGCAACAATATTAAATGATCTTTCAAATGCAATGAACCTATACTAGTGATATGGTGAATGACAAGTGAGGGGTATCAATATGATGATGATATCTCAGATATGTTTTCCATGCTTTGTAATCAGCAACTATTGGAGCTAGTTGAGGCATTTCCTCCTCATGTCTATGCAGGCACTCTAGGGCATCAGGAATTAGTGTTCCCCTCTTAGGGTTGATCTAATTTGACAAGGTAGCCAATTTAGAGTATATCTTGACTGGTTCTATTATATACTGTATGATATTCTCATTGGTCACCTGCAAGTCACTTGAGTTGGAGGCTTGCCATATTGGGTCAAGAACTGCTTGAATCTCTCGAAAAACCTCTTCTCGGCCTTTTGTCGCTCCCAATGTCCAGATGGAGGGTTTGTGATGAACTTCGATTGTTAAGTCCAATCTATTGAGGAGATGGTTGTAAGCAGATAGAACCTTGTCCACATCCTTGGCTAACTTGTCCTGAGATTGGATCCTCATGCACAATTGCACTTTATCATTCTCAATGGTGATCCAATCCTTCTTTGGCAGGGTGTCTGGAGCTTCGGGATACTTTCCCTTCCACTCAAGGATGCCATCTAATGTCGTGGAGGCCTCTTTCAACCTAGATGACTTCTCCCTTGTAATATTCCCTTTCTTGATCCCGTCAAAGTGGATAGAATTGACCCGTGGTTTTAACCCATGGTATTTCTTGATGGTATTTTCCCATGGTATTGACCCATGGTATTTCTTGTTGGTATTGACCCATCAAGCCTATAAAAAGGGAGAGAAGCTAGGCATTTAGGGCATTCTGGATTATCTATTTTATTATGTTTGGGTTGAGAACCTGGCTTGGCCAGTTCTTTTATTGATCCTGGGACGAAAACCCCGCGGTAATGTTTATGTGGTGGATCCATTCAGGATTCACAATTGGGCTTCAATTTCTTATATGTGTTGTGTTCTGTGTTTTTTATCACAATTATTTTTGTTGGAACACTAGATTGTTGATTTATTTAAAATTTTGATCCTTGGGATATTACAGTGGTATCAGAGCTATGCATCCTACCAGCCTGAGAATTTTACGCAAGGAACTTCGGTGAAATTTATTTTTCACCCTAGCCAGTATTTCTCACTTCGGTGATATTTATCACCCTAGTTTGATTTTTATTTTGCAGTAAATTATTTTATTGGGAGATATAAGTGAAGGGAAAATCATTTATATGTCTGTGGGTTAAATTTGTGAAAATATTTGAAGGCATGATTAAAAAAATCATTTATAGCTTGTATATGGCCTCTTATGAATAAACGTACCCATGATATTTATTCATTTGTATGGAATATTATGAATGTACCCATGATATTTGTTCATGTCTTTCTTGCAAATATGGTCATTGTTGAAAGGTTGGGAAGCTATTGCTAGACAAGGATCATTCTCAGGTTTCTCATTAGCTAAGTATTGAGATCCATTGATGCCAATGTCATCATTTTGTTTTTGGAAACGCCACAAGAATCAACATAATGATATATCAGTCGATTCTTTGGGCTACAATACTTTTGTGGATCAAAGATGGCAACAACATACAAATCAGAAGCAAGAACAGAGCGACAGGCCTTTCTCTCGAAAGGTCCATGTTATTCTTCAGCAGTCAAAAGATATCTAGAAGGAAGATGTAACAAGCAAGTGTCTCTTCGAACTTGGATCCAAATTGCAGGGTACAAAGTCAAAAGATGTTCTCCTACAGCTAGACAGATTAAATGCGGCTTTGAGCTTGATAGATAAATCAGAATGGAAAGGGTCAAGCTGGGCCTTGAAGCCATCCATGCTTGCTTTGATACAACCTAGGTTCTTGGAGCATTCTTGTGAAAATGTTAGACTCACCGTCGCTTCTTGTCTCAGTAAAATCATAGCCTTAAAAACACCACTATTGCCCTACAATGATGACATCATGAGGAGGAATTTTCGGGTAATGGTAGAAGCACTCCAAGGGTTGGACAACACAACACCACCATTCTTACTTTTTTTCCAGAAGCGCACAATTTTGGAACGCATGGCAAAATTCAGATTTGGTATGCTTATGCTGGATCTAGAGTGTGATGATTTAATCCTTCAAATGCTCCAATACTTCTGCAATGGAATTACAACATCTCATCCAAACTACATCAAAACAGACATGAAAAAGATCATGTCTCCGATCTTAGGAGAAGATAGGGCCATCTGCGAACAATTGAGATCCAAATTGTTGGCCATTTGGAGGAAGGAGCTAATTGCATCACCTGCTGCTTATGAACTAGTTGAGGGGTTGATCAAACATAACATCAAACTACTTAGAAAGAAGTTAACCAAGGAGGAACTAACAAAGATTTGTGGAGACAGCAAGAATGAACTAAGGAGGAAAGGCTTATGCTTTGTATGCAAGGAAGTTTGGGCACTTGACCATTCATGTCCAGATAATAAGGAGGCAACAAGGATAACAAAATTAGAGACTTCTTCAGATCATGGGGATTCATCCATTGATGGGTTCGCTGGTTTTCAGGAGAGGACCTATGAAGGATCTGAGCAGTCAAATACAAATGGTGAACAACAACACCATTCTCTTCAGAGAAACTTGCAGGACAAGCTGATCAGTCAACTTGAAAAAGTACATGACGAAAGGAAGGATGCAATTCCTCCTGATGATGTTGTAGTTGAATCTATAAATACAATGGAGGACATCCATAAAGGGTATGGGCAATCAGGTATAGACAACAGTCCACCAGTACCTCCATGTTTGACAACTAGAAAGGATGGACAACTCATCCTCACATGTGAAGAGGTCTAGGATGAATACACTCAAGGAGAATCAAATGAGGAGAGAATCATGCATTTTGAGGGGAGGATACTCACAGCCGAGGGCATATTGCAGCTTGGGCCCTTTGGTGCGGACAATGATGGAGGGTTGAAATGGTACCATAACCCACAGGTCCCAGGATTCAGGTGGTATTGGGATCCAGGAGAATCCATTGGGGAAATGATTGGCCAAAGGATTGCTTGGGATCCAGGTATTGAAGGATCCATTCAGGATCATTCAACGTGGAGGGCACATCGGATTGTATGGGATCCTGGTATTAATGTACAAATGCTTCTGTTGTGGATAGAAGTGGATTGCTTGAGGACAAGCAATCTTTGGGCAGGAGGATTTGTAATATTCCCTTTCTTGATCCCGTCAAAGTGGATAGAATTGACCCATGGTTTTAACCCATGGTATTTCCCCATGGTATTTCTTGATGGTATTTTCCCATGGTATTGACCCATGGTATTTCTTGTTGGTATTGAACCATCAAGCCTATAAAAAGGGAGAGAAGCTAGGCATTTAGGGCATTGTGGATTATCTATTTTATTATGTTTGGGTTGAGAACCTGGCCTGGCCAGTGATTTTATTGATCCCAAGACGAAAACCGCGCGGTCATATTTATATGGTGGATCCATTCAGGATTCACAATTGGGCTTCAATTTCTTATATGTGTTGTGTTCTGTGTTTTTTATCACAATTATTTTTGTTGGAACACTAGATTGTTGATTTATTTAAAATTTTGATCCTTGGGATATTACATCCCTTGTATCTGATTATATAGCTGACATAGGGAGTACCGAGTGACAGAGCTTCATCATCTCTTCATAAACCATTAACATAGCTCCCCCTAGAGTGTTGGTATCGCTATTGATTGCATATTGCAATTCGCTCACATTGGCATGAGTCATTAGTAGCACTTTATTCTCCTCCTCTAGAGCTTTCTTTTCTTCCTCTGCCTTATTTTCCCTCTGTTCAGCTATGTGGAGCCTGTTCTGTAGTTCTGTGATCTTATTTTTCATCCTCCCTTTGTTCATTCCAGTCGCGGCTACAAAAGAGGTTCCTGCCGAAGAGATCAACTTAGTATTCATTGTAGTATCTAGCACTATTTCCTTTTTAGTAGATACATACAAAGATTCAATCGAGTTCCTTGCAAAGTACTTTCTCCTCTCTTGCATGATTTATGGTTGAATTGATTGAAGGTTGGTTGAGTTAGGTCTATCACTTCATCCTTTGTATCATCTGGGAGACCTAACTCTGAGAGGGGTAGATGACCTCTAGTAATGGGAGTGAAAGGGGGAACGATCAGTGGGGGAAGTTCTACTCATTCATCGAGATGTTGTTGTTTTTTTTCGGTCTTCTCAGCCCCCCTACTTGTTTCTCCTTACTCCCTCTTGTCCTCCTTCTCTCTCTTCTTCTCGGCCTCTTGCCTTTGCTTTTCTTGCTCCGCTTGTCTCTGATGTTCTTCTTGTGCAACTTGCTCCTACCTTTTCTATTCTTCCTCTTCTTTCCTTCTCTACTCTTCAGCTCTAATCTTCTCTTCTTCTCTTTAATTCTTTCATGCTTCCTCTTCTTCTATTCTTTTCAATTCCTCTCCTTGTTTTCTCAGATTTTCTTCCTCTTCCTTCTTTTTCCACTGCTACTCCTCCTGGTCCTTCTGGTTTCCTTCTCCTTCTTTCCCTTTTTCTTGTTTCTGACCTTGGGTTCCCTGCGACCCTTTGAGCTCTTCCTCCCTCTTTCTCTCAAGTTGTTGTTTTTATCTTGCCATGGAGGCATTTATTTGTTCTAAAGTTTCATTGTCGCCTTCCCATTGACATTCAAGACAGTAGATTATTTCTTGTTGTCACTCAAATATTTAGGGTTGACCCATTATGGATGTTTAAAATCAATACCATGCATATTTCTACACGTTTCTTTTTATTTGAAGTGCCAACGAACTTAGGCCATGCAATTTCTTAGAGGATTTCTGCATTTCGGGGACTTGTGAAATCTTCTGATTTTATCATTTGTTCCATGTTGAGTCTTGTAAATTTTCATTAATCTCTGGAGGCTTTGCTCATACCCAGTAGTGTAGTGAGAAAATACAAACAATATGAAAGCAAGGTTAAAGAAAAGTAGTGAAGTGTAAATCACCAAATTTGGCGTACGTTGGCCTTTAAAATTTTGATGTTTGATATCAATTTGCAGTAATCCAAGTGTTTAATTTGCAGTTGTCCGGTCGGTATTCTAGCTACTGTAAATATTTCAAAAAGTAGTACATATATATATATATATATATATATTGTATAATTTGTTATCTAATCTCAAAGTATTGAATATTGAAGAAAATAATCCATGAGAATAAATAGCAAAGGAAAATTCGACCATTATCAACTTCATATCATGAGTTGAGATGAGTTTAAACAGTAGGCCCGGAATTGCGGTTTTAATTGTATGAAAAAAACTTGAGCCCTTGCAGCCAAGATTTTTTCTAAGATACGATTGAAATTGGAGTTCTACGTTGTGAAAAGAGCAACTTGCCATCGGCTAGGTCACCATTGTATTCAAATCGAATGAAGGAGCTCTTCCAGAACGAGGTGTATGTGACCGTGGAATTCAAAGTCAAAAAAATATCCAGTGGAACTACATAGTGCTCCACAAGGGCGATATTATGGAACCTAAAAATAGTTGTGTTAACATGCTGGAATGTATCTCCAACAATAGGGAATCTACCTAGTGCAACGTCTCAATTAGACTCTACACTGTTTGGTTTAGAAATCCCATTCAATAAGGTTGCCATCAGATTGGTGGAGTTAGGTTTCAGAAAATGAGGTAATTTTCTGAGTGGAGAATGCACGGACTTTGAAGAAACATAAGTCGGTGATTGACAAACATGGAACACCATGAATAGCAAAACGGATTTCAAAGCATGAAACTTAAGAAAAACATTGTTAGCAAAACCTTTACTAAGATCACGCTTATGAAAATATTCACTTAAAAAACGAGAAAGAGTTCATAATGGCTAAGTATTTCATCTATAACATGTGCACAATCCAACAATTATTTAAAGCATATATCAACAAAACAATTCATTGACATAACTTAAGGTTAGTGCATCATATAACATCGTATGTTTTAATGAAACTCATAACATAAGGAAATACATGAGTAGAAAGCACATCACAACTTGAAGAAGCATTCATTAGGTTGAAGAGACAATATTCACAACATCACCACACAAGAAAATTCCATTGGATCCAATAGTGAAATCCACTGTCACTTATTGTATTCATCAAAACACATATATTCTTAAAAGGAAACACTATATCTTTCTCAAAAGTCCAAAAACCAAAAGCCATTTCAAAATTACTTGAGGGTGTACATATAGGAAAGAAGGGGGGGGGAGGAGGGGGGGGGTGACTCTTGGATTTCCCGTTACCTTTGGCCTCCCCTTGACTCTTGGTCTTCCTTGTGACCAAGAGTTTCTTGTGCATTTCGAGCCTCTCACCCCCCCCCACCTCCCCTCATGCTTCTCTAGAATCCTAATTCGACTTTCCTATTCTACCATGTTGTGCAAAAAAATGAAATTATCTTTCAAATGTAATGACCCTATACTAGCGATCTGGTGAACGACAAGTCAGGGGTATCGATATGTTGATGATCTCTGAGATATGTTTTCCATGCTTTGTAATCAGCAGCTATTGGAGCTAGTTGAGGCATTTCCCCCCCATGTCTATGCAGGTACTCTAGGGCATCAATAATTATCCTTCCCCTCTTGCCGTTGATATGATTTGACAAGGTAGTAAATTCAAAGTATATCCTGACTGGTTTTACTATATGTATGATATTCTCTTTGGTCACCTGCAAGTCACTTGAGTTGGAGGCTTGCTAGATTGGGTCAAGAAATGCTTGAATCTCTCACAAAATCTCTTCTTGGCCTTTTGTTTCTCCTAATGTCCCGATGGAGGGTGTGTGATGAACTTCGGTCGTCGAGTCCAATCCATTGAGGAGATGGTTTTAAGTGGATAGAACCTTGTCCACATCCTTGGATAACTTTTCCTGAGATTGGATCCTCATGCGCAATTGCACTTTGTCATTCTCAGTGGTGATCCAATCCTTCTTTGGCAGGGTGTCTGGAGCTTCAGGGTACTTGCCCTTCCACTCAAGGATGCTATATAATGTCGTGGAGGCCTCTTTCAACCCTGGGTGACTTCTCCCTTGTATCTGATTATATAGCTGACATATGGAGTACAGAATGACATAGTTTCATCATCTCTTCATAAACCATTAACATAGCTCCCCTAGAGTGTCGGTCTCGCTCTTGATTGCATATTGCAATTTTATCACATTGGCGTGAGTTAGTAGTAGCACTTTATTCTCATCCTCTAAAGATTTATTTTCTTCCTATGCCTTAGTGTCCCTCTGTTCAGCTGCATGGAGCCTGTTTTGTAGTTTTGCAATCTTCTTTTTCATCCTCCCTTTTTTCATTTCAGTCGTGGCCACTAAAGCGGTTCCTGCCGAAGAGATCAACTCAAGATTCATTGCAGTATCTAGGACTATTTCTTTTTCGATAGATATAGACAAATATTCAGTCGGGTTCCTTGCAATTACTTTCTCCTCTCTTGCAAGATTTATGGTTGAATTGATTGAAGGTTGGTTGAGTTAGGTCCATCACTTCATCCTTCGAATAATCTGGGAGGCCTAGCTCTGAGAGGGGTAGATGACCTCTAGTAATGGGAGTGGAAGGGGGAACGTTAAGTGGGGGTAGTTCTACTCGTTCATCGAGATGTTGTTGTTGTGTTCAGGTCTTCTTGGCCCCACTACTTGTTTCTCCTTACTCCCTTTTGTCCTCCTCCTCTTTCTTCTTCTTCTAGGCCTCTTTCCTTTACTTTTCTTGCTTCGCTTGTCTCTGATGTTCTTCTTGTGCAACCTACTCCTGCATTTTCTATTCTTCCTCTTCTTTCCTTCTCTACTCTTCAACTCTAATCTTCTCTTCTTCTCTTTGCTTCTTTCGTGCTTCCTCTTCTTCTTTTCTTTTCAATTCCTCTCCTTGTTTTCTCATATGTTCTTCCTCTTCCTTATTTTTCTTCTACTCCTCTTCCTGCTCCTTCTGGTTTCCTTCTCTTTCTTTCCCTTTTTTTTGTTGCTGACCTTGGGTTCCCTCCAACCCTTTGAGCTCTTCCTCTCTCTTCCTCTCAAGTTCTTTTTTTCTATCTTGCCAAGGAGGCTTTTATTTGTTATAAAGTTTCATTTTCGCCCTCCACTTATTGACTGTCGGGGAGTCCTTAGCTGTCAAGTTATTTCGTTTCTTTTGCTTGGAGGAGGATCCTCCTTTCTATGTCTTCATTTTCATAGATTACGACCTTTATTGAAATCTCACATTCTCTTGGGAGTGTCCCTCTTGCTCCTCCTCTTCTTCTGGCTCATCATTTGGGCTGAGCTTTCTCTCTACATTATACCAATTCCTAACTGTGTCCTCATGAGCTGCTTCTATATGCTGATAAGACCAATTCAAGTTTTCCTTCTTACAATGGGATGGTACTATCCTCTACGGGTCATAGGATCGAAAGTGAAATGGTATGAAGTGAAACCCTTTAATTTTCTTGGCTTGCGCCTCTACTTCTTTGAAGTTCTCTATAGTGTAAGCTCTGATGGTAAGAGGAAAATTTGGCTAGGGCTTCTTCTTTCCTTTTCTCAACGTATTTGAAAATCCACCAGCCATTTGATAGAAAACTTATTGTAACAGTATTCAATCAATGACGAACCTTGGAAGAGAGTGGGGTGGCTTGAAAGAACCAAATATTCTAATATACATGCCTTCACAAATCGAGAACCAATGTGCCACCTTGGTTATTGTCTCCATGGCTCTCTTGGACACACAAGGAGGGTCTTCCCCATGCAGTAGTCGGTATAATAAGGTGAAAAAAGTATCTAGTATGGTGTCGTGATCTTGTTTGTACTTTGAATCCCAAAATATTTGTAAATCCTTATGCATGGGTCCTCTTATCTCTACCTTCTAGTTATGGGGCCAGCGACCAAAGTGGCACCTTAAACAAACTACATCCAACAAGTACGAGGCCATGTAGAATTCAAACAGTTGGCCTTTTTCTCAGACTTTTGCCACAACTATATTTGTCTTTAATACTGATACTAAATATTGGCCCAGTTAAAGACCATACCCTTGGTGGTGACCATATGCATTATAGGAACCCACGTCCCGTGGAAGGTGTTGATGTCTACCCTCTCATACAACTGTCACATCACAGCTACTATGAATTGATTTACCTTCCAGAGCCCCTATGTTTTATACTCTTGGTATTTCTTTCCTTGGAGCTTAGATGGGTCTTGCCACTAGCCCTTGATTGTATCCTAATTTGGGATCTTGTGTTCTGTTAACCATCGGCGATGGAAATCATCTTCCTTTTCTGGCAGCCCGTAGTATGCTGCAATGTATTTAGAGTGGATAGAAGTGAAGGGCTTCCCTGAGTGCTCTCTTATTAACCATTTCTTAGAGTCTATGTTGTGTAAGATCTAGTCAATTACTTCTACACATGGGAAGATAGGTGGATGTGTTGCGACATGGTGTAGCTTGGACCTTTTGATGTTTATATATACATGGAAGTCCTCTTGGTTCTTTGGGATCTCCGAATTTGAGAACTCGACATAGATGTCGTACCATGTCAACTTGGTACTTTTGTTGAGGACATAAGTGGTGTCTTCGTAGATAGGTGGTAGCGTCAGAACCTAATAAATCTCCAGTGCACTAACCTCCAGACTCTTCTATGGGTTCCTGATTATCGGAGGCGCCATTTCACCCGAGAAAGAAGAGATCGAGATACAATCAAGTTCCATGTCAACGTCAACTGGCATGTCAAAATAACAGTCCTACGATAATACAGATGGCATGAATGTATTAATACAATAGTAAAATTAACTAATTAAAATTGAAAAGGTTCAACATTTCCCGAGAAGGTATGGGTCACAGAGTTTCCAACACGGGGGGTCGTATAGAGAAAAATAGAGGAGATCGCGACCAGTGCGACTTGATTGGATGGTCACAGGGGTCGTAAAATGTAAATTGTGACCTTTGTGACTAGGAAGCATGGTCACACCGGTCACAATGGTCATAGGTTGTGAGGTTTTCCTGGTTGCAGGTTGAGCCAGGGTGCCTGTCCTGATTTTACCTGGCACGACCTGTGTGTGCATAGTGAAATTGGATGGTATTTCAAGGGAGAAATATGAGGCTAGAGGCATTTTTGGGCTTGGTGGAAGATGGGAAAGAGGAATATAGGAAAAGAGGGTGAAATTTGGGCTTAGCTGGGGAACACAAGGGTTGTCTAGGCTAAACATGGAGAAAATGGGGTTTCAAGGAGTGAAAAAGGTTAAAAAATGAGGCACTGAGTTAAATAAATCTCTCTCTAGATTTGGAGATGAAGAGCTTGGGGTAGGTAGGGACAAATAGTAGTAAGAAATGATTATTGGGAGGTCATAGCAACTTACCTGGAGGAAGATGCTCTCCTATTGGGTAGTCTGAGTCCTCAAGAGATTTGTCGTGATGGTCGAATGTGACTAGCCCAAGCCCTCATATATATAAAAGGTCACATGTGCAGGAATTTAATATGGTTGCAAGGGTCACAAAGGAATTTGACTTTCTATAGTGTGACTTGTGTGACCTATGCAACCTCATGACTTTGGGGTTGCTGAGTCATTGGGTCGCACCTAAGCTTTCTTTTGGATCCCCGACCTATGCGACCTATGCGACGTTGTGACTTCTTCTGAGGTCCCGCAGGTCACAAAGTCGGACCAGTCACATAATGAAAGCTTCAATGAGTATGCGACCTTTGCAACCTTTCGACTTCTTTTGAGTTTGTTGGATCGCAAAGTCGCGGGAGACAAGATTTAAGGAGATTGCAGCCTATGCGACCAAAATTAGGAGAAAAACCAAAAAAGTAGGAAGCCATTGAATTGATAGTCTTAGACTGAGAAACTAAGGGGTGAGGGAGATGTCATATACCTAGGTGAGGAGAATGAATTAAATCTAGGGAGGATTCTGCTAGCATGGATCTCACTACGAGTGCAGGGACTCTAAAATTTCAGAAGGGTGTCAAATTTTGGAGGGTGTTGTAGTGGCTACAAAAATTATGTTGACACGCTAGAATGTATTTCCAATAGTAGGGGATCTCCCTAGTGTAGAATCCCAATTAGACTCTACAAAGTTTTGTTTAGGGATCCCATCCCATATGTAGGTCTGGTTTCCATCAAATTGGTGGAGTAAGGTTTCAGACAAGGAGGGAACTTACTGAGTGGAGAACGCATGGGATTTGAAGAAACACAAGTCGGTGGTTGACAAACGCCTTGTGAAACACAACACCATGAATAGAAAATGGATTTCAAATCATGAAACTTAAGAAAGAATTGTTAGAAAAACCTTTAATAAGATCACACTTATGAAAATATTCACTTAACAAATGAGAAAGAGTTCACGATAGCTAATTATTTCATCGGTAACATGTGCACAATCCAATAATGATTTAAAGAAAATATCAACAAAACAAATCATTGAAATAACTTAAGGTTAGAACATCATATAACAACTGCATGTTGCAAGGAAACTCATAACATGAGGAAATACATGAGTAGAAAGCGCACCACAACTTGAAGAATCATTCATTCAACTGAAGAGGTGATATTCACAACATCACCATAGAAGAAACTTATGTCGAATCCAATAGTGAAATTCACTATCACTTCTTGTATTCATAAAAAAACATATATTCTCAAAAGGAAACACTATATCTCTCTCAAAAGTCCAGTATTGGCACTAGAAGGAGGGCCTGATGGCAGGCACTAACACATGCCCTCGCTGAGAAGTTTCTCAACAAGATAGTAACACACCTTGTCCTTCCTCTCCCTAAACTCCCCTCCAACCAAGCATGGGCCCACCTTTTAGAGATCTCTAACATGGGGACTCCGTACCATCCCCGCTCAAGGATGCCCCTTTTGACGAAGTCAACAATTCTCAATTAAGTGCCTTTTGACCTCTCACCTGACAATTCATTAGAGGCCTACAAGGAATCCCCACCACAGGCTCATTTTCTAACTTGCGTATTTCTAACCCGAAACTCACCCGTTAAGGAATCCTAGTGAATTCAGTACCACAGTTGATAAGCATAATCCTAGAAGACTACGCGGATGTAGTTGAAATACTCTCGATTGAGGGTCTAGCAATCCCACATGCGATTGAAAGAGAAGACCCTAGAAGCACCGTTACCAGGGTCACCAACCTGATTTAGAAAAACAATGTTCTACCAAATAACTAACCTCTATCAGAAAATGCTCGCTTGAACAACCCCCCACCTGGGGGGGGCCCCAAAGGGGTCCAAGAAACTAGAAATCAGGAGAATTTCTGAAATGTAGATCATCCTCACCACCTCAACCAACGTTGGAACAAGCGACTGTTTTGGTACCAAAGGAAATTTGGTGGTTTCAAAAACTTGAGGAACTATATGGATCTTGAACATCTTAGAGTTCCTTAGGATAATGACAGACAATATCAACATGATGGTGATGCTTCCAGGTTGGACGCCAGAATTTAATTAGAAGTTGATGTTAGTCCTATCATCCATTATCCCATCCCTAGAGCTAACCAAGTGCCACCGCTAGCCTAGATGGTCCAGTCTCCCTTAGGAAACTTCTACCTATCCCTCTAGATGATGAGAGTATAGTATGATGACGTAGCATGCAAGTTGTTTCCCCACACCCTAGAAAACAAAGGAACTACTTGGTACCGCTCCTTACATGTTGCTTCCATCCAAACATGGAAAGAGTTCTGAAGGACCTTTCGCAAGAAATTATCAGAATATAATACCCCTTCCATGCTCCTCACGGAGCTGAGCACGTTCAAGTGCTAGAAGAAGGAAAATTTCAAATACTTCAATCAGCAATTCACCACTATCTTGAATAAGTTTCCCCCTGAACATGGTCCTTGATGATTCCATCGCTATAGACTATTACATGAGGGCTCTTCCATGTGATATTGTTGTGTTTGTTAAATGCGAAGCAAAGGTCATCCTAGCTAAAAATTTCACTGCAACACTTGCCTTCGAGAAAGATATGCTCTCTATAGGGGTCTTGGATCATGACAACTATGACAATCCCAATTCTGTAAATAAGAAATCCCAACCTTCAACCAGTAAGTCGGCAGATAAGGATAAAGACCCCTTTGATTTCGAAAGAATTTCTAAATATTTGAAACTCCTAACGAGTGAAGTCTCATATCTAAAAAGGAAGATGAGTGATGCATCCTCAATCAACAAACCTCCCAAACCATTTTTTAGGAACAACAACAATAACCCAAAATGCGCCCCTAAAAACCCCAATGCAAACTTCAACATTGAATATATCAACACAGATAATTTCTGTTCTTTTAACCATGCCTCTCATTCAGAGAAAACCTGCCCACAATGCGTCCACAACATGATCATTGTATTGAATCAACTCCTTGAAGACTATACGGTAGGGGACCTTGAAGAAGAGGTCGATGTGCATGAGGAGGAAGCCTTCCCTCCTAACGACAATGTAGGATCGACAGTTTTGGCCATCGAAGTCAACTGTGGAGAAGAGGTCTGATCCTTTACAGAAGCTAATAAGTGATTCCCCCCACCCAAACCTCTTAATACATCTAATCTCAGGATAAAGGGCCCAATACCTGACCCCACCCTCGAGGAGAAGAGAAAGGCATTGTTAACGAGGATCCTCCCTCCTAACAATTCGAGGATCTCTCGAATTGCATTTCCTATTACCTCTTTGCAACGAAAAGGACAATTTTTCAAGTGGACTAGTGAATGTCAAACCAAATTCGAACAGTTAAAGCAATTATTAACCATTTCCCCCATATTGAAGGTAGCTGACCCAAACAAGGAGTTTGAAGTCTGCACAGATGCTTGTATGGAAGGGGTGGGGATAGTGTTCTCACAAGTTAGAAAAAATAATTACATAACAGTCCAGGAAGCTGAAGGATCATGAGCAGCAATATTCTGCATATGATTTATGTTAGAGTCCCGTGATTTGGCCGATTGGCTAGCCAAATGACGATGTAACATCAAACCAAGCTTTGGAGCCCAAGGACCTAGCCTTCCTGGACTCAGAGAGGGCTCTCTCTATACGTGTAAAAGATGTCGGTGTGTTTTACTTGTGATGTTCTGATATTAGGCTAGTTATGAAGTATGTTTTTAGTTTTTTGGTTTTTTAAGTTTGTGAGGGATGAAACTGATCAAATACATAAACTGGATAACAATATGTAGATAAATTGGGCTATGGGGTCAAACAGGTCAAGGAAGCTATGAGGTGATGATGTAAAGCTGCTGTAGGGCCGATTTGATTCACGGTAGAAGGGATCTTTGGGAAAAATGGATTAAATGGACAACAAGTTGGTGAAAGACAAAGGGATTTCAAGTGTAACTAGTTTATAGCAGACATAAACATGTTATAGCAAGCCATTAATCATGCTAAATGCAACTATGAGCTAATTAATACATAGAAATCAAACATTCCAGCCATACATAGAGGTATAAGACCCTCTAACTTCGGGAAATGGCTATCAGACTTTGGGGAAAACACATAAGACAGACTAACAACTCATAAAACTATGCCGGAACACCTAAAAATAGTCTCTAAGTTATTGGGCACTTTGACAAACAAGCTTTCATAGTTTTAGGCAAAGGGCTAGATCGGGACTAGGCCTCCTTGGTTCAACAAGATGATCAACTAATCAGTCAAAGAGAAAGTTTTATGGACAGAACTATGGACAGCTTATAGGTAGGCAGGGCACACCATACATCCTACTCAACATGCATATAACTTGTAAATAAAACTAGCAAACATTATCCTTAGGTTACTAAAGAGCAGTTAAGAATTCTTTAGCATAACAAAGGAAGAAGAAAACATCAAGCTATGAAGATTCAGGGATTTTGAGGTGCCTCCATGGGCATATCTCAAAATCAATCTCTACTGATCTATAGCAGCAAGAAACATGTATTATGAATGAAAACTAGAAGACAAAAACATATCAAGAAACACTATACCATTCTACCATGTCATGGAATCCATCAACAATCCTTCATCATTCCTCAAAAGCATCCAAGAGGCAGTCCAAAAATCATAACACAAGTGTATTCTTCAAAGATCATATGGCCAATGTATTAATTCTTCTCTCAAGTTCAGCCTCTTCTTTACAATGAAACCCATGGAATAAATCGGCTTGAGGGAGGAAAACCTCATGGAGCAACTAGCTATCCCATTGGCCAAGTCAAAATATCTAAACTTGTCCTTGAGGCTTTGCAAAGCCCAAGGCACAAAATATCCCATAAAATATCTAAAAACTGCTAAAAAAGGAAATTATATTGACTTTACATCATTTCCCAAGTATAAAAATAGCTTAACGCACATTTGGGAAAAGCAGATTTTTGAGGTTCAAAAATTACAAAAATACTTCATATTTATGCCTGAAAAAGGTCCCCTGACTTGCTGGATGCAAATGGCAGCCTTCCTGATGTCGAAACGAGGCTCATGATGGCCCATTGGAAAGCTCTTTGTGTCTGCTTTCTGGCGCAAGTAAAATCACCTCAATCTGATCTTGGGAAGTCCCTCAAAACTGTACCTGTGTGCAAAAACCCAGAAAATAGCAGGCTGCTGATATGGCGGGCAGAATGTGCAAAAAGAGGGTGTTTTTCGCCAATTTGAGGGGGCGAATGATCTTCAAATGCCCTGAAAATCGTTGGAGACCTGCTCATGGAATTATGGCATCCATCGGTATCATCCTCCTCCCTTGACAACTCATCAAACTGAAATGGCGAATTTATGAGTTTTTGGCCAAAAACCCAAAAAATGCCAAAAAACAAAAAGTTGCCGAAACAGGCCCAAAATTGGCATGCATGACCCTCAAGGGTCCATAGAAACATGCTCCAAAGCTGAGGCCAAAATATCAAGGGCTGATATGCTTTTCCCTTCCTTCCGTGCTAGGCGCTTCCCCTTTACCTTCTTCAGCTTCTCTTGTGCTGCCTTTAGTTTGCGCCGGGCAAACTGATTCATCTTTTGGAAGTGGTGTGTCCTCTTCCTCTGCAGCTCAAGATCCCTATTTTCCCTCTCAAGCTTCATTTCCAAATGCTGGTTAGCTCTCTCAAGCCATGCTTCTTTGTTTTCCTCAATTTCCTGCTCAAGGAGGGCAGTGAGAGGAAAGGCTTGGAAATGGGCTTGTTCTTCTGCTCTCTGCTTTTCCAAGGCTCTTCTAAGCCCAATGGTCCTAGGCCTCTTCCGCCTAGGCTAGTCTTCCTCCTCTTCATCATCAAACTCACCAATGAGCTCTTCAATTCTTGCTTGCGCCCTTTCCGCCTCTTTCTTATACTTAATTGCCCTTGCCTCATGAATAGCTGCATGAAACTTCATCTGTTTGTTTTCAACCCCCAAGAAGTGGTTGAAATTCCTCGCCCTTTGAAGATCTTCCTGTAATACCTCAATTTTCCCCTCTTTGTGAATGAGGAGGTTTTCAAGGATGCGGGCCTCATTATCACTGTCATCGCTTGGAATAGGGATGACAGCTAATTCACCTCCATGCTTGGCACTTTCTCCAACTATGCTTTTGCCTTTGAAAGCCAATCTGGCGCTTTTCCTCCTTGGCAAGCTAGAAGGTGTCTTTTTGGGCAATTTCCTCTTGCTAGGAACAATCTTTGTCACTGTTAAGGTGGCAGCTTTAGCTTGCTGTTCTTCCTCAATATCTTGTCAAGTTTGTGGCTCAAAAGGTGTTTCAATTTCCTGCCCAACTTGCTGCTCCTCAACTGATGTACGTTGTTGTCCCTCATCCTGTATCTGCTGCTGTCCCTCAATATCCAACTGCTGTTGTCCCTCAACATCCAACTGCTGTTGTCCCTCAACATCCAACTGCTGCTTTTCACTGCCTTCTCCTTTTCCCTGTTGTTCACTGCCCTCTCCTTCTCCCTGTTGACTTGGCTGCCCAGTAGTCATTCTGAGCCTTCTAGGTGTAGGCCTACTAGACAAAGTCACTGGGCGATGGACAGGCTGAGTAGGAGACACATGAACAGGAGGGACAGTGGCAAAATCTGAATGGCTGATGAATAAATCCCATGAAACCCCTTTCTTCTCTAGCTGGTGTAAGAAGATAATATTGATCAAGGAATGATGAAAGAGAGAAGGGATTTGCTGAGGTGGAGCCTTCTTTTGGACAGTAGATGCCATTTTCTCTATGCTCTTGGACAAAAAGTATGGAAGGTTTAGTTGCCTGCTTCTGGTAAAATGCATCAACAAGCGGACATGGTAGGCATAAATTCGATTAAACCTCCCTTCACAAGTGAAATATCTCATTATGGATTTCATCAGTGGAGCATAACTGTTAAGAAGATAGGAAAAAGGGAAAATAGCAGTGATAGTTTCCCTATGTTCAGGCTTGATGAAAGGTTTGTAATCCTCTAAATCAAGATGAGCTTGTTTAAACCACTTTTCACCATGATACGGGATCTTGGTAGCCTTGGACACATACCTTGGAGAAATTTTGAAATCAAGACCCGCCAATTGGAAGTGTTTTTCCTTGAATCTCAAAGCGCACAAATGTGTTAGTGGTGAAAAACTCTTGACTTCTTCTATCTTATGGCAGAAATCAAGACAGCCTACTTCATGGAAATTGAAAAGCACAGATGGGTGAGCATTGATTTCTTCTGTGGAGATAGGCTCATATCTCTTATGTGGACCGCTCCTGTGGTCTTGCTTTGGAGGCATTCTGACTTGAACAAGCTTTGGAAGAGGAAAACTGCCTTCACTGTATGTAAAATGCCCTTCTGGATTGAAACTGTGGCAATATGCTGCTTGGACAGAGAAAAAATGTGAGGTGGAGGGTTTGCAACAAGTGTTTCTTTGAATAAACAACCTCTGCTCTCCTTAAAACCAGCCCTTCACCTTTGGATGTACCTCAGCCAGGTAAATTTCTCAATAGGACACCATCAGTAAATATGAGACAAATTGCTGTGTAGATTTCCTATGCACAGTATTGAAAAATCACCTTTCCTGTGGATTTGTTAGAGGCCAATCAAAACACCAGTATTTGGTCTTCAAGACAAATATTAATTATAAAAACCCTGCTCTTCAGAAATGGTCTTTCACCTTGAAAATACCTCTGTCAACAGATTTCTCTAGATGATATAATATAGTGAAAAGAAGGGCAAATTATATGAGGTATGCTGTATATAATGTCAAAGTTTCCCCGCTTGGTGATCCTTGAAAGTTAATCAACACATCTTGTGTCTTGGATCAACATTGTATTTTCCAATCATTCCAAATCTGCCTTGACTAAGTATGCCAACAGTCAATCAATCTGGCATGTGTGAAAACAACTCTTTATGCAAATTAAAAAGTCACTTGGCCTAATCCTGAGCCAAGATGACAGATCCTTTCAAAAACCACAGAGCTTTTGGGCAGAAGCTTATGTGAGTTTTCTTTTTCAAAACAGTCAAGGGCCCCTTATACATGTAACCCTAGCTTTTGGAGGAGAAAACCTTTGTTTCAACTGACAGACCTAAGTCCTGTTTCTATATAACAAACTCTCTTTTTAATCAAAACACAGATCTTTATGGGAAAAGCCTTTGACCTTTGATGTTTGTGAAAGTATAGGATCCCTGATCCTTTTAAAATGAAAACATCCTGCTCTTAGTTTCAAAACCATTTATTTCCTGTAGGTGCCTTTGAATGACACAACCATCATTTTGTTACATCTTTACACCTCAAAAACTGTACAGCAAATAGCACTATTTTTCTGGTATAGTGATAGTTTTTTTAGAGTTCTGTATGCTATGTAATGAGGAGGTTTGTAAAAGTCTGATACACTGTTTCTTGGTAGTCACTCTTAGCAGTGTATTTCTTATGTACACATAGATTTCAATCCAAGGGTACTTTCAAAGCAAAATCCTTTGACAAATATGGTGATAACAGAAATGAAAACAAGCCATCCTTCTGATCTGATCTTGATCTTACTAGGGAGCTCCTTTAACATATAGGTCGATAAGCAAATTAGGTCAAACTGGGCAGTTTTTCTCTAACCTTTTACACCACTGTTTGATTTAAAATTTTCATGTCACTTAGCAATTTCTTGAAGCCGAGGGGGAAGATGTATGAGAATACCTTTAAATTTGATGAACAATCCTTGTGCAGGGCTGGAGTAGCACCGGAGCCTCTTAAACCTGCGCGGCACTCTTTTGAAGATAGAACGTCGCGCAAGAAAATGCCTGTCGGGTCGGCCTGTCGGGTGGTCGGGCGGCCTGTACAGGCGCGTCACGCTACTGTACAGGCACGTCGCGCTAACACAGGAGGCCTTTGTAAATCCTACCCCAGGCGCGTCGCGCGAAAAGGCAGGCGCGTCGCTCGGCCAATAAACGGTGTTCAGCTCTGCAAATCAACCAGAAATCTGTTGTTTTGGTGCTAGGGAGGCACGGAGCTTAGTTTGAACTTTTGAAAATGAAACTCTCACTCTCATATTTCAACCTTATGTCATTTCAACTCTTTTCAACGGTCACCTTAGCCTTTGAATGTAAAGTGAAGATCAAGTTTGGCTTTTGCAAGGCGTTTTTTGAAAAACCCTTTGATTTTTTTATAATTTCGGGGTATTCCATATCTGTATCGGAGATTAGCCATACTTTTGGACGTGTCCATCACGGACCTGCCTTTTTATAAAAGCAACAATGGCTTAAAAAGCCAGAACTTCGTCTCACTTTTGCACAGGTGTTAGAAAAGGGGACTTCCGGCTTTGTCTCTTGTGTGACACCTTGACATTGAACTCCGAATTTTTGAAAAATAACTCCAAAGCTTCCACATCATTTCTGCCACTGTGTTTTAATAATATTGGTCATATTTATGATGTATAACCACCCCTTTTAAAACTGTCAATGAAATACCTGAATACTGAGTTGTTTCTGAAGGACATGGCTTGTTTCATCAACTTGTTTTGACAGCCTTTGGTCTTTGACAGCTTCTCCAATCTTTAAATACAACAGGTGCTAAGTTTACTGACATAACTTGGATTTGGTCATGGCTTCTTAATTTCAAGAAGGCGCCCCTTTCTCAAATACTTCCCTGACTGTAGGTGTATTATACAATACCTCTGTTCTTTTGAATAATAAAAGGTTGTGCTTCTTTTTAAACTATCCAAACAATGATCATATGTTGAATGACTTTTTGAACATAATGAACAATAGCTCACAAGGGGATATCTTCTTGGTGATGGAATTCAAAAAGCCCTGTCTGCTGGTTCTCTTCCCATGTATTTCAAAGTTTTCAAAACTGGATAATGACCTGTGATAAAATGTATTGACTGTTCCCCTGCTTTGCAGAAATGCCTCCTCTTTTTAAGCTCGGTTTTGACAGAATCTTGTAGATGTCCTTGGATTGGATTTGCAATAGTGAAGTGCTTCATGGGTTTTGAGTGCTGCCCAGAGCTAATAAAACTCATTTCCAGAGACTCTGTCTTAATCCGCTGATGGCTATATGATGTGCAGGCTTTGGCAAAAACTCTTTTTGTACATGGTGTCAGTTCCTGCTTCCAGGTGATAAACAAGTTCCTTTTTGGATTGTAAGTGCTATATTCTAGCTTGCATCCCTTCATACCATATTTTCCCTGTTTTACTCAAAAAGAACTCCTTTAGACTTCTGGGCAGGTGATAGTGGAGTACCTTTTAACCATTTCCTTTAAAGAAACTGCTCCTTTTGGTATCAATGCATGCATATATTTAATATTGTCTCCCTTCCACTATAGGTATAGTTTGACAGACATCTCATTTGAATAGGAAAACCAACACCTTTGTATTATAAACACTATCATTTACCTGTGCAATGACTTCTATTTAATTTCTTTGTATCCTTCCACTGCATTTTTAGATCAATCAGTTTTCAACAACCTGCAATGGTTTTGGCCATCTGCTCATACATGGAGGAGGCTCTTCATCAGGTAAGGTATATGAAGGTTTTTTGACAATCTGTTTGACACAGCTTTTCTCTGGATGTGATGGTAAGTACACTACTCAAAAAAAATCAATACTAGCATCTCCTCTTGCAAGCATCACTGTGTTTCAGCAAAAGCCCTAGCCAAAATGACACTGTCTCCCTGCACTGCTCTAAGGGTGACTGAAAAATCATTATTTGCTTTGGTCATCTCCTGACAAATTACTTGAAAGATAGTCTCTGTGACTATGGAGGTTAGTGCTTTTTGAACAACCAAGAACTTTCTTTCTGCCTGTGTAATGGCATTTTGTCAGCACCTCCTCAATTTGATCTTGTGGAAAACAAGCTGCTTAAGATTGGAATGTTTACTGATGACATGCTTTTCTAAAGTTCTACAATTCACATGATTTGAAAGCTTCAGATGACCTCTTTTATCAGACCAGACTCTTTTTCCTTTGAGTTAGCATATTTCAAACTCTATTCCTGTTATGATCATCACTCACATTCATAAAACCTGGAGATATTGTTTCACTGTTCAGTAAAAGGAAAACCTGGACTTTTGCAATCTTCCAAGTCAATATTGGCCAGCACCCTCTGCTTGTGGATGAAGGAGGCGCCCTAACCCTCTGCTTGTAAATGAAGGAGGTTCTGGGCCATGAAAATTTGCCAGTTTGCTGTGACAGTGGTGTCTTTCTGTGATTTTCATGCTGGAAAGAACTGTAAAGTCTGGATGAGTAGCTTTCTGTTTTGCAGACATATCTCAGGCTCAAGTTACATTTAGAAGCAGCTGTTCCTCTAACTGTAAATTCAAGCATTTACTCTATGAGATGAAATTATATTTCATGCCTTTGTAGAAACCATAGAACACTGTGAAAAACCTAATAGTCAGCTTGAGATTGGGGTTTATGCAGTGCTGAGACCTAGGGATATAAGTGGCGCGACTTAGGGCTGTTTGTCAATTTCATTTGCAGAGTGGGAGGTCATTCATGGTTGGTCTGTAGCAGATGGAGGCTTTTTGGCTTTTTGATGATTGCCAAGGGTAAAATGTCTTAAAGCGCCACTTCCTAACATAGGGGAGACTTTTGAAACAGATGTGGATTTGCCTTTTAAAGCTGATGGGCAGATCAAGAAGGCTGAAGCTAGATAGGATAGTGATAATGAGGTTTTTATTTCGACAGGGGTGGACTGAAAAGTAGAAAGGCAAAAAAAAGTTTTAGGAGGGTTTTCTAGATGACATATTGACATAAGGAAAACAGTTTCTAGAAAACTCAGCTATAGATATAGTCATCACTAACATGTAAAAAATACTGATGGCTAACAGTGGCTCCATTTGGGGAGGGCAGCTCCTCGTCAGGAGGTGTCCAGAATTCAGATTTTTGGCTTATGAAGACCAGTGCCTTATCCATTGGCGCAAAATTTACCCTTCTCTTGATGTTATTTCTGAAAAGTGACAGCATGGTTAACATCAATGATACTTCTACCTACCCCACTATCTTTCCTAACATTTTTTTTTTCTTCTCTTTGGCGCATTTGAACTAGCAGCCTTTTGACAATGTATGTTTTTCTTTTTGCAAAATGAACCTATCTATTTCTACTCTTATATCTGCCGGGAGTTCAGATTAAGTTGATGAACTCCTTCATTTCTCTACCTAAAACTAGATTGACTGTCAAGATTAAGCAGTTTGACAGGATTTCATTCTCTAATCTACAACATGAAATTTAAAAATGATCAAATCAGGATTAGGCAGTCTGATTTGTCATGCATTTGCGGCATAAAAGACAAGCTGCACACAAATGTTATTTTGCGACAAAAGGAAACTAGACAAGCGGGGCTAAGATGTACAATTTGTTTTTTATCCCTCGCTCCTCTCTTTGGTTCTATTTTAGGCATGTGGAACCAGAATCTCTCCCTAATCTAAGCTCTGTGATAAGTCAATCTTACACAATGTTGACTATCTTGGCACTCACTAACTTATCAGCAAATAAATTTAAACATGCTCAGCTATGATTAGGCTAGATAGCTGAACAAGACATTGGAGTACTAGTAGCGGCATTTAGACTTGCTCGCTTTCTGAAAGACTATTTTTTAGAACATGGGGCCTTGGTTCTATATTCACTTGCCCTCTTTTCTGCTTTTTAATGTTTTTGAATTTTCTATTTTTTCAACATTTCAAACAATGGTATGTACAATGACTGAAAGTGTTTCAAATTCAAAAATCTTGGAAATGACGGAATTTCAGCATCTTATCCTCGTAAGGATCTCCTCTCACCCTTGGCCCACTTAACTCTTGAAAAGAAAAATTTGGGAAATTCTCTCTCTCTAACATGACATAAGGATTCATGCAAGAATCTCTAAACAGCCCAGTATCCTCCCTTTGTACCTCTCTGAATATCTGATTTCCACTCCTTTCCCTACTGTATGCTTTCTTCAGGTAATGTATGTACTCTTGGTCATTCTTGAAATAGATAATGACATCATCAAGGTATGCAAAAATACAGAAATTTAAAACTGGGAACATGGCTTTCATGAACAGATTTCTGACATTGGGTGGTTTTGCAATTTTGAACTTGAAATCAGATCTACTTCCCGCAAACTTGAAAAAATCTTTAAGCTGTCTATTTTGCAAAGGAATCTTATGACCATGACCTGAAACATCATCTTGCAAACATACACGATTAAAAGCACCTTTAATTGGTAAATCATGGTCTTGAGTAGAAAAAACATAATCTCTGTTATAGGGATATGCAGTTTTATTCCTAAAATCAAAGCAGACTCTATGACCAGCTGTTTTATCCCTGATTATTTCATTTTGTTTCAGATTGTTGTGTTTTCTCTTGTCAAAGCTGTTCTTTGAGGGGAAGGTATTGGCATAGTAGTTTCCCTTGCTTTTTCTGTAGAAACTGGTATTCTGCATGAGATTTCTGATTTTAGCATTTCTAAGTTCTTCATGAAAAGACAAAATATGAGCCAATTTCAGTAGTTCAGGTAAGCTAGGATTGCAATAGTCATCCTGGCTCATGATAAGTTTATCTGACATTTTCTCAAGATTTTGAGCTGCTGAGGTTATAGTTAAAACTTTATTTGCAGTAGGAGGATCACCTGATGGTAAATATTTGAGATATGGTAGAAACATTAAATTCCCTTGCTTTCGGGTTCCAAACAAGTTTATGATGTGTAGGTCTTCTAAAGCTTTTACTCGGAAGAAATTTCCACAAGTTACTGCTGGTGTTTGACTAAAGCTAGAGAAATTTGCTTGATAGTACATGAGGGTTTGCGCTTCTTGCTCTAATTCTACTTTGGAAAGGGGAAACTTACTTTCCTCAAGACACAGCTGTTCCTGATCATGGTATTTTTGAGTGTCTAGTTCATCATAAGGCACCAGGGAAAACTGATGTGGTGGATCTAAGTCTACATCAGTTTCTTCTGACTCTTCCTCCATGTTTACATCAATATGCATAATGAAAGAGTTTAAGTCGGAACGCAAAGAACACATTGGAATGTTATCTGGCCTATCTTGACTGCTAATCATGTATTTCATGTGTGATTCGCGGTAGAGTATCCTGGTCTGACCAAACACAGGAATGGTGGCATATGACATGTCCAGTTGGATATTCCCTTGGAGTTTGGCTCCCCAATATTTGGATAGAAGCATCCCGTACTTGGGAGGAATGTCTGCCACTACTATATCCATGATTAGATGTTTCGCAGGTATTTGGGCCAGACTAAAACAAAGGTCTTTGATCAAACCCAGGCATTGGACTCTACTTGAATCAAATGAATACAAGTCCTTGTATGGTCTTGTGATTTCCAAGCCTAATCTTTCCATTACTACCTTCGGCATAAGATTATGCGAGGCGTCGGAGTCTAGCATGGCATTGTGGAGGATTTGGTCGTGGATGTTTAGGCTAATGTAAAATGGAAGAGTAGCTCCCTCTTGGAATTTTCCCTCTACCTTTGGACCAAACAATACTTCAGGAATGTCATCAGTGAGATTAACAGTGTTTGCATCATTCCCTAGATTTAAGACTTTTAGTACTTGGGATTTATAAGAGTTTTGGGCAATGAGTTCAGTAAGAGGCATGGTGATTTTGATCTTAGCGATTTCGCCTTCAAAGCTAAAAGGCACTTGAAGTTTAGATATGTTTGTTTCAGCTTTTTCAGCTAAGACCTTGTCTATGTTCTGAGTTTGTTGACCTTGTTTAGGGATTTTGTTTTCCATAGTTGTTTTGGTGACCTTTGTAGAAGTATCAGGAGTATCTGAGAGAGGACTAGTTTGGGTAACTTTAGCTTGGCTTTGGTCAGTCTTCTCAACCTTGATTTTTTCATTGCCTACTGCTTTCTTGAGGATGGTATTAGGGACTTTAGCAGTATTTGAGTTACCTTTCTTGACATTATCTTGGTTTCTTTTACTTCTAAGGTCATATTGCCTGTGAGCTTCTATAATGGCATTCTGAAAATCTATGGCAGGGTCGTCAAGATCTTCATAGTTGGTCTCATCTTGATCAGGCGAAAAGAAGGCTTGTTCTTCTTATGTGAGGTACACCTCACTCTCACTATCAGATCCTATGAGGTTTAGATGACTTTCATCAAGAGGTTCTGTATCCCTATCATCCTCTTCCACATAGTTTTCATTGAATGGTGGCCTAATCTGTCGGTCATTTTCCCTTGGTCTGTTTTGGGGCTGTTCCCTCCTAAAGCTTTGGTTTCGGTTTCTGATTGGAGGGTTTGGCTGGTTGTCCCTAACATAAGCTTTTTCATTTATCTTTTCCCACATTTTGGCCATGGATTTGACTAAGTCATCTATTCTAGGATCTAGGGAAGGTGATGAGGTGGAGACCTCGTCTCTATAGGTGACCTTCCTTTCTAATCTAGTCCTAGCCCTCTTTTCTGCTAAGTTAGCATCTGCTTTTATGGCTATTTGTTGCATTTCCTCCAAGGTAGGGGGATCCTTATCTCTCAGATGATAAGTCATGTCCGGATCGAAACCCTCGGGGAATTTTGCCAAGGCTAGACCAAGTGGGGGTTTGAAATGAGGTGGTAGGGAGTTATATACACTGTTGAACCTAGTACAATAAGCTTGGACACTTTCCCCATTTTCCCGTTTTAGATTGTTATATTCTGACAGGAATTGAATGGGGTTTCTTCGGATTTCCCACCTATTTCTGAAGACTTGATGTAGTTCGGGGATATCATGGATGCTGTTTGGAGCCAAGCTTTTGAACCATGCTTTAGGTTCACCACCAAGACTTTGAGCAAATATTCTCATTCTGACAGTCTCGTCTTGTACCTCTAGGTATTCATAAGCATCAGTCATTCTACTTATATGCTGTTGAGGTGTGGTGGTGTCTTCTCCAGTAAAGTGTGGGATTTTGTCTTGATATTTGTTTGGGAGAGGAGCCAAGGGTGGTGGCAACACCAAAGGTGTGTACCAGGCAGCCATGACTGGAGCTAATGGATGATGTGCAAGATGAGGACTAGTAGGCTGAAATGAAGTGGTTTGAACAGTGGTGGTTTGACCAGGTGTGGCGGATGAACTTGGACTAGTGATCTGGTTTTGAGCAGATCTGGGATGATAGGAGCTAAACTGATAAAGAAGCTGGAAATCAGGAGGAGTGGTAGGTGAAGCTTCTCTACTAGGACTCTGTGGTGGGTTTAGGGGTTCAAGATCGTCAAAGTTTATCTTACTATATGATTTGCTTCTGGGAAGAGTTTGTGATGACTCTAGTTCCAAAGGTGAATCTAGTAGGATAGTGCGATGTTTAGGTACAGATCTTGTTCTACGGATGGATCTATCAGTAGCTAGATGATCAGTTTCGGAAGCTTGCCACAGAATCTTCTCTGGGTCATCTACTATGATAGGGGGATTTGGGTCTGGATGAGCTCTGGTATTGATTCTTCGTGAAGCCATATTTTAGATCCAGAGTTTAGAAAGGATGGTATTGGTGAATGTTCTGGATGAGTGATTTTTTCTAAAGTTATACTAAGGGGAAGGATGGTCAAAAATAAAAGGGATGAATTAGTGGAGTCGCCAGGTGGAAATGGGTTGTTTTTGTGAAGATAGCTATGGTCCACCACCAGTAACTAATCTGGAAATGTTTTTGGATTTTCTGAGTTTTATATGCAGCCTATGGTTTGTTAAAGTATCCTAGACTTGTTTCCACACTTTGCTAGGGTGATGAGAACAAAAAGAGTTTACTCTAAATGGGTCTATGGGCTGCCTGCCTGTTTATGGTATCTAAAGGACCAAAGAGTCTATAAGAGTTTGCTAGACTATCATGTACTCAGTGTTCCACCATCTCCCGCTATGTTAGTGAGCGATGGGATAGGTCTATCGGATAGTAGCCTAGAATTTGGTAAAATAGTAAGGCTCACTAGAAGTTAGTGGAGTCGCCAGGTGGAATGTCTATTGTTTTGAGGTATATGTGTATGGTCCACCACCAATACTGTCAAAAGCCAATCTAAGGGAGTTGTTTTTTGGGGTTTTTCTGAGTTTTATGTGTAGCCTAGGATGTAAGAGCGTTATAGACCTGATTCATCACTTTGCTAAGATGGTGAAGCAGAGAGTTTACACTAAATGATTCTAAAGGCTGATGGTTTAAGTTAAAATTTGAAGGACTAAGGAGTCTATAAAAGTTTGCTAGACTGTCATGAACTCAATAGGTCCCACCGTGATCGCCATTATGTTAGGGTGGCGATGAGGTGGCTAAAGGCGGGTGTTCTTGCAAAATAAGGGACTTATAGAGTTCTAAGGTGTCCTTAGATTGTCACTAACTCAAAGTACCACCGTGATCGCCATTATGTTAGGGTGGCGATGAGGTGGCTAAAGGCGGGTGTTCTTGAAAATAAGGGACTTATAGAGTTCTAAGGTGTCCTTAGATTGTCACTAACTCAGAGTCCCACCGTGATCGCCATTATGTTAGGGTCCCGTGATTTGGCCGATTGGCTAGCCAAATGACGATGTAACATCAAACCAAGCTTTGGAGCCCAAGGACCTAGCCTTCCTGGACTCAGAGAGGGCTCTCTCTATATGTGTAAAAGATGTCGGTGTGTTTACTTGTGGTGTTCTGATATTAGGCTAGTTATGAAGTGTGTTTTTGGTTTTTTAGTTCTTAAGTTTGTGAGGGATGAAACTGATCAAATACATAAACTGGATAACAAGATGTAGATAAATTGGGCTATGGGGTCAAACAGGTCAAGGAAGCTATGAAGTGATGATGTAAAGCTGCTGTAGGGCCGATTTGATTCACGGTAGAAGGGATCTTTGGGAAAAATGGATTAAATGGACAACAAGTTGGTGAAAGACAAGGGATTTCAAGTGTAACTAGTTTATAGTAGACATAAACATGTTATAGCAAGCCATTAATCATGCTAAGTGTAACTATGAGCTAATTAATACAAAGAAATCAAACATTCTAGCCATGCATAGAAGTATAGGACCCTCTAACTTTGGGAAATGGCTATCAGACTTTGGGGAAAACACATAAGACAAACTAACAACTCATAAACTACGCCGGAACGCCTAAACATAGTCTCTAAGTCATTGGGCACTTTGACAAACAAGCTTTCATAGTTTTAGGCAAAGGGCTAGATCGGGACTATGCCTCCTTGGTTCAACAAGATGATCAACAAATCAGTCAAAGAGAAAGTTTTATGGACATAACTATGGGCAGCTTATAGGTAGGTAGGGA
The DNA here is from genome assembly GCA_034641835.2 of Pinus albicaulis. Taxonomy (NCBI): domain Eukaryota; kingdom Viridiplantae; phylum Streptophyta; class Pinopsida; order Pinales; family Pinaceae; genus Pinus; species Pinus albicaulis. The sequence goes on along the minus strand of CM076572.1, from coordinate 1,370,247,399 downwards.
AAACCATACATCCTACTCAACATACATAGAACTTATGAATAAAACTTAGCAACAATACCTTAAGTTACTAAAGAGCAGCTAAGAATTCTTGAGCATAACTAAGGAAGAAGAAAACATCAAGCTATGAAGATTCAGGGATTTTGAGGTGCCTCCATGGGCATATCTCAAAATCAATCTCTACTGATCTATAGCAGCAAGAAATATGTATTATTAATGAAAACTAGAAGACACAAACATATCAAGAAACACTATACCATTCTACCATGTCAAGGAATCCATCAACAATCCTTCATCATTCCTCAAAAGCATCCAAGAGGCAGTCCAAAAATCATAACTCAAGTGTATACTTCAAAGCTCATATGACCAATGTATTAATTCTTCTCTCAAGTTCAGCCTCTGATTTACAATGAAACCCATGGAATAAATAGGCTTGAGGGAGGAAAACCTCATGGAGCAACTAGCTATCCCATTGGCCAAGTCAAAATATCTAAACTTGTCCTTGAGGCTTTGCAAAGCCCAAGGCACAAAATGTCCCATAAAATATCTAAAAAACTGCTAAAAACGGAAATTATATTGACTTTACATCATTTCCCAAGGATAAAAATAGCTTAACGCACATTTGGGAAAAGCAGATTTTTGAAGTTCAAAAATTACAAAAATACTTCATATTTATGCCTGAAAAAGGTCCCCTGACTTGCTGAAGGCAAATGGCAGCCTTCCCGGTGTCGAAATGAGGCTCATGATGGCCCGTTGGAAAGCTCTCTGTGTCTGCTTTCCGGCGCAACTGAAATCACCTCAATCTGATCTCTGGAAGTCCCTCAAAACTGTACCTATGTGCAAAAACCCAGAAAATAGCAGACTGCTGATATGGCGGGCAGAATGTGCAAAAAGAGGGTGTTTTTCGCCAATTTGAGGGGGCGAATGATCTTCAAATGCTCTGAAAATCGCTGGAGACCTGCTCATGGAATTATGGCATCCATCGGTATCATCCTCCTCCCTTGAAAACTCATCAAACTGAAATGGCGAAATAATGAGTTTTCGGCCAAAAACCCAAAAAATTACAAAAAACAAAAAGTTGCCGAAATAGGCCCAAAATTGGCATGCATGACCCTCAAGGGTCCATAGCAACATGCTCCGAAGCTAAGGCCAAAATATCAAGGGCTGATATGATTTTCCCTTCCTTCCATGCTAGGCGCTTACCCTTTACCTTCTTCAGCTTCTCTTGTGCTGCCTTTAGTTTGCGCCGGGCAAACTGATTCAGCTTTTGGAAGTGGTGTGTCCTCTTCCTCTGCAGCTCAAGATCCCTATTTGCCATCTCAAGCTTCATTTCCAAATTCTGGTTAGCTCTCTCAAGCCATGCTTCTTTGTTTTCCTCAATTTCCTGCTCAAGGAGGGCAGTGAGAGGAAAGGCTTGGAAATGGGCTTGTTCTTCTGCTCTCTGCTTTTCCAAGGCTCTTCTAAGCCTAATGGTCCTAGGCCTCTTCCGCCTAGGCTGGTCTTCCTCCTCTTCATCATCAAAATCACCAATGAGCTCTTCAATTCTTGCTTGCGCCTTTTCTGCCTCCTTCTTATACTTAATTGCCCTTGCCTCATGAATAGCAGCATGAAACTTCATCTGTTTGTTTTCAACCTCCAAGAAGTGGTTGAAATTCCTCGCCCTTTGAAGATCTTCCTGTAATACCTCAATTTGCCCCTCTTTGTGAATGAGGAGGTTTTCAAGGATGCGGGCCTCATTATCACTGTCATCGCTTGGGATAGGGATGACAGCTAATTCACCTCCATGCTTGGCACTTTCTCCAACTATGCTTTTGCCTTTGAAAGCCAATCTGGCGCTTTTCCTCCTTAGCATGCTAGAAGGTGTCTTTTTGGGCAATTTCCTCTTGCTAGGAACAATCTTTGTCACTGTTGAGGTGGCAGCCTTGGCTTGTTGTTCTTCATCAATGTCTTGTCCAATTTGTGGCTCAAGAGGTGTTTCAATTTCCTGCCTAACATGCTGTTCCTCAACTGCTGTCTGCTGCTGTCCCTCATCCTGTATCGGCTGCTGTCTCTCAACATCCAACTGCTGCTGTCCCTCATCCTGTATCTGCTGATGTCCCTCAATATCTAACTGCTGTTGTTCACTGCCTTCTCCTTCTTGCTGCTGTTGACTTGGCTGCCCAGTAGTCATTCTGAGTCTTCTAGGTGTAGGCCTACTAGACAAAGGCACTGGGCGATGGACAGGCTGAGTAGGAGACACATGAACAGGAGGGACAGTGGCAAAATCTGAATGGTTGATGAATAAATCCCATGAAACCCCTTTCTTCTCTAGCTGGTGTAAGAAGATAATCTTGATCAAGGAATGATGAAAGAGAGAAGGGATTTGCTGAGGTGGAGCCTTCTTTTGGACAGTAGATGCCATTTTCTCTATGCTCTTGGACAAAAAGTACGGAAGGTTTAGTTGCCTGCTTCTGGTAAAATGCATCAACAAGCAGACATGGTAGGCATAAATTCGATTAAACCTCCCTTCACAAGTGAAATATCTCATTATGGCTTTCATCAGTGGAGCATAGCTATCAAGAAGATAGGAAAAAGGGAAAATGGCAGTGATAGTTTCCCTATGTTCAGGCTTGATGAAAGGTTTATAATCCTCTAAGTCGAGATGAGCTTGTTTAAACCACTTTTCGCCATGATACGGGATCTTGGTAGCCTTGGACACATACCTTGGAGAAATTTTGAAATCAAGACCCGCCAATACGAAGTGTTTTTCTTTGAATCTCAAAGCGCATAAGTGTGTTAATGGCGAAAAAATCTTGACTTCTTCTATCTTCTGGCAGAAATCAAGACAACCTACTTCATGGAAATTGAAAAGCATAGATGGGTGAGCATTGATTTCTTCTGTGGAGATAGGCTCATATCTCTTATGTGGACCGCTCCTGTGGTCTTGCCTTGGAGGCATTCTGACCTGAAAAAGCTTTGAAAGAGGCAAACTACCTTTACTGTATGTAAAATGCCCTTCTGGATTGAAACTGTGGCAATATGTTGTTTGGACAGATAAACAGTGTGGTTAGGATAGATTGCAACAATGTTTCTTTGAATAAACAACCTCTGCTCTCCTTAAAACCAGCCCTTCACCTTTGGATGTACCTCAGCCAAGTAAATTCCTTAATAGGACACCATCAGTAAAGATGAGACAAATTGCTGTGTAGATTTCCTGTGCACAGTATTGAAAAATCACCTTTCCTGTGGATTTGTTAGAGGCCAATCAACACACCAGTATTTGGTCTTCAAGACAAATATTAATTATAAAAACCCTGCTCTTCAGAAATGGTCTTCCACCTTGAAAATACCTCTGTCAACAGATTTCTCTAGATGATATAATATAGTGAAAAGAAGGGCAAATTATATGAGGTATGCTGTATATAATGTCAAAGTTTCCCTGCTTGGAGATCCTTGAAAGTTAATCAACACATCTTGTGTCTTGGATCAACATTGTATTTTCCAATCATTCCAAATCTGCCTTGACTAAGTATGCCAACAGTCAATCAATCTTGCATGTGTGAAAACAACTCTTTATGCAAATTAAAAAATCACTCGGCCTAATCCTAAGCCAAGATGACAGATCCCTTCAAAAACCACAGAGCTTTTGGGCAGAAGCTTATGTGAGTTTTCTTTTTCAAAACAGCCGAGGGCCCCTTATACATGTAACCCTAGTTTTTGGAGGAGAAAACCTTTGTTTCAACTGACAGACCTAAGTCCTGTTTCTATATAACAAACTCTCTTTTTAATCAAAACACAGATCTTTATGGGAAAATCCTTTGACCTTTGATGTTTGTGAAAGTATAGGATCCTTGATCCTTTTAAAATGAAAACATCCTGCTCTTAGTTTCAAAACCATTTATTTCCTGTAGGTGCCTTTGAATGACACAGCCATCATTTTGTTACATCTTTACACCTCAAAAACTGTACAGCAAATAGCACTATTTTTCTGGTATAGTGACAGTTTTTTAGAGTTCTGTATGCTACGTAATGAGGAGGTTTGTAAAAGTCTGATACACTGTTTCTTGGTAGTCACTCTTATCAGTGTATTTCTCATGTACACATAGCTTTCAATCCAAGGGTACTTTCAAAGCAAAATCCTGTGATAAATATGGTGATAACAGAAATGAAAACAAGCCATCCTTCTGATCTGAGCTTGATCTTACTAGGGAGCTCCTTTAACATATAGGTCGATAAGCAAATTAGGTCAAACTGGGCAGTTTTGCTCTAACCTTTTACACCACTGTTTGATTTAAACTTTTCTTGTCACTTAGCAATTTCTTGAAGCCGAGGGGGAAAATGTATGAGAATACCTTTAAATTTGATGAAAAATCCTTGTGCAGGGCTGGAGTAGCACCGGAGCCTTTTAAACCTGCGCGGCACTCTTTTGAAGATAGAACGTCGCGCAAGAAAATGCTTGTCGGGTCGGCCTGTACAGGCGCGTCGCGCCACTGTACAGGCACGTCGCGCTAACACAGGCGGCCTATTTAAAACTTCCGCCAGGCGCGTCGCGCGGGCTTCCAGGCGCGTCGCGCAGTGCAAAAAATGTGCAAACTCTGCTATTTCGACCAGAAAATTGTTGTTTCGATGCTGAGGGCGGCGTGGAGCTTCGTTTTGAATTTTGAAAATGAACCTCTCACTCTCATATTTCAACCTTATGTCATTTCAACTCTTTTCAACGATCACCTTCTTTTTAAATGTGAAGCGGGATTTTGGTTTGGCCTTTTTGCGAAGTTTTCACAGTCTTTTAATCCTTTTAACACCTTGGTGCATTTGCGAAACTGAACTCATAATCTGTGCATGCATTTGAAGGTTTTCGATGCTTTTGGACTGTCTAATCAATGGACCAACCCCTTTATGAAAGCAAAAGAAACTTAAAGTCAGAACTCTGTTTTGTACACAGTTGTTTCAAAGGGTGATTTTTTCCAGTTTTGTCCTTTGGGGGACATTTCAACACCAAACTTTTTAAACTTTGAAAAATTGTCTCCATAACCTTTATACTATCTCTGCCACTGTTTATTGAATACTGGAAAACTATCCATAACACTGACTGTCCATGAAAATAACTTCTTTTCCTATACATAACTGGTATACTTATTCACCATGTCCATCCTGGGAATTTAACCTGAAATGCCTCCTGTTACTTGTGGAGTATGCCTGAAAAGGGAAAATCATGGAATAGGAGGAATAGGTCCTTTTGAAACACAGTTAGCATTTGTTCCGACCAGTGTATTGACCTTTTATAATAGAACCATTTCCAAAGCTTAACTCTGTCCACTGTTTTACCTTTTCTCTTATGCTTGCCACATTGTAGCTGATTTCTTTTTATGCTTGCCAAGTTCTTCAAAACCAGATGATGACTTGGGATAAAATGACCTGACTGCTCCTTGCTTTGCAGAAATGTCTCCTCCCTTTAAGCTCGGTTTGACAGAGTCCTGTAGATGTCTTTTGATTGGATTTGTAATAGTGAAGTGCTTCATGGGTTTTGAGTGCTGCCTAGAGCTAATAAAACTCATTTCCAGAAACCCTGTCTTAATCTGCTGATGGCTATATGATGTGCAGGCTTTGGCAAAAGCTCTTTTTGTACATGGTGTCAGTTCCTGCTTCCAGGTGATAAACAAGTTCCTTTTTGGATTGTAAGTGCTATATTCTAGCTTGCATCCCTTCATACCATATTTTCTCTATTTTACTCAAAAAGAGCTCCTTTAGACTTCTGGGCAGGTGATAGTGGAGTACTTTTTAACCATTTCCTTTAAAGAAACTGCTCCTTTTTGGTATCAATGCATGCATATATTCAATATTGTCTCCTTTCCACTATAGGTACAGTTTGACAGACATTTCATTTAAATAGGAAAACCAATACTTTTGTATCATAGACACTATCATTTACCTGGTGTAAAGACCTTTAGCTTTCTTCCTTTGTCTCTTTCCACTGTCTCTTAGATCAATCAGTCTTTAACAACATCCAAGGATTTGGCCATCTGCTCATACATGGAGGAGGCTCTTCATCAGGTAAGGTATCTGAAGGTTTTTTGACAAATCTGTTTGACACAGCTTTTCTCTGGATGTGATGGTAAGTAAACTACTTAAAAAACATCAATACTAGCATCTCTTCTTGCAAGCATCACTGTGTTTCAGCAAAAACCCTAGCCAAAATGACATTGTCTCCCTGTACTGCTCTAAGGGTGACTGAAATATCATCATTTGCTTTGGTCATCTCCTGACAAATTACTTGAAAGATAGTCTTTGTGACTATGGAGGTCAGTGCTTTTTGAAAAACCAAGAACTTTCTTTCTGCCTGTGTAATGGCATTTTTGTCAGCATCTACTCCATTTGATCTTGTTGACAAGCAGGCTACTTATGATTGGAATTTTCACCAATGACATGCCTTTCTAAAGTTCAACAATTCACATGATTTGAAAGCTTCAAATGACCTCCTTATCAGACCAGACTCTTTTTTCCTTTGAGCTAGCATATTTCAAACTCTATCCCTGTTATGATCATCACTCACATTCATAAAACCTGGAGATATTGTTTCACTATTCAATACAAGGCAAACCTGGACTTTTGCAATCTTCCAAGTCAATATTGGCCAGCGCCCTCTGCTTGTGGATGAAGGAGGCGCCCTAACCCTCTGCTTGTAAATGAAGGAGGTTCTGGGCCATGACAATTTGCCAGTTTGCTGTGACAGTGGTGTCTTTCTGTGATTTTCATGCTGGAAAGAACTGCAAATTCTGGATGAGTAGCTTTCTGTTTTGCAGACATATCTCAGGCTCAAGTTACATTTAGAAGCAGCTGTTCCTCTAACTGTAAATTCAAGCATTTACTCTATGAGATGAAATTATATTTCTTGCCTTTGTAGAAACCATAGAACACTGTGAAAAACCTAATAGTCAGCTTGAGATTGGGGTTTATGCAGTGCTGAGACCTAGGGATATAAGTGGCGCGACTTAGGGCTGTTTGTCAATTTCATTTGCAGAGTGGGAGGTCATTCATGGTTGGTCTGTAGCAGATGAAGGCTTTTTGGCTTTTTGATGATTGCCAAGGGTAAAATGTCTTAAAGTGCCACTTCCTAACATAGGGGAGACTTTTGAAACAGATGTGGATTTTCCTTTTAAAGCTGGTGGGCAGACCAATAAGGCTGAAGCTAGCTAGGATAGTGATAATGAGGTTTTGATTTTGATAGGGGTGGACTGAAAAAGTAGAAAGGCAAAAAAAAGTTTTAGGAGGGTTTTCTAGATGACATATTGACATAAATTCAAACGACAGAGTAGAGCCCACAGATCTTAACATAATGGCAGCTCTGGATATATAGGAAAACAAGAGAGAAACATTTGAACAATGTGCTGAATTAAATGACCAGAGTGAACAAAGCCAAGACTGCAAACAGTAGATTACTCATCACTCTGAACTCCATGAAAGTCCTAAAGAACAAGACATAGCACAACATGGTGCAGACCTCATAATACAACATAATGGTGAACATAGCATTAGGGATGAAACTGATAACAAAAATGTGAACAATCCTTTATGGAACATGAGATTTGATGGGTCTTGCACTAGAAAGAATGCAGGAGATGGGGTATGGTTGAACAATACTAAAAATGATTATGCTGAGAGTCATGCCTTCAAACTAGACTTTAAGTGCACAAACAACATTGCACAGTATGAAGCTCTAATCTTAGGACTGCATGTATTGAAAAAACTAGGTGCTAAGAGGGTAATTGTTCATGGAGAATCAAAATTAGTTATCAAACAAATAAATGGAGAATACACTGCAAAGCATCCTAGATTAAGGGCATACAGAAATGATGCCATGGATCTCTTGAAGACATTTGTAGAGTATGAGCTTTTGTTTGTTCCTAGAAGTCAAAACATAATTGCAAATGGATTGGCCTGTGCTGCTAGTTCATATCAAAAATCACCTAGTGACAGACAGATCATTATTCAAACAAAATATAGACCAGCAGTGCCTGATAATGAGAAATATTGGCAAGTCTTTGAGGGTGACAAGCAGATAGAGGATTTCTTGCTTTGCAGGAATGAGTTTGAAATCCCTAATTTAGAATCTAAGTCCAATGAAAAGTGCCTGAATAAAGAGCCCCCCGATGAAGAAAAGTCATCTCATACTGCATAAATAAACATGCTAACCAGAGAATTAAAAGATCAAACTGAAGAATACAAAAACACAGAAAGAGAAGACATATAGGTGTTCCAGTCCAAAGACAAAAACATACCCAGAGGACTAGCACCCCTTGAGGAACTTTTTGATCTTAATGATGTGGCAAAGAAGCCCACTATAGAGCACACTGAATCTGATATTGAAGAATGCAATATAGGTAGCAAGGATAAGCCTAAAATGATTAAATTATCTAAAACTTTGTCAGCACATATCAAACAGAAATACATTGATTTATTTAATGAGTTTGTTGATGTGTTTGCTTGGAGCTATGAGGACTTAAAATCCTATGATACAGAGATCATCCAACATAAAATTCCATTGAAAGAAAACCAAAAACCTTTTAGGAAAAAGTTCCGTAGAATTAACCCTGTACAATTGCCTCTGGTAGAAAAGGAGATTAATAAAATGTATGAAGTTGGTATCATAGTGCCTGTGAGGTTTTCAGATTGGGTCTCCAACCTTGTGGCTGTAAGGAAAAAGACATGAGAGATTAGGCTGTGCATTGATTTTAGAAACCTTAACAGAGCCTCCTTAAAGGATAATTACCCTTTACCCAAAATGGAACACATCCTTCAGAGGGTAGTTGGTTCTAAGAGGATTTCTCTATTAGATGGATTTTCAGGGTATAACCAAGTCTTAGTATTCCTAGAAGATCAACTAAAAACAACCTTCATCACTCCTTGGGGCACTTTAATGTATGTGAAAATGCCCTTTGGACTAATGAATGTTGGTGCAACCTTCCAAAGAGCTATGGACATTGCATTTTCAGAGGAAATAGGTCACTTCATCGTAATCTACCTTGATGACATAACCGTTTATTCCAAAACTGATGAAGAGCACCTTAAACACCTAAGGAAAGTCTTTAAAAAATGTAGAAGGTTCGGGCTATCTTTAAATCCCAAGAAGACAGTGTTTGGGCTCCAAGAAGGTAAGATTCTTGGCCATATTATATCAGAAAAGGAGATTAAAATAGACCCAAAAAGAGTTGATGGAATACTGCAGATTAGCCACCCAAGAAACATAAAGGAGTTGCAGTCCTTTATTGGGAAAATTGATTTCTTAAGGAGGTTTATTCCCAACCTAGCAGAACTCCTTAGAGATATGAAAAAAATGCTTAAGAAAGAAGCAGGAGTTAAATGGACTCTAGAAGCCAAACAATCCTTCGAATTAGTTAAACATGCACTCACCCGGGCACCAGTCCTAATCAACCCTGATTTTTCTAAAGACTTCCTCATTTTCTCTTTTTCATCAGAGCATACAGTGGCCGCTGTCCTATTGCAGAAAAATCCAGAGGGACAAGAGCAGCCAATTGATTTCTTTAGCAAGGCACTAAGAGATGGTCCCTTGAAATATAGCATCATGGAAAAACAGGCCTATGCCTTGGTAAAGGCCTTAAAGGATTTCAGGGTGTATATTTTACATTCCCATATTATTTCTTTTGTGCCTAACATAGTGGTGAAAGATATTTTGTTGCAAGATCCAGATGGAAAAAGGGGTAAATGGATTGCAGTGATACTAGAGTATGATTTGGAGATCAAACCCACCAAACTCATTAAGGGTCAAGGCTTGGCACAATTAATGGTTGAATCTAACTTACAAGCCTTGGACATAAACATGGTAGATGCCTTGGATGAACATAAAGGATTACCCACTCCTACTGTTGAAGAGCAATTCCAAAACTCACCTTGGTATGCTAACATCTTGTATGTGCTTATCAATATTAATGCTCCTCCTGATTTATCTAAGACAAAGGCAAGGTTTTTGAAATTGAAAGCTAGAAATTATTGCATTTTAAATGAATGTTTATATTGGAAAAATGCAAATGGTTTATTGCTTAAATGTTTTTCTGAAGTTGATGCAGAGAGGATCAAACATGAGTTCCATGAAGGAGAGTGTGGAGGCCATCTCTACTGGAAAACCACTGCTAACAAGACCCTTAGAGCTGGCTATTATTGGCCCACCCTTTTCCAAGATGTACAAAAAATGATAGTTGCCTGCCACATATGCCAAATTTTTGAGGGAAAAAGAAAACTCCTTCCTTTACCATTAAAAACAATCACTGTTGAAGCTCCTTTTCAATAGTGGGGCCTTGATTTCATAGGTGGAACCGATCCTGCTTCTTCTGCCCAACACAAATGGATACTTACAGCCACAGAATATTTCACAAAATGGATAGAGGCCATCCCTTCTAGGAATGCCACAGATTCTGTCATCATAAAATTCCTTGAAGACCACATCCTATCTAGATTTGGCTTCCCCAAGAAGATTATCACTGATAATGCTGCTGCTTTTGGTTCCAAAAAGATGATTGATTTTTGTCACATGTATCAGATTTCACTTGGTCACTCTACTGCTTATTATCCTTAGGGTAATGGGCTAGCAGAATAATCAAATAAAAATTTGGTGACCATCATCAAGAAGCTGCTTGAAGATAACAAAAAATCATGGCATAACAAGTTAGTGCATGCTTTATGGGCAGACATATTGACAACTAAGAAATCCATTGGAATGTCCCCATATCAGCGTATCTATGGAGCAGATGTAGTGTTCCCTACCAGTTTGGGAGTACCAATGGTAAAATTAGTCCAAGAAATACAGTCAAAAGAGGACAGCATGGTAAGGAGGATCAATCAAACCATACATCTCCAGCAGACTAGAGAAGAAGTCTACAACAGAGCTTAGAAAGTGCAAGAGAACATCAAAAAATTGTTTGATAAAAGAACAAAAGCTTGTGATTTCAAAATTGGAGACAAGGTACTCAAGTGGGACTCTAGGAGAGAGGACAAGGGTAAGCATGGAAAATTTGATAGTCGGCAAGGCCCTTATGTCATTCAACCCACTATCGGTCCAAATGCATTTTTTCTGCAAGAATTAGATGGCACAGATCTGTTTGGGGGTCCTGTCAATGGCAGGATGCTCAAACATTATTACTGCTAAAGTTTAGAGTTTAAATTTTTCACTTCCATTGTAAATACCATTTTTGTGTTTTGTTTAAAAAAAAAAAAAGAGAGAGAGAGAAAAAATATACAAAAAAGAGGAAAAAGAAAGGTTCAGACAAGATCAAAACTTAAACCTCTGAAGTTTCAAAGGATGGCTCAAATAAGCTCAAAATCTAAGCCAAAAAGAGTGAAAGGCTGGTTCTAACATGCTCAAAACCTGAACCAACAAAGAAAGGAAAAAGAATCAGCTCTAACATGCTCAAAACTTGAACCAACAAAGAAAGGAAAAAGAATCAGCTCTAACATGATCAAAACCAGAGTTGAAATGAAGAAAGGAAAGTGACTCTATCAAGATCAAAACCTGAGTCACAAAGGAAAGAAGGATGCTTCAAAGTTTCAGAATTTCAAAGCCTTCACATTTTGTCTCAATTTTCTGCAAATTTTAGTTCATGGACAGCTGTCTTTATGCCATGAACCCACAGAAAACTAGACGGTCTAATCCTGGTTTGGCTATATTTCAATTTATGTTGTAGAATGTAGAGAATGAAATCTACTAGACAGTTTAATCCTAGCAGGTATTAGTTTAGGTAGAGAAGCTATGAGACCAACTGTTTAATCTGGTCTCATGGAAGAATAAGGGTAGAATTAGATTAGTTTGTTTTTCTGCTTTCTATAAAAAATGAATGATGAAGAAGGTCTGCAAGTCTAAATGCACCTTGAAGAAAAATGTTAGGACTGTAGGATGGGTAGGTAGATTGTTTGGGAGAATATTTTTTGCTGATATAATATCTTCATGATTGTGGCAGTTGATCCAAGAAAGGAAAAATTATCAAGGAGAAGGCATCTGGCCTACTTCCAAAATATTATTTCTGAAGTTCTTGACACCTTCAAGAAGATGCCATTCCCATGTGGAGCCACTGTTAGCCACCTATAAAATTTTGGCATAGCAAGTAGGTGGCTAAATAAGTTTCTAAGTCTTCAAGAGAAACATTTTCCTTGAAAATTTTTCGTTCTTGAAGCCTTTATGTGGCTTATGTCCTTTGAAAAAATATTCACTGCTATTCCCATTTGATAAGCCTCACTGTTTGTGAAAAAAAATGCTCTAAAAAAGGCCTCCATTTGCTCCATTTCATACCACAAAATCCCCACTTTACACCCCTATACTCCTCAGAAAAATCCTCCAAAATCCCTTCATTAACCCTCCATCTCATCAAAATTCCCTTTTTAAAACCTTATAGCCCTTTTATTTGGTTTAAAAAATCATCCTCTTCATCTACCGAAACCTTCATTCTAGCTTAAAAATCCTTATTTTAGCCTAAAAATCAGTCCGTTTACACCATAAAGGATTTAGCCCCTGAGGGCTTATATTCTTCAGCCCCCTCCATGTGACTCGGCACCCAAGACCAGGCACTAGCCCCAGTCGCGCAATTGCAATCGGGGTTTCTTGTCTCTTGTCGCCTTTTTACTTAGAGATTCTGATGCAATGAGCTTTGTTTCGAAATTCCGATGCGATAAGCCCTCTCTTCTAAGCCCCCGGTCTCCTCTCCCTTACCATAGGACCACACCCCACCATCACAATCGCAAAAGGGTTATGATCTATGGTCTTCTCCCCGACTCTCCGATCCTCCGATTCGATCCCGACCATCGAATCCACAAGAACTGATGGTCGAGATGCAATTGGGTCTCTGCTCATAAGCCAATATACCCCCGCTCCGACAACAAATCACAACTTCCTGATCGTAGAAACCAATGATCGAGATGCAATCGGGTCTCCGCCCATGACCTCTCTCCATTGCCCCTCCGATTGAGTATTGACCGTTGATCTCCCCTCTAATCCGACGGTCAAGGTCTATCCCGTGCAACTTTCCCCATCAGATTTTTTCCGCATTGTCTGATCAAAACCAAAATATCTGATGGCTGTCATTTAGTTTCGCAAAACTTTCGCGACAACAATTTAACACCAAAAAGTTTTGCGAAATGGGCGGTTTTGGGTGGGACAGGTGTCAGGAAGTGTATGGTATTGCATTATTTTTTCGAAAACCATTTACCACCCTCATCCCCGTGCAAAAACCGTTGTCGGTTTTCCGCCTTACCGCCTATCCTCCGTAGTGCAATTTCCCGTTCAATCACAGCCATTGAATGTCCCGATCTAACGGCTCTGGTTTGATCTCACCCCCGTTCCTCTCCCATTCACCTGATCTCCCTGTTGGAGTTCCCATGTTTTGGCCAGATTGGCAAGACCAAAAGATGAGACAACATTAGAACCACTTTCAGACCTCAAGATCTAGCCCTCTTGGGTCCAGAGAGGGATCTCTCTATGATATTCAAAGGTATGTGTCTTTGAAGTTTGAATGCTAAGATATTAGGCTAGTTATGGGCACAAGGTTTGTTTGTTTGATTTTAGTTTGGTTTGGTTGTTGGGAATTAGGAAAGAAGGGTTTAGTATAAGACAAGGCTGAGCAGAGAGGGTTTTAGGAAAAGGATAGATAATTCAGAGAACATTCAAGACCATTGGGAAATGGAGTCAAGAAAGGGTTTACTTGCTATTCAATATGCATGCTTTCAGTTGGGCTAGTCATCTAAAGCATTGGATCTTAAAGATGATAGTGTGGCTGGAAGGTAGAAAGAAGGTGAAAGGCAAGGAAATCTCCAAGGTGACCTTTCAGGAATCAGATCTAGGGACAGGACATGCCATTGGACAACCTGTGATCCAAAACCTAAAAGATTAACTCTTTAGACAAGGAAAACATTAATGATTTAGAACACCAAATTGGAAACTTGAGATCAGAGAGAGACTTTGAACTCTCAATTCTTTGGCCGCCAGCTTAAGGGAACTTGGAAAGGTTTAATGAGTTGAAAAGGATACTAGTGAGATAGAGACACGGTTCTAAACTCCCAGTGTTCCCAATTCATCCAATTAAATCCTAACAAGAATGTCTAAAGATCGATTTCATTAATTCATACATCAGCTAGAAATATATCTGACCACTACACTGGTTAAATTAATTGAAATCAATCCTCAGATAACACATTTAGTAGAAAACATTAAATGCAGGGAGAGCAGTAACATAGGGTACCTAACAAGGGTAAATCCTATGCCAAATTTCTGATGCGTGCCAGAAGAAATGGAATGAAATGAAATAACAAAAAGAGATAGAAAAACATCACCGCAGCTTCAGATCAGGATCCAAAGAAATGTGCTTGTCATATTAAAGAGCAACACCAGTCAAGTACAACATTACCAATAGCTTGATATTCAGCCCGAAAACATATTCCTCAGTGTTGAGTCTCAAATCTGAATCTTTCTTATACACCTTTCTAGACCTTTTTCATTCACCTGGACCTTCTAAGTCATCAATATCATTGCATATTAATTGTAAAAGAGCATCTAAAATGGTTTTTAACTATGTTTTGTGTCTGTTGTTTGATTTAGATTTTTGCTCATTTAGCTGCGTAATCTTGCCACTTTCCGCAGCTGCTGCAACTTTCCGCAGCCATTTTGTTAAAGTCTATATTGCAGGTGTCTTCAGGCAAATCGAGCCACATGGGCAAGTTAGAAATGACGTGGACATGGATCGTGTCCTATTGGCTCGGTCGAATTCACTTAAGAAGGCTGTGGTCAAAGGTGGCCAAGTGGTGGTCAACCGAAGAGTCCCACGGTGACAGAACTCTGTTTCTCATCACGTGGAGATTTGCGTGGCCGTTTCTAAATCACGGGAGACACATCAACACCTGTAAACGGCTCCATAAGCTGAATCCAACAACCACTCTCCATAGATTTAATCCTCACGGCGACCATAATGCTAGATCTCTAGACGTGATGGTTCACGTGTCTTCTATCAGCGCAGACTTTAGGGAATTAGTTATATCACCCTCTGTTATAAATAATGTGTTCTCATACGCATAATAGTTAGCTCTGTAATGTAATTGCGTCGCCATTGTGCTGTGATATCATTTCTTTGTTATGACTGCAATTTGAATATATGAGAAGACTTTGTTTCTAAGCGTAATTCAAGGTCGAAAGCTGTTGTCCGAGGTTTGTGCAGAGGGCCCCTGCACACGCTGAGGTTTTGTGTATTACTGTATAGTTTCATTGCTTTATTTCTTTAAGTTCATTGTGCCATAAGTCATTCACGTGTATACATTAGCATCTTTCATGGTATTCTAGCTGCTCCATCTGGCCCATAATCTTTCATGCTTTACATTTTACTTCTGTCCATAATATTTTATGTTTTATGTTGTTGTTTACTGATCAGTGTTCTTATTCCAGATTACAATAGGCAGCCCGGGCATTTTCACATCTTTTTATAATGACTAATGACATGGAATCAATATTGTCCTTCTGCTAATTTACTTTTCTTAGTTTTTGTTTAATTCTAGTACTGTTTTGATTATTTCAGTCTTGCGCATTTGCTTTAGTAGTTAGATTAGATATTAAATTGCTCATGTCATTTTCAGTTACCTTTGAAAGCCATAGCAAGACTAATGGTGAGGGATTGAAGTATGAGTGTGTAGTTTGATATTAGTTTACTTTTCTGCAAGTTAGATATTAAACTGTTCATGTCATTTTCAGTTACCTCCGAAAGCCATAGCGAGACTAATGGTGAGGGATTGAAGTATGAGTGTGTAGTTTGATATTAGTTTATTTCTCTGCAAGTTAGATATTAAATTGCTCATGTCATTATCAGTTACCTCCGAAAGCCATAGCGAGACTAATGGTGAGGGATTGAAGTATGAGTGTGTAATTTGATATTAGTTTATTTTTTCTGCAAATTAGATATCAGAT
Organism: Pinus albicaulis; assembly: GCA_034641835.2. NCBI lineage: Eukaryota > Viridiplantae > Streptophyta > Pinopsida > Pinales > Pinaceae > Pinus > Pinus albicaulis. The sequence continues at coordinate 1,370,231,477 of CM076572.1, read as the reverse complement.
TGCTCAAGTTTTTTATGATTACCTCCGAAAGCCATAGCGAGACTAATGGTGAGGGGTCAGAATATGAGTTGATGTAATTTGATTTTAGTTTTACTTTACTTGCAATATTTTCTTTGAGTATAGTTTCTTTTGTGTTTAGACAACAGCAAGGATAATGGTTTTCATGATCAATAGTTCACTGTTTGATTAACTAGAATAGTGGCACATTTTCATTTCCTTTTAATTTTGTCATTGTATGTTTCAAAATCATTTTGAAGTTTGAAGTTTGGTAAATCATTATAAAGGACATCATTGCCTTGAACAATCATAACCATACTTGTCTTTTAGAATTTCCATTTCACATTAGGAAACCAACAAAGATAAAAAAAAACCCAAAAACGAAAAAAAGTAAGAGATAGGTTATCTTGCACATATAGTGCGCCACATTTCGTCAGCTTACGAATCCCGGATTGACAAATTAATGTAGAAATTTAGAACACACTAAATTGACCAAACATTTTGGCGCCGTTGCCGGGGAAGTGTAACTAGGTAGCCAATTTCTTAAAAAAAAAATAACAATAAAAAGAAGGGAAAACTTGATAACTTCTTGAAGTATGCTCTCCTCTTGCACCTAGTGTGATTTGGAGGATCATAAAAGAGAGTTATTGGTTCAGTAATTTCTTAAGTATGCTCTCTTCTTGCACCTAGTGTGACCTGGAAGATCAGAAAGAGAATTATTAGCCCAACTTAAAAAATAAAAAATGACATGCATAGAGCAAGAGATTCTAGGGGAAGGTTTATAGCTAGACCCAAGAGTTTGATTTTCACGACTCCATCTTCTTCAAGGCATAGAAAAGATTCACCACCATCCACCCCTAGCCTTAAGATTCTTGGAAATCAAGGAGAAGCTGAATTAGAGGATTCTCCTATACCACCTACTAAATCTCATTTAGAAAAGGATCCTTTCTTTACTTCTACAGGAGAATATATTGTAATCAAAGAAGTAGAATCACCTGAAGAAGAAAAAGAAGAGAATCCCTCTCATCCTCCCTTGATAGAAGAACCAGAGGACTTTGAGGACTCTAAAGAAACTATCATGGCAGAGGAAATAATAGATGGATTTGGAGGTAGAGGTAGAGGTAGAGGAGGAGGAAACAATGGAGACAACAATGGTGAAGGTAATAATGGAAGAAATAGGGAAGGAGACAACTTGTTTGGATTCCCTATAGTTGACAAGGAAACTCATACAACAATGAAAAACATCTCACCATCTGTCCTCCCCAAATTTTATGGATTGCGAAGTGAGGATCCTGAAACATTTCTGTTTGAGTTTGAAGTCGTGTGCCGAACCTATGACTATATGAAAGACTCTCAAAAACTCAAACTATTTCCTTCAACATTGAAGGGAGCCGCTTTGAAATGGTTCATGGGATTAGCCACCCAATCTATTAGGACTTGGAATGATATGAAACAAAAAATTTTGGATAGATACTTGGACTATTGTATGCCCACCAATCACAAGGATGAGGTATTCAAAATGATGCAAAAAGAAGATGAAAATTTGAAAGATTTACTTGAAAGATTTCAATACAACTTAAAAAGAGCAAAGATGAGCAACTTAGATGATGAAACTTTGAAAGCCCTCATATTAAAAGCCATTAGAGATGAATGGATAGATATTTTAAACATGATGGAGAAAGGAGACATTTCTCAACTTCCACTTCGTGACATAACAGAACTATGTGTCCATCTCTCAAGAGGAAAATCTAAAACAGGAAAAGGGCCTAGGGATCCTTCTCTTATTAGGGCTAAAAAATCTGCAACTGGATCAGTAAGTAGGGTAGAGATTGGCAATATGCTTGATGAATTCAAAACTGATATCTTAGGGAGCCTTAGTGAACAACTAGACACCCTTAAAATCCAAAACAAGCAGAAAGCAGAAACAGATGCTTTAGCTATCTTTTGTCCAAAATGTAGGAAGAAACATGCTTTAAGAGAATGTCCCTTGGATGCAAAAGTTGTAGAAAAATGTATGTTTTGCTCAGACAATCATGAGATCAAGGATTGTCCTTCAATTCCTGGACTCAAAGCTGTTTTTCAAGAAGATCCAAATTCAGTAGAATCTCTCTGTTTTGTTGCAAGAAGACCTTGGCAGGGACAACAAACTCAAGGGTTTAACAACCCTATGAATCTTCAAACCCCACCAAATTTGAATCCTTGGCAACAACCTTGGCCCCAACATCAAAATCCATATCAGCCATGGGTACAAGGGATGCAAAATCCTTATGGGAGATTTGCTCAATTTTATCAATATCCTCCATCTTTTCAAAATCAACAAGCTCCACAACTTCCAAACCAAAATCCACAACTTTCATTGCCATTTTCACAACAACAACCTTCTCAGCAGAATCCAAATCCTCAACTCATGCTTCCATACCAACAAAAGAAAAATCAACTTCCAGCTCAGCCATTTCCAAATCCTAATAATAAAAATCCTCAGATAGAAGGACAGCAATTTCCTACCTATATGATTGTTCCTCTCAATGATGTACAACTCAGATCTGGTAGAGTTTTAGAAGAACCTTCTATAGATGTCCAAGAGCAAGATACCTCTGAGGAGGACTCTCTTAAAGCCAATAAGGGTTCTGAGGAAGCATCTCTTCAAAATTCAAACATTCAAAAAGAGAAAGAAAAGTTAACACCCACAACTCCTATAGTTGAGCAACCTGCATCTTCATCTGCACCTCCTTTTCCTGAAAGACTACAAATTGACAAGGGGGTGGAAAAAAAAATCTTGTTGCCTAATTATGATTTTCTAGATGAATTAAATAATGTTTGTATCAAGATTCCCTTGCTACAAGCCATTCGACAGATTCCTATTCTAGTAAAAACAATAAAGGAGTTGAGTCTCAAAAGACAAAGAAGGAAACTAAAAGATACAAGAAGAATCCACCTGGTAGGAAAAATTGCAGATATTATGATGGGAAAAATTACCATGCAGAAGTATGTAGATCCAAGAAGTCCAATTGTCAAGACACATATAAATGGGATAGAAATTCCAAACACATTGATTGACTTAGGGGATGCTATCAACATTATGAGTAGACAGACTATGGAACAGCTAAAACTTCCTAACCTTCTTTTTACACCTACTTTACTGCAACTTGCAGATCGATCAATTATTGAACCAGATGGTGTATTAGAAGATATTTCAGTTTCCTTATATTCTTGGGAATATCCAGTAGATTTTATGATTTTGACTCCCAAGAGTAATCTAGAAGGGCACCCACTTATCTTAGGAAGACCTTGGCTAGCCACAGCTGATGCTTTCATTAGTTGTAGATCTGGGGATATGTACATTTCTAATGGTAATTTGACAAAGAAATTCAATTTGTATCCTCCAACAAAAGCAATCATAGAAGTAGGAGACAAAGAATGGGTTGATGATGAGGACACTATACAACTTGTCTTTACCATTTCGGAAATTAGTGAGGATAGTCAAATTCTGAACACATTAGAAAATTTTGAGACATCTTCAGAATATGACCCCACACAATTTCAGTTGGAATCTGACATAGAATATCTATCATCAAGACAAATGTCTCTTTACTCTATGGAAGAGTTTGGTAGTTCTACCATTGAGATTTTTCCAGGAAAAACATTGAATATCAACAAACATTTGGAAAAATCACAACAAGAAGAACTAACCAAAATCTTGCAAAAACATTCTACTGCATTTGCATAGGAGTATACTGACATGAAAGGTATTGATCCTAAGACTTGCATCCATCATATCTATATTGAGGAAAATAGTATACCAATCAGACAACCTCAAAGAAGGATGAATCCAAATCTTAGGGAGATAGTAAAAGAAGAGCTCCAAAAACTACTCAATGTAAACTTCATTTATCCAATTTCAGATAGCCGATGGGTTTCTCCTTTGGTTATAGTACCTAAAAAGAATGGTAAATGGAGGGTATGCATTGATTACAGGGAATTGAACAAAGAAACTTTGAAGGATCACTTTCCTTTGCCTTTTATCGATTAGGTATTAGATACATTAGCAGGTAAAAAGTACTTTTCATTCTTGGATGGTTTTAGTGGCTATAATCTAATTTAGGTAGCACCTGAAGATCAAGATAAGACCACATTCACCTATCCATGGGGAACTTTTGCCTATCGAGTACTTCCTTTTGGGTTATGTAATGCACCTGCAACATTCCAAAGAGCAGTACTAGGAATTTTTTCTGATCTAATCCATGATTGTGTAGAGGTTTATATGGATGATTTTATAGTTTATGGTAATTCATTTGAAGAGGCATTAGAAAATTTGGGAAAAGTCCTTATAAGATGTAAAGAAACAAACCTTTCATTAAGCCATGAAAAATGCTTTATGATGTTTACTAAAGGGATTGTTTTGGGGCATCATATTTCAGGAGATGGGATTAAGGTTGATAGATCAAAAGTTGAAGTCATCTCCAAGTTACCTATTCCAAATTGTCAAAGAGATGTTAGAAGTTTTCTAGGATTTACTGGTTACTATAAAAGATTTATAGAAAACTTCACTAAAATAGCATCTCCACTCTTCAAATTGCTTACAAAAGACTGTGAATTTAAATGGGATCCTGATTGTCAATCAGCTTTTGAAACTTTGAAAACAAGAATATCTTAAGCACCTATCTTGAGAGGACCAAATTGGAAACTTCCTTTCCATATTTCTACAGATGCTTCAGATACAGCTCTTGGAGCTGTGTTGGGTCAAAAAGATTTAATTCCTTATGCCATTTATTACACCAGTAAAAATTTGACTCCCACAGAGTTGAACTATACCGTGACTGAAAAAGAGTTTTTAGCTGTTGTTCATGCAATTAATAAGTTTAGACATTACATAACAGGCTATGAAACTTTTATTCATACTGACCATTCTGCAATTAGATATTTAATGAACAAACCTGTTACTAATGGCAGAGTGACAAGATGGCACTTACTTTTGCAAGAATTCAATATTACCGTGTTGGATAGACCAGGAAAACAAAATACAGTAGCTGATTTCTTGTCTAGGATTCAGAATACTAAAGAAGATTCTCCTGTAGAGGATAAGTTTCCTGATGAATACTTGTTTGCAGTAACTATTAAGACTCCTTGGTATGCAGATATTGCTAACTATTTGGTTACAGGAAAATTGCCTTCACATTTATTTCCAAGTGAAAAACGAAAAATTATTCAGGAGAGTTCAAAATATTCATGAATTTCTAACGAATTGTTTAAAACAGGGCCAGATCTTGTGATCAGAAGATGTGTCAGGGAAGATGAAATGCCTGATATTCTTAAGGCATGTCATGATGAACCATGTGGCGGACACTTTGCAGACAAAAGGACAACCTATAAAATCCTCTCTTTAGGATATTATTGGCCTTCCCTCTTCAAAGATGCAAAACAATATGTCAAGAGGTGTGACAACTGCCAAAGAGTAGGGAAACCTACCCTTTCAAATGAAATGCCATTGCAAACACAGGTACTCATTGAACCCTTTGAAAAATGGGCTTTAGATTTCATTGGACCTATTAATCCACCATCTAAGCAAAAGAAGTATATATTGGTTTGTACCGATTATGTTACTAAATGGGTAGAAGCCAAAGCATTAGTATCTGCTACTGAAAATTCAGTTGTTCATTTTCTTTATGAGGATATTTTTACTCGCTTTGGTGTTCCAAGAGAAATTGTGACAGATCAGGGGAGCCAATTCACATCCACTTTGGTGGAGAAGTTGATGGAAGAATACAAAATCAAGCACAGAAGATCTACTCCTTACCATCCGCAAGCAAATGGTCAAGTGGAGTCCACAAATAAAGTTCTTGAAAGTATCATCACCAAAAATGTTCATCTACATAGAAGAGATTGGGCAGAAAGGCTTCCTGAAGCCTTGTGGGCCTACAGAACTACATGGAGAAATACAACAGGACATTCTCCCTATGAACTTGTTTATGGGAAAGAAGTCCTTCTCCCCATTGAGTTCCAAGTCAAAACCTTCAAGATGGCAGTTCAGTTGGGGATGGATCTATCAGAAGCCCAAAAGCATAGAATGGAGCAGTTGAATGAGCTAGATGAGATCAGACAAGAGGCAATTCTAAGAACTGATCTAGTTCAATATCAAAGAGCTAAATGGCATGACAAATACATCAAAGAGAAGAAGTTTCAAGAAGGATATTGGGCATTATTATTTGATTCCAAGTTTAAAGATTTTAAAGGAAAATTTCAGACTCATTGGCTTGGGCCATATGAGATTGACAAGATCTTTAGCAATGGAGCGGTAAGAATCAAGACCATTGATGAATTTCAAACTCCTCTTATTTTGAATGGCCACAGATTAAAATTCTATCATAAGCCACTCTCAAAAGAGGAATTTGTCAAAATGTTTCAAGAAAATTCTGCAATCAGGCTGGTACAGAAGAATTCTTCTTCTCCACCAGCCTAGCCTTTGTTCTTTTCAGTTAAAAAAAAAAATAAAAAAATAAAAAAAATTGTATAAGCCTGAAAACCAATCATTGATTGGCAGTCTTATACAGAAAAAGTAGGGTGAAAATCAGGAACACCTGACACCCTATATTTTCCAAAAGAAAAAAAATCTCTCTTTCATTTCAAAAAGTTTTGTGACCACCCACTCCATTCCATTCCACTTCATTCCACTTCATTTTACTCTACTTCATTCCATTTCACTTCATTTTATCTATTTCATTTCATTTCATCAATAAAATTCTCTTTCATGACCATTTTCATTCAATCAGTTATCATCCATCTATTTCCATTCACCCAAATAATAGCTGTATCAGTTTCCGCAGCTGACACCTGTTTCCGCAGCTGACACCAGTTTCTGCAGACGGAAGCAGATTCTGCAGCTACCACTCTGTTTTTCAAAAGAATGTACAACCAGATGTTATTTCCACAATCATGAAATCAAATGCAGGTATGAAGACCAATTATGAAGACATGGGGCATTCAAGATATCAATGAGGAGCAACTAATTGAAGACAAAGGAAAAATGGCAAGAATTCCAAGGTATGAGTAAAAATTTATTTCAAATGGCATTCAAGCACATTTTTATATAGTTATAAACCATAGCTCCATTATATGCAATGATTGTATTGAAAAACTCCGTAACCATTCCACGATCTCTATATGATCCTCCCACAATCCTTGCATTCATTTTCAAACGGTCCCATAATCGAGCCTCCGATCTTCACTCATACTCCGATACTCCACCTGTGATGATGAAACATGGTTGATTTGACTACGGCTTCTTTCAGCCGCATAAAATCCGTAGCCGTTGCATAAACGTGCTTACATTTACTCTGCAGCCACCCAATTTTAAATAACTGTTGGATGCGTTATACTTCTCCTATTGTTCTATTGATCTCACAGTTGCATTTACACCGTTTTCATGTAACCCTTCTCTATTCCGCTTCACCCCATTTCGTTCTCTGTTACCCATTATTTGATATCTGCCTATAGTCATCGTGCTCATTTCCGCTCATTCAGCCGTCTTACCTCCATTGAACCCTCCTCACGCAGACAATTTTTAAAGAGCAGAAAGAAGGATGGGTCAGTTGTTGAGAATAGAACCAGAAGGACCTAAATTCATGGAAGGATACTCGCAAGTCAGGGATATATTGGAAAAGGAAAAGTGGCTTCGGTTTATCCAAAAGTTTAAAGGCTACCATAAAGAGGTGACAAAAGCTTTTGCAAGGTCTTTCAATGGCCTGGAGGTAGAGATTGGAGACCTCAAATTTACGGTGAATGAGGCATGCATAGTAGCTGCCACAGAACTTCCTCAAGAAGGTGAACGCTGGTTCAAGAACAAGAGTATTAGTGATGAAGCCTGGAGAGTAATCCTACGTAACCCAGGTATGGATGTAACTATTTTTAAAAGGGGAATTCCTGTTCATGCTTTGAAAGAGGAGTGGGCTACTTTGCTGCTAGTTATTCAAAAATTTCTCACCTGTGAGGGCCGTTTTGGGTCAATGTATATGTATCATACCCGATTGCTGATGAATTTTCTAGACAACCAGACCCTCAATCTGCCATACTTTTTATTAAATAGTTTGAAGAAGATGTCTGTGACCATTCAGAACCATTTAGGGGACATAGAACCACATTTATATCACCATGGTCTTGTGAAAATTTTGATTGAAAAATAGTTAAAAGAGAAAAAGGACACATGGGAACAATTTTTGATTAGAAATTTCTTTGAAGAACCCCAAGAAATTCCTGAAGGTAGTACATCAAGAAGGAGTAGGAGAAAGAGAACAAATGATGAAACTCAAAACACTCCTACTACTACAGTTGAAAGAACTAGTAGAGAAAAGAGACTGTCAAAAAGAAGAAAGGAAGAAACCAAGGGTAAAAAGCCAATAAAATCAAAAGAAAGAAAAAACATTGAGGCTATGCATCAAACTCCTTCTTCAGAAGAAGATCATCAAGTGTTATCTGAGAGACTAGTTCACCTTCAGGAACAGTCATCTATGGCCAAAAAGAGAAGGAAAGGGAAACAAAAGCAAAAAGACAGTAGTCCACAGCGTGTAAGAAGAAGTTCCAGGCTTAAGGGGAAGTTGAGGAAAACACAAACGAAAGGACCCCATTTTATTGATTTGGGAGAAGAAACATCTGAACAAACTCCATCTGGCCATAGTCCATCTCATTCTCAGTCAGACATTGAACATAGTTCATTTCATTCTCAGTCAGACATTGAACATAGTCCATCTCATTCTCAGCCAGATGTTGACATGAGCCCTTCTCAGCCAGATTTTGAAAACAATTCTCCTCCACGGCATTTTGGGGACAGCCTAATGAAAATGACACCTGAGATAGACCCAAAGTAGAAAGAAGTGTATGATTATATAGAATCTTTAGAAAAAGTAGCCACGGGTCCCAGTACTTCATCCACTCAGCCTCACACAGCACAAGAAGATCTAGTCCAATCATTGAAACAAGAAGTCTTTGAGTTGGAGGTTTTAAATAGACACATTAAAAATGAAAATGAGGCATTGAAGGAACAAAGAAAATTGGAAAATATCATTCATGACAATACCATGCTACATCTGGGACTATGGCAGAAAAAGAACAGGAAATTGAAGAAGAAATGCCAGAAGTTAAGCAAAGCACTGATTAATATCAAAATCAGATGCTTGATGAAAAAGCCCAGGATGTTAGCAGCACCAAGGAAAAGGAGGAGAGGACTGGATGTACTGGCTGAAGTGTCAAGGCATATGAATTGAAGAAGGATTATCAGAATTTTGGTTGCATGAGGACATGCAACACCTTCACAGTGGGGGTATGTTGAGTCTCAAATCTGCATCTTTCTTATACACCTTTCTAGACCTTTTTCATTCACCTGGACCTTCTAAGTCATCAATATCATTGCATATTAATTGTAAAAGAGCATATAAAATGGTTTTTAACTATGTTTTGTGTCTGCTGTTTGATTTAGATTTTTGCTCATTTAGCTGCGGAATCTTGCCACTTTCCGCAGCTGCTGCAACTTTCCGCAGCCATTTTGTTAAAGTCTATATTGTAGGTGTCTTCAGGCAAATCGAGCCACATGGGCAAGTTAGAAATGACGTGGACATGAATCGTGTCCTATTGGCTCGGTCGAATTCACCTAAGAAGGTTGTGGTCAAAGGTGGCCAAATGGTGGTCAACCGAAGAGTCCCACGGTGACAGAACTCTGTTTCTCATCACGTGGAGATTTGCGTGGCTGTTTCTAAATCATGGGAGATATGTCAACACCTGTAAACGGTTCCATAAGCCGAATCCAACAACCACTCTTCATATATTTACTCCTCACGGCGGCCATGACGCTAGATCTCTGGACGTGATGGTTCACGTGTCTTCTACCAGCGCAGACTTTAGGGAATTAGTTATATCTCCCTCTGTTATAAATAATGCGTTCTCATACGCATAATAGTTAGATCTTCCTTAGCTCTATAATGTAGTTGCGTCGCCATTGTGCTGTGACATTATTTCTTTGTTATGACCGTATTTTAATATATGAGAAGACTCTGTTTCTAAGCGTAATTCAAGGTTGAAAGCTGCTCCCCGAGGTCTGTGCAGAGGGCCCCTGCACACGCTGGGGTTTTGTGTATTACTGTATAGTTTCTTGTTTTATTTCTTTAAGTTCATTGTGCCATAAGTCATTCACGTGTATATACATTACATCTTTCATGGTATTTACGTTCCATCTCTGTCCATAATCTTTCATGCTTTACATTTTACTTCTGTCCATAATATTTTATGTTTTATGTTGTTGTTTACTGATCAGTGTTCTTGTTCCAGATTACAATAGGCAGCCCGGGCATTTTCACATCTTTTTATAATGACTAATGACATGGAATCAATATTGTCCTTCTGCTAATTTACTTTTCTTAGTTTTTGTTTAATTCTAGTACTGTTTTGATTATTTCAGTCTTGCACATTTGCTTTAGTAAGATTAGATATTAAATTGCTCATGTCATTTTCAGTTACCTCCGAAAGCCATAGCAAGAATAATGGTGAGGGATTGAAGTATGAGTGTGTAGTTTGATATTAGTTTACTTTTCTGCAAGTTAGATATTAAACTGTTCATGTCATTTTCAGTTACCTCCGAAAGCCATAGTGAGACTAATGGTGAGGGATTGAAGTATGAGTGTGTAGTTTGATATTAGTTTACTTTTCTGCAAGTTAGATATTAAACTGTTCATGTCATTTTCGGTTACCTCCAAAAGCCATAGCGAGACTAATGGTGAGGGATTGAAGTATGAGTGTATAGTTTGATATTATTTTATTTTTCTGCAAATTAGATATCAGATTGCTCAAGTTGCTTATGATTACCTCCGAAAGCCATAGCGAGACTAATGGTGAGGGGTCAGAATATGAGTTGATGTAATTTGATTTTAGTTTTACTTTACTTGCAATCTTTTCTTTGAGTACAGTTTCTTTTGTGTTTAGACAGCAGCAAGGATAATGGTTTTCATGATCAATAGTTCACTGTTTGATTAACTAGAATAGTGGCACTTTTTCATTTCCTTTTAATTTTGTCATTGTATGTTTCAAAATCCTTTTGAAGTTTGAAGTTTAGTAAATCATTATAAAGGACATCATTTCCTTGAACAATCATAACCATACTTGTCTTTTAGAATTTCCATCTCACATTAGGAAACCAACAAAGATAAAAAAAAAACCCAAAAACGACAAAAAGTAAGAGATAGGTTATCTTGCACATATAGTGCGCCACACTTCGTCAGCTTATGAATCCCGGATTGAAAAATTAATGTAGCAATTTAGAACACACTAAATTGACCAAACACTCAGCCTATCCTACAACTTTACACAGAGAACTATGTCTCAAGAGAAACAGCTTGCAATTCCCTGATATCCGATCAACAACCTTTACAATGAGTTCCTTCATGAATTTTATAGCTGAAGAGAGCAAAGGAGGTAGGTGAAAAACCAAATGAAGAATTAAAACTCAGAAAAGAAAGAGGGCCGAAGCCCATTCTGTTTAAATTCTGTGCATTTATCCATGGCACTCTTTGGGTGAAAGAGTAGTCTTCTCCAGGCTTCCATTTACTCCGGTATGAATTTGATGTAATTTGGATGTAGTATTCTATAGTACCTTTGGTGAATAAAAAAAAAGGTAAATAAATGACTGAGAAGTCCGCCATGCTGCATAACAAATGCTTTGGTAGCTTAGGACTGTTGTCAGGGTTGAATTTCCTTAGGGACACGAAATAGCATGCAGACAGTATGGGCACTTTTTACTTTGATGGAAAAGCATTCTGCTGTTGAGAAACCCCGATAGTATAATTTTCTGTGGATTAGACCTTCTGACTGATCCTAGGGGTATTTTACCTGGTACTCTGCCTTTAAATACATGGATTAAGGCTCGAAAACCTTCAATCACGTGCCTTAAACTCTCTTCTTTTGCACTGATACTCTTTTGCTACTCTGTTTTTGTCTCTGTCAATGAAATCTGTGCTTTAATGGCTCTAGGGAGGTTTTACAGAGTTTAAACCCTATTATTTTAATGCAAGTCCTATCATAACGCTTTCTCAGGCCTTTCTTCATGATTTCAGTACCTGCGCATGGTCTTCCTTGTGTTCTCTGTCACTGTAACAGAGACTGTGAATCATGGCAGTTTTTCGCCACCCGTAACCCTGCAAAATACACAAACATGTTAAGAAAACCATGCATGGGAAGGGTGGATGCAGCGAGGACGATGAGTATGGCCATGCAGACTGGTGCAATGATGGAACAGTGCAGGGTGATGGTAGAAAATGCAGCGTAACCGTGGGAGATGGCCATGGTGAAAGTTGGGGGACTGCGACGAAAATTTAAATGAAAACCTTCGAAATTTGACCTTTGAATGAAATATAAGGAGGACGGAGGAAAACGCGACAAAATACGTGGAGTGATGACATGGTGGGACCCAGTCGATGGCGGTGCGTGCGATTAATCCGGACCGTCCGATCTCAACAGGAGATCGATGATTGAGAACGCGGCGGAGGGCGACAGATGGTGGGCCATGGGTCTATTTGCCTCGGACTAACTCCTGAGCATCTCCGTGACGCGATCACCGTTGTATGAACGGCTCCAGATCGGATGGCGTACGTGCATATCACGTCAGGTCAAACGCCGAACTTTAACGCGCGATGGGGGGTGGTTTTCAAACAGTGCTCGGTGCCACGTGTCCAGCGGTGAGTGGAATCACTCCAAAACGGAAAATACCGCCCGCTCTGCAAAAGCGATGCGATGAAAACCAATGGTTTTTGAACAGTGATTGTAGGGACCACCCAGGTAGATGAAGAATGGGCCATCGATCTGCGGGTTGAATGGACGGAGGATATGCAATCGAGGCGGTGAAAGGGGTGGGCCACGGGTGCTATGGAGCTTTGCGAAGACCATTCGATCTGTGCAGATTGACGGTTTGAAACGCTCCCGATATCCAATTAAGATAAGCGCCTTTCGGGCCAGCGCTTGGTTCTAGTGCCCAAGTCACGAGGGGAAATGGCTTGCGGGCTAGGGCCAAGAGGGGCTATATCCCAAAATATGCAGAGCATGGGTATTTTGGCCCGTTTTTAATGAAATTCAAGGCCGGGGAAAGGTAACGATAGAGGGAAAAAAGGTTTTTAGAGGTTTTGAGAGGGGAATGAGAGTGAATTAGAAGGTTTAAGGGGGATTTGGGGGTAGAAAAAGGGGAAATTTGATGAAGGGGAAAAGAGTGAAATGGGCCATTTCTGCAGGGATACAAGGGGAAAATGAAGGCCTTTGGAGCACCATTTTTCACAATCAGTGAGACCTTATAACGGGAGATAGTAGAGGGGATTTCATTAAAGGACAAAAGGCATAAGGAGGCTTCAAGGATGATGCGTTTTCAGAGGAAATGCATTCCTTGAAGGCTCAACAAAAAATTTAGCCCCCTGCTTGCTTGTCAAGAAATTTATAGAGGGGCTAATAGTGGCTCCACATGGGGATGGCTGCTTCTTTGAAGGAGTCAAGAATTCAGAAATGATCTTTGGAGTAGGACATATGCCTGGTACTTGACCCATCCATTCTCTTTCTTGGATCAGCTGCCACAAATTGTGAAGACATCAAATTAGCAGAAAAATTCGCCCACACAATCTACCTACCAAATCTATAGTCCTAACATTTTTTCTCCCAGGGTGCATTTGGATTAGCAGACCCTTCACATCATTTATTTTTTACAAACAGGAAAATAAACCTACTCTATTTCTACCCTTATTACTCCATGAGACCAGATTAAACTGTTGGTCTCATAGTTTCTCTACCTAAACTATATCTGCTAGGATTAAACTGTCTAGCAGACTTCTTCTCTACATTCTAAGACAAAAATTAAAAAATAGTCAAGCCAGGATTAGACTGTTTGGCTTGCTGGACTTTGCAGAAATTAAAACAACTAACTACATGCTCACACACTGAGCTTTATTGAGCTTTCCTACCTACTCTACTCTAACCTAGAAATCTCTGATGCTTTAGGTGATACAATAATGCCAGTGCAACCAGTCAAGTAGTAACAACAAAGGATAGAAGCAATGACTGCTCATCAGAGACAACCACAGGGTGCTCTACCTGTGGTTCTTCAAAACTGAGGTCACCATCGATGGTGACCACTCCTGATGAATCTGGCCCTGGCGAAGGATCAATGCTGGAGAATTTGAGCTAATCCGGGCCTCCATGTACTCTACCACAGGATAAAAAAACATATGATGTACACCTTATTTTCTCAAGCCTTTCATGATTGGTAGGTTGTATTCATCCTGGGAAGCTTTGATTTCTGCATCTTCCACTGCATCTTCAGAGTGGCTCTTGAAAGCCTGATCACCTTCTTCTTGCATATCGAAAAGCAGTGGAATTTCTTCCTTTTTAGGGGGTGGGAGACTTTCCAAAAAGGCTCTCGGGTCTCTGAACTGATATGATTTCTCTTATGAGTTTAGGAGTTCAATCTCAGCTTCATATATTACAACCACCAATTCTAAGAAATTTTTTCTGAGCACGGGTTTGAATTTTGAGCTGAGAAGAATAGCCCCTGGAAGGTCCTCCACCTCCAGCTCTGCCAAGTCACTTGAGATTGTATCACGACACTCTGCTATGAAACTTGGATGCATTTCTACAAACTACTCAGATTCTTCCATTAGTGAAGTGGCTTTGTCTTTAGCGTGGCTGATGTTGTACTGCGACATGGTCTCCCAGTGGAGTCTCGCGAAACCAAGATAATCAGTGGCCTACTAATCACCATAGGAGTCTTTTAATCATTTAGGAACTGTGGAGTCACCAGGTGGAAGGTTCAGGATGTTTCAAGGGCGTATATTGTCCACCATAGTGTTTCTGTAATGTATTCTTTCTTGGAAATCCTTAAAACACAACAAACTCTAACCAGAGGTTGACTGGGAGGGCATTAACCAGATATGTCACCTTTGAAAGAGTATGAGATCTGGAGGCTACCTGGCCCTTTCCAGACTCTGTTTAAGAGTGGGGAAAAACACACAAATGGTATAGAGGTTGATTTGTGAATAGGAGTGTTTAACTGCCAACCTAACCAAAGAATGTAGGTTTCTGAGGCTCTTGTGATGTGGTAAGGTGAAAAATACTCAAAATTTCCCCAGTGCAGTCGCCATTATGTTGGTGACGAAAATGGGAGATAGACCAGTGTTAACATCTACGGACTCTCAGATTTTCCCCAGTGGAGTCGCCATTATGTTGGTGATGACAATGGGAGACAGACCAATGTTATCAGCTATGGACTCTCAGATTTTTCCCCAGTGGAGTCGCCATTATGTTGGGGTTCCTGTAGAAATTTGAATAATAGCTTAATTATTCACCGAGATTATCCTGATTACGAACTATTTGAGCTTCATGCATAATACATAACCTCTTCTACAATTGATCATCAATTTGCGGAAATAGAAGCAGTCACATGCGCACATTAAAACATCATCAAGCACACATATAACACAATATGTAATGGGGAAAGCTTACAGCTGAAAACCCCCAACTATCTCTATATTATAATGATAGAGAACATGTAAAAATACATAGTACAAACTCCTCACAAGTATCCAGCACTATCTCCAATTGTTACACAAACTAGCTCAGATCTGAACAAGTCACAGGTTCAAATCTCCTCCACTGTTTTCCTGCCTCTACTGCACAATCCAAGATGAATAATGATGAGATCCAAGTTTGAATCCCACTGGCTTGTACTGCTCAATCCTCATTGGCAATCTCAATCAATTTGTGTGCAAATCTCATGCACAGCTATAGTCACAAATGATAGTAGATTCACCCTTTCACCCACCTCTAACACTGGTCTCCACTGAACTGTCCATGCATTGCAGTTAACTGATGTATTCTTTAGTTGATTTATGAGTTAATAATTAGGGAATTAATTAATAATTAATTCACACCACTCATCACTAGTGTATTTATCAGTTAGACTAAATACAACTAGTTCAACTAAGTTAAACCGAACACAACTCCACCAACTGTCTCATCAACTCCACCAAACTCTACCACATGAGTTCTAACTGAATTCAACCGTGCAATAACTCAACTAAACCCTAGGAATAGCGTAATTCCTTCTGTCAGCTACATGTACCACATCCGTAGCTTGAACTGAAGTGCTCCAAGAGGACAAGATAATGTTTATAGTCCAAATATTATTAAGAGCTAATAATATTCGACTGATCTATTTTTAGACTGGCAATCTAAAAATAGATTCCGCCCAATGTCTAAAAATAGAGGTCCATATATTTTTACCAACTTGAATAATCATCCATAAATAGTATCCTGCAACTCATAGACCATGATCCATATGTCTAAAAATAGACATAGTCTAAAAATAGACTTTGCGCCAAAAATAGCCTACGGGCCCACTTAGTGAAGGCGACTTCTTTTCACTAAGCTCCATCATCTTGTTGCATTCTCAACACTCCCTCTCAACAAGATATGGATTATCTAAAACCTCATCCCGCCTCGTGGTATTCAAATTTGTCGTGAGCGCCTTTCACAAGATATCGAAAGATCCTGATCCTCCGTCGGAATGTATGAAAGTAACATGATTCTCCGCCGCACACAATCTCTGATATGATGGTACCTGATGTCAATGTGTTTGGATCTATCATGAAATACTGGATTAGCCGAGAGCTTGATACAGCTCTGGTTATCACAATAAATCATAGTACGCTCCAAATGTGACCCGAACAACCCGATCAGGATCTTCCTCATCCATATAGCCTCACATGCAGCCTAGTTACGCTATATACTCAAATTTCTGGCGAACCGAGTGCCACGACTTCGTCTTCCGTACCAAGAAATCCGCGTTGACCCGGGAGCACGAAGATCCCTCCATATGTGCTCTTTCGTCCATCTACATTTCGCTCTATCAGATCCGTGAAGCCACATGCTCACCTCATCCCTCCCGTTTCTGTACCACAATCCATATCCCAATGTGCTCAAGATAATGCAATCATGCTTGCCTACCTTCCGTATATATATTATGAATCCATATTTGTAAGCTGGTTAATAGCATTAAATATATATCTAAATGGTATCAATTTCGTATACATGTTTTAATTCCCACTGAACTGTCGATAAACAATGCATCCACTACCTCCGCTGAAGTAGCATCCTCCTTCCTCCAACCACCAGGAAGAGGAGTATCAACAGGCTTGCAGCCATGCATGTTGAACCTCTCCAGTATCTCCTGGGCATACTTACCCTGAGAAACAAACAGTCCACCACTGCGCTGCCAAATCTCCAATCCCAGGAAATAATGAAGGAGGCCCAAGTCCTTCATCTCAAACTCTCTAGCAAGATCCTCCTTGCATGAAAGTATCAACAACTCATCACCCGTCAAAATCAGATCATCTACATACAGTACAATGATCAGCAACTTCTCCTCCACCACAATCTGGTATAGGTTCGGATCCGCCTCACTCTTGGAGAATCCAAGTCCGGTGAAATAATTGTCTATCCGTGTGTACCAAGCACGAGGTGCTTGTTTCAACCCATACAGCGCTCTCTTGAGTCTGCACACATGTGACTTGCTACTGAATATCTCGAAACCTTCGGGCTGCTCTATGTACACCTCCTCCTCAATGACTCCGTTGAGGAACACAGTCTTCACATCCATCTGATGAATGTGCCACCCCATCTGTGCTGAGAGAGAAAGAATCGTCCATATGGAAGAATACCTTGCGACAGGTGCAAAGGTCTCCTCATAATCGATCCCCTCTATCTGTGAAAAGCCTTAGGCAACAAATCTTGCCTTGTACTTCTCCACACTCCTGTCAGTTGCCTGCTTCACTTTGTAGATCCATCTCGAACCTACCACTGATTTCCCCTCCGGTCTTGGGACAATCTCCCATGCACTGTTTCTGACAATTGAATCATACTATTCCACCATGGCATCTACCCATGCGGGGTCCTCCACAGCTTCCTCGAAAGGGGATAGCTCTGTCATGACACATTTTCTCACAAGAGCCATGTATCCAGTGTACCGATCCGGTGACTGTCTCTGTCTGCGTTGTGATGTAGGTGCTCCTACAATATTCTCTGCATCTTGAGCCAGTCGCTTAGCTTCTGTAGTGCGCTTCCACCCTCTGATGGTTGGCGCTGCATGAGTGGTATCTTCCACTCCATGAACTTCCTCTTGTGGCTGATCCACATCCTGAAGCTCATCCTTAGGAACTAATAGCTCCTCCTCTGCATGCAAGTGTGGCTCCCTCTCAAGTGAACACTTCATGGCTTTCTCCTACTGAAATTTGATATCCCGTCGCACAACAGTCTTGCGACTGTCTGGCAAATACACACGATAGTTGTGGGGCGTATCAATGTACCCCACAAATATCCCAACCTCTGCGGTTGGCTCCAGCTTCTTCCTGGCATCCTTCGTCACATGAATGTAAACAGGTGAACCAAAAATCCTCAAATGGGAAATATCAGGCCTCTTACCAGAAAATGCATCCTTGGGTGTACTCATGCCAAGTATCTTGTGAGGACAACGATTCTGCACATATACTGCAGTATTGCATGCCTCCGCCCACAAATGAATGGGAAGGCCTTGATCATGCAACATTGCCCGTGTAGCACCCACGATCGTTCTGTTATTCCACTCAGCAACCCCGTTCTGCTGTGGGTTATGAGGTGCTATGAGCTCTCTTCGATTTCCTTCTGCGTTGCAAAAGTCCTTGAATTCGCCAAAGATGAATTCACCACCATTTTCGCTCCTAAAGGCCTTCACCTACTTCCCCGATTCCTTCTCAACCAGCGCCTTGAACTCACAGAACTTTGAGTATGTCTCGCTCTTCTTCTACATGAATAATATCCAGCACTTCCGAGAATAATCATCAACAAAGATCACATAGTACCTGTGATTTGCTGTCAAAGCTACTGAGAAAGGTCCACACATGTCTATGTGAATTCTCTCAAGGATCGTCATGGTGCGACTATCCTTCTCGTGAAAGGTGGCTTTCACAAATTTTCCTAAGGTACATTCCTTGCACTGATCTCACTGCGCAAGAGTACCCTTAGGAAGCCCAGTAGAAATTTGCTGCAGTATCTTCAAGGCTCCATGGTGAAGGTGGCCCAATCTCCGGTGCCACAACTCGCCATCATCCTGGCTCACCACTCCTTCTGCCTTGCATGCCATTGCTGCGCAGCCATCTACCTGCAATTGATACAAGTTCTTGACTCGAACCCCTATCTTCCGGGTTTCTCCAGTTGTCTTACTGCACAGGAAAGCCTTTCCCTCACTGAAGACAACATCATATCCCTTTTCTTCTAACATCGCCACAGAGATAAGATTCTTCTGCAATCCTGGAACATGCATCACTTACTTCAATACGAAGGGTTTACCAGACTCCCTCTCAAAGGAAATGGTACCGATACCGGTTGCACTGTATCTACCATCATCGCCCATCTCGATGTGCACTCCAAGATCTTTCTCATCCAGATCAGAAAACAAATATCGATCTCCTGTCATGGGAAAAGACGCACCACTGTCCAAGAACCACACTGATCCCATCACACTTGAGACCAAGCATGCGATTAGTGAAAAATACAGCTCAAACTGCGAGGCTATGGCCTCTCCCACTGCAGATCCAGCAGCGTGCTTATTTTTCTTCTTCTGCGAACAATTTGTGGCATAATGTCCATGTTGGTGACAGTGAAAGCACTTCACCTTGGACATGTCCTGCTTCTTGCCTTTCACACCGGAATGAGAAGCTTTCTTGCTCTTCCCCTTCTTTGCTTTGGCAACCAAAGCGCAATTTTCTTCATCAGATGCCTTTGATGAAGATCCGTCCCTGGTAATTCGCCTTATCTGCTCTTGCACAAGATTCGACCAAAGTTGCTCCCATCCTGGCAATTTCTCCTGACCATTGACAGAGTCCTGATAGGAATGCCAACTCTTTGGAAGACCAAGGAGAGCCAATTCCACCAAGTCCTCTTCATCTACAGTCACCCCCACACTTCCCAGTTCATCCCTGCATTGGGTGAACTTCGTGAGGTACTTGGGTATACTGTCTCCTTTATCCATATTTATGTTTCTGAGTTTATCCTTGAGCACCAACTTCCTCTGGTCGATCTTGCTTTGGAATAAATATGTCAACGCTTTCCACATCAAGTATGGAGAAGCTTTTCCATGCAGGCTGGATACTATGTGATCCTTCACGCCCTCCAACAGAATCCTTCGACATTTTGCTGTCTTCTTTTGCCAAGCCTCAACTTGAGCAGCATCAGTAGGCTTTGGGACTTCAGCATCTATGAACACCTTCAGCCCATTTTCATCTAACACCGCCTCCATCCTGTCCTTCCATGAAACATAATTCGAGCTGCCCTCAAGGGCATACTCCAATCGCAATCCGTTGAAAGACATTTTGACTTCGACACCAAGAAAACACTGCTGCAAATTCGAATTCCACCAGCTCAAAACTCAACCGCTCCTGATCTGTGAGAAAAAATTATTTCTAGCACAGAGATCGACTGTAGGGGAATTTACTAGATATATCACCTTTCAAAGAAAGGATGGATCCAGAGGCTACTTGGCCCGATTACAGACTCTGCCTACTGAAATAAATTGTAATCACTGTAATAGATCCGATGATCAATTCTCGCTCCGATACCATGTAGAAATTTGAATAATAGCTAAATTATTCACTGAGATTATCCTGATTACATACTATTTAAGCTTCATGCATAATACATAACCTCTTTTACAATTGATCATCAATTTGCGGAAATAGAAGCAGTCGCATGCGCACATTAAAACATAATCAAGCACACATATAACACAGTATGTAATGGGGAAAGCTTACAGCTGAAAACCCCCAACTATCTGTATATTATAATGATAGAGAACATGTAACAATCATAGTACAAACTCCTCACAAGCTCTCAACACTATCTCCAATTGTTACACACTAACTAGCTCAGATCTGAACAAGTCACAAGTTCAAATCTCCTCCACGTGTTAGCCCGCCTCTACTACGCAATCCAAGATGGTTAATTGTGAGATTCAAGTTCGAATACCCTTGGCTTGTACTGTGCAATCCTCATTGGAAATCTCAATCAATGTGTGTGCAAATCTCATGCACAGCTATAGTCACAACTGATAGTAGACTCACCCTTTCACCCACCTCTAACACTGGTCTCCACTGAACTGTCCATGCATTGCAGTTAACTGATGTATTCTTTAGTTGATTTATGAGTTAATAATTAGTGAATCAATTAATAATTAATTCACACCACTCATCACTAGTGTATTTATCAGTTAGACTAAATACAACTAGTTCAACTAAGTTAAACCGAACACAACTCCATCAACTGCCTCATCAACTCCACCAAACTCTGCCACATGAGTTCTAACTGAAGTCAACCATGCAATAGCTCAACTAACCCCTAGGAATAGCGTAATTCCTTCTGTCAGCTGCATGTGCCACATCCAAGCATCAAACTGAAGTGCTCCAAGAGGATAAGATAATGCTTATAGTCTAAATATTATTAAGGGTTAATAATATTTG
Organism: Pinus albicaulis; assembly: GCA_034641835.2. Taxonomy (NCBI): domain Eukaryota; kingdom Viridiplantae; phylum Streptophyta; class Pinopsida; order Pinales; family Pinaceae; genus Pinus; species Pinus albicaulis. The sequence goes on along the minus strand of CM076572.1, from coordinate 1,370,209,926 downwards.
ACTGTTCTATTTTTAGCCCGGCAGTCTAAAAATAGAAACCGCCCAATGTCTAAAAATAGAGGTCCATCTATTTTTACCAACTCGACCAATCATCCATAAATAGCATCCTGCAACTCATAGACCATGAACCATATGTCTAAAAATAGACATAGTCTAAAAATAGACTTTGCGCCAAAAATAGCCTGCGGGCCCACTTAGTGAAGGCGACTTCTTTTCACTAAGCTCCATCGTCTTGTTGCATTCTCAACAGTTCCCATGTTTTGGCCAGATTGGCAAGACCAAAAGATGAGACAACATCAGAACCACTTTCAGACCTCAAGATCTAGCCCTCCTGGGTCCAGAGAGGGATCTCTCTATATGAGCAAATGTTTTTGTCTTTGAAGCTCAAAGTTAATATGTTAGGCTAGTTATAGGCACAGGTTTTGTTGATTTGATTTGGTTTGGTTGTTGGGAATCAGGAAAGAAGGGTTTAATATGAGACAAGGTTGAGCAAAGAGGAGATAAATTCAGAGAAACATCAAGACCATTGGGCAATGGAGTTAGGAAAGGGTTTACTTGCTATTCAATATGCAGGCTTTCAGTTGGGCTAGTCATCTAAAGCATTGGATCTTAAAGATGATAGTGTGGCTGGAAGGTAGAAAGAAGGTGAAAGGCCAGGAAACCTCCAAGGTGACCTTTAGGAATCAGATCCAGGGACAGGACATGCCATTGGACAACCTGTGATCCAAAGCCTAAAATATTAACTCTTTAGACAAGGAAAACATTAATGATTTAGAATACCAAGTTGGAAACCTGAGATCAGAGAGAGACTTTGAACTCTTAATGCTTTGGCCTCCAGCTTAAGGGAACTTGGAAAGGTTTAATGAGCTGAAAAGGATCCTAGTGAGATAGAGACACGGTTCTAAACTCCCAGTGTTCCCAATTCATAAGATTAAATCCTAACAAGAACATCTAAAGACAGATTTCATTAATTCATACATAAGCTAGCAATATATTTGACCACTACACTGGTTAAATTAATTGAAATCAATCCTCAGATAACACATTTAGTAGAAAACATTAAAGGCAGGGAGAGTAGCAACATAGGGTACCTAACAAGGGTAAATCCTATGCCAAATTTCTGATGCATGCCAGAAGAAATGGAATGAAATGAAATAAAACACAGAGACAGAAAAACATCACTGCAGCTTCAGATCAGGATCCAAAGAAATGTGCTTGTCATATTAAAGAGCAACACTAGTCAAGTACATCATTACCAATAGCTTGATATTCAGCTTGAAAACATCTTCCTCAACCTATCCTACAAATTTACACAGAGAACTATGTCTCAAGAGAAACAACTTGCAATTCCCTGATATCCGATCAACAACCTTTACAATGAGTTCCTTCATGAATTTTATAGCTGAAGAGAGCAAAGTAGGTAGGTGAAAAACCAAATGAAGCATTAAAACTCAGAAAAGAAAGAGGGCCAAAGCCCATTCTGTTTAAATTCTGTGCATTTATCCATGGCACTCTTTGGGTGAAAGAGTGGTCTTCTCCAGGCTTCCATTTACTCTGGTATGAGTCTAATGTACTTTGGTTGTAGTATTTTGTAGTACCTTTGGTGAATAAACAAAAAGGTAAATAAATGACTGAGAAGTCCGCCATGCTACATAACAAATGCTTTGGTAGCTTAGGACTGTTGTCAGGGCTGAATTTCCTTAGGGACACGAAATAGCATGCAGACAGTATGGGCATGTTGTCCTTTGATGGAAAAGCATTCCGCTGTTGAGAAACCCCGATAGTATTATTTTCTGTGCATTGGACCTTCTGACTGATCCTCGGGGTCTTCGACCTGGTACTCTGCATTTAAATACATGGATTAAGGCTCGAAAACCTTCAATCACATGCCTTAAACTCTCTGCTTTTGTACTGATACTCTTTTGCTGCTTCGTTTATGTCTCTATCAGTGAAATCTGCGCTTTAATGGATTTGGGGAGGTTTTACAGAGTTTAAAACCTGTTCTTTTAATGCAAGTCCTGTCATAACGCTTTCTCAGGCCTTTCTTCATGATTTCGGAACCTGCGCATGGTCTTCCCTGTGTTCTCTGTCGCTATAAAAGAGACTGTGAATCATGGCGGTTTTTCGCCGCCCGTAACCCTGCAAAACATGCAAACATGTTAAGAAAACCATGCATGGGAAGGGTGGATTCGGCGAGGACGATGAGGATGGCTGTGCAGTCTGGTGCAATGATGGAACAGTGCAGGGTGATGGCGGAAAATGCAGCGTAACCGTGGGAGATGGCCATGGTGAAAGTTGGCGGACTGTGGCGAAAATTTAAATGAAAACCTTCGAAATTTTACCTTTGAATTAAATATAAGGAGGACGGACGAAAACGCGACAAAACACGTGGAGTGATGAAGTGGTGGGATCCGATCGATGGCGGGGCGTGCGGTTAATCCGGAACGTCTGATCTCAGTAGGAAATTGACGATTGAGAATGTGGTGGAGGGCGACAGACGGTGGGCCATGGGTCTATTTGCCTCGGACTAACTCCCGAGCATCTCCGCAGCGCGATCACTGTTGGATGAACGACTCCAGATCGGACGACGTACGTGCATATCGCGCCGGGTCAAACACCTAACTTTAACGCGCGATTGGGGGCGGTTTTCAAACAATGCTTGGTGCCACGTGTCCAGCGGTGAGTGGAATCACTTCGAAACAGAAAATACCGCCCACTCTCCAAAAGAAGTGCGATGAAAACCAATGGTTTTTGAGTAGTGATTGCGGGGACCACCGGGGTAGACGAATAATGGGCCATCGATCTACGGGTTGAACGGACGGAGGATATGCAATCGAGGTGGTGAAAGGGGTGGGCCACGGGCGCTGTGGAGCTTTGCGAAGACTGTCCGATCTGTGCAGATCGTCGGTTTGAAATGCTCCCGATATCCAATTAAGATAAGCACCTTTTGGGCCAGCGCTTGGTTCTAGCGTCCAGGTCACGAGGGGAAATGGCTTGCGGGCTAGGTCTGAGAGGGGATATATCTGAGGGCAGAGCATGGGTATTTTGGCCCGTTTTTAATGAAATTCAAGGCTAGGGAAAGGTAACGATAGAGGGAATAAAGGTTTTTAGAGGTTTTGAGAGGGGAATGAGAGTGACTTAGAAGGTTTAAGGGGCATTTAGGGGTAGAAAAAGGGAAACTTTGACGAAGGGAAAAAGAGTGAAATGGGCCATTTCTGCAGGGATACAAGGGGCAAATGAAGGCCTTTGGAGCACCATTTTTCACAATCAGTGTGACCTTATAACGGGAGATAGCATAGGGGATTTCATTAAAGGACAAAAGGCATAAGGAGGCTTCAAGGATGATGTGTTTTCAGGGGAAATGCATTCCTTGAAGGCTCAACAAACAATTTAACCCCCTGCTTGCTTGTCAAGAAATTTATAGGGGGGCTAACACTCCCCAGTGACTCCTTCCGCCGATATCCACCGTCGATTTCTTTAATCCAACGGTCCACGATATATCACACCCTCCTCCCTTGTCCACTCATCTAGACTTTCAAATGAGTCCATTGGGCGATCATATCCGTTGACTATTGTGATCTGACGGCTCTAAGACAACCTCACCCCCATTCACCTGTTGCTTCATTCATCCTCTGAACGATCCTATCAATGAATCTCAACCGTTGATTACCGTGGTCTGATCTAATTGGATGGTCCAAAACCTGCCTCACATCAAAACATCATCAGGCTCATTTTTCACCATTCCGCCACAATTTTCACCTTTTTTCTTCGCTACATCCACCATTTTCCTCGCCTGCACCACCATCCCTTCGGCCCTCCAGAGCAATCCTCCTCCACTCCCATGGATTTTTATAACATGTTTATTGTGTTTTTGTAGGGTTACAGATGGTGAAAATCACTCTCTGTCTCTCTATCATAGACAGGGAAATACAGAGCGCAGAATGCCATTTTTCAGAGCCGAAGATCACAAGGAAGACACCTAAGAAGGTTTTAAACATGTATTTCATTAAAGATCAGTGTGAAACCCTCTCATGAACCCTGAAACGCCATTTAAACCTGCATATTCACAGATAGATCAGAAGAGAAGCAGAAAAGTGTATCAGTGACAGATCAAAGGGATTAAAAGCCTGTTATTGAAGATTAATGCCATAATCCAGTGTTTAAAGGATGAAGATACAAATTGAAGACCCGAAAAGTGATCAAGAAGGCCTAATAAAGCCTAAATCACATGAAACAAGCCATATCAGAGTTTTCACATCAGCAGAATGTTCTTTTCCAAGAAAGGACAAGTTCCCACAGTAGTTTCCATTCTCCATCAAGCTCCTGAGAAGACTATCACCCTGACAGAAAGTCCTGAAACTGTCAGTGCATTAGTTACTAAGCATGGAAGACCTAAATGTCAAATTTTCATCCTTTCTTTCCACAGAAGATAAAAAAAGTACAAACAGCCAGAAAGTACTTCAAAAACATACCTCTGAAATTATTATCAGCCTGTCGAAGACCACTATTTCATCCAAAGAGTACTAAAAGTCAATACAGGGATATTAAGACAGAATGGGCCTCCAAAACACTTCTCCTCCGGTTTTAATGAGTCATTTAAGTTGTATCTACCTCTACTACCACTCTTTCACCTATAAGAACTCCTGAGAAATACATTGCAAATGTTGGTTGATCATTGTAAAAATACTGATTGTAAGCTGTTTCATCAAGCTAGAGTTCTATGAGTAGTAGTTGTGATTGGGCTGGGAGATGATTTCTTGCTGATATAAAGTCATTGGACAAAGGATGTATGTGACTAGTTTTTCTCTTCTAATATGACAAGCATGTTCATTGGATCCTGATCTGAATCAGTGGTGATGTGTTCTATCTTTGTTATTGTTTTCCCTCTGTTATACATCATATTTCATTTTCTTTGATAAGAATTAGTAATCTAGCTTAGGATATACTGCTGCAAGTACCCTAATGCTTCTTGCTCTTCTTATCCTTTATGTTTTTTGCTAATTTTGTAATCTAATAGAAAATTAAATATAATTTAACCAGTATAGTAGTTGGTTTTACATGCTTATTGATGTATGAATTTAGAATTTGTTTTAGAGATGTTCTGGTTTGTTTTTAGCTGAAAGAATTGGGAAACTGGGAGATTAGAGTTAATTCTGTCTCACTAGGGTCCTTTTCCGACAGCTAGCCTTGCTAAGACCCCTTAAGCTGAATGTCAAAAGCAGAGAATGTTAAAAGTCTTTCTCTGATCTTAGACTTCACTTTGTGTCAATCTTAAATGTTTTCCATTGTCTGAAGAGTTAGCCTCATTAGGCGTTTGATCATAGATGGTTAAGGTATGCCCTGTCCCTAGATTTTCTCCTAAGTGGTCACCTTGGAAGGTTTCCTTTCCATTCACCTTCATTTCCTTATTGTTTCATTCCATACTATCATCTTAAGAGATCCTCGGATTTAGATGACTAGCCCATTTGAAAGTCTTGGATATCGAATTGCAAGTAAACCCTTTTATGACCCCATTGCCCAATGGACTTGTGTTTTCTTTGAATTATCTCACATTGCCAAAATTATTTACCACTCACTCCTTTACCTTACATTTGAACCCTTCCTTCATGTTTTCCAACCAAACAAACAAAAACGAAACAACAACCCTAGTGCCCTATAACTAGCCTAATACCTTAATTTGAACTTCAAAGATATATATTTCTTTTCCTTATAGAGAGATCCCTCTCTGGATCCAGGAGGGCTAGATCCTGAGATCCAAAAACGGTTTGATGTTGTCTTGTCTTTTGGTATTGCCAAACCTACCAAAACACAGGAACCACAACATGTGGCATGGTGCCTTTTTAGATATATCCCTAGCCAAAGGTCCATGGTAGCCTAGAATGGTGAAATTATTTTCACTATAACCCCTTAGTCAATAAATAAAATGCTACAAATTTCTGAGTCAATAAATAAAATTTACAAAATCCAAATATTGACTCCCTGAAACCATTCTCGAAAGAGTCCCTCATGGATATCTACAAGAACCCTACCTTCCCTAACCGAGCCAATTTTTTTGAGATTTTCTTACCCGAGGAGTCCAAATTACATCAGAAAAGTCCTCCTTGTCCCTCCTCCATGTTCCCTACAATGACAAAGAAAATCATCTCCATAGTTTCTTGTTTACTAGGAAATCAATTCGATCAGTGGGTTGATGAAGCCATCATGGGATTTTTGTTAATTTTCTCAAAGGATGAAAAGCCCTCAATTATCTTCAAATATAGTGAGTTAGAAAATTACATTCATGAAAAATTCCTAAATTTTTCCATAGAAGGGAGTTTCTGTAATGTTCCTTTTCAGGAATTTCTGCAATATCTTCAATGACAACGATGTATGAGGAAAACCATGCAATAAAAACGCACAACAGGAATTGGATCCTCTTATATATACTGTATGTATCTTAAATATGAAATGGCATCAGAAACAAATCATTCTAGCTACACTAAACAGATCTCCCCAACTCATATATGCTTAAAAACACCCCAATCCCACACCTTCACAAAATATAATTGCTGAAGACTGCGACAGTGTAATTTTCATTAGGGAATATACACAAAAAGATGATTCAATACATATTTTGAGCTTTCATTAATCATAGAATTATAAATGATAGGTTTGACCTCTTTTACAGGCACATAAGAACACCCCGACAAGGGTTTCCGCCAAAATAACAATATAAAATGCAGCGCTGTAGAAAATAATGTTGTACCCTACAAATATGTATTATAAATTACTGAATATGATCTTAAATAGATGAATAATACAGAAATTTTCCCAAGGCCTTCTTCAATAGACCTCCCGGAGTGAAATAGACACCTCCTCCTCTGAAACAAGCACAAATATGAGGGTTTAACCCAACAGCTGCTGCTACTGCAGAAATGACGCAGTTACTGGAAGTGAATGCACTGTATATTATGCATATTGGATATCCTCAAGATAGATGATGAAAAATAAGCTTAGGACCTTCCCGTTATATCTCACAATCAGCTAGACCAAAGGTGAAGATGGAATTCCTGCATGAGAACTCTTTGCACTAAACAGTGCTGCAACTACAGCTAAACAGCTGGAGCTTGCAATCAGTCAAAAGACCAAACAAATATGATTCTTGAATGTCTTCCTTGCTACTATATCCTTCTTCTTATCCTTGGTGAGCTTGCTCACCCCAGACCCCACTCATTGATGAGGTGACTTCCTTGAGAAGATTCCCCTTTCAAAACTGTGCTGCCCTCGTTGGTTTCCCTCCTCTTGTAGCATTTTTTTTGACTTGGTCAACTAGATCTAGCTCATTTCTTTGCCCCTCTTTCACACCAAAGTGGCTTTATTTGTCCTTCTAATCCAATCCCTTTCCACACTGGGATATGTTTTATTGTCCTTCCTACTCTTCTATTTAAAAAATGGAGCAGTTATAATATTCCAAGTAGCAGTGGCTAATTGGGAATGTTACAGTTTCAAGTATGCTTCAGTTTTAGTGTATTCATTTTTATTCCACCAGGCAGACCATTTTTAGTTTACATTACAAAAATAGAATGAACAAGGGGATGCCCAATCTGTAATTCATTGGAATTCCTTAATAAGGGAGCATACCAATGAACTTACCTACAGTGACTATGTTAAAAAATTATTATATGCAACTTCATGCCTATTGAATAGTGATGTTGAACCAATAATAGGGCCAGAGATAAAGATATTTCTGCATCTCAGTGAGCATGCTAAGATAGGTGACCAGTACATGTACCAAAACTACACTGAAATCAGAGTGTATGGATGTGAACTACCTCCATAAAAGTTACCTAAATTTGTCCCTATGAGGATATTTTCATAAGAGTATATTAGACATATGAATATTATGGATGATCTACATTTTGTTGCAGCAAAGAAGAAGTCCCAATTTAAAATCAAAACACAAGTTTGACCCTTTCTTTGCAACACCGAGACAACATGCAAGGAAGCTGATTTGCTCCTAAAGAAAATGAATTTCAAACTCAGCTTCACCTGGTAATATGACCCCTTTGGCATCATCTCAAAACTTAGAGTAGAACAGAAGACTACTCCTTATACTCACACTCCAAGGCCCAATATTGAAAATTTTATGAATCAATATCAATGGGAGGAGAATAATTTACATGAGGGGGAAGAGCAGGTAATATATACAACAATTTTATGGACTCCAGAACCAAAAGATAAGCATGATAAGATACCAAGGAAATATGTTTCCCCTTCAGTCACAAAGATTGGAGCGAAAGAATTCCAAATCTATAAGAAGAAGCAGAAGACCAATCCAACAATGAATTTTTTGCATGAATATGATACACCATCTAATATAGTTCTAACAGGTTCTTGTGCTTCTATTTTCCCAAGAACTGAAGAAAATTTTAAAGAATATCCATCCTCCTCCATCTCCCAATAGCTTCTAGACACATCTCAAACAACATAATTGGGTCATGACTAGGTTGAACCAAACATATTTTCCAAATACAAAGAGATTAAGAAGAAAAATGAGATGCTTAAGGCTACCACCTATTCCCAATTTTGGAAACAAACAACAACCTCAAAAAATAGGCTTATCTCTGCCTTTGACATAGAGAAAGGACAAATGCATATTGCTTTCCTCCAAGAAGTAGTTCCTTTTTCCAAAGCTACAAATGACTAGAAGAATTCTATCTTTTCCTTCGATGTTTATCAGATTCACCCCATTGATAAAATGGACATGCATAAAAAAATAGGTAAGATTCTATATTAAAATTTGAAAAAAAAGGCAATGAAAACTTCAAAATTGCAAGATTCAGTCAACAAAATCCAGTCTCAGTTAAAGCTTGAGAAGATATCCTCTTTGCTAAAGACACAAAGATAAAATCATTGAAGGATCTAGTGATAAAACTGGGATTTGATCCTAAGGATGTAAAGGCTGCTAAAGATTTTTAATAGAAAGAGTGCAGACATTGTAGCATTAAGAAAGCAACTTAAGCTTCCATCCACTGAAGATACTCAAGAAAAATAAGTTGGACACTTAGATAAAGATAAAGAAGATATGTTCAAGATCATCATTGAACAAAATGTTCAAATTAAACAAAAGGAGATTGAGATGGAGAAGTTGTTAAATGAAAAGTGTTAGGTCCCTATAATACTAGTGTATCCCCTTATTGTTATTGTTAGTGTACCCACCTTATTGTTATTGTTGTGCCCATGTATTCCCAATATTTTTATTATTTTACCCCATAGAAGTCCACTATTGTTATTGTTGTGCCATTACATTGTTATTGTTGTGTCAGCTAGGATTATATTGTGACCCCTTGGACTATTATATATAGAAAGGAGGTTTTGTCATTTGTATCATCTAAGAATTGTTTGTTTATGTAATGTAAAGGAGTTTCCCCCCTTGAAGAGGTTGATTTCTAAGTTGTTGATCTATCTTTTCTTCTATTTTGTGCACTGGTTTCATAACATTTGGGATTGGAGCTTTGGATTCTAAGGTTTCGTTGCTACAAATAGGCCATCGTGGAATTTTCACTATAATGTTTTTTCTATGAAGGTTCATACAATTAAAAAAATATCCATTTGAGCCAAAATCCTGAGGAACTTCATGTAAAAATTTCAGATCTTGGTTCACTATATTTTTGGAGATATGATCTGTGAAAGTTAGGGTTTTTGTAGGCCTCATAATTTCATCTCAAACAGGTGACCGAGGGACAATTGTCAAAAATTTCGTTTATGACATAGGATTGGAATTCTATAAAAAGTGACCAAAAGCGCACAGATTGTAGTTTCTTTTGTATCGATTTAAGAGCTGAAGGTCAAAAGAGTGATACATGGCACATCGTACAAATTTTCTATGCTGAACCATCCCATAATTAGGTCATTATGGGAGATTGGGCATACATTTATCTTGAAGAATCCAAATTAGGCTAGACCTATGGCATTCGAAAGAAGATTCTTAGGGTTGTGACAAGGCCAAAGTTTAGATATTGCAAATCTGAAATTATAGAAGTGCATAAGTTTCAATATTGATCACCTCAAAAGAAAGAAAAATGTGCGCATTTATTTTTAAAAATTGCATAAGTCTTGTTTGAAAAATCAGTTTGAAGTGATTCCAAGGGAACATTGAAGCATAGATATCAGTATTAGGTTCTAAAATGTCCCAAAAAATAATTCCACAACCATTAAACCCTTAGAAGGCTCTACTACAGCTCATGAAGTGGAATAAGTGCAACATGATATATCAAAATTACGAGACCAAGTGCACCAATGAGTAACAAAAAATGAAATGGAAGCTAAGATGGATGGTTTGAAGAAAGACATGAAAGGCATGGAATCTAAGATGGATGTTTTGAAGAATGGCATGGAGGTCAAGATCGATGTTATAGAAGAAAAATTGAAAGGAAACATGGAATACATGAAGAATGGTCTAAAAGCAGACATGGAAAGTTTGAGTGAAGGTTTGACAAAGCTGCTACAAGAATTCTTAATGGTGACACGGTAGCAGTTGAAACTCATGATGCGAAAAAAGGTATGTTAATCATGATTTAATAGACTCTAATGTTTGAATTAAGACCCACCATATTTCAAAGATCAATATGAGGAATTTTTATCGCAAGGATCCGGTAACATGGATACTACAAATGGAGCAATATTTTGATCTCCATAATGTTCAAAACACACAAAAGGTACACATTGAAACTTTATATTTAGGTCAAAACACATTTTTATAGTATCAATGGCTTTTCTCTCGTAAAAAAAAAATTCACTTGGTCAATGTTTATGGAAGAAATGATAGCACATTATGAGGATACAAAGAGCAACACCTCTTTAGGCAATTGATAAATATCAAACAACAGGGTTCAATGGTGGAGCACATTGAGGACTTCCAAATATTGAATATAAGGGTAACTGATATTCCAGAGGAACACAGGATTGATGTCTTCAAAGGGAATTTAAATGATAACATCCAACATGAGGTTCACCTTTGGGAACCTGATTCATTGGAGAAGGCACTCAGGTTGGAAAGAAAAAAATGAAAGAAAAATTATGGCAATGAGGAAGCCTACCACTCACAACTATAAAATGGAAGTGTTGCTACATCTAGAATTCGACAACCTACAAGGTTGAAACCACAACAATTGGAAGAAAAAATAGCAAAAGTGCTTTGCTACAGTTGTGATAGAAAATACAGTAAATTTCATAAGTGTGACGAGAAGAAATTATTTTACATAGATTACGAAGAGGAGGAAGAAAAGGAACAAGAAACCAACCCTAGAGGAAGAAAAAATGAATCTGACCATATCTTGTAATGCATTGGAAAGAATTACCACTCCTCAAACTCTCAAGATAGAAGGACATATTGATTCAGGTAGTACCCATAATTTTATTCATTGTAAGGTAGCCAAGGAATTGAATTTCTTCCTATACCCAACACCTGAGTGTCAAGTGATGGTTGAAAATGGAGGAACTATAAATTTCTCTGGAAAGTGCCATAATATAAAAAAAATGAATGGGTAATATGTATTGAATAGTCCAATGCTCTCCATCCCAATGGGTGGTGCTGATGTTGTACTTGGAGTACAATGGCTACAATCTTTGGGAACAATAGCTTTTAATTTTCAAGAAATTTTCTTCATATTTTTTTCGGAAGGAAAGGAAGTTGAATTACATGGTATTGCAGGGAAGCCAGGAAAGATAATCATCTCAAATTTCATGAAAAAACTTCTGAAGAAAGAATAACGCGACGTAATTTCACAATTATGCTCACTATAGGTTCAAATATCAAAATCATCTATTTCTCCAGTTCTCCAAAAATTCTTGGACAATCATTCTAAGGTATTCGAGACTCCTAAATGACTCCCACCTATTCATGATCATGATCATGCTATTCATTTTATTCTAGGAAGTGTTCCTCCAAACACCAGGCCTTACAGATTTCCTTATGGTCAAAAGATTGAGATTGAACGTATCGTTGTAGAAACGCTAGAGGCTGGTACAATTCAAGCTAGTCAAAGTTCTTTCTATGCTCCAGTAGTATTGGTGCACAAGAAGTATGGATCATGGCATATGTGTCCAGATTATAGGGAGCTCAACAAGCTCACTATTAAAGATAAATTTCCCACCCCCATTTGTTGGAGAAAAATAATTTCCTGTCATTTAATTTGTCAACCCGAGAGTTTCGTAAACTTGTTAAGCATGTGTGCACTGTATGTGCTAGAAATTGTCTTTCAGTTTAGATCAATCTAACTACAAAATAATGGAAACCAATTCATCTAATCTATGAAATCAAATAATGAAAATGAAATTCAACTAACCTATGAAATCAAGTAACGAAAAGAAAGAAAACAAATTCAAAAGAAAATATAGCGGGCACAATCACATTTGCAGGAATTGAAATTTTAATCTAAGAAAGCATTTCAAAGCATGTAAAGGAGAACAAATAAGGTACATTCAATCACTCCAGCATCTAAAGTATGATATAATCAAACTTTTGAGATGATGTGCAAGCAACCGATTATAATTTAGTCTTTAAATATAGGAAAGCAATTAAAGCATGCAAAGGGAAAAATCAATAATTGCATAGGTTAGATATTCGAGCATTGAGAAATATGATAAATCACCTCCTTGAAATGATATTCAAGAACACCCAATTATACAATTGAATGAGGATCTAAATCTAGAAAACAATATAAAATCATGTAAAAGAAAATCTCAATGATTGTATAGGTTGAACATTCAATCACCCAATTTGGAACACCTTCTTAGCCTGATCCTTTTTAGGAACATTCAATTATACAATGAATTGATAGTTTGATCTAAGAAAATAAATAACAAAACATGAAAGAAAACTAAATAACTGTGAGCTTTATTGCCTCAAACTTAATCCAATTGGAAAGTATATAAATTTGTCCTATTGAGATGTTTTTAGAAAATAAAAGATTACAAAATCATTCTAAAACTAATATTAAGAAAGAAAATAAACTTTGATCTATAAAAGCAAGTAAATCTCACACATTTTAGGTAGCTAATCTAAAAGTATGAGAGATGCTAAATCAAGATGCTCCATATGTAAGCAAAACCAAGTCAAAATGAAGTTAACATTCATGAGTAAGGTGCCACAATCTAATTCTGTATTCAACGCTTGAGCATAACTCCAATTTTACACATGATTTGATAGGAGAAAGCTTCCCCTATTTATACAAAAAGATGAGAATATATCTCATTAATGAGAGTCCATGAATCTATCCCTATATCTCTAGAGTTACAATCCAAATAGGAAGTGATAAGGCACATGTCTTCTTAGAGTTACAATACAAATAGGAAATGAGACACATATCCTTATGATCTCATTATCTTCTCCATCCAAATTCGAATTTGGCCTTAGGAGGCCACATAAGAGTCTTTTGGAAGCTTATTTTTGACCTACACATGGCAACAAACTCATTCCACTTGTTAGGTATAAGTATGTGCATATTATTTTCTAAATTTTAACAATAAATTCACTTAAAAATACTAGGAATTAATAAAGTTTGGAAAAACATAATGTAACCCAATAGTGGTAATGGTAAAATAAATGTAATGAAACAGAGGTGGAGTGAAGGTGATAATATGGAAATATAAGTGAAAATGTAATGGAATTAAATGACAATTTCAAGGCCCAACATACCCCCAAACTAAAGCTATTGCATGTCCTCATGTAATCTATTACATTAATTCTTTTTTATTCTTTGAGCTTTGGCTTTACTTTGCATGATATCATTTTATAACTTCATACTTCTGCAAAGTCTTTTAGTTGCATTGCAACATGGTTGGTTCTTGTGTTTCAACGATATTTTGTTGTTGTATTCAATTTTAATATTTGAACTTTGCATAATGATAATTTGATTATTGTTTCAAAGTATATCTTTATTGGATTTCATCATGGTTGGTTCTTGTGTGACAACCATGATTGTGTTTGCATCCAATTATCTTATAAGTACTTTTGAAAAGTCATTATATGCTCATAATAATAATGTAACAGTTAATATCTTTTGAAAGTATCTGGGATTTTGAATGTGATATGAATGTGGAAAAATGTGAATATGAATGTACCCCCCCTCCCCCTTCCCAACTGATGGTATTGACAATTTTATGAAATGAGGAAAATAAGTGTTTTTCCAAAAATTATCATTCTAGCTTTTCAAGAAATTCTATGGTAAAAAGTTAGAAAATGACATACCTTAACTTACCCTTTGAAAATGGATGAGTTGCATATGTGGTGGTTGCAAAATTTTGATCATAATATTCTTCATGTGGTTTTACAAGTTATGGATAAAAGAGTCAAAATGACTTTTTATTGCTTCTACTAAAACTGCTAAATTTTCTATGAAATGATGTTGATTCTACAGTTGTCCTCTAATTCTGCAGCTGCCATCTGATTCTGTAGTTGTTGTCTGATTCTGTTGTTGTCATCTGATCTGATTCTGCAACTGTCATCTGATTTTGTTGCTGTCATCTAATCTGATTCTACAACTGTCATTTGATTTTGTTGCTATCATCTGATTCTGCAGTTGCATAATGGTGTTGATATATTGTAGCTGCATATCTTCTTCATTTGCTTCAAAATGCTGAAAATTATAATCTTCATGTCTTCAAAAATCGTTGGCATTGTAGAAATTTGCTGAATAAATCACTTATTCAACTGAGATTATCTTGGTCACATACTATTTGAGCTTCATACATAACACATAATCTCTTCTACCTATTAATCATCACATGCGGAAATAAAAACAACAAGCGGTATTGAAAACATTCACATGCGCACATAGAAATTCAACACATATAACACGGTATGTATACCGGGGAAAGATTACAGCTGAAAACCCCCTACTGTCTGTATATTATGATTAATAAGAATCATGTAAAAATCTCAGTACAATACTCCTCACAAGTACTTAGTACTGTCTCCAAAAGTTACACACAAACTAGCTCAGTTTTGAACAAGTCACGGGTTCAAACTCCTCCACTGTTTGCCTGCCTCTATTGCGCAATCAAAGATGAGAGAATGGATGGAATGAATTTGAATTCCATTGGCTTTAACTACACAATCCTCATTGGCAATCTCCTCCAATGATTGTGCAAATCTCATGCACACTATAGTCACAACTGATAGTAGACTCCACCCTTTCACCCACCTCTAACACTGGTCTCCACTGAACTGTCCATGCACTGAGTTAACTGATGTATTCTTCAGTTGATTTATGAGTTAATAATTAGTGAATTAATTATTAATTAATTCACACCACTCATCACTAGTGTATTTTTCAGTTAGACTAAATACAACTAGTTCAACTAAGTTAAACAGAACACAACTCCACCAACTGTCTCATCAACTCCACCAAACATTGCCACTTGAGTTCTAACTGAATTCAACCATGCAATAGCTCAACTAACGCTTAGGAAAAGTGTAAATCCTTCTGGAAGCTGCATGCCCCACATTCTAGGGTCAAACTGAAGTGCTCCAAGAGAGTAAACTGAAGTTTAGAGTCCAAATATTATTAAGGGTAAATAATATTTAACTGTTCTATTTTTAGCCCGCCGGTCTAAAAATAGACTTCGACCTAAATGCTAAAAATAGAGGTCCATATATTTTTACCAACTTGACCAATCATCCAAGAATAGCATCCCACAACTCCTAGACCATGCTCCATATGTCTAAAAATAGAAATAGTCTAAAAATAGACTTTTCGACAAAAATCACCTATGTGGTCCCCACCTAGTTTTGGTGATCACTTTCCAACTAGGATCAGGAAACATGTTTCAGGAGGCCTCCTTCACTGTTTCTTGTTGCCATTTTCAACACTCCATAAAAAGAAAGGAGCGTAAGCACACATGCGACATGTAACTCCATGCATTCGCCCTGCAACCTTCATAAGCGCCATGCAACTCCATGCATGCGACATGCAACTCCATGCATTCACCCTGCAACCTTTGCATGCGCCATGCAAGCTCATGCATGCACCATGCAACTCCATGCATGCGCCATGCACCCTTTGCATGAAACATCTTCGAAACTGAATAGGCTCCAAACAACTCAATCGGTTGGTATATGTCAAAAGTCTTAACCTGCGGTACCAGCTTGCATGTCATCGAAGACCCTTTCTTGTTATTCAGAAATCTTGCCATGCTACGCACTTCTTTGTCAACTCGATCCATGACTCCAATATCAGACAACTGTCACCTTTGATCTCTGCACATCAATCCAACTAATGCGCTACGCGCCTTTGTGGGCACCTGCGTAGCGGGTTCAACTCATAGAGATCCACACCATCTCATGAATCACTTCCCAATCTCTCTTAGGATTAATCATGCATGTCGCCCACCTCTCACACAATTGGTATAGTACATCGCCCTCTAGTCCCATAAGCACAGAAATTTCGCTGCATGGTGGTTCTTCCACTCCATGGTCCTCTGTGTGCTCACATCTAAGGATTCCTCTCTTTGTGCCTTGTTTGCTCCCTCTCAAGCATCAGTTGCATGTCTTTCTCCTGCTTCCCAACATTAGGAAGCTCCATAGACATCCCATCTACTTCAAGTCTGTAGAGATTCTTTTCCCGAATCCCAACCTTCTTGACTTGTCCTGTTGCCTTGTGCCGAAGGAAAACTTTTCCTTCACTAAAGACAACATCATACCCTTTATCCTCTAACATTGCGACTGAGATAAAATTATTCTTTAAACCTGGAACATGCACTACATCTTGTAAAAGAATGATTTTACCTGACTCCCTCTGAAAGGTTATGGTACCAATGCTGTCCGCATTGTATCGTCCATTGTCGCCCAACTCAACATGCAACTGGAGATCTTTCTCCACCAAGTCACTGAAAAGATTCACATCTCCCGTCATGTGAAAGGAAGCGCCACTATCAAAATAACACCCCGATCCCAATGCACTAGACACCATGCATGAGATCAATGAGAAGTCCAGCTCAAATTGCGAGGCAAGAGCCTCACCAGCTGCAGCTCCAGCAGCCTGCTTGTTCTTCTTCTTCTGTGGACATTTCGTGGCGTAATGCCCATGCTCGTGACAGTGAAAACACTTCACTTTGGACATGTCATGCTCTTTACCATCCACACCGGATTGAGAAGAATTATTCTTGCCCTTCCCCTTCCTTGCTTTGGCAGCCAAAGCGCAATCCTCTTCATCAGATACCTTTGATGACGATCCATCCCTGGTACTCCGCCTTATCTCCTCTTGCACAAGATCAGACCACAGTCTTTCCCATCCTGGAAATTTCTCCCGACCATTGACAGAGTCCTCATAGGAGTGCCAAATCTTTGGAAGCCCAAGGAGAGCCAAGCTCACCAATTCCTCTTCATCCACACTAACTCCTACACTCCCAATCTCATCTCTGCAGTGGACAAACTTTGTCAAGTATACCGGAATAGTGTCATTCTTCTCCATCTTAATCTTCCTGAGTTTATCCTTGAGCGCCAACTTCCTCTGGTCGCTCTTGCTTTGGAATAAATCTGTCAAGGCTTTCCACATCAAAAATGGATTAAGCTTACCATGCAGGCTGGATACTATGTGATCCTTCACGCCCTCCAACAGAATTCTTCGACATCTTGCTATCTTCTTTTGCCAAGCCTCAACTTGAGCAGCATCAGCAGGCTTTGGAATTTCTTTCTCTATGAACTCCAACAGCCCATTGTCATCTAACACCACCTCCATCCTATCTCTCCATGCAATATAATTCGAGCTGCCTTCAAGAGCATACTCCAATCACAATCCTTGATAAGACATTTTGACTTCGACACCAAGAAAACTGCTGCAAATTTCGAATTTCAAATTCTGCTGCAAATTCGAATTCCACCAGCTCAAAACTCAACCACTCCTGATCTGTGAGAACAAATTATTTCTAGCACAGAGATCGACTCCAGGGGCATTTACTAGATATATCACCTTTCAAAGGAAAAGATGGATCCAGAGGCTACCTGGCCCGCATGCAGACTCTGTCTACCGAAATAAATTTGTAATCACTGTGATGATCAATCTTTGCTCTGATACCATGTAGAAATTTGCTGAATAAATCACTTATGCAACCGAGATTATCCTGGTCACATACTATTTGAGCTTCATACATAACACATAATCTCTTCTATGCAT
Organism: Pinus albicaulis; assembly: GCA_034641835.2. NCBI lineage: Eukaryota > Viridiplantae > Streptophyta > Pinopsida > Pinales > Pinaceae > Pinus > Pinus albicaulis. The sequence goes on along the minus strand of CM076572.1, from coordinate 1,370,191,771 downwards.
TAATCATCACATGCGGAAATAAAAACAACAAGCGGTATTGAAAACATTCACATGCGCACATAGAAATTCAACACATATAACACAGTATGTATACCGGGGAAAGATTACAGCTGAAAACCCCTTACTATCTGTATATTATAATGAAGAAGAATCATGTAACAATCTTAGTACAATACTCCTCACAAGTACTCAGTACTGTCTCCAAAAGTTACACACAAACTAGCTCAGTTTTGAACAAGTCACGGGTTCAAAACTCCTCCACTGTTTGCCTACCTCTACTGCGCAATCCAAGATGAGAGAATGGATGGAATGAATTTGAATTCCCTTGGCTTTAACTGCGCAATCCTCATTGGCAATCTCCTCCAATGATTGTGAAAATCTTATGCACACTATAGTCACAACTGATAGTAGACTCCACCCTTTCACCCACCTCTAACACTGGTCTCCACTGAACTGTCAATGCACTGAGTTAACTGATGTATTCTTCAGTTGATTTATGAGTTAATAATTAGTGAATTAAATAATATTTAATTCACACAACTCATCTCTAGTGTATTATCCAGTCAAACTAAATACAACTAGTTCAACTAAGTTAAACCGAACACAACTCCATCAACTGCCTCATCAACTCCACCAAAACTCTGCCACATGAGTCTAACTGAATTCAACCATGCAATAGCTCAACTAAACCATAGGAAAAGCATATTTCCTTCTGTCAGCTGCATGTTCCACATCCAAGCATCAAACTGAAGTGCTCCAAGAGAATAAGATAATGTTTATAGTCTAAATATTATTAAGGGTTAATAATATTTGACTGTTCTATTTTTAGCCCGGCAGTCTAAAAGTAGAAACCGCCCAATGTCTAAAAATAGAGGTCCATCTACTTTTACCAACTCGACCAATCATCCAAGAATAACATCCCGCAACTCCTAGACCATGCTCCATATGTCTAAAAATAGACATAGTCTAAAAATAGAATTTTCGACAAAAATCACATGTGTGGTCCCCACCTAGTTTAGGTGATCACTTTCCAACTAGGACCAGGAAATATGTTTCAGGAGGCCTCCTTCACTGTTTCTTGTTTCCATTTTCAACAGGCATAATTGTTGCTATGTGAATAGATTTTTTGATGTCGAACATAGCAGGAAATTGTTGACTTAGTGGCCATTAATGGATGCCACTAGTCAACACGAGAACTCTCACCATTAATGACAATGAGAATCAAGATGCCCAGACACATTATGCTAGGTACGAACAATTTTATTGTTGTCGAGTACCTAGAAGATCCGATGAACAAGGGACATTAATGTATTACCATTATCCATCAGCAAGAAGACTTGCCATTAAGGCATGCAAGCCTTAAGGTATTTTTGCAAGGATTTTAGACTCAAAGGACTATGGACTCAATAATTTTCATTGAAACAAGGTTTATTTGCAAAATTAAAAGGATAGGAGAAGGAAAATGGAACTGGAAGATGAAAATAAAAAAATGACATTAGGAAATAAGCATGTAAGTGAGCTTCTTGCTTTTATTTGCGGGTTAGGAGTAGACAAAAAGTAATGGAAAGTGTATGTGAATAAAGGAAAATGAACAATTGGCTCTTGCTGGGAAAATAACTGTGGCTTGCTTTGAATTGCTTGGTTGGATTTATAATTCAAAAGGGAGGAAAGGTAATGGTATTAATAGATATGGACATGGACTTGTTCTTATGTTTCTCATGAAATCGGTCCTTCAAAGACCAATTGTGCATAATTGGTTTTCTTCAATGATCATTTGATCATCTGAAACCTGTAAAAAAATTTGACATAAAGAACATAAGTGTATTAAAAAATAAATGACCAATTCCTTTCTGATTCTTGCGCAAAGATTTGAATGTCAAATGAAACAGATTAAGGAAAATCAAAAGTGTTATATTCAGTCCAAATCATGATATTGATAACAATCCATTTTTAAGAAACAACCATGAAAAACAAATCAACTCCATGTTTTTGGATGACTTCATGCACTGTGCTCAGTAATATGATTGGCATCAAAGATTTGTTGTGTCCTGCAAATTAAAGCTTCATTGTAAAATACACATCAACAAATTTTTTAATGCCAAACATTGAGAAATCATCTAAATAATCTTCCAATTGTTCTGCAAGTCATTATTAAATCTGTCAAATTGAATCGTCATTTGTGCTGCAAAAGCATGCTGTCAAAAATATTTGAAGTGGTAAAAAAAAAACATACATGCACGAAAAATTATTTCAATCAAATTTTGCAAGTATTTTTCGCCTTATAAATTGCTTCGATAAATTGATTGTATATGCAAAAAAAGTTATTTCTTTTATATATATATATATATATATATTTTATTTATTATTATTATTATTATTATTTTAATGATGAGACACATAGGGAATGAGACACATATGTGTCTAATATCAAATTTATTAAATCAAATTGGACTCTTAGACCACTTTCCATGTGGATTAGAGTTTGTTATTAACTTAGATTCTTCTGCTTTCAACTTGCCATGTTTAAATAGTTCAAAACAAATAGTTTTTTTTCCTCACACAATCTACAAAACGGAGCTCCGAAGAACCCTGAATTCCTCCCAAATGGCTGAAAAATCCAGCAAATTTCTAATGGGTTACCTAATTTCCCCCATTTCCAAAAAAAACCCATGTTTTATTTTTTCCTAATTCGCCTTGGTTTGCTCAGAAAATGCGTTTTAAAATCATGTGTTTTTAACAGTTACACATTTCTGACAATTTTGTTTTCTGGCAATTACTTCTGCAACAAACTAAAATTGCCGTGGTTTGAATTTTTTTTTTTTTATTTGTAGGTTTTCATGTGTAATGGCTTGTCTCTCACAGAGAAGTTCAGATTGATCACCTTCATTCCAATTACCTGCAATGGAATCTACAATCTTCTCTTCATCAACAGTCTGCAATCTTCTCTTCTTTAGCAGTTTCTTCATCTGATACACTTTCATTGTCTGTCTTTGCAATTGAATTTGCAATCTTCTCTTCATCAGCAATTTCTTCATCCGATACACTTTCATTTTCTATCTCTGCAACTTTTAAAATCGATTTCTAATAACTGCTGCTTGAGAAAAACCGAATATGAAAAAGAGAAGGTTCATTTTTTATTGCAATGCATGGGTCTTTGTGTGGATTGGAGGGCTACACATATACATAAGGCCAAGCCAAAGGCTAGCCACATGCATATGCGTAGGCCTCCTTTCCATGGGCCATTTGTTGTTTTGAATTTCTTTACTTTTTTTTTTCATATATAAATGTCTTTTTATTTTTTTATTTTTAAATTGATATATGTTACATTTAAAAATATATATATTTATACATATATTTTTTTAATTTAAACAAAACAATTTTTTTTAAAAGAAAAATTATGCACATGTAATTCAATAAATCAGAAAAAGATTGAGAGGGTGCAAAACATTAAAATTTGTAGAACCGATAAAAAAAGAGGGATTATGACTGAAACGACGATTTTCAATAGAATTGTAGATCAATTTCCAGCAAAAGTTTTAACGAATTTTTGAATTTTAATTTTTAAATTGACTTATCTGATTTCTGATCTTATAGGTCGCAACGAGGCACGGGAAGAGAGCATACTAGTCAACGTTGTCAAATAAATTCATTTTTTCACACACAAATTTTATTTCTGATGGTGATAAAAATGAAGTGATTCTTACTAAGTCACCGAAATTTATTCAAAATGAATTAATCAACGTTGATTATTATTTTTTGAAAATAAAAAAAAAAATTCTAAAATTCTAACTAAGTTTGGTTTTAATTTTATTTTTCCTATCTATCTAAAAAAAAACTATATTTTTATTTTATTTTTAAGTATATTCATGCTTCCAATGAAGCCATTTACAGATTAGAATCTTTGAAATATTCATATCCAAACTTGACAAATGTACCTAATTTTTTGTAAGGATATGAAAAATTGTCTTGATATTTCGATTTGCTGCAAGGATCTCTTGAAGAATTGATGAATGTTGTGGTGCAATCGCTTTTTGATACCATTCCTCAATGTAGTCTTTGGGTTGCATTCTATATCTTCTATCCATAAATGGTTAGTAAAACTAAAAAAATAAAAAAAAATACACTCTAGACTGAATGCCAGTTCTTATGCACACTTCCCCGGCAACGGCGCCAAAATTTTGGGGCAAAATAATTTCCCATCATTTAATTTGTCAACCCGAGGGTTTCGTAAACTTGTGAAGCATGCATGCACTATACGTGCTAGAAATTTTCTTTCAGTTTATATCAATCTAACTACAAAATAACGAAAACCAATTCATCTAACCTCTGAAATCAAATAATGAAAATGAAATTCAACTAACCTATGAAATCAAGTAACGAAAAGAAAGTAAACAAATTCAAATGAAAATATAGCGCGTGCAATCACATTTGCGGGAATCAAAATTTTCATCTAAGAAATAATTTCAAAGCATGTAAATGAAAACAACTAAGGTACTTTCAATCACTCCAGCATCCAAAGTATGATAGAATCAAAATCTTGTGATGATATACAAGAAACCATTATACTTTAGTCTTTAAATCTAGGAAAGAAATTAAAGCATGCAAAGGGAAAACTCAATAATTGCATAGGTTAGATATTCGAGCATTTAGAAATATGATAAAATCACCTTCTTGAAATGATCTTCAAGAACACCCATTTATACAATTGAATGAGGATCTAAATCTAGAAAACAATGTAAAAGCATGTAAAAGAAAATCTCAATGATTGTATAGGTTGAACATTCAATCACCCAATTTGGAAGATCTTCTTAGCCTGATCTTTTTTAGGAACATTCAATTATACAATGAATTGATAGTTTGATCTAAGAAATTAAATAACAAAACATGAAAGAAAATTAAATAAATGTGAGCTCTATTGCCTCAAACTTAATCCAATTGGAAAACAGATAAATTTATCCTATTGAAATGTTTTTAGAAAAGAAAAGATTACACAATCATTCTAAAACTAATACTAAGAAAGAAAATAAACTTTAATCTATAAAAGCAAGTAAATCTCACACATTTTAGGTAGTTGATCTAAAAGTATGAAAGATGGTAAATCAAGATGCTCCATATGTAAGCAAAACCAAGTCAAAATGAAGTAACATTCATGAGTAAGGTGCCACAATCTAATTTTGTATTCAAAGCTTGATCATAACTCCAATTTTACACATGATTTGAGAGGAGAAATATTCTCCTATTTATACAAAAAGATGAAAATATATCTCATTAATGAGAGTCCATGAATCTCTCCCTATATCTCTAGAGTTACAATCCAAATAGGAAGTGATAAGGCACATGTCTTCTTAGAGTTACAATACAAATAGGAAATGATACACATATCCTTATGATTCCATGATCTTCTCCATCCTAATTCGAATTTGGCCTTAGGAGGCCACATAAGAGTCTTTTAGAAGCTTCTTTTCGACCTACACATGGAAACAAACTCATTTCACTTGTTAGGTATAAGTATGTGCATATTATTTTCTAATTTTTAACCATAAATTCACTTAAAAATACTAGGAATTAATAAAGTCTGGAAAAACATAATGTAACCCAATAGTGGAAATGGTAAGGTAAATGCAATGAAATGGAGGTGGAGTGAAGGTGATAGTATGAAAATATAAGTGAAAATGTAATGGAAGTAAATGAAAATTTCAAGGCCCAACACCATTATTGATGAATTATTGGGTGAATTACATGGATAAATTTACTTCACCAAGTTGTATCTTCATCCTGGATATCATCAAATTAGAATGAAGATTGAAGACATTCTAAAACAACATTCATAACTCATGAGGGTCATTATGAATTTTTGGTCATGCATTTTGGCCTTACTAATGCACCTTCCACATTTCAAGGTTTGATGAATTCCATTTTCAAACCCTTCCTTAGAAAATTTGTGTTAGTATTTTTTGATAATATACTAATCTAAAACAAGTCTTGGAAGGATCATGTTCAAAATGTTGACATGGTGCTAAAACTATTGGAGGAGAAACAATTATATGCAAAACCCTCCAAATGCTTCTTTGGATTACAAGAGGTGGAATATTTGGGTCATATTGTATCTCATGATGGTGTTAAGGTAGACCCTCACAAAATTAAATCCATTAAGGAATTGAAAATCCCTACAACCATAAAGCATCTTCAAGGATTTATGGGGTTAATAGGGTATTATCGCAAGTTATTTACAAATTGTGGGACAATATCAACACCTTTACCATCATTAATGAAGAAAGATGCATTTTCTTGGACTCCAGAAGCAACTAAGGCCTTTGAACATCTTAAAGAGGCAATCTACCAATCACCGGTCTTAGCTAAGCCACACTGCACAAAAACCTTTATTGTAGAATGTGATTCCTGCGGAAATAGAATTGGTACGGTTTTAATGCAAGAAGGAAGTCTCATTGATTTTGAAATTCGTCCAATCAAAGGAAAGTGTTTACTGAAACATATTTATGAAAAGAAAATGTTGGCAATACTACATGCACTAAAGCAATGGTGACCTTACCTAATGGGAATACACTTCGAGGTAAAAACAAATCATGATAGTCTTAAATACTTTTTGGAACAAATATTATCTTCATCAGACCAACAAAAATGGGTTACAAATATTTTGGGTTATGACTTTGAAATCATCTACAAAAAAGGAAAGAAAATTTTTGTTGGAGATGCACTCTCAAGAAAGGATGAGGATGTGGAAGCGTTGCTTTGTGCCATTTCTATTATCCAACCTAAGTGGATAATCGAAGCAAAGGATGAATGGAAGAATAATGAAGAGGTATGGACACTCATTCAAAAGTTGCAGCAAAAACCCAGTACATCTGAAACATTTATTTGGAAAATTGATTCATTATGGTACAAATATCGATGATATATTTGTAAGAATTCCCAACTCAAACAAAATATTCTTTTGGAATTGGATACCTCTTGCTTAGGAGGGCACTCAGGATTTTTAAAAACTTACCACATTTATTATGAGGAGTTCTAATATATGGATAAACTAGTCTCCTTCAAGTGTGGTGTTCCTTCACTCAGAACAATAGAAGAAAGGTAAATGTTATTTTCTTTGAAATAGATGGAAAGATAGAACAGATAAATACCTACTCGTGATCCTTCACTCTAGTTCCTCTTCTATTTTTGTTCCTGTCACTCTTGATCTAGCTGAAACCTGCTTGATCAATACCTACAATCAAAGAAAAAAGACAACAAATGACATAGATATATACATTCAATCTACCTTAACCAAATTTAACCAATTAAATTTAAGAATACATTCACAATATATAAGTGCATATATGAGAGAAAGAACAAATATCTTTATTGAAATAATAGGAGGAGTAGATTAAAACCAGTGGATCAATTCGTCGTCAACCTGATCCAACTTTATTCTGTCCTCATCACACCAAGCATCATCTCAATAGCATAACAATACTTCATCTCTCAAGAATTGAGAATCCAATAACATAACACTACACAAATTTATTCCTCCCTTTGCACTTAGATGACTGCTCAATTTATAGGGAAATTGTAGGTAGTTTCTCAATAAATGATATTGAATGGATTTATAATAATAGATGAGACATGTTTCCAGGTTTAGTGGTGATGGATGAACACATGTATTTGAATTATGACACCTATGAGCTCTTCTAGAAGGCACTAGACGTGGAGATTCTCGAAACAATGATGATTTCACTCCAAGGAGACCAACGCACCCCTAAGTGTCGGGAAGTGATTTTTAGAGAACCCTTGCATGGGGTTAAGTTCTTTGTAGTGCATTTAGGCCCATTCAGAGGAGCGTTGATGAGTCAATGGGTCATTTTAACTATACTTCAAACATTGAAACTCTCATGAATTAAAGTCATCATTGGAAGGACTTCTCTAGGGCATGTAACAACTGACTTAGGGAATGATATACCTCGTTTGTATTGAATTAGGGGATGATAGACCCTGTTCATACTGGTCTTAGGGATGATTCCCAAATTGACCTATAACAGCTGCCCCCTAAAGCATGAAGTCAAAATAATGATAATATTTGGATGAGATGCTTTACGGTGTGATGAGTAGGATCTGAAGCGGACGGTGACCTGCATCAATTTGCAATAAATTACATCATGATATCTTGTACATCTTGGACATGAATTGTTGAGGGATGCATACCCATGCTCAACACATAAACTATCATAACAAGTACATAAATCAGGTAGTCGTCTACATATATAGACATGCATATACATATAGGCCCAGGATAGGATGACCATCTGTATGTAAAGCCATCGTACGGATGATATAGTACAATTCCTAAAATCGCAGCTCGGATGGATGAAACTAGATCCGGGGTCTTCTATCTCGTTCACTCGATTGTTCGAAGTACAAGTATAACCATGCGAATATGTGATCTGAAGTCGAACATGGGAAGACATCATTTGATTACCAGTCGTTGATGTAAGCCGTTAACATACATGACAGAAACCAACATTGATGTTAATGGTTCTCAAGGTATTGTGGTACAATTTGCAAGGCATGAATAGATGATTTGATGTTGAATTCCAAACAAGATCTTTCGGTCGAAGGTCTGTGATGTCAACCTATCGCCGGAAGGGAGAAACATGACTTTGATGTAATCAAGTTTCAAGGCATTGGAAAGATGTTTCTAAGTCAACTTCCTAGATGATAAGCTGATGTTGACAGGAAGCGACTCATCGCAAATACGACATGAAATGGGACTAATGATTTTGAAGACAAAATGTGACTTGGTGAAGCAATGCTCAGGGATGGAGGTCATGAAAATGAAGGTTTATGAGTATTGCAAAAGATGAGGAATTACTAGATGACTTATCTTGAACATATCGACGACACTGAAATGAATTGGCAGCATTGACGCAAAACCAAAGTGATGGATGGTATGATAGACCATAGGTATGATATACCGTCAAGAAGATTACCCAACCCAAAGCCACGGAGATGAAGTGAAAGTGTCATGTTCAAGAGCGACTTGCTACCATAAAGAGTTTTGCTCTTTTTCCCAAATTTTCCCCAGTCATTGCTAACCAATACCTCTTTATTTTTTAACAAGCTTGAGGAGGGTAACATATGCTTGATCTATAATTCAACCCTTCGGGTGAATCTATCGCTATTTTATGATTTAACGAGTCTAGCGATAATGAAACTCGATCTTGTCATGATCGGACAACTCTGTTGCTATTTGATGTTTTAATGAGTCTAATGACAGTGAAAACTCAGTCATTTTTCATGTTTATAGAGTTTGAAAAAGAGACGAGAAGAAAACTTCATGAGTCATTTTTCGTAAATTTGTTGCTCAGGACTGAAAATGTGTAAAATGATACCTGAGAAAACCTCTTAGCCATGTTCGACTAAGGTGTTCATTTTTCGTAAATAATCTATCTCAATCCAGAAAAGGGTTAAACTTATACTGAGTAGATATTGTTTCATTTCCTTTTACGAGCTTGAAAATACAAGTACTCAACAATATTTTCACAATAACGGAGTCTAAAAAGAGCTAAAGGAAGACTCCAGGGGGGGTCATTTTTCATGTTTAACAAAGCTCGAAAAGGAGATAAAAATGTGCTATGTGGTCAAATCATTTTTGGATAATTGTGCACTTCAAACTCACTGTATCAGTTGTAAACCTGTTTAGAGAACCATCAAACAAATTAAAAGTACCTGTTTCATAGTAAAAATGAACAAAAACTATAGTAAAATAAAACACTAATCAAAATGAATAATAAAAAGAAGTTCTTACCATTCCATAGTTACCAATTGAAATTTAGGGGCTCTGAACTTGTTTTTCCCTCGAACTTCAGCGGTCGATTGCAACAATTTCAGTGGACGATTTCTCACATCATTTGATTCAGGTTAGAGATCTAAACCTTCTCTTCCTTTTAGTGTCATTTTTGTTTCATTTCATGCTATTGATCCCCCTAGGGTAAATCTATTGCATTCTAACAGAAACACACCCTTGCATGTCGATAAGTGTGTTGCAAAGCATTGAAATTGAAGCTCATATGCTCTGGAACACTCTGTCTATGGACTAGGGGTGTGTTAGGCGCATTTTACAAATTTGTTACTTGTTGTGGGCTAAAAAATTCCCAATTTTTTTGCATGAAATAGATCCTAATGAAGATTATTGTTGTATTTCAGGTATTTATTGGATCAAAATGACCATTATGTTAGCCACCTATAAAATTTTTCATATCAAATGGTGGCTAAAATTTTTTGTGGCCTTCAAGAAACAATTCATGATTCAAAATTGTTAGTTCTTGAAATCTCATGATGGTATTTTTCCTTTAAGACAAACTTCACTGTTGTTTCCCTTTGTACTAAGAAATCTGTTGTTTTCATGAAGAAAGAGACTGCTCAAAACCCATTTTTGCCTTCATTTTACCCCTCTTTTCACTCATAATTAACCTCCATTTTTTATCCCCTTTTCCTCATTAAAATCCTCCATTTCCCTCATTTTAACCTTCAAAATCACTTCAAGACCCTTTTAAAACCATTTTTTCTCCTACCATTTGGTTTAAAAAGCCTTCATTCCTCTATCGGAACCCTCCAATTGGCTTAAAAACTCTGTTTTTAGCCTAAAAAACACTTATATTTCATTACACAGAATTTTAGCCCCTGAGGGCTTAACTCCTATAACCCTCACTTCTCATGGGACCATAAGCCCCGCAACCGGGCACTTAGAGGGTCTAAAACCCCGTTGTAAACCTTCATTTCTTTGTTTTTCCTTTATATCTTTGTAAAACCCGACTTTCCTTCATATTTCAATAAACCCGACAGTTCGTTGTTTCGGCGAATGTCAATCGCTGATCTGCTCCACTGCCCCAGATCCAACGGTCCATATTGTTCCCCGATCTAGAATCGTCATTTCACCTTTTCCCTTCATGGTTAAATCTCCACCGTCGATCTATTTTTTAGATCGACGACTCTCGTTCCATCGGCTAATCTCTATCACAAGTTCTTCTCATCGCAAAATCGCAAGTCCCTTTTTGTTGTTCCGATGCCGATTCCCCCGATTGAATCTTAATCATCGAATCCACAAGAACTGACAGCTAAGATTTCGTTGCAACTCCGCCCATTATTCTTCATATCTGACCCTCCGATTAACAGTCAACCGTCGATATAACTCCCAGATCTGACGGACAGCGTTGCATTGCATCGCAAAAAACCTGTTGTTCGTTCCCTTTTCCTCTTCCAATTGTAAATCTGCAATTCAATCTGAACCGTTGAATCCACAAGAATCGATGGCTCAGATTTGATCGCGCTCCCCTCACAACACTAACCATTGCACCCGCCTATTAAATCTCCACCGTCGATTATCTTCTGATCTGACAGTCAATATGTAATCGCATTGCAAGTTTTTCTTTGTGCTATCCTTTTTCCCCCGTCGATGTGTGGTTTTGCGATCAGATCTGGGCCGTCCATTTCATAGACTTGAAATCCCTTTGTTATTTCATAAAGCCCCACAGTTCAAAACCTTCGGCAAATATCCACCATTGATCTCTGCAGATCAACGGCCCACATCTCACTCGACCTTTGCTCGAACCCCCGTCTCATTTTCCTTTCCGCACCTCATTATTGAATCTGGACCATTCATTTTGAAGATCTAACGGTCTACATTAAACCCTATAGGCCCAACTCCCTTGGGACCTACCTTCCCCATCGATTGATCTGGACCGTCCATTCCTGATATCCAACGGTCCATATCTAATCCGCCTTTGACCCTGCCATACCTTTCCGTTCGTGCATCTTACCCTCCATTGCATGTGATCTGCACCGTCGGATCTGCGCCCCTCCATCCAACGGCTGGTATTCTGTTTCGCGTTTTTTCTGCGCCAGAGGTTTAACACCAAAAAATAACACGAAAAAAGTGGTTTTCTGGAGGACACGTGGCGGGCAGCGGAGTGTATTGCGTTTTTTTGGGAAATTTTGGAAACCGCCTCAGATCTGCGAGAAAACCATTCAGTTTTTCTGCCAAACCACTTTTCCCCATTACATTTCTTTCCTCTTATTTGATCTCCGCCGTTCGTTCTTCTCATCCAATGACCCAGATCAAATCTTATCACCAACGCATCGCTTTCTCCTCTGCTCTCGAATGCCCCTCCGAAGATTCCAACCGTTGATCATTCTAGATCAACGACTCTCATCCATCCCACATTCAAACTTCATTTCTATGCCTTTTTCACTGCCGATTAAGGTTTTCCCCGTTTATATTACATTTTCTCCATTTTTCATTATAATTCTTCCCTTCTGCATTATAAAAAAATGATTAATCTCGGTCGTTGATCAATCTGATCTAATGGCCCAGACTTAATCCAACCACCATTTATCCCAACGCCTCCCCATTTGAATCCAATGAGCAATATTTATCATTGGTTCTATTCATCCAATGGCCACGCTCTAAACTAAACCTCCAAAGCAGTTTAAACCTTTCCTTGCAGGATTTTTATAACTTTTCTGTTTTTTTTTCAGGTTTTAAAGGCTTTTCTACTATTTTAAAATAAAATCAAGGGACAGGGATGATGATCCCCCAGGCCTTTATTCATGAAGGAGATCACTATGCAGGGTTTGGAATCACGATTTATCCGTGCCTCATGAGCACTGGTAACACATAGAACCCTCTGCACACCTGTGAAGCAACAAAACACAGTGAACCACATTCAGGCAAAGAGTATCAGTAGCCAGGGATAAAATCAAAGCAGAAATCAATGTTTAAAGTTTCAACACAATTTTTAAGGGATTAAGGTGTAAATTCGGCTATCAAATGCCTAATCCACACAGTTAAAGACAACATGAAAACCCGGAAGACACAGATTAAGCCTAATCTGTCCTAAAACACAGAACTAAAGTGAATTAAAGGTGTTTTAGGGAAAGATAAGGAATTCTATCAATCCAAGAAGCCTCCACTGCCACATCATAGGCTAATTGAATCCTCTCCAGCTACCAAAATCCACCTATAGCCTCGCAGCAATTAAAGGAGGCATAGTTATTTCAGAACATAAGATCGTTGCCTCAATACAGCTGAACAGTTATTTCAAGTCAAAAGAACTTATTACGACTGTCAGAAAAGTTATTACAAAGATAATCAAGAGTTTTTAAGTCAAAAAAATCTGCCCAACATGCCTAATACTTAATGAAAATCAATTAATACAGAGGAAATATCAGAAATCTTCCCTGTTGAGCCCCTCAAAGGCCGAGAAGTATTAAACTGTATTAATTGAACCCAAAGATCTTTTCTCTCATCCCACCTTCTCATTTCTTCTATAAATACTTCTCTAGAAGATTAAACAAAGGTTGGTATCTGACTATCTGATGCATGTAAGTAGTTTTCTGAAGCTGCTGTAACCTCTGTTTGTAATTGAAGATACCTAAAGTTGATATGAGAAGTTTGAAGCTATAGAGATCCGCCGGACTTGAAGATTGTAGCTGGTTTGAAGCATCAATTACAAGCTGATTTATGGGATCCTGGTCTATGTCAATGGTGATGTTTTTCTTATTGTAATTTGTTATTTTCTTTTTGTTTCCATTCTTTCCATCTTCTCTGATAAAGAACAACAAATATAAAGCTAGGATTTACTCTTTGCAGTACCCTACTTTCATTGATAATCTTTATCTAAATGTTTTCTTCCAAATGTTTATTTAAGAATGATTTAATACAGTCCAAGCAGTTAAGGAATGTTGGTGAGCCCATGTCTTACTATCTAAGCTTCAAACATTGTTCTTGAATTTTATTTTTAGTTTATGCTAAGTAAAGTAGAACAAGGGAAGTCTATGGTTTTCCTTGTCCTCTGGTTTTATCTCCAACAGTTGTCTGAAAGTTTCCTTAAGAGTATGATGAAAGCAGGCTAGGTTGAAAGTCCTTACCTAATCTTAAACTATTCTTTGTTTACCTCAAATGTTGTCTTGAAAAGCTTGCTAAGTAAAGAAGAGCTAGGGAAGTCTATGGTTAGCCCTGTCCTCTAGTTTCTTCTCCAACAGTTGCTTTGAAAAGTTTCCCTAAGTGTCTGCCAAAAGCCGAATAGTTTCAAAGTACTTACTTGATCTTAGGTTGCTCTTTGTTCTTCATCTGTTTGATTCTCCATATCTTATTGTTTTCATTCCATAAAATCAACTTAAAGAGATCCTTTGACATAGATGACTTGCCCCATGGACCACTCTTGAACCTTGTTATTTCAATTAAATCCTACTATGACTCCATAGCCCAATGGATTGAAGCTGCTTCTTGCCTATCTTGTTAGATGAATCAATATTTCACTTGCATATACCTTCACCCTTCATTTAGAATTCCTTCACCTTCAGTTATTATAGCCCAACCAAAACCAAACAAAAACCTTGTCCTTCATAACTAGCCTAATATCACATTTCAAAAACCTTAAAGATAAATCAATATTTGCACTTATAGAGAGATCCATCTCTGGATTCAGGAGGGCTAGATCCTAGAATCCCAAAGTGGTTCCAAAGTTCTCCCTGAAGTTTTGGCCTCACTAATCTGCTGAAATTACAAGGAGCTAACACATTACATGGTGAGAAAGAGAACATGAAGAACAAGACATGATTTCCTTTAATGATATTGGCACTATTAGAGCCCTCAAGGATTGTGGGTTACTTAAATTTTAGATTATCAGGTATGAGACAACATCTTGAAATATTAGAGTTCCTGGTTCGTTCATGGGATCCAACATCTTAGGAATTTCATATTGGGGACAAACTGCTCCCAATACTAGTTGAGGATGTTTACTTTCTTATTGGATTATCGAGATGTGGTTCTCATGTTTCCCTTGCGAGATCTTCTCTTAGAGGCAAGATAGCGAAGGACTACATCCATCAGCATTTTCAGACAGGTACTGAACCTAGAAAATATGGGAAGATAAACATTCGTGATGTGCGTGATTTGCCTTTGAGAACTATCCTTTTCACCATTGCAAAACTTGTTGGCTCTGTGAGACTACATGTTGCAAACCGATCATATATGCAGTATGCTCTCGAGTATCTCGAACCAACAGTGTTCAACTGGGTTGAAGAAGTACTCTTTAAGATGAAAGAATAGATGACTAAAGCAAAGGGTGGCAGAAAAAATAATTTTATTTATGGCTTGATCCTGATTTCATTTATTTTAGAGCGAGTTCCATTGATGTAACCGCATCATGTGACACTGAGCATATCTGGTCCAAGAGATCTTCAAATGCAGTGATGGGTCGAGTTGATGGCTAGGTATGTTGGTCAATCGACTATCATATTCTCTACTACATTATTTTCCTGGATTCGATGACAAAATATCACCATAGAGGAGTATCCATACGTAGGCGTAGATTTCCGCGGAGATCCATATTTTATTTTACCAGATGGCGCTTAATGGGGTGCAATGGGTAAAACTATTCTGACCATGTTTTTTATTTTAAGATTTATACATGTTTTTGTATTTTTGATGTTTTCCAATACTAAACTAAAGTTTTTATGTACACAGATGTGGGTTGCGTTCGACCAGTGGGTTGACCAGAGCAGGCAGCAGATGAACTAGCAGAGAGGACTATTGGGAGAGAAGTCCTTTGGGATTTGGATTTGACCGAAACTCTTGCTGAGTTACAAAATCATGTTGAGGGATTGACCCTTGGGATACCATATGTCAGGATTGAGGAGTTACCTATGAGGCTGCAATGCCGTCTTATTGTTGTCCCTAGTCATTGGATGAGGATATTGCGCAGGATATCTAGATCAGTTGCTTGTTATCATGAGCATAAATAGTTTTACTTTTGACATTTTTGTATACATTTTGAGTTTATATGAAAATGTGTCTTGGGCACAATTTTTTTAAAGACCTAACTATCTATCTATTTGTTTTTAGTGTTTTCCTATGTTTAATGCACAATCCTATTCAATTATGTGATGTGAATTGAAAATGTATCTTTACATGTGTTGAAAATGTGTGTTTAAAACATAATTCACTAAAGAATCAGTTAATGTGTTCAAATTTCTGGAATTATGTTGATATTGAATGTAATCAAAATCTCTTTCCAAAAGTCGAACCCTAAGGAACATATGATGAATTTTTGGATTTTGAACAATATAGACGCTAGTAAGTTGTGGTACGAGAAGATGTGAGTCTAACCTAATGATGATGCAGTTAATGCCAAGTGAAATGGAATCATAGAGAATTTCAATCAACGCATTATACTCAACGATATTGTTTGTTAATGACTGATACAAATCCCTTGAAAACTCACTAACTCGCCACCTGGATCGAAAATGGCCCATGCTGCAAAGGATAGGTTCTGCATACTACGACTAGCACCATTAGCGTACCAAAAAAATGGTTCCAAAGATTCAGTCATCTGTGATGAAATGTAAAGTGGATTACTAAATTTAAGAAAAATCTAAAAAACAAACTAAGACAATTAATGCAATCAAAGCGTATACACAATATGATACCCAAGTTTACTACTCTCAATTAAGCATAGTAACGTTTAAGATACAACCCATTTCGAGGTTGCGCCAATGGAATTCCATCATAATCAACTAACTTGTAGGCGCCCTTAGCTAGAACTCTTTTGAAAATGTAGGGGCCATGCCATAGTGGCTCAAATTTTCCTATTCCTATCAAATTAGCTTCATGTTCAGAAATCAAGACCAGGTCTCCCTCTGAGAAGATGCGAGGCTTGACATTTTGGTCATATTATGCCTTGATTCGTCTCTTATTCACTTCGTTGGCCAATGCGGCTTCACGACGTGGTTAATCTAGATGGATGAGGTTTAAAATACATGCTTATTCATTAGAGGTGTCAGGAAACAAGTCCATACACCAACTGAAAGGGAGTAAATCCAGTCGCATTTCTCACTGAGGTTCGATATGCCCATAAAGCCATGTATAGGATTAAATTACAATTTCGTTTGTGAACCCCTATATATTGTTGAAGCATTCACTTATGGATCTTGTTAATGGCTTCAAATTGTCCATTAGATTGCAGATAATAAGAGGTAGAACTATCATGCAACAGTCCTAATTTGGCAGTCAACTCATTCATCATGTTCTTGCAAAAATGCTTACCATGATCTGTAACTATAGCTTGTGGTACACCAAACTGAGAAACAACATGATTGAAAAATAAAAATTCAGTTATTTCGCTTGTGTTATTGAATGTAGGCATCGCTTCGGCCCACTTGGTAAAGTAGTCGTCGATGAAAATAATATAACCATGCCCCCCGACCGAATGAGGGTTGCAGGTCATGAAGTCAATGCCCCATTTTGAAAATGGTCCCAAAATGATGACAACATGCATTGATGATGGTGGCATACGGATTTTACGATCTGGCACGCATGAAAACTTATGACCGCGAGAATGCAGTCGCAGAATATGGTTGGCCAGAAGTAACCAGCGGGGAGAATCATCTATGTAGTAGCGTACCGAGACAAATGTCCATTGCAAGCACTAGCATGAAAATCATTTAGAATTTTCTCGACCTCCTCATGAGTGAGGCACCTCCTTAAAATCGTATCGACACCATGACGATAAAGTGTATCACCGAAAATCAGATAATATTTGGCTTGGTATCGGATATGTCATTATTGCGAGAGAGAGGTATCAGGCTGGAAAGTTTAGGTTTGGAGATAAATGATAAAATCCCCATACCAAGGGTCAGATGACCCAATCAGAAACAGAGGCTCATCTGGAATTGATGGTTTCGATGTAGTTTGAGTACTATTAGAGGGAAGGTCACAAAGAAGCTCAACGAAAACCAAATACTTATTTGACTTGGATTTGATGAATTCCAAATCAAATTCCTACAAAATGATGATCCATTTTGAATATTTTCCCCCTAGCAATTGATGTGATAGAATGTATGTCATAGGGTTTCAATCCAAAATGACAATGGTCTTTCGGAGCATGATAATGGAAAAATATTTGGACAGCTTGAATGACCACCAAGGCGATATTTTCGACGTATGAGTACTTAACTTCCATATAATTGAGATTATGACTCAAATAATATATCAGATGTTCTATCCCATCTTCTTCTTGGACTAAAACATAGCAATTGTTTTATCTGCAGCGATGATATACAAGAAATAATCATTCTGATAATTAGGGGGATACATTAATGACGCTTAGATCAAGGTATCTTTAAGAGCATCAAAAGAAGCTTGCGCAACCTTATCCAAATCAAAGGGAATCCCCTTTTTCAAGAGATGAGTAAATCCTTTAGCCATTTCTGCATAGTTGGGTATGAACCTCCTTAGAAAGTTAGTCTTTCCTTGAAGTCTCTATAGCTGAAGTAAGATTGATGGCGCATGCAAATTGATAATGGCCTGGACCTTCAGTGGGTCAATTCTAATTCCATATTTCGAGATGAAGAATCCAAGATAGTGATCGGAACCAACACAAAACACACATTTGTTTGGATTGAGGCATATCTTGTAGTGTCGACAACGTAAAAATATAGCTCTCAGATGCGCCGGGTGATCAGTATGTTTTTGTGAATGTGCGGGTAAATCATCTAGATAAGGTTGAATAATGTGCTTAATGTCATGGAAATAATAATCCATTTCTCTCTAAAATGTTGCCTCGACGTTATTTAAACAAAATGGGAGTTTACGAAAAGTGAATGTGCCCCAGGGACAGATGAATGATGTCTTATATTGGTGTTTTGGGTGAATATTGATTTGATTGTAACCAGAGAACCCATCCATGAACGAAAATATTTCATAGCTGGTGTTGTAACTTAAGAGACAATCCCTTAGCTGTGATAAGGAATCCGTGCTTAAGACATTTGTATAATTATTTCATAGAAATATTGGTCTTTTTTTAATTACCTTCAAATATTTATCATTAAACCCTCAAAGATCAAATACAATGAATGTCCCACAATGCTATTATCTGTTGATATAGAATTGAAGGATCAGAAGAACATGAAAGAAAGAAGCCCAAACTGATATGTTGTTGTACAAAATATATCACCTCAAACTCCAGAAAAATTATAAGAAAAAGAATAGTTAAAATGAAGGAGCGCCTATTAAGGTCTTTAACTCTTATTCACACAAGTAAAAATAGACTTGTAGCTTCATTACCTCATTTTATTCAAAGACGAAAAGCACACAATGTAAACTTGAAGACATATCAACATCAAAAAATACTAGAAACTTGCTTTTCATTCATTAATCAATTGAAATCTGAGTACAAAAATTATAGTCTGAAGGTCCAAAACTCAGAACCTTTCTCTTTCTTGTCTATCTCATTAAATACAATAGAAAGCAGTTTGTAGCTGCAGTAACTGATCCTAACTACTTCAACTACTTAGGACTTCATAAAATATCTATCACATGTCCTCAAAATGTCTTATTACAATTACATTCTCTTTAAAAGAGTAAAATAACATGAAATTAAAATCCTAATCTATATGTTGAATGTGAATTGATGAAGATGCTGCTACATTTCCTTGACTGGCTGGTTTATCCTTCTTTGAAGTCAAGGGGTCCTTTGGTAAATTTTCCATCTAGGCTCTACATTTTTTCCATATCTTGATGTTTTTCTTGGGTGAATGGACCAGCTTGTGATATTCCAATATGAAAGTAGTGATTCTGTTGAAAGATGGCCTTTCTGCAAATAAAGTTTTCACTAACCACAACAGCTGAAAAATGTCTTTGAAGGAAATTGATCATTGTTGCTCCTTTAAGAACCCGATTTTTTTCATGAGTATTGTCTACCTTAATTTTAGTCGGCACCAATAAGGGTTCATAAGAATCCCATGACAAAGACTACCTCAAAGACCCTAACATGATGGCAAACCTGCTCTTGCTATTTTGTCAAATAACTTATCAAACTGGCTCACTGCTTCCTTAAGCTCAATCAACTTCTTTTCTATGGACTTCCTGTAATCATTCTTGACAATCAAATTATTGATTTCCACTGCATATAAAATTCTATCTTTAATTTAATTTTCTTCCAACTCTTGATATGTTTTGGAATTAATGAAATCAATGAATTTTCTTGCCTAGATGGCCCTATTAATTGTCTTTTGTTTATCTATCATGACTTGTTCTTCAAAATCCCTAATAATACTTCTTTCCTCTGCAACAACAGTCAGAAAACCCCAAATTTATTTCCTTTCTGTAATGATATCATTCCAGATGATGTCCTTAGCCTATATTAAAGATACATTTCCCTTCAAATTTTCTTTGAGATTTTTAATCTCAGCATCAGCATTATGGCAGTCTATTTTGTATTTACTGACTTCACCCTCTGTGTCTTGAATGATCTTTGTTGCAGTTTCTAAAGTAGCTTGTGCCTTTTCCGATCTCTCTCTTCCATCTACAATTCAGTGGTTAATTGATAAATTTGTGCTAATGGATCTTCATTACCTGATGGAAAAACAAAAGTGCAAGTATGAGATTCAATATGGTTCTGCAATGACAATGCAGTTTGCTTTAATTTAGTGATTTCTTCTTCCTTTTGCAAGAGTTGCTAAAGAATTTTCTCTTTCTCATTTTCCACCTCTGCAACCTCTGCTACCATGGGGTGTTCTCCTGTAGGCAATTTCATTTTTTTCTTTAGTATAGATATTTCTGATTCAACACTTTGCAGAAGCTTCTATACATTAGACTTGTCATTGGGATCTACTCCAATCTTCACTATGATATTTTTGAGTTCTTCCTTCTGGATTGTCAAAGCCCTGGAATTGGCTTTCTCTAACTTCAACTGCTTGATCACTTTTCCAAGCATATTTTTATCCTTCAGTGCCAATGCATTAGTTTTGGTTAGGTCATTCACAATCAGTTGACCTGTTTGCATATGTAGATTTACTTTGTCAAGCAATGGAATTTTCTTCATATCCACAGTCAGATTCACAGTATGAAAATTATTGGATGACCCAATGGACGTATCAGAGGGATGTGAAAAGGCAATCTTGAATTGATCATTTTCAAGATCCATTGCAGTTAGAAGTCTCATTTGATCTGGGGTTATCTGGTACTCAGCTTTAGCCTCCATGCTTGCCTTCATCTTCTGATTTCTTTTTGCAATCTGGAAAAACATTTGTTTGATTAAGGGCACTTGTTCCTGAGTGCTTTCATGTCTCCTGGGTGAAGCAGGGACATTTTTCTCATCTCCAAATTGTAATGAGAAACCAGGTTGAGCATCTGCAAAATCTTCATTAAACTTTGTTCTCTTCTCAGTCCTCTGTTCTTCATCCTTTGAATCAATCACTACTGCTTTAACTCCCTTATTTGACTTCTTTGAAATGATAGGAGTCTGAACATTTGAGCTCACTGAGCCTGCAACACCTTTACTTGCCATTTTTCTATATCAGGTCTGCTCTCATGAATGAATTTTGAATACCCATTTTTAGTTCTCCTATTAGAAATCACACCATGAGGGTCATAAGCCCACTTCTCTCCTAAAAGTATGTGCATTTCATCTAACATCTTAGTGACTTCATCAATTTCTTGTCTCATATTAACTACAAAAGGACCAATAGTCATTGGTAATTTAAACATATGACCTTTCTTCATAGGCACAAAGTGTACTTGATCAACATTTAAAATTTGCCTAATGAACTCCAAAGCGAATAATCTCATAGGCACAAAAACAGGAAGCTTGTAAGGTTCTACACTAGCTCCATAAAGTCTAATCGTAGAATGTTCTTCAAAGACAAACTAATCACCAAAATTACAATTTGTCCCCAACTGCAAGAAATCTTGAGCTTTTGGCAGAAAGCAAGGGGGAGTAATTCCATTCAAAAGTTTATATACAGTAGACATGAAATGACTAGAAAAATCAAATAAACCATTCTCATTCTGCTCTTTCCTCACTATGTCTGTCCAGAAAACCATTGACTGTATTTTCTTATTCATATCCATTATATTTAATCCCAAATGCATGAATTCTTCTACATTTTGATATAAGAAGAGGTAAATAACAAGAGAAGGAAACTTGAATGAATTGTTGGAAATACTAAGAGGGAGGGTGAATCAGTATTCCTTTCAATTAGAGCATTAGTTAATATTCAATTATTATCAGTGTATGTATAATGATAGCAGTAAACAAAAGGAACACAAATACACATAGTTTTTAAGGTGGAAACCCACTACGGGACGAAAACCACCTAATGATTTTCTAATAATTCTTTAATATTCAACTCCAATTGAAAATAAAGCTCCAACTTCCTAGAATCTAGAAAAGATTCCTTCTCCAGCTTCCACTGGATGGATGCTCCAACACCCAAGATTCTTTAGTAGTCAACTGAACAGATGCCCCAACACCCAATGAGCTACAACTCACCCTAGCACCACCCTACCACTCTGTGGAAGAATAAAAGAAGAATGGACTCTCGTACAGGGGAAAATGGTCCACTTTACAATGATATAGAATGATGTAGAAGAAGAAGACAAACTATATCATAACCCAAAATATGACACAACCACCTAATGATGATCCTAGACCTCCCGACACTGCCTCTTCAACTCTTGGCAGATAGACACTAGTACAATTTTTTACAATAATGTATTTACAATGACTTAGTACAATGATACCTTTAGAGTGACTATATGCAGTGCTGCCCACTTGAAGACTTCATGTGATGAACTTCTTACTGCTGTTCTACACCTTGGTTGCTGCCTTTGTTATTCTACCCTCTGTTGTACCTTGCTTTTATTTTCTTCCCTAGAAATTCCGGTCCTATGCAGCCCTTGAAAACACATAATCTAGCTTTTTCTTGTCTTCTAGGAGCTCGATATTGAATCTGGTGTATCTTTTTTATTTCAGATCTCAAATATGTGATTTCTGGCCCTATAGTAGTCCTCCAAGTCATCTTTCCAATGCCATAGGTCTGACCCAATTTTGATTCTTTCAAGAGAGAGTTATGTCCAATCTCTCGTAATGCCCTAATTATGGACTGTTTCAGTAGAGATAACTTGTACAACATGCCACATGTCACTGTTTCTTCATTTAGCTCTAAAATTGATAGATCGAAAACTAAAGTCTGTGACCTATCTACCACCTTTTACATAATTCCAATCGGATACTCAGAGAGAGAGTTATGATGATTTTACCAAGGTCACTTATTTGAGATGAATTTCAGGAGCCTGTAAAAACACTGACTTCCACAGATCATATCTCCGAAAATATTGCGTACCGTGATCTAAAATTTGTACAAGAGCTTCCTTAGGATTTCAGCTTTTCCTCATAAAATTTTTAGCTTCTTCACCTTTGTAGAAAAAAATTTAGAGCGAAAATTCCATGATGACCTGTTTCAAATAGCGAAATACCTACATAAGGAGGATATGAGGATCACAATTTATATAAATGCTTAGGTTGAGAGGGGATTCAACAAGTGAACATGGGAGGGATTTTATGAGTTTAAAAATTATTAATTATTGAATTTTCAATGACCCATGCCACAACCCCATGTGGTTTTAGCCCACTAACTGGGGCTACAAACTTCAAACATGACTATCTCTCAAACCGTGAAGAATTATGTGGCGTGCCACATATAAACGGAAACAAATCGACAAGTAGAAACCATAAAAAGCATTCTTGACCCAGAATATAGTAATTTGGTAGGTAAAAATTACCATGAAATATTGGGGTAGCCCCTGGTGCTACTTGGGTTGACATCAATGACAACCGCTGATCAACAATCTCCCCCTTTAGCCTTGATGACAACACAAGTACTCCCCCTGCGATCATGACACCTCTTTCTACAACATTCTCTCCCCCTTTGACATCAATGGAAAAGAGTAACTCCCCCTAACACACAACCATCCTGTGGACCTGTACACACTTCCGCTCGTGCATAGCCTTTGTAAACCAATCTTGATTTGTTTCTGGTAACCTGTCCATCTTCATTAAATTTGTTCTTGAACACCCTTTTAGTCCCAATGAAATTTTTATATTTTGGTCGTGGAACTAATTCCCAAGTGCTATTCTTCTCGATTTAATCAAATTCTTCATTCATAACTGCTACCCAATGTTCATTCTGGCTGGCTTCCTCAAAACTACTAGGCTCAAAGGTTGCTTGAAAATCAATGTGAGCTTATTGTGATGAATGAAGTTGCCGACCTTCATTTATGTCACGAGTGATTTGATTTGATGGATGGTTCTTTTGAATCCATTCTTTTGTTCTCCTTGGAGGAGCTTGTTGTTGTTGTTATGGTATATCTTGATGATGATTATTTACTTCTTCCTCGTTGATAGTTGCTTCTTATTCTAGAATTTTATCTGTGTCTTTTTCAGCCTCTGTCTCAAGTTTCAAAGATTCTTGATTCTCATCATTATTCGTTAGAACACCATCTTCGTCAAATGTAACATTTATTTTCTTTACTATCTATTTTCATCTTAGATTATAACATTTATAGGCCTTTCTTTTTCTGAGTAACCAACAAATATACCTTCATCAACACATGATTCAAACTTACCCAAATGTTGATCTTCTCTTTTGATATAACATTTGCTTCCAAAGATTCTGAAATATTTTACATTAGCCAGTTTTCCTTTCCATAATTCATATGGGGTCTTGTTGCAATTATTTCTAAGAATATTTCGGTTGATAATGAAGATTGTCGTATCAATTTCTTGAACCCAAAATTTTTCATCCAATTTTGTGTCCTTCAACATTGTTCTACCCATTTCCTGTACGGTTTTGTTCTTTCTTTTAGCAACTCCATTTTTTTGAGGTGTTTGTGCTGTTGAAAATTGTATTTTATTCCATTTTCGTCACAGTATTCCTGAAATAATTTGGAAGTGAATTCTCCACCATATCTGACCTTATACACTTTATTTTCAAATCAGTTTTATTTTCAACCAACTCCTTGTAGATCTTAAAGCACTCAAATGCTTCAGATTTTTCCTTTAGGAAACTGACAGCTGTCATCCTGGTATAGTCATCTATCATTAACATGAAATATAATTCTCCATCTAAGCCTTTTGTTCTCACAAGACCACATAGATCAGTATGTATCAATTCCAATGGATGTGATGCAAAGTTTTCTTTTGTTTTAAATTGGACTTTTGTCTGCTTACCGTGTTGACAGGCCTCACATAGTGTGTTGGAAGGATTTGAGATTTTTGACATTTCTCGTACTGCTTCCTTTTTGCTTATCCTGACAAGATTGTCAAATTTTATGTGACCCATTCATGTGTGCCAGAACCAGATTTCATCTTCTTTAGCTAGTAGACATGCTTTAGTTGCTTCATCCAGAACATATATGTCATTTGGAGCTTGACTTGCTGTAGCCACAATTTTACCATACCTGCCTTTCCTGATTTCACATTTTGTGGAGTTGAATAGCATTGTGTCTCCTTGATCACACATTTGTCCAACATTGAGAAGATTTTGATTGATGTTTTCAACCAATAGAACATTCTTGGCTATAACATCTTTGCTTCCGAGAGTGATGGTGCCTGATCCTATAACATTTGAAGATCCATAATTTCCAAAGGATATGGTTCCATCCTTCTTCTCTTTCAGAGATACAAAATTTCTTTTATCTCTAGTCATATGTGTTGAGAAACCACTGTCAACATACCACACATCTTTTTTGTTTTGAGCCTTGAGAGGGAGAGCACAATTATCAGTCTTCTTCTTCTTCCATGTTCGTTCATTCTGTGGCTTTGAAGATTCTTTTGGAGGATTTTTCAAGTTTGCAATCTCTGGCTATGTGTCCAAAGTTATGACATTTGTAACATTCCATATTATTTCTTAAACGTTCAAATCTATTGATGTTTTGTTGAGCCCTGGGAGGTTCACATTTGAAGGATCTCCTGGAATTGTATTGGTTCCTAGGGTACGTGCGAAATTCTATAGCTTTATGACCAAATTTTCCACATGAATAACAATAGCCATGAAAAATAGGTTGGTACCTGGATGGAAATATTCATCGAGGAATCTTCTTCCAAGGGTGTTCTTGTGAATATTATGCAATGAAGTCTACATGCATGTCAGATCTCATAGGTTCATTGTATTTTGTTGTAGGTCCCGCTTCTTCTTCTTTGTAACTGAGGTGAGTTCTGTCATTGTAAGATCATTGATTGTTGATGAGTTCTTCCAATGCCCTTGAGTTGTTGGCATAGTTTTGGACAGTTTTTCCCTTCTTCACTTCCTTACGCAGTGAGGCTACTTCAGCTTCTAATGCATCCCTTTCTTGGTTTCTTTCTTCCAACTTCTTTTGAAGTGACTCTTCAATACATTTGTGTTCTTCAACTTCAATTTTGAGACGTTGAACTTGTTCTTCAAGAGTATTGGAACGGATCTTCTGAGCCTTGAGCTCTTTTATAAGCCCGATTGCCTCCTCAGAAAATTCTTCTATGGTCAACCCTTCTTCTTCGTTGTTTGATACCTCTTGTTTATTGTGCTTGGCCATAAACAATACTTTCTCATAGGCTTCTCCTTTGCTGTCACTGTATTCATCAGATGATGAGTTATCTTCTTTAGAGAGAAAGTTCCTTTTGGATCCTTTCTTTTTGCCTTGCTTGTTGAATTTCTTTCCTTTTGAGTTTCTATCACTTCTGTTTAGACATTTTGCTGCGAAAAGCCCAACCTCACCACAGCCGAAACATATCGATGGAAGTTTACCTTTGAATTTTCCCCTACCAATTTTTAGGTTTCTCATAAAATAAGCATATTCTTCATCTGAAATACCGTCTCCATCATCTTCCTTTTCTTCACACTTGCAGGTGCATGTCATTTCAATTGAAGGTTGTTTATCCTTATTTGTTTTCTTATATGCAACGAACACAGTTTCAAGATGCGAAGTACCCTCTTCTTCATCAAGTCTCATTTCATATGCTATGAGAACTCCATGTATTTCCTCTTTGCTGAGTTTGTCCAGATTTGCACTTTATTTTAAGACAGATACCTTTGGGTTGAATCTCCCTGGTAACGTTCTAAGAATATTCCATATAACAGTCTTCTCGTCAACTAGCTCTCCCAATCCTTCCAGAGTATTGGTTATTTCATCAACATATTGGAAGTATGCAGCAATGTTGCCATCTTCTTTCATTCTGAGTTGCTCAAATTTTTCTCTATAGATTTGAAGATTTGCTTCTTTGACATTTGAGTCACCTGCATATATATTCTCAAACTTGTCCCATACATTTTTGGCAGTTTTACAACCCAACACCTTATGATAAGAAGATTCAATAAGTCCACTGATAATAATATTCTTTTCTTTTTCATCATTTTCCAAATTCTTCTAACCTTGTTCGTCCGCGGTTGATGTAAATCCATTTTGAACAATGTACCATACTTCATAACCTTACGCTAAGATATAGACCTCCATTCTTCCTTTCCAGAGTGCATAATTGTTTTTATTTAACAGAGGTACACCATTCTTGGTATGCTCCATGACCTCCTTCCAGTTGTTAAACTGCTATTGAAGGAACCAAGCTCTGAAACCAATTGTTGGAAATACTAGGGCGGGGGGGGGGGGGGTGAATCAGTGTTCCTTTCAATTAGAGCATTAGTTAATCTTCAATTATTATCAATGTATGTATAATTATAGTAGTAAACAAAAGGAACACAAATTCACACAATTTTTAAGGTGGAAACCCACTCCGGGACAAAAACCACCTAATTCTTTTCTAATAATTCTTTAATATTCAACTCCAATTAAAAATAAAGCTCCAATTTCCTAGAATCTAGAAATGCATTCTTCTCGAGCTCCCACTGGATGGACGCTACAACGCCCAAGATTCTTCAGTAGTCAACTGAACGGATGCCCCGACACCCAATGAGCTACAACTCACCCTAGCACCACCCTACCACCCTGTAGAAGAATAAAAGAAGAATGGACTCTCGTACCAGGGAAAATGGTCCACTTTACAATGATATAGAATGATGTAGAAGAATAAGACACACTATATCATAACCCCAACTATGACACAACCACCTAATGATGATCCTATACCTCTTGATACTACCTCTCCAACTCTTGGCAGATAGACACTAGTACAATTTTTTACCATAATGTATTTACAATGACTTAGTACAATGATACCTTTAGAGTGACTGTATGCAGTGCTGCCCACTTGAAGAATTCATGTGATGACATTATTGCTGTTGTTCTACACCTTGGTTGCTGCCTTTGTCATGCTATCATCTGCTGCACCTTGCTTTGCTTTTCTGCCCTAGAAATTCTAGTCCTTTGCAGCCCTTGACAACACATGATCTATCTTTTTCTTGCCTTCTGGGAGCTCTATATTGAATATTTTGTATCTCTGTTATTTTAGATCCCCAATATGTGATGTTTAGTCCTGTAGTAGTCCTCTAATTTGTCTTTCTAATGCCATAGGTCTGATCCAATTTGGATTCTTCAAGAGAGAGTTATGTCCAATCTCTCACAATTCCCTAATTATGGATTGTTTCAGTAGAGAAAAATTGTACGACGTTCCATGTGTAACTGTTTCTTCATTTGGCTCTAAAATTGATAGAGAGAAAACTGCACTTCGTTCACTATCTGCAAATTTTTACAGAATTCCAATCTAATATTCAGAGAGAGAGTTATGACGATGTTACCAAGGTCACTTCTTTGAGATGAATTTCAGGAGCCTGCAAAAACACTGAATTACACAGATCATATCTCCGAACATATTGTCCACCGTGATTTGAAATTTGTACAAGATCTTCCTTAGGATTTCGGCTTCGCCTCATAAAAATTTCAGCTTCTAAACCTTAGTAGAAACAAAGTTAGAGCAAAAATTCCACGATGACTTGTTTCAGATAGCGAAATCCCTACATAAGGAGAATATGAGGATCGCAATTTATATAAATGCTTAGGTTGAGAGGGGATTCAATAAATGAACATGGGAGGGATTTTAGGAGTTTAAAAATTATTAATTATTGACTTTTCAATGACCCATGCCAAAACCCCATGTGGTTTTAGCCCACTAACTGGGGTTACAAACTTCCAACATGAATATCTTTCAAACCGTGAAGAATTACGTGGCATGCCATATATCAACGGAAACATCTCAACAAGTAGAAACCATAAAATGAATTCTTGACCTAGAATATAGTAATTTGGTAGGTAAAAATTCCCATGCCATATTGGGGTAGCCCCTGGTGCTGCTTGGGTTGACATCAATGACAACCGCTGATCAACATGAACCTGTCGGTGATAAGCTCATGAGCTGAGAGTTGACAGCTTCTTGCTAATAATATGGAATATCTAGCACCACTCTTGGCTTCATCATCATGGCAAACTTTCCTAGAACTGATTTGTCCAATGTACTATCATCATCTTTTCCCAAAATATTTGCAATGATCTTCAGCACTGGTCTGACTTCTATATCAAAAACTGCATGGGGAAATATTTATTATCAGGTGCAAACAGTTGTGTGTTTGGCTTTAGAAAAGAGATGAATTGGTTGAACTACTGAATTGCAAGACTATCATAATGTGCCATCAATGAATCCTCAGTAAATTGAATAGATGACTCTCACTTAGGGTAACACAAAGCTTGAGGAATTAATTGGGTTGAAACCTACAGAACATTTTCACCTTGACAGTTCATTACAAAACACTTCCCTAGGTACATAACAGACACTAACCAATACACGAATTTTGGGAAAAGATGCGTTCTTGGAATACATGTTGAAAATACACCAGTTTTGACCATGGCGTTATAAATTGGAGAGGCCTTATTGTTTAAGCAAACTTGCTGATAAAATGAAAGGTCGTCAAGGGAACAAATAGTATCTTGGATATCCCTCTCGGTATCCATGAGAGGGATGTGACTGGAAGAACCTGATAGGGATGAGTGCTTAGCCATAATTCAACTTAGGATAGCAGATAGTCGACAAGGTGACAAATAATTGACAGGGTGACAAATAGCTGAGGAAAACACAGCGCAGACAAACTTCAAACACAAACTAACAATAATAACCTCAGAAAAATGAGAATCCTTCTTAAATAGGTGGCACAAGCTTTAAAATTAAATTTTGATAAGACGCGCCAAAAGACCGTGAGGAAAACCCGACATGGACTACAATTGTCACCAACTTGCCTGCATACGTTACTGCGGGAGGCCTCGAGGTACAGAGAACTCATTGGGCTTATGCCCCTGCGGTGAATCTCGATCGTTGATCTGGATTGCCCCCGCAGTCAACAAGGTCAACTGGGGAGGCACCCTCCTCATTAATCCACGCGCTGAAAGTGCCCACGGGTTGAGCCTTTTACTCACCGTTTGATAAATCATCGAATCCCGCTCCATAAGATGCTCGATATTTAGTCTGTGAACTTGGAACTGCTTCCATAAAGACTTAAAGTATTTAAACTTTAAACTTTAATATAACGAGAAAATACAGTTTTATGCTAAAGTATATGAAACTTGATACTTTAACATATATTTTGATAATTTTCTATATTTTGTATTTTTGAAAATTAAAAATAAAGGATATTGCAAATGAGCTACACCATCTGGCTCCACCTGGGATAGTGTTTTTTTCCACGAAACACTAAGAACTGCAGATTAGTGCCTTCACTTCGGGCATGGAGTCAAATACTGTTTGATGAAAAATGTACAATGAAGGAAACTAAATATGTACAATGGTGAACCATAAAATTTCAATGCTGGAAATAATGTTTTAGATACTGCCCATTCACAGGCAGCTCTACTATTTCTCCATCAACATTCTCTAGCATAAAAGTGTTATTTGATCTGGCTTCAATAATCCTGTATGGGCCATACCAAAGAGGGTCAAACTTACCATGCTTTCCTTTTTCTTCTCTTCTGGTATGCCATCTTAATATCAAATCTCCAGTTTGGAAAAGAATCTCCTTTGCCTTCCTATAAAAAATAGACTTCATCTTTTCTTGATAGGTGACCAAGTTTTCCCTGACTTTATTCCTGCTCTCACTCAGTTCTATCACCTTATTCATTTTTCTTATTAATGCATTAGGTTCTTCTTATGCTTCTTGAAGAAAAGAAATTACTAGTCTAGCTAGCTAAGTGGGAAACAAAGCTTGAGTACCATATACTAATTCATAAGGCGACTTACCAGTAGATATTCTAGTAGTCATTCTTACTGCCCAGAGAGAAAATATCAACTTTGAATCCCAATTCTTCTGATTCTAATTAATTGTTTTCTTCAAAATATTAACCAATATCTTGTTGGAAGATTCAACTAGCTCATTCCCTTGAGGATGATATGTTGTAGAATGAGACAAAATGACATTATATGTTTGACAAAAATTTATAAATATGACTGAGTTGAATACCTGAGCATTGTCTGTTACAATATTCACTGGACATCCAAACCTACTGAAGATGTTCTCTTTCACAAACTTCATTACTACCAGATCATTTTCTTTCCTGGTAGGTATTGCCTCCACCCACTTTGTAAAATAATCAGTGGAAGTTAGAATCCACTTGAACTTCCCACTTGATGATGGATTGATTTCTCCAATGAAATCCAATCCCCATTGTCTAAGGGGTTCTTCAACAAATACAGGGAGAAGAGGTAGTGGAGCTAACCTTTTATTTTCTACAAACAACTGACATTTTTGGAAACTTCTAACCACTCTGTATACATCAGCAAATAAGGAAAGCTAGTAAAAACTTGATTTGAGGATTTTATGAGCAGTAACTTTCCAACTATAATGGCCCCCACACAGACATTCATGGTACTCTTTGATAACTTCCATTGACTGTCCTTTTGTCAAAAATGACAAAAAAATGCTAGCAGGATCCTTCCAATATAATTTAGCATCAACTATAACATAAGGTTGAGCTTTGAGTTTAATAGCTCTATACTTTGTTCTGTTTATTGAGGGAGGACAAGAGAAAAAGAATAAATAGTGAATAATATCCTTATATCAATCAGAGCAGAGAAATTTGTACTTGATTGTTGACTTTGTGCTACTTTGACTTGTTTCATCAACAACTTCATCCAAGGGTGCAAGCAGATTAATTCCTAGAGCTTGAAAATTAGACTCTGTCAGCAATTTTTCCAAGCCTTGTCCTTTTACCAACTTAGTAGGCTTAATATCTAAATCATGTTCTTGGATTTTAGCAATCCATTTTCCTCTTTTTCCTTCCACATCACTTTTAACTAACACATCTTTTACAGCTGAATTAGGTACATCTGCTACTATTTGAGAATGAAGCACATAAGTCCTGAAGGCTTTCAATGATTTAACTAAAGCATATACCTATTTCTCCAAGATATTGTATTTGAGTTCTACATCTCTGAGAACTTTACTGAAAAATTCTACAGGTTGTTCTTTTCCCTCTTCGTTCTTCTGTAGCAACACAACAACAATGGTAGAAGGTGATGCAAATGAAAAGATTTGGAAAGGATTTTGATAATCTGGGCTGATCAAAATTGGAGCTTCTTGAAGAGCCTCTTTAATCCTGGAAAAATATTCTCTTGCATCTTTATCCCATTTCACTTTATCATTTTTCTTCAGCATATCTGTTATGTTTCTGACAATCTCAGCATAATTTGGGACAAACCTTCTCAGGAAATTATTTTTCCTTAGAAATATTTGGATCTCTTTCTTACTTCTAGGCAATGGGATCGTTTGTATAGCCTCAAATCTTGTTGGATCAATTTTCACCCCCTGATTTGAAACTATTTTTCCCAACAACTTACCTTCCTCCAAAGAAAAAAAAGATTTCTTAGGATTCAATGATAACCCAAACTTCCTGTATTTCAGGAAAGCCTTCTACAGATGCACCAAGTGCTCATCATCAAAACCTGAAAAAATAGTCACATCATCCAAATATATGACTACAAATTTGTCACCTACAAATGCTATATCCATTTCCCTTTGAAACGTAGCCCCTACGTTCATGAGATCGAATGGCATTTTGGCATACATGAACCTTCCCCAAGGTGTGGTAAAAGTTGTTTTCTTCTGATATTCCCTTTTAACAGCTACTTGGTTGTACCCAGAGAAATCATCAACCATGGATAACCTATGAGCTCGAGTCACTTTTTGTAGAACATAATCCATATTTGGAAAAGGATAATTTTCTTTTAGAGAAGCTCTGTTCAAGTTCCTGAAATCAACACATAACCTTATCTCTCCATTATTCTTTCTGACAGGAACTAGATTAGAAACCCAGTCTGAGTATCTAAGTGGGACTATGATTTTTGCTTGCAGCAATTTCCTCACTTCTTTTTCAATTGGGGCAAGTAACAATGGATTAATCTGCCTGAGCTTCTGCCTGTGAGGCTTAACCCCATATTTTAATGGTATTTTATGCTGAATAATATCTAAATCATATGTCTTTAAATCTTCATAGGACCATGCAAGCACATCCATATACTTCTTGAAAAGATCAACATACCTTTCTTTATAATCCTTAGGAACTCCTTTGAATAACTTAACCATCTTGGGCTCTTGCTGAGTTCCTAAATTACAGTCTTCCATTTCGCCCTCCTGAGATACTTTCTTCTGGTTCACTGCTACATCATTTGCATCAAGCAGTCTTTCAAGAGGAACCAAACCTCTGGGAAATGTATTATCTTTCAACTGAATTATCTTTTGATCAACTATTGACTGCTTCAAGTTTCTTAGGACATCATTCTGATCAGTTTGTTCTCTTTATTTATCTATTTCATTGTCTTGAAAATTTCCAATCACTGTTAAGAAATGATTGATCTGCTCATCATCCTCAAAAACCTGCCAATGCTTTACATTATCAGGAATTGAGGGTCTATGCCTCAATTAAATCTCATATCTCAGTCTTGGATTAATCAGTGGCTTAAATGTACTAGCTGCAACTGCCAGTGAATCTGCCATTCTGTTTTCTTCTCTTGGAATAAACTAAAGATTCAAGGCTTCAAAATAATTTTCGATTAGGTCCCACACTTCATTTCTATAAGAACTCAATCTGGGATGTTTGGTTTGACACAAATTCTTAATTTGTCTTATAATTAACTCAGAGTCACCAAAAATGGAAATACATTGAATTCCCATTTGTTTATCAGTTTGAAGACTCAAAATCAATGCTTCATACTCAACTACATTATTGGTTGATTCAAATTCAAGCTGAAAAAAAAAGGTAAAAGATTACCTTCTGGAGATATGAATAAAAAACCAGCTCCTGTGCCATCCTTTGAGTAGGCACCATCAAAATAACAATTCCAAATTTTATTTGAATCTAGCTCCTTCTGTAAAATTTCTGAAGAGAGTTGCTTCTATGAGTCTTCAGCAAATTCTGCATCTTCATGCAGCATAAAACAAGAGAAATCCTCCTTCTCTTGGCCATAGATAGGGCAATTTCCTGCATCCTTATTTGTGGTAGTCTTAACAAATCTAGTTTCTTTTTATAACCTTATTGCTTCCCCATTTAACATAGGAATGATTGCATATGTAAAGTCCAGTGTTAAGTAGGTAAATCCTCTCTGCAGTCAGAGACGATCCCTCTAGCACTATAGTGGGTCTAGAAACAAAGAAACATGCTAGAGTGTAGGTTCCTAATTACTGAATGAAAAGAGGGCATGGTAGATCGACCTACCTGGAGTCCAATGATTTCGTCGCAGTTGTAGCGGTGGTGGCCTCTCACTCCTACCTTGGCAAGTCACAATCCTTCTACAGTCATGCTCGGATACCTGCACATAGATCAACAAACAAGAACAACATACGAAATAATAATTTCATTCATAACTACTAGCTGTTGGGTTGCGAAATGGGTATGTATTTTCTAGTAAGTTCATCCTTGTTATCCTTAATTCTTATCTTTTTCATGTCTTAATGTGCTAATCTATTAAGGAACTATGGTGAGAAATGAGGAATGATTGCAGTTTTGATTTAAGTAACATTTACCCTTCTTCATGTAGGAAAATGTATAAGGAACGATTTTTGTTCCCTACTGTTGGCGCAGCCAAATCCGACAAGCAAAGAAAGGAATGAATTAGTTGCAGACAAGGCTAAGAATGAATCAATGAGATTAGCGCAAAATAGAGGAAGATGTCTTAGAGATGGAAATTGGTTGCGAATCCCTCAGGATCTCCCGATCCTGAGCAATCACATTTACTATTTTTACCCTTTTTGACTATAAAAGGAAACGATTGTAGGAAGACAAGGGGATCTCTATTATTTTCCAAATTGTAAGCTTAATTTTAGACTACGTTGTTGGAAAGCACAATTACATTGTAATGCTACTCAGTTTAATGATTAATTGAAGTTGTTGTGTTCATTCTCATCATCTGAAGTAATCTAGCAGTGCCTGTTGGTGGCTAAGGGCCCAGCTTCCAGTGGAATTCATTGCTTCATCTGTGTCATACATTTCCAATTATGGCAAGTGTGTTGTTTTGATAGTATTATTGCTTTCTGTGATTTTATCTCCTTGTTGTTCATTATTTTCCTGTGTTAACCGAATAGTTATGTTTTATATCATTTACAATATTGTTATTTATTTAGTTTATTTCCATTTTCGGATTGATTTTCTTAGATAATTGTTTTGCTCAATGTGATCAACTGTAACGAGTATTAGCTACTGCTGTTAGGCTCTCAGATTGATAACATTGTTGTTTTATTGAAGAATGCATTTGATTTAGACTTAATCAATTTCGAAGAGAAGAGTTATCACTACTGTACTCTCAACTGATATTACTATTACTTGAATCACATATTGTTGTTAAGTAAATCGCTGTAGGATTTGATTTAATTAGAGGATTGAGTTTTCATTTAATTGCAATTAGAATTTACTTGTTGCATCTGTTTACTCTTGTATTAAAAGATCTATACTAAAATTTCTGAAACATTACTCTCTGATGTAAATAGCAGCCACATATTGTGTACACTCTTGAAATAGAAAGACTTACCTGGATTGATAATTACTGTGAGGATAATTAGGAGTTTAAAAGGTCACCTGTTAGTACCCAAAATTTTTGTGCCGTTGTCGGGGAGAGTGTAAGCCATTTATGAAGAGTGATGCATATTTGATAATTTCTTGTTGAGAGAGAATTGGGTATTAAAAATGGAAGGTAAGAATCTGCGTATGGAGTATGCAAAATGCCTACTCCCTCGCTCGTTTTCTAGCAGAGTTGTTAGAAATTTAGGGTAGAGGTAAAAATTTGAATTGTTTGTATGAATGACTAAGAAGAAAAGACCAAAAATCAATCCAATTCCACTACCCAAACTTGAAAAACCTAAGGGACCAGTGACCCTTGGACGATCAACTTTCAGAGACGAAATCTTGAAGAAAGCTGAATCTTAGCCATCAGTAGGTCCTCGAAACGTTTCTTCCAGACAACCTACTATCTCCCTTCGGGCCACAGGCTCACTATCTGCAGCCTACACTGAGGTCCATAGAAAAACTGTAGGAACTGAGCAGAGTTTTCAAGGAATTGAAAATTCGTGCCCAATTTCCTCACAAGAAGGGAATTCTTGTAATATTCGTGAAGGAGGAGGAGAAACAGGGGAAGAACCAAGACCCCCTCAGGTAGTAATTGAACAAGGAACACCCAGTATCCTAGACAAAGAGAGTGTTGTTAAGATTATTTCCATCTCTTGTGATATTCGTGAAGGAGGAGGAGAAACGGGGGAAGAACCAAGATCCCCTCAGGTAGTAATTGAGCAAGGAATACCCGGTATCCCAGACAAAGGGAGTAAAAATAAATGATTGGGATCAAATGAAAAATTCTTTCCTTAAAAAATATCAGGATTATTGCAGATCTAGGGAATTGAAAGATGAGATATTCCAAATGGTAGCTAGACTTGGTGAAACATTGGAAGAGTATGTAGAGTGCTTCCAATATAACCTCCAAATATCCCCCTATGTAAATCCGCCCCTGCCTGATAATGTGTTGAAAACTACATTGGTTAAAGGGATGAAAGAAAAATGGATAGAGACATTAAATATTATGGGTAAAGGTGATATATATCAAGAATATTATGCTGATATTATTAAATTGTGTATCAGGTGATCAAGGGGCAGTACGAGATTGAAATCAGCAGAATGCGACATGACTACCAGGGACAATAAAATCTCTGGTGGAAACATTACTCGTAAAGAAATTGGCAACCTACTAGAAGATTTCAAAACAGATATCTTGGGGACTTAGATGACACAATTATATGTCATGTAGGCCAAGCAGAAGTAGGTAGAAGTAGAACAGAACCTGGTGATATTTTTCCCGAGATGCAGAAAGAAGCATAGTCACAAAGAGTGTCCGCTGGATATGGTACAAACCTGTGCCATATGTACTAAAGATCACGCCACAGAACACTGCCCGTCACTTCCAGGGTTAAAATCAGTCTATAAAGAGGCTGAAGAAGAAACAAAACTAGTCTACCTGCTAAATCAATGTCGCCAATGGCAACCACAACAAACAAGTACGCCAACCGACCCATCTTCTTCCTTTCAGCCCTCACAATATAATGCTCAACAATACACAGGAACTATGTGGCAAAACTAGACACCTTATCCTAATTGGTCACAGTAACCATTCTCTATGCCACCTTGGTCCAACCAATCAAACCAAAATAATATTTGGCCAAATTTTCCTTGTTTTCTACCATTTTGGCCATCCTCCACATATCCATTCCAATGGCCATCCTCTACGTCACAAAAACAGAGTTGGCAGTCAAGCTGGAAACGTCCTACAAATCAGCCAGCAGGAACAATCCCCCTACCTCAACCTACACTGCCAGCACCCTACACATTACAACAAAACCCTCAGACCAACCTGTGACCACAGCTCCCAGCCCAGCCCAACTCGAACCCCAATAATAGACCAATCCAATCTGTGACCCGAGCCAGAAACTGAGTTAAGGGAGTGTAATGAGCTGCAATTAAGATCTTGGAGGATAATAGAGTTGGAGGGGGATAAAAATATACAAATTGAAAATCCGTTACCTGTAGAACAACCACCACAAGTGGAGAATCCAGTTAAACAGAAAACTCACAATCAAACTATTACCTCTTCTCCACCATTCCCAGAAAGATTAATTATACCACGCTCAATTGAATATCTAGATTTTGATCTTTTGGGAGAACTAAAAAATTTGTGTGTAAAAATACCTCTCCTCCAGGCTATTCAGGACATTCCAATTTATGTGAAAACTATCAAAGAATTATGTATGAAAAAGCCAAAGAGGAAAACAAAAACAACTCCAACTGTCCATGTCGTCGGTACTCTGTTTGATTTATTATCAGGTAGAGAAACACCAGTAAAATATGAGGACCCAGGAAACCCTATAGTCATAGTGCAAATAAACGAGTGCTACTTTCCCAATGCATTAGTTGACCTAGGAGCAGCAGTCAATATTCTCACAACAAAAACTTGTCAAAAGCTTGGCATTACATCCTTGGACCCAACCACAACCCTCTTGGAACTTGCTGACCAATCAATTGTCAAACCAGAGGGGACATTATAGGATGTAATGGTGTCTGTAGGTTCTTGGGAATACCCAGCATATTTTCTGATCATCAATCCTAGAAACTGACTAGATGGACATCCCCTAATTCTAGGAAGACCTTGGCTAGCAATCGCAGATGCTTACATAAGCTATCGAACAGGCAGCATGATTATAGCAAGAGGAAAAGATGTGAAGAATTTAGTCTTATATCCTCCAGCTTAGCCAAGTCTAACAATAATAAAAATGAGTAAACAACCTATATCATATTTAACTGAAAACATTAGATCACCACTAACCATAGAAGATGCTCTTGAATTCAAGGTTCAAATAGAAGATGACATCATTAACACTTATATTAACCAGCCACATGCCGTATCTCATCCAAAATGTCACATGATCGAAGCAGCCCTGGATAATGAAATCGAAGAGGATCCCTTACAAGACTTTAAAGACCAATTAATCCCAACAACTTTTGTTTATAATAGAAAAACTGTAGAAATTGAGCCAGGGAAAACCTTAAATATCAATAAAAACCTAACTGAGGACCAGGTATAGAGGCTTGTCCAACTTCTGAGAAAATATAAAGAAGCCTTCGCTTGGGATTACCCGGACATGAAAGGGATTGATCCCCAGCTATGCATGAACCACATCTATATAGAGAAGGATGTGAGGTCGATTAGACAACCTCAACGGAGATTAAACTACAAAAACTGTTGGATGTGAATTTCATCTATCCTATATTCGATAGCATATGGGTCTCCCCATTAGTAATAGTGCCTAAAAAGAATGGAAAGTGGCGTATATGTGTTTACTATAGAGAGCTTAATAAATCAACCCAAAAATATCACTTTCCCCTTCCATTCATTGACCAGGTCTTGGACACATTGGTAGGGAAAATTTTTTTTTCTTTCCTAGACGGCTTCAGTGGCTACAACCAAATTCAAATTTCCCCTGAAGACCAGGATAAAACTACTTTCACCTGCCCATGGGGAACCTTTGCTTATAGGGTCTTACCTTTTGGACTGTGCAATGCACCTTCTACATTCCAGAGGGCTATACTCAGCAATTTTTCATATCTGATAAATGAAGGGCTTGAGGTGTACATGGATGAATTTACACCTTATGGAGATGACTTCAAGCCAGCATTACAAATGCTAGAGAAATTTCTACAACGATGCATTGCTACTAGGCTCTATTTAAGCCACGAAAAATGCCACATGATGATGACTGAGGGCCTCATTCTCGGCCATTATATTTTAGCAGTTGGAATCCAGGTAGACCCAACAAAAATTTATATAATTCTTTTAATACCTACCCCTTCCACACAAACTGAGGTACACACTTTCTTGGGATTTTCTGGATATTATAGGAGATTTATAAAGATTTTTTCTCGAATTGATGCACCCTTATATGCATTAACAGGAAATATTTATTTTATTTGGACTAAAAAATGTGGCAGTGCTTTTGAAGATTTAAAATGGCTTGTATCAATAGCCCCAGTGCTAAGGGGCCCAAATTGGGATTTTCCATTTCAGATCTCATCTGATGCATCAGACATAGATATTGGAGTAGTTCTCAGCTAGGAGGAAGATAAGAAGCCATATGCGATATACTACATCAGCAAAAATCTATCTCCTACTGATTTGAACTACACTGTGACCGAAAAGGAATTTCTGGCTTAACAAATTTAGACATTATATAACAGGATACCCTGTGGTTTTGTATACGGATCACTCAGCTATTAAATATCTAGCTAATAAACATGTTACAAATGGAAGAGTGACAAGATGGTTTCTTCTTTTGAAGGAATTTGACATAACAATCAAATATCGACCAGGAAAGGAAAATCCAGTAGCAGACTTCCTTTCATGTATGCCAAAGACAGATGACTCAGCAGCAGTAGAAGAACAGTTCCCTGATGAAAACTTATTTGCGGTAACCTTGAAAACACCATGGTACGCGGATGTCGCAAACTACTTAGCAGTAGGTAAGTTACCCAAACACCTCACGCCTAATGAAAGAAAACAAATAGTACAGCGTAGCACACGGTTCTCCTGGATTGGAGGTTATTTATTTCATACAGGGGCTGATATGCACATTCAAAGACGTGTCAGGGAAGACAAAATTTTCGACATACTGAAAGCCTGCCACGATGGGCCTTGTGGCAGACATTTTGTAGACCGCAAGACTGGTCACAAAGTCTTACAGATGGGCTATTATTAGCCCACCATTTTTAAAGACACCAAGAAGTTTTTCCAGGCATGTGATAGTTTCCAAAGAATGGGATGCCCTGGGAAGTCTGATGAGATGCCCCTGCATCCACAGTTAGTCATCGAGCATTTTGATCGATGGGCGTTAGATTTCATCAGTCCAATAAACCCATTATCTAATCAAAAGACATATATAGTAGTTGCAACAGAGTATGTGACTAAATGGGTGGAGGCAGAAGAATTACCAAGGGCAATGGAGGACTCAGTAATTCACTTTATTTTCCAACTTTTCCTATGATATGGCTTGCCTAGAGAAATAATCACAGATGGAGGGCCACAATTTATAGGCCATAAGATTGTTGCGACAATAAAAAATCACCATATCTTGCACAAAATCACAACTCCATACCACTCGCAGGCAAATTGCCAGGTAGAAAGCACCAATAAAGTAGTCGAGGCAATACTCACAAAAATA
The DNA here is from genome assembly GCA_034641835.2 of Pinus albicaulis. Classification (NCBI taxonomy): domain Eukaryota; kingdom Viridiplantae; phylum Streptophyta; class Pinopsida; order Pinales; family Pinaceae; genus Pinus; species Pinus albicaulis. Next base: position 1,370,150,725 of record CM076572.1, on the reverse strand, counting down.
GTCGCATCACATAGACGTGACTGGGCTACCTAATTGCCAGAAGCCCTATGAGCATACCGCACGACATGGAGAAATACCACGGGATATTCCCCATATCAGCGAGTGTTCGGCAAAGAGCCTATCTTCCCAATAGAATTTGAAATTCAGACATTGAGGATAGCTCAAGAAGTAGGCTTGGATCTGAATGAAGCACAGATTAACAGGCTACATCAAATCAATGAATTGGATGAAATCCACCTATCATCTCCTCAGCACATTGCACTAATCCAACAAAAAAGAACGAAATGGCATGATTCCCTCATCAAGAAGAAGACATTCCATGAACGTGATTGGGCACCTCTGTATGATTCTAGGTTCCAGGATTTCCTAAGAAAACTTCAGACCAGATGGTTAGGCCCCTATGAGATACAAAAGGTGCATGATAATGGCACCCTCACATTAGCCACCATTGATGGGTCTCGCTACTCTTTTAAAGCGAATGGACATCGAGTACGCCTCTATCACAAACCTCTTACCAGGGAGTCCTTTTGCCAATAGCTATGGGAAGATTCCACTATGAAAATTCTTGCTGAGGAGGGCAACCCACCCACAACATTGGTCCAGTGAAGAATTTATTTATTTTTTTGAAAATTGTACATAAGTTTTCCTTTCTTTTTGATTGAATTTTCTTGTATAAATTGTATATAACTTGTTTTTTTTCTATTTATCCTTTGCTATTCCCTTTAAGGAACAACTTTTGTTCCCTCTAAGGAAGAACAAAAGTTCGTGTGAAGTTTCTTCTTGTTGTTCCCTTTAAGGAACAACTGTTGTTCCCTCTAAAGAACAGCTGTTGTTCCTCTAATGAACAACAACGTTCGTATGAATTTTCTTTTTTGCTGTCCCCTTTAAGGAACAACTGTCGTTCCCTCTAAGGAAAAATCGCTATTTCCTCTATGGAACAAAAATTTTGTGTGCAAATTTTCTTGTTGTTCCCTCTAAGGAACAACTGTTGTTCCCTTTAAGGAACAACCGTTGTTCCCTCTTAGGAACAACAATTCCGTGTGCAATTTTTTTCTTCTTTCTGTTGCTCCCTCTAAGGAACAGCAGTTTCAGTGTGTAATTTGTCTTATTGTTCCCTCTAAGGAACAACAATTTTTGCATGCATTTTCTTTGATGTTCCCTATAGGGAACAATTGTTGTTCCCAATAAGGAACAGCTGTTGTTCCCTCTAAGGAACAATTGTTGTTCCCTCTAAGGAACAACACCTTTTTTGTGTATTTTTCCTTGCTGTTCCCTATAAGGAACAACACTTTTTGTGTGAGGTTTTCTTTTGCTAATTTACCACTTTTTATGATCTTCTATAAGGCACAAGGGTAAAAATATATATGAAAGGATAAAAATCTGAAGTTTACTGGAACAAGAAAATATTGAACATTATCATCTTTAAACAAGATTGCTTAGTATTGATCGAAAACGAAAGGACACAACCATCTATATCACTTCATTGTCCTCATTTCCATTATAAATTAAATTGATTGATTATCTGTATCATGTTGGTTCTTCCTTGTCTGTATAACTCTCTCTATATATTATTAATAAGATTATGGGTATATTCTTATTTTATATTGATATGTCAAACTTCTTTCGCCATCCCTACTCTTAAGGAGTGATGAGCTACCCTCTATGTATAAAAATAAATAAATAATATATATATATATATATATATATATATTTACTAATGATTTTATGATTTTCCACAGGGGAGGATAGGGGGTCTCATCACGAGCCAGCCTACCATGATCATAAGGAAGAAGCGAAATGGCATTCCCACTATGGCCATCACACCAGGGATATGATCCAATGGATGCACGAACAAATGAAGTCCTTGGAAACAGGAGGTCTCATCACGAGCCGGCCTGACCACTCTCGCTACTTCCCAGTGAATGGCAATGTGCTCACCTGGTCACCAAGCCAGCACATTGGTCTCTTCTATAGAACATCATAAGACATTTCCCCAGTTATACGTAGAGGACCATGGTTCTCAAGGGTTAAAAAGAAACTCTGTTGAGGCTATGGATGCCTGCAGGCAGCAGAAGCTCTGTTGATGGTATTGAAGCTTTATTTTACATCAATAATTATTATAATACCCTTTTCTTATAAATTTTTGCTATGGAGAGATTATGGTCCTAACATCCAATTGAACCTATATGCATGAATATTTTTAAAAAATCAATCATAATAGTTTTAAGTTGAATGATGATGGTAAAGTATCTTTTTTGCGTTAGATGTCATTTTTCCTTTTTCGAAATCACCTCACGGCATCTCCTCACTAATTGATAATTCTCGTATATGCATCGATTTCAGCACTTTGATATCTTTTGCGATCCTTTCATAAATAGGCATACCTTACCACCTTCATCATCCCTGTACTTCGCCTCCAGCATGATTTTCCTTCATTTATTCGATCGAAGGTGACCTATCATTTCAAAAGGGGGGCGAGGAACAACTCCCGAAGTACTTATGCATGCGTGCCAGCCCTTTATTTGATTATGCAGGACAATATGAAATTCCATAACAACAAGCCTTAGATAACGGTATTTATGCTGTAAAGTGTCATCAGATATAACTAGTATAACATCTTGTTGTTCCATCACTGGCTCTATCGATTGCTGTGTTACTTTTGCTAATTAACAGTTTGTAGAATTCAAGAAATATGGGAGGAAGAACAGTGCGCAGGGAGTCGCTGATACTGGCTGTTTCTAATGCCGCCAGAGAAATTTTTGCCTAAGATGGGTGGATAGCATACTTCGCACGATTTCAGCAACCCAACGAAAAAATTGCCATTGAATTCCTACAAAATTTACATAATGGCCAATCTATGGTAAGGGGCAGACAAATCACAATATCTGATGCTGTGATTGCAGAAGTTTCTGGGTTACCAACTGAAGGACCCGTATGGACTAACAAATTATTGAAGTTGCATGATGCCATTGAAGCCTTTTAAGGACGAAGGACAGGAGATGATCATCAAAGGAAAAGGAGTTCAACCATTGCCCCTTGGAGAACCGTGGGGAGAACTAGCCAGAGTCATCCAGAATTTCATTACATGTGACGGGAAAAAATACGTGGTAAGGCTGCGTCAACTTAAAATTTTAGCAGTCTTGAAACAAAAATGTTTTGTGAATTTACCTTCATATTTGAATTTCCTACTGCATGATTCTGCTTAAAGGATAAAAAAGTCCCGACACATAGAAACCGTCGTTAGCCACCATTGTTTAATTAGGCTGATAGTTAGCTACAACCTCGCCCAACAGCAAACCAGTTGGGAAGAATTAATATTTTCCATAGAAGGGGGTTTATCTTTGCCTGCGCCTAACCCTGTTCCGAAAAGGAAGAGGACTACCTATACAAAAAACATTCCCCAAAAGCGCAGACATTCTGCCAGACTGAGGACAAACTTGGGAGCAGCCAAAAATCCCTAGGGCAACAGCAGCCAACCCATACAATTTTCTAGTCCAGAAAATGATTAGTATTCACAGTTATAAGGACGGGATGACCCGAAGTTAGAACATGAAGAGGAAACAGAGCACCTCAGTGATGAGGAAAGAAATGAATCAGAACCCCCTTCAACACCAAATACAAGTCCCCCAAGAGATTTATTGCATGATATCGAATTGGCCCAGATCTTGGCCAATATGGCTAAATTCATATAGCCCAAAGCCCGCTCAATTTTAACATTGGAGCAACAAAATCTGTAGAGAACTCTGGCCATGATAGAAGCATACCAGAAAATGTAAGTTGTGAAGTAGAAACAAGGACAGAAACCACTCAAGAAGAGGTAAACCAACCTGGTGATATGCCTCCGGGAGAACCCAGCCAGGTATGCCTAAATATGGAAAATATAGACCAAACAGAAGAAATGGAAATAGCCCAAGAATATGACTACCAATCTGGGGACACAGTTCTTTTAGAGCAGAGTCAAGGCGAGCAACCGGGCTCGTTAGAAGTAGAAACGATCAATAGAACAGTTTCTCCCCCTAAAAAGTATAGGTTCAAAATAAAAAAGCTTAGGAAGGAACATCAGAAGATGCGGAAAATAGTAAAAAGGCTCAAACGAAAAATAAGAGGGTTATCAGCAGGAAAAGTCCCAGATAAAACCCCGGAAATAATAAACACAATGGCTCAAATGGAAGTAGATGAAAGAAGAACTACATGGACTCAAACGGAGCCCATACTCACTCAACCTATTAAGGAATAGCATGTAAATATTGTAGAAGTAGCCGCCCAAACAGAGTTTGTACCCTCTTATGACTTAGCTATTCAAATGGAGATGGTAACCTCCTCCAGCATGACTACCCAGACGGAGGCTTGGACCTCCCATAATAAAGGAACTCAGACAATAGGCATCTCTTCTTATAGCAGGGATACGCAGAAAACCTTCCAAGCTCAAGATGTTATGACAAGCAATGACCCTAGTATATCGAATATTCAAAGAGATTTAGCACAGGCTCGGCTTGCCATAGAACGTCTTGAACTAGAAACTATCTCCCAGCAAAAATACCAAGAATTATAGAGGCAAATTCGGGACATGAACACCTCAGAAAGAAAGACATTCAATAAATACCAAAAGGTAGAAGAGAGGATTGAGAAAATGAAGCTCAGATTAGAAAAGGTTAGGAGTCAAATGGATACTATCTGCTCATTGTACACTGATGTCTTGGCATGCAGATCTCCTGCCAATAATTATGCCCTATTTTTGCTAGAAAGGTACTTACAGTTGAAAATTAAAGCTGTCAGAGCTGGAAAACCGATAGAGCTAAAAAAAATTGAGGATTTTATAAACTGTTGTAAACAACATGGGGTAAAAGTTCAAAGATTTCTTTGTGAATTCTACCTACATAATTTTGTATTAGAGAATGAAGTGGAAAAGAACCCCAACCCCTTTATATGGGATGTGCAATTTCAAGCTTTTATCTCATTTGTTGTTAATCAACTGAAATGGTTCAAGGCTCATAACGCATTCCAAAGACGAGCATGAACTGGATCTGTGGGTCAAAGTTGAACCCAAACACCCTTTGCAGATGCTGGCCAATCACAAAATTTTGATGACAAGGGAAGGAGTAATCAAATTTTTGGGGCCTATTCAGAAAGAGATTGTACAAAAGGGAGTAGAATACTTCCTCTCTATTCAGGAAAGCTCCTTAGCTGCAACCAAGCTCAGGTGGACAGTTTCCACTAGTAATGTACAATATAGAGAGCCATTTAATTATAAAAATTTTAAGCTGGCTGCAGAACGTTTTGTCACTTACGACAACCTCATCTTAAGAGAAGGTCCTTATTGGCTAGGCTGTCGGTTCCATAGCCCTATTGTTTGGTATCCTTTCGAAGGTTATAAATCTATATATGAATTTCCTAAAGGACAGATAAGGCCCATTTTTGAGCTCTTGGTCAAGAACCATGGCTTTAGACCACTTTACAACATTCCTTCTCCAGCTTATTCCTTAATAGCTCTGCATACAAATTACTTGCTTTTCATGAGGACATGAAACAGAGTAAGTAGGAGAGTATGTTGGGTTGTGAAATGGGTATGTATTTGCTAGTAAGTTCATCCTTTTTATCCTTACTTCTTATCTTTTTCATGTCTTAATGTGCTAATCTATTAAGGAACTGTGGTGAGAAATGAGGAATGATTGCAGTTGTGATTTAACTAATGTTTACCCTTATTCATGTAGGAAAATGGACAAGGAACGATTGTTGTTCCCTGCTGTTGGCACAGCCAAATCCGACAAGCAAAGAAAGGAATGAATCGGTTGCGAACAAGGCTAAGAACGAATCAATGAGATCAGCGTGAAATAGAGGAAGATGTCTTAAAGATGGAAATTGGTTGCGAATCCCTTAGGATCTCCCGATCCCGAGGGATCACATTTACTATTTTTACCCTTTCTGACTATTAAAGGAAACTATTGTAGGAAGACAAGGGGATCTCTATTATTTTCCAAATTGTAAGCTTAATTGCAAACTGCGTTGTTGGAAAGCTCAATTACATTTTAATGCTACTCAACTTAATGATTAATTGAAGTTGTTGTGTTCATTCTCATCATCTGAAGTAATCTAGCAGTGCGTGCTGGTGGCTAAGGGCCTGGCTTCCAGTGGAATTCACTGCTTCATCTGTGTCATACATTTCTAATTATCGCAAGTGTGATGGTTTGATAGTATTATTGCTTTCTGTGATTTTATCTCCTTGTTGTTCATTATTTTCCTGTGTTAACCGAATAGTTCTGTTTTATCTAATTTATAGTATTGTTATTTATTTAGTTTATTTCCGTTTTTGGATTGAGTTGCTTAGATAATTGTTCTGCTCAATGTGATCAACTGTAACGAGTATTAACTACTGCTGTTAGGCTCTCAGATTGATAACATTGTTGTTTTATTAAAGAATGCCTTTTTTTTATATTTAATCAGTTTTGAAGAGAAGAGTTATCACTACTATACTCTCAAATGATATTGTTGTTACTTGAATCGCATATTGCTGTTACATAAATCGTTGTAGGATTTGATTTCATTAGAGGATTGAGTTTTCATTTAATTGAAATTATAATTTACTTGCTGCATCCGTTTACTCTTGTATTAAAATATCTATACTGCAATCTGTGAAACATTAATCTCTGATGTAAATAGCAGCCACATACTGTGTACACTCTTGAAATAGAAAGACTTACCTAGATTGATAATTAATGTGAGGATAATTAGGAGTTTAAAAAGGCACCTTTTATCAACCAACACTAGCCAATCAAAGAGGGCTAAGCATATTTCATTAAACAAATGACATAACGCAAAATGGGAACCAAACAATAGTCACGTATATGTATTGATAGAAGGAAGAGTTACAACCAAAGCTTTGACATTGTAGTCTCCTCCAGCGAGGTTCAGTCGAAGCGCATCTCAGATGCTCGTCAAGGGATTCAGATGGGATGAGGGCATGGGCTTAAGCTCTCTCAACAAAGTTCCTTCTTGTTCTATCTCTTCAACAATTCAGCTATAGTATACTCAATTCTCCATGTTCATCTAGCTTATGCAAGGAGAGATAACTTCTTCTTATAGAGGAAAAGGAGGAGGTTGGGATCCCTACAAATGTGGAAGGGAGGCCTATCCTTTAGGAGGTTCCCACAAGAGGTGGAAACCATAAACTAAAGGAGGGAGTCTATGGTTATTCAGTCCAACCACTCCCAATGACTCATCCTCGAAGTTGTTAGAGTGGAATCTCCGTCTTTATTTTTAAAAAACATTCCATAAACAAATCAGCACGAGTGGCTAACTGGGACAAAGCGCCAACTAGCGCAGGGCCCAGTTTTAATCTTCCTCATTGGCGCGAGGGAAAAATTGGCTACTCATGCCAAGGAAAAAATAGGGGTTTCTGAAGCTCTGCTCAGGGAATTGTCAACAGAAGGAATATTGCTCTCATGTAAAGGGATGAAATGATGGTCTTTGCAAGGCATGACACTTCTTATTAGTCATATAAATGACCCTCCAATGTGTGATATTGGGATTGCAGGGACAATGAAAAAATGTTGTGTTATAGATGCCCCCTAAAGCATGAGGTCCGAGGGAGAGGGAGGGGCGAAATGCTTTATGAGAATTCGTTTGAACTAAACACCATTTTCGAAAAACCTTCAATTACAAATAAAACTGATATCTCTTATACATGAACATGTGGTATGGGCATAGCCATCCATAATAGAGTACATAAAAACTGAGATCTGAGGTATGGATGCAGCCATCCAATAGTAAGGATCAACAAATAGACTCAGATATGGTTGTAGCCATCCAATCAATAGAGTCATGAAATAAGTCATGATAATCCACAAGAACCCACTGCCTAGATTTTATCAGACAAAACCCAGGGTCTTGTGCTCCATCTCAACCCAAAAGAGTACAAATTCAAGCATGAGAATATATGAGCTGAAGTTGAACACGCAAGAAAATCGTATGATTACCAGACAATGATCAAAGCTATCAACAGACGCAAGAGAAGCCACCAATAATGACAATGGCCCTCAAGGTAAGAGAGGTACAATCCACGGAATGTGAACAATGATCTGACGTCGAAAACCCACAGAATCACTCGAGCAAAGGCCAATGATGTGGTCCTTGCGTCGAATGCGAAGAACCTACCATTGAGGCATGTAGGCTCCAATGTTCCAGAAGGGAGTCTCTAGATCAGATTCCTGGATAATGAGATGAAGTCGATAGGAAGTGATCTGGTCAAAGGAGGGCCATAATGTTTCCCACATCATCGACACGAGACAGAGGAACATGATTTTAGTGAATCAGGACCAACAGAGAATCAGAAGGAGGTTGAAAATTGCAGAGGCAAACTTCTCTTGAACATATCAGCGACACGACATTGGATTTGGTAGTATTTGACATTGTAATATCCCAAAATAGGGAAATTCTACACTATTGGGAATATCTTAAGATATTCCAAATGTGGAGATCCAGCAATATGTAAACACAATATTGAAAGAGTAGTGTTAAATCAACTCATAGAGTGAGAGAAGAGCTCACAGCCATCTTATTAAGTTACAACAACAAAGTTTATATAAGATCTTGAGGAAAAAGCTACTCAAGATAGGCAATAATCAGCGTTAAGAAACAAGTACATAAAACATGACAAAACACTGCTACACAAGAGTGCCCAAGCTATGACTGCATAGTTTTATAAAGAACAACTGCTGATAACATATGTCAATACATATATATACAAGTGTATGGCTCATACAACATTGGGAGAGAAGATCTAAGCTCCCAAAGACTACCTCAAGTCAATCCTGGAAGGATTGGCTGAAATATGCAAAAACTGCAAAATGTCGGAGTTGTAGGGTAGCAGCTGCAACTCAAGAACTGGAAATAAATATAGAAGGCTGAATATGTTGCATCAGATAAAATACCTCCTCCAATGGATCTTCCAAGTGAAACGCTGATCCTAACACTGAAGATCTCACCCTTCGACAATCACTGCAATCCCTCACTACAAATACCAACTGAAAATAACGCAATCACTAAGTGATACTGCACTGTAGGTGCAAGAAAAAGTATTGGCCAAGTGCCAAGATCTGCAATATGCTCCAAGGGCTTCCAAACTGATCTCTCAAAGGAAAGAGAGCCTCCTCCTCTGAAAAACAAGTGATGGAAGTGGTGTTGTGAACCCTCACTGCAACACCCTGCAACACAACATTATTCTGCTACAGAAATAACGTTGTAGCTAAAGGAGGATGATTGGCCTCAAGCCTAGATGTGAGGCAAATTAGTACAACTCCTTCAAGAGGCCTCTCAAGAAAGGATAAGGATTCCTAATAGGAAATCCTTGTGCTAAGCAGCACTGCAACTCTGCTAAACAGCAAGAGAATGCACAAAGTCTAAACAGACAATAAAATCAATAATCTGAATCATGAATGACCATGGATGCGTTGCCCTCCTTTTAAACAAGTGAAAGCCCTGTCTCCATGGGTCCCACTCATTAGGGTTTCCTCCACCAAATAACCCTCTTCCCATTCATACTGCGCTATCTATCAAAGTGTTCTTCACCTCCTCTCCCAGCGTTGTTGACTTTGTCAAACTTGACCTTGTCTCCATGAAAATGTCCTCTTTCACACATAAGGGTGTGAAATCTAGCTCTTATGACTATCCCATTTCACATTTGAGGTATTTTATTCATGTTTCTAATAAGCATGGGCTTCCTTACCCATTTATTTAGCTGCTAGGTGATAAAAACAAAACTTTAATATTCCATTTAGTTGTGTGCTAAAATGGGAATATTACAGTCCTCCCCTCCCAAATGTTACTTGTCCTCAAGCAACTGCAAGGATAGAACTAGAAAGTCTCCTCCGAAGGCATGGAGTCTAAAATGTGTTGAGGAACATCTTCCCCATGTGGATCCTCCATCCCCCAAGCAATCATCTGTACAAAATGAGTTACCTCCCAACATGGCAACTCCTGAAAATCCTCTTCCACCTTTGGCTCCTGCAATATAGGTGGGCTGAAAATCTGATCTTGGTAGACAAAATAGCCTACCCCATGCTATCCTCCTCTCCACTTAGGATAGGTGTAGAGTATATGCTGATCTTGGGTTGCAATGATATTGCCCTCAAGTGGCAAGATGAATATTAGACCTCCAAGGATCTCTCCTCCAACGTTATGAAACATGTTGGCCCAAATAATCTCATATGTGATGAGTTGGAAGTCACCATCATATGGCATCTGATCAATCATATGGCTCACCTCAAATGGAAACAAGTGTTTTTCTGTAGTGGCCACATACTCTCTCATGCTCCCATTAGAACATGCAATGCAAACTATGTGGGAGATCTATCCCCCAAGGGACACATCCAACCAATGTGACATTTCCCCAATCATGCTCCCAACAAATATAAAAACAACAGCAACATAAGGAACCATAATGAGTACCATGCTTGCTGCCATATGTAGCAAGGGAGAAGGATAATGGTCCCTTAAATGTAACCAACACATTTTGGCCCTCAACTGCAAAAGAGTGTGACAAAAAGTGTGGTTTCTCAACCACTTTCTTGCTATCCCACTCTCCTCATATGTTTAGAGAAAGTGAATGATGTATGGTGCAAAGTGAGCATGTTCTCCAAAATACATCTCCTCCCCAAGTCCTCCTAGGGAGTGGTCACCAATATTTCTCATGGCCTCAAGTAGAACATGAGGTCTAGAAAAAATAATGCTCCTCCTTGGAGCAACATCCTGCACATGTATGGTTAAGGGATTCATATATACATTATACAAATCATTATGCAAACAAACAATACCCTTACCATATGTCTTGCTCATGCAAGTGGAGTGGCTCATAGATGAGTCTCCTCTCATCCTCAAAGAGAAAAGAGGTGGTTGTGCTAACTCTTTCAAAAATTTATTTATCTCCTCCATCTTCACATGATCTAGGAATCTCCTCATATGTTGATATATCTCCTCCTCAAATCCCTTCCAAAAATACCCCTCCATGATGGTGTGGTATGCTCTCAAAGAACAAGTGTGGCTGAAAAGGAAATACTCATGAGCTGCTTGTAGCAACTTCTCCTTGAGCTTGGAAGCTCCAGATAAGAAGATCCTACCATGATAGTAGATGACCCCATCTCTAACTTAATATCCCTCCTCTTTCAACTGGTCATCCAATATCATGCAAGTGAAAATATCCTTGGAATACTCCACCAACAGCTGGGATTTCCAATATGGATCTATTCTCCATAGTGACAGCGCTGATGATCTCTCATGAAGAACATATATCATATGGTCATCCTCTTCTTTGACATCTCCCATGCCAAATATGTAAGTTGGAAGGTTGTTATCCTTCCCCCCTACTGCTTCTGTCACAGCGCAGAATTTGAGATGAGAGTGGGTAAAGATGATGTTGAGAGAATGCCTCTCTCCTCCTTGAGTCTACCCAAGACTCTCGAAACTGTAAAATTACCTCCCAAGGTCTCCACTCCTCTGAAATCAATGAATGGTGCCTCAAAATGTGAAACATATCTCATCATCTGCTGATTTGGTGGTCTCCTTGGTGAAATGTCTCCATGCAATGAAGCATTATCATCAGGAGTAGACTGCATACAGGAATGGATAGACTTGTCCCTGCTCTCACTGCACAATCCAGTCTCCCTCTTAGGTGCATCAACTTCATGAAATAGACAGGGATGTGTGCTCCTCATCACATGATGTTGGTCATCCTCCCTATCTCCTCCTTGTATCCCCATAGTTCCACACCTCATCATCAATGGCACATGTAGAACATGAGTTGTGCCTTGATCTCCACACATGAGATCCTGGGGACTTCCTTGAAAAGATGCAAGAATCCCTCTAGTTGGAGCAAGAGCTCCTCCTTCCTCTGCATGAGGTGCTAGATCATGAACTCCATATTTGACAACGTTGTTGCCCTCAGCCTCCTCAATATGAATGGAAAACCTCCCAATGATTGGATCCTCTTTTGAAAAAGGGGTCTACATGCCTTCTTGTGCCAACATACAAGATAAAGGTCTTTCCTCTAGCAAAGTATGATTCCAGTTATCAGCCTCTTCGATGGGTTTTTGAAGTGGTTCTGGTCTTATGATTTCCTCCATCACATGTAAGGTCCTTTTTTGTTTAGATTTGTTTTGCTTCACCACATGTGTTTCAGAAATTTTCTTATCAAAATTTTCCACCAATGTTTTAAAGAACCTTGCATAGGAAGAATTATTTGCATTATTTAAAGAAAAATACTAAAATATCCACCATGCATAGGCCTTACCTCCAAAATGCAGCGCTGCTACTCTGATGGCTTCATCTTCAGAAATTTGGTGCTACTGCAAAAAGGTGTCTAGCTCTTCCACCCAAGCCCGGGCTGAACATGTAGGGGAACCATCAAAGGTAAACAGAAGAAATCTACCCACATTATGTTGCTTGCTCCTCCTCACCTTGATCTTGCAAAACTCCGGAAAATTGATATGATCTCTAAACTTCTGAGTTTGAGATTCATACTCATGCAAGAAACCACTAAGAGTTCCCCTCTTAGGCATTTCTCCTTCTTCTCTTTCTCTTATGGAAAAACTGGCCATGTGACTGCGTTGTGCATCATAGGGTGTGGCTGCATGCTCAAACTCACCATAAGAAAATCTAGAGTTTGAATCAGTTTCAAACCCTCTTGGAGATTATGTACATATCTCCCTCCTTATCTTCTTTAAATCTTCATGAATGCTTTGTACAGATCTTGGAAGAAGCTTTGTAAGCCTATCTTCCTTTCTCTCTCCACATAATGGAGCTTCATCTTCTCTTTTCTTGATAGCCTCATGGTTGAGATCCACATGCTGAGCAAAGATTATCTTTGATACCACTGTAATATCCCAAAATAGGGAAATTATACACTATTGGGAATATCTTAAGATATTCCAAATGTGGAGATCCAGCAATATGTAAACACAATATTGAAAGAGTAGTGTTAAATCAACTCATAGAGTGAGAGAAGATCTCATAGAAATCTTATTAAGTTACAGCAACAAAGTGTATACAAGATCTTGAGGAAAAATCTACTCAAGATAGGCAATAATCAGCCTCAAGAAACAAGTACATAAAACATGACAAAACACTGCTACACAAGAGTGCCCAAGCTATGAATGTGCAGTTTTATAAAGAAAAACTACTGATAACATATGTCAATACATATATATACAAGTGTATGGCTCATACAACATTGGGAGAGAATATCTAAGCTCCCAAAGACTACCTCAAGTCAATCCTGGAAGGATTGGCTGAAATATGCAAAAACTGAAAAATGCCAGAGTTGTAGGGTAGCAGCTGCAACTCAAGAATTGGAAATAAATAGAGAAGGCTGAAGATGTTGCATCAAATAAAATACCTCCTCCAATGGATCTTCCAAGTGAAAGGCTGATCCTAACACTGAAGATCTCACCCTCCGACAATCACTGCAATCCCTCACTGCAAATACCAACTGAAAATAACGCAGTCACTGAGGGATACTGCACTGTAGGTGCAAGAAAAAGTATTTTCCAAGTGCCAATATTTTCAATATGCTCCAAGGGCTTCCAAACTGATCTCTCAAAGGAAAGAGAGCCTCCTCCTCTGAAAAACAAGTGATGGAAGTAGTGTTGTGAACCCTCACTGCAACACCCTGCAACACAACATTATTCTGCTGCAGAAATAACGTTGTAGCTAAAGGAGGATGCTTGGCCTCAAGCCTGGATGTGAGGAAAATCAATAAAACTCCTTCAAGAGGCATCTCAAGAAAGGATAAGGATTCCTAAACAGGAAATCCTTGTGCTAAGCAGCATTACAACTCTGCTAAATAGCAGGAGAATGCACAAATTCTAAACAGACAATAAAATCAATAATCTGAATCATGAATGACCATGGTTTCCTTGCCCTCCTTTTAAACAAGTGAAAGCCCTCTCTCCATGGGTCCCACTCATTAGGGTTTCCTCCACCAAATAACCCTCTTCCTCTTCATACTGCGTTGTCTATCAAAGTGTTCTTCACCTCCTCTCCCCACATTGTTGACTTGGTCAAACTTGACCTTGTCTCCATGAAAATGTCCTCTTTCACACATAAGGGTGTGAAATCCAATTCTTGTGACTATCCCCTTTCACATTTGAGGTATTTTATTCATTTTTTTAATAAGCATGGGCTTCCTTACCCATTTATTTAGCTGCTAGGTGATAAAAACAAAACTTTAATATTTTTGTGTGCTAAAATGGGAATATTATAGACATCAAGGGATTTGAGGTCATGATGATGTGGAAAAGAGCAAATGAGAGGTCAAAAGAGATTACCCAAACCCATGGAGGAAAAAATGATGGAATGAGATGTCCTTGACCTGACACGAATGCATACAAGTGCCATGTTCAAGAGCGACATACTACCAACATAACTAGAACTTGGTTCCATTTCCCCCCACCATTTTTGGCGAGTACCCCGATTATTTTTTAAAAAAAATCTTGAATGTGATAGCATATGCTTGCAATGTAAGTTTTTCCTTCCGAAAAAACCAACCTAGTACATTTTACGAGCCCTAGGAAGGAGGAAATCGAGTAACGTCATGGTGATGAAGTCCGATGTCATCAGGGTTTAATGAGTCTGACAAAGAGAGAACTCGACATCTTTTCATTGTTAGAGAGTTTGAAAAGAAGTAGAAAAGAAAAATCTAGCATGGCCCTTTTTGTAAATAGTCTCTCAGATCCGAAAAGGTAGAAAACATAATCTGAAAGAACCTCTTAATCACGATAGGCTAAGGTATTCCTTTTTCGTAAATAATCCATCCTAGCCCAAAAAAGGGGTAAAATTATATTGGGTAGATATCATTTTGTAGCCATTTAACGAGTTCAAAATGATAAGGGTCTCGACAATCTTTTCAGTTTTAGAGAGTCAGAAAAGAGCTAAAAGTTGACTCCTCCTGGAGGAACGAGTGGTATTAAGAGTAGCAACTAGTTCTGGTGATGGTGGAACTTCTTAGAACAATTAAAGGTAAAGAGGTTGGCTAAAAAGACCACTCATTGCAGCGGTTCCTCAGGAACGGGTGAAACAACCAAGTGAAGGTGTATGATTGGCCAAGCAGATGGGGATGATGGAATGAGAAAACCAAGGCTCATCTAGCAAAAAGGGCTGATAAAATGGTAATCACGAGCAGTAAAATACGAATGGTTTCATTTTACACAAGCTTGAAATCAGGAAACTCTACTTGAAATTGGTTTCATTTTTACACAAGCTTGAAGCAAAAATAAACTGTGCTTGAAATTGGTTTCATTTTAACACAAGCTTGAAACAAAGATAAATTTTGCTTGAGATTAGTTTCATTTTTACGCAAGCATGAAACAAAGGTAAACTATGCTTGAAAAATAGGCATGCCCCAGCATGGTGACTCAATTCGAGGTACATGCCCCTCAAGCTTCAGTCCAAGTGCAATGAATGAAAAGTGGATGGAGTGAAGGTTCAAATTACAAGATCAAGAGAAAGACTCAACTTGGATTTTACGAGATTGTATCAAAAACTCGAATTGAATAGGATTGTGTTTCAATGCTTTAACGAGGTTGACATATTAAAAGAACTATCCTCATGAGCTAATTCATTTTTTAACGAGGTTGACATAGTAGATGAATTTTCCTCATAAAAGCTTGGTTCATTAGTTAAGGAGCTTGACAAAAGAAAAAGAACTATGCTCCAAAGAGCTTGTTTCATTTTTTAAGGAGCTTCACATAAGAAAACGAATTATGAGTCGAAGAACTTGTCTCATTTGTTAAGGAGATTGACACAAGAAAATGAACTGTGCTCCGAAAAACTTGTTTCATTTTTTAAGGAGCTTGACACAAGAAAATGAACCATGCTCCAAAGAAAACTCATCAGGTCGAATAAGAAGTCATGGCTTCCAAGATATTATCATCCGATGGAAGGAAAACATCTTGGAAGTCAAGACCCAATGCCCCCAGCACACGATGCACAACGGCACCATCACTGAATGTGGGCATGGGACAGGTAGCCACATAATTAACCTGTAGTGGGGAAGATACAACCGACAGATAAATATCCAGAAGAGACGATGGCGGTCTAGTTGCCACATTAGGATGAAAGAATGAAAGTTGATCAATGGTCAGGATCCGACCTTTGTGTGGAAACTAGATCACACGAAAGAGGGAGGAGACAACTTCACCCATGACATAATCATAGTCATGCCCTAAGAGTAAATTAAAATGCAAGGGGCCTGGAACAACCATCACGTCTATATAGATGGTTTTCCCTCCCAAAGTAATATGCCACTTCGGAAGGATCCCTAATGGTTGACTGGTTCTTATGTTAAAGGCCAACAGATTCTGGGTAACAGGCACAAGTAGTGGAGAGCCAAAATATTTCCAAGTAGTAGAAGATAGAATACTAATAGATGCACCTTCATCTATAATCATGCTAGATATGACCATATCGAAGGCCTATATTGTGATCTCAAAGGGCACATAAGAAGGAATATGGTATCCCGAAAATCGACCCTAATCAAAGGAAGCGACCAAACTACTTGGAGGGGTACCATTGAACTGAGATGGTCATCCCCTGGTGTTACCAGAGCAAGAGGAGAATCCTCCTGGACATTAGACATGGGAGCAGGAGGAGCATCTTCTTGAACTACAGGGATGGGAGAATATTTCTCCAAGTCTGAGGAATTTTAAGAAACAAGAAGAACGTGAGGGGTATGTGAGTCACTCTCGACAGAAAAATCCTGATGAAGGCAGGATCAGATTGACCGGTTCCACGACCAATGGTTATTCGAGAATGTATTCATGGATTTGAATATCTGAGGGAACAGGATCGACCAAGGATGAATCTTGACCAATCGTGGAATCAACCAATGGAGGACTCAAAGAAAGCATCTGGTAACCAACGAGCAGGCAGGGTATAGAAACAGTAGGGTTATCCAATACTTTTGTGGCTTCATCCATGTATGGAAAAAGGTGAATGGGAAGATTCCCTTCACACAAATTACAGGGATTCATAATCTTACTGTGTTTTTTGTGAGTCTTATCACGGCTAGTCGAAGATGTGCCACCAATATGACTTCTAGAAGCCAAAGGCAACGGCGAACGGTCATCAAACCATACTTCGAGCACCTTGGGAATGCCAGGGCAGTCTCGAAGAAAGTGGTCACCTTTGCACAACATGCAAGGGAATTTTACTTTCCGTGGAAGGTTGGATGGTTTATCAATGGACGGTTTCTTAGGCTCAATAGTCGCAGAGTTAGCCTCTCTCTGATCTGACTTCTTCTTCTTCGTCTTCTTGTTCTTAATCTTAGCCACCTAGTTACTAGAATTCAGACTTTTGCCAGGCAAAGTAGAGAATGAGGATGAAGAAATAGGTGAAGAAGGGGAGAGGTCCACCTTAGAATCAACATGATGTTGTTTAGATGGAGTAGATGGTTGAACAGAGGTCAAACCACCCGGGACCACCGAGGTCGAAAATAACCATACAGGCAAACCAATAGTTAACCCAAGAAGAGACAAAGTCACCATATAAGGAGCACCAACATTCCCAAAAGCAGGAAAAGGAGTAGGATTCCCTTTGGATGGGATTCCTTGGTTGGTAAACTCTAGAAACATTGCCATCAGAAACAACCCTAAAACAACACACTAAGGAAGATAACTTTAACCAGGAATATTTCGTGGGCAAGTAATATTTTAAGACATTGAAGCAAAACTCTATCGTTTCATATTTTAAGAGTCAAGAAACAGGAAAAGGTGACTGTATCACTTTCAAGTTGAAATGAACATGAAAGGATAAGAGCTCGATTATCTTTTCAATTTTAGAGAGTCACAAAAATATCAAAATGACTACTCAGGAACTCTAGGCAAAAGGGTGAACCAGGTAATCGTGAACTACCATATACACCTTGGTGATCTGTTGGAACAGGGTCCTCCAAAGGCTGCAAATTGGGATAGTTTTGGATATTTTTTGTATATTTTTTGCATATTTCAGTCTAGCGCAAGGGTTTTGGGTTGGTTCAAAGCCCTGAAAGCATTGTAATGGGTCAAAGGGTAGACCTAGTGTTTTTAAACCAAGGTTTGCAGACCACAGGAAAGATTAGGCTAGATTGTTATAAATAGAAGGACATTTTGAGTCAAGAAAGAGGCAGAATATTGATGCGAATTGAGAATTAGTTGATCTATTTGGGTTATTACGGAAGGAATCCTTCTGGCTGTGTGCGTAGAGATCCTTAGTCCTGTTGTGTGTAGACCCTGCTGCTATGTGCGCAGGTTGGGTTTTGGGTATTGTAAAAGGATCTGAAGGATTAATGAAAGCGGAAGATTATTGAAATATCTAAATTTGCTTTATGCTATCATTTATGTTATGCATGTTTTGGTGTTGAGTTGCAAAAGTACTTGTGTTATTGCTTATGCTATGTTGACGTCTAATCTGGATCTTTCTGTTATATTTTATGCAAGAATATATGTGTTATTGTTCTGTGGTTTTATGATCTGTTGATTACTGTGATTACAATTAATATTGCGCACGTGGATGTGAAGGGATCTCTAAATCTGGGTTCGGGGATATCTGATCTGGTAATTGCAAGGTACAACGTAGCTTTGCTTGACTTACCTACCCTCTCCCAGGGTGTGGAAACCTAGTTCCAGCACCCTCCCATACTACTTCAAGTGAGACTTTGGCTTGCGTAAGCATGTCACTGCCGAAAGGGCTAGTAGTATAGGGGTTTGTTGGCAAACCTTACCTCCAAACCTGGTTCAGGACCCCTCGAGCCAACAAATGGTTCTGTTTCCGGGACCGGGAGCATTTTGAGAGAGGGATTGGGTAATGCCAAGGCCATATTGGAAGCCTAAAGGAAAATAAATTGATGAATGGTTTGAATAGCAAGTTCAGGAATTCACAGTAAAAGAAAACCGCAGTACGAAGTTGACTACCGAAGTATGGAAGAATAAGTATATTTTCACAGAAATGTATGATATATTCTTTTTGAAAATTGTGATCAAGCTCTAGGAGTGGCTCGCAAGGTTGGTCGAATTTCAGATGTGTTGGAAGGACGAGCGA
The DNA here is from genome assembly GCA_034641835.2 of Pinus albicaulis. Taxonomy (NCBI): domain Eukaryota; kingdom Viridiplantae; phylum Streptophyta; class Pinopsida; order Pinales; family Pinaceae; genus Pinus; species Pinus albicaulis. The sequence goes on along the minus strand of CM076572.1, from coordinate 1,370,131,663 downwards.
GTTACGCAGTGGACCCCTGAATTGATCCAGCAACTCGAAAAAACTAATAACACCATCACTTGAACGGTGGATCACTGGGTGGACAATGTACTAGGAGGGTCGTATTAGAATTTTCCATCGATTAATCTATCTCCTACTCTGAAGCAGAGCGAAGATTCTTTAAGGGTTTATGGGGTAAGTTTCTAAGGACCTTACTGCTACTGATTAAGATATTACTGTGGGAAAAGAGTATTATGTGCAGCCACATTGAATGAATGACCTCTGATCTAGCTGAAAGTATGACATGAAGTGGCAAGTACTATTGGACCAACGAAGAAGGAGACAAATCTTTCTATAGTCTGGTAAGACAAGAAGCTGCGCAGAGCCCTCCAACCACACCACTTTCCAATCAACACAAGGTTAAGAACTCACCGACACCTCCCCCATCACTAGAAGGTGACATGGTTGCACACATGAAGTTACCTACCTTTAAGTGTGTGGGGGATGAAGACATGGATCAGTTATGGTTTTCTGCAGGATCGGTTTGGACTGCACAGAATGTAGATAGTGATATGGTGAAAAGGGCACAGTTGTCCCTGGCCTTCGAAGGAAGAGATTTGGACTAGTACATGGGATATGTTGGCCAGCATGCAAACGCGACCATTGAAGAGATCAAGAATGCCTTGAAGCAACAATTCAAGAATCCTAAGTCCTACTCTCAAATAGTGGTTGATCTAAAAGATTTCAAGCAGGGGCCCTTTAAGTCGGTGTGGGAGGCCGATCAACGACTAAAGAAGGTGATCAGATAAGGAGGGTTCCAATATGATGACAAAAAACACACGGAGTGGTTCATTTCTATGCTATTGCCTCACCTGCACATACCTATGGGTCATCAAACTTTCGAATCACAGGAGAAAGCTTTGGAGGTCGCTATGAAATTAGAAGCTGCGCCCAGAGATGATGCCCAACTGGGCATCCAACAGATCCAAGGACAATTGGAGGAAATGCACATGGAGAGTCAAAACCTACGAAAGGAACAAGGAGCCCAAGCTAGCCTCGAAAAATGGTGCATACAATGCAGGATGAATGGTCACACCAAGGATAACTGCCCGCTATTAACAGACTATATGCAGGCTGGGGGACCTAGTCCGTTGCACCCTAGGGAAGTTATAGGATCAAGTGGGCAGGTGTTATGGTGTGAATATTGTCACATTGCAGGGCTGCATGATACAAACCACTGTCCCCACCTTGCTATGTATGTCCCAGAGGTAAAGCAGCAATGGTGTAGATTCTGCCGGTCGGTAGGACACGATGAACAGAACTGCCCGACGTATGATTTGATGATCGATCGAGGGAGCCTCTATAGGGTACAGTCTGATCCATCCTCACCAAGACCCCTCTTGAGTGCAGGTAGCTCCCCAACCAGGGTCAGGGGAGGAGAAAGAGGTGGAATCACAGGTCGGGGATGAGGGCAACTAATCTGCTATAATTGTGGGGAAGTAGGACACTTTGCTAGGGACTTTCCAAATCCTACAAGGCAGTCCTGTCGGTATTGTAGACAGCTAGACCATGCAATCAAAGACTATCTGATCTTGATAGCAAAGATATAGGAGAAGCAGTCGACACCTACACAGAATGTGCAGATGGTTAAGGTTGAACTATGAGACAAATATCCAAGCATGAATGTTGTAACATGCAGTGGGATGGCCACCATAGGGCCTGGAGAGAAGAATGCGACTGAACCTCTGATCCAGAAAACAATTATCAAGCAGGAGGTTTTGGATCTAAGAAAAGAAAAAAAACATTGGCCGGTGCTCGTACAGACTCTGCGGAGGCAGAGGCATCTAATTCACAGCTTCCATGAGGCCTCAAGGCAGATCGGAGGTCAAGCCCTTTTTACAGGCATGTATGAAGCTATTGTGCAACCCAAAGGCTGTGGAAAATCTTCAGGCATTAATAGATAGCTGTGCATCATGACCTAGCCCGCCTTCGAAAATCAAGGGCGTACTCAAATTGTATAGATATAAGAAACGCATTGGTAGGGAGATGCGGTTGACTGCACAGATTGGTGATTACGAGATGGATCAGGTTATTTTGGACCTAAGGTCAGATGTGAATGTATTGCCTAAATAGACTTGGAAACGAATGGGGGAACCTAAGTTGGAATGGTCCACTATCCAGCTGCGCATGGCCAATCAACAGAAGATCATACCCTTAGGGAGACTATCAATGATCATAGTAGATATCGCAGGGGTTAAGGTCCGGGATGATTTTGAAGTCATTCAAATTGTATAGGATGCGAACCCCTACCCTGCGCTTCTAGGGTTAGATTGGGCCATAGATATGGGAGGTATCATTAATTTGAAGAAGTGAAGCATGGTGTTTGAGAATAACAGTACCCAGGTGATAGTACGATTAGATCCGGTGGAAGGAGAACGATACACAGAGCCAGTGCACGACGAAGTGGAGGTGGACTACATCTACAAATTAACTGTGCAGAATGAAGATTGGATCAACCCCACGGCATATGGAGTACTCTGCTGGGAAAAGGAGAGTGAATGCTTCTCCGACCCTAACGAGGAGATGGAAAATTGGCACACTCGGTTACATAAGGTCTCTAAGCTACGATGCCTTCGGATCACAAAGAACTTCTGCTGCATTTCATCGGAGGTAAGAGATCTACCCTATTTTTATGGTTCTGATAACGTTAGGGACTTTTCTGGGCATTTGAAGTAGAAGTTCCAAGAGAACGAAGGTTATGGGCCCTTAACCGGGCGATGTGTGTTGCCACTGCACGATGGTGGGATACACATAAAGAAGCATTCCAGGAGTGGGAGGATTTTTGGGACATGATGCTCCTGTGATTTGAGACTCCACAAAAATTATGGGTCAAGATGTTCTTTGGCATAGGAAATTCGTGGGAACACGTGGTTTCATGGATAAAGGAATGGAGCGACCGAACTACAGAAGAGCGGGTTCATTTATTCATTCATGTGCTGGGTCCAATCCCTACTGCCTGGTACCTGGATGCAGAGCTCCATCAGCGCACCCGCCGTTGGGAAACTTTGACGAGTGAATTCATAAAAACATTAGAACATATAGGGGATTCTGAGGCACTTGACGAAGCTCTGCAGGACATAGATACATTTGTGTTTGGAAAATCTGGCTCCTCTACAGCATCCAAGGCGCCGACCTGGGAAGCACAGATGTAAGATATTATCAACTGTCGCAGCTTGGCAAGGGAGGATGGTGAAGATGACCCACGATCTGTCGCTATCCCGAAGTCAGAAGGGGAGTGCTCCGTTGAAGGACCCCCACTGCGAGAAGTCGACATCACTAAACTGCTCAAGATGCATGAGGTAAACATTTGAACAAAAGAGCACCCTAAGATGGCTAAGATTGGGGACTACTGGGATGAGGAGACAGTGGGAAAAGTGGCTGAGTTACTTACAGAATACCAGGACTTGTTCCTAACAAAGTTCTCAGAGATGAAGGGGATCACGGGGGACTTGGGAATCATGCATATCACTCTCGAACCCGATGCGTGGCCCATAAAACAATGACCCTATAGGCTGAACCCCAAGTATAAGCACAAGGTTAAAGATGAACTCGATAAAATTTTGGCTATGAGTATCATCAAACCTATTGAACAATTAGACTGGTTCAGTCCAATGGTGGTTCAGGAGAAGAAAAGTAAGGGGGAGATTTGGATATGTGTGGACCTGCACAAATTGAATGATGCATGTGTTCATGATCCATTCCCGACACCATTCTCAGACGAAATTTTAGACAGCGTGGGAGGACAGGAAGCATACTCCTTCATGAATAGGTTCTCAGGATACCATCAGATCATAATTGTACCAGAGGACCGTATAAAAACCACGTTCACCACTGAATGGGGATATTTTCAGTATATTGTCATGTCGTCTGGGATAAAAAATTCCCCTGCTATTTTCTCCAGGGTTGTTGTCGCAGTATTCAAGGATTTCATCCACAAGTTCCTCAAGGTGTGTTTTGATGATTGGACTGTATTTGGCCTGGTAAAGGCACACGTATCAAACCTGCACATGATGTTGGATGCCTGCCAAAAACACCAGATCTCCCTAAATATCAAGAAGTGTATCTTCTACGTACCTTTCGGAACCTTGCTCAGCCACATAGTTTGTCGGCAGGGACTAATGGTAGACACTTCCAAGATAACAGTTATCGTAAACTTTCCAGTACCAACCACAAAGAAACAGCTGTGCTCGATCCTTGGACACACAGGCTACTACAGGAAATTCATTCAAGGCTATGCGCTGATTACTGCCCCCATGGAACAATTTCTCAAGAAGGATGTGTCGTTATTTTGGAGTGACGAATGCCAAAAGAGCTTTGAATTACTCAAGGAAAATATGGTCTCAATACCTATTCTCATCTTTCTTAATTGGGAGAAGGTATTCCATGTTCATGTCGATGTGTCGGGCATTGCCCTCAGGGTTGTTCTTACCCAGCCGGGAGAAGGAGATATTGACCATCCGGTTGCCTTCGCAAGTAGGAAAATTTTTGGTTCAAAACGCAACTACTCCACCAGAGAGCAGGAGGGGTTGGCCATGGTCTACTCTTTGCAGAAATATCGACATTACTTTCTAGGAGGACACTTCAAAATGTTCACAGACCATTCAGCTTTGAAGTACCTGGTAAATAAGCCTGTGCTGGGGGAGAAAATATGTCGATGGCTACTGCTATTTCTAGAATATGACTTTGAAATCATCGTCTAGCCAAGAAAGTTGAATTCGGGGCCGGATCACCTATCCCGAATAGAGATTGGCGAAGAGCGAACCGACCTAGAAGCCGGATTTCCTAATGTGCAACTATTTTCCATTAACATAGTAGATGCCCACTTTGTGGATATCATTCAGTTCTTGACTATAGGGAAGACACCCCCAGAGTACTTTGTACAGCAGAAGAAAGAGCTAGTCACCCGAGCAGCGGATTTTACTATCATCGCAGGTCACTTGTATAAAATGGGAGCATATGAAGTATTGTGGTGGTATGTTTTGGAGCATGAAAGGCACGCTATCTTGGCAAAGGCTCATGACGGAGTAGCAGGGGGTCACTACGCAAGAAAAGCAACGGTGCAAAAGGTCTTGAGATTTGGGTTATGGTGGCCAACTCTGCATAGTGACGCACATGATTATTGTAAAGTATGCGATACGTGCCAACGAACAGGGAGGTCATCCTACAAATATGAAATGCCCCTTCAGCCATAAATGGATCTACAAGAATTTGATAAATGGGCCATCGATTTCATTGGGCCTATCAACCCACTCGGGAAGAAGATGAGTGCACGCTATATTATTACCACCACTGATTATGTAACTAGGTGGGCTGAAGCACAAGCCGTAAAATATTGTACTTAGATACCATTGCGCATTTCATCTTCGAACACATTCTAACCAAATTTGGATGTCCAAAGATACTCATGAGCGACAGAGGTATGCACTTTGTTAATGAAACAATCCAGGCATTGACCGAGGAGCTCCGGATCCATCACACAAAGAGCACACCATATCGCCCATAGGCCAACGACACAGTTTAAGCTTTTAATAAAATCTTGGAGCATACGCTGACGAAGGTATGCAATGCTGATCACAGCGATTGGGATGTGCACATTCCATCAGTCCTCTAGGCCTATCGAACGACCTGCAAGAAGCTAATAGGAAAAACCCCATTCAGGATGGTTTATGGTAAAGAAGCCGTCATGCTTATGGAATATATTGTTCCTAGTCTATGTATCGTAGCATTTACAAACATGGTAGAACTTGACATCATGAATGATCAATTGGCGCAACTTATGACTTTGGAGGAAGATCAGTTTCTTGCGAATTTCCATCAGTAAGTCCAAAAGGCCTGCGATAAAGCCTGGCATGACTGACATATTCCCCAGAAGACATTCTTGGAGGGCTAAATGGTCCTCTTATATGATATCCAGTTTGAAAAGCATCCTGGAAAGTTTCGACAGCATTGGCTTGGTCCCTATATAGTTCAGGAGATCATGGATGGCAAAGTTGTTAGGCTAGCTACCCTGTGAGCTGATATGCTACCAGGCTATGTCAATGGTAGTCGGCTCAAACCGTATCGGATCAAATGAATATATACCCAATGTAGCCGTACAGGCGCGGGCAGAGACCCCACCATAGTGACTTGGGATGAGTCACAAGATTGTGTTGGGGGACTATTGGAACAGGGTCCTCCAAAGGCTGCGAATCGGGACAATTTTGGATATCTTCATATAGTTTTTGCATATTTCAGTCTAGTGCAGGGGTTTTGGGGTGGGTCAAAGCCTTGAAAGCATTGTGATGGGTCAAAGGGTATACCTAGAGTCCACAAACCACAGTTTACTGACCACAGGAAAGATTAGGCTAGATTTTTATAAATAGAAGGACATTTTGAGTCAAGAAAGCGATAGAAGATTGATGTGAAATGCGAATTAGTTGATCTGTTTGGGTTATTGGGGAAGGACTCCTGTTGGCTGTGTGTGCAGAGATCCTTAGTCCTGCTGTGTGCATAGGTTGGGTTTTGGGTATTGTAAAAGGATCTGAAGGATTAATGAAAGCGGAAGATTGTCGGAATATCTGAATTTTCTTTATGATATCGTTTATGTTATGCATGGTTCGGTGTTGAGTTGTGAAATTACTTGTGTTATTTCTTATGCTACATTGACGTTTGATTTGGATCTTTCTGTTATATTTTATGCAAGAATATATGTGTTATTGTTCTGTGGATTTATGATATGTTGATTACTGTGATTACAATTAATATTGCGCACGTGGATGCGAAGGGATCTCTAAATCTGGGTTCAAGGATATCTGATCCGGTAATTGCAAGGTTGAATGTAGCTCTTCTTGACTTACCTACCCTCTCCCATGGTGCGGGAACCTAGCTCTAGCACCCTCCCGTACTGCTTCAGGTGAGACTTTGGCCTGCACAAGCAGGTCACTGCTGAAAGGGCCAGTAGTATAGGGGTTCATTAGCAAACCTTGACCTATGAACCTGGGTCAGGACCCCTTGAGCCAACATGATTAAATGAAAGAGAAATGACCAAGGACTTGATGTACGTGCACATAGTCTCTCTGAATGTTGTGTTCGGTGTATCACAGTTACAGGGCGGCAGACTCGGCTTCCTATGGATAAAGGATTGCAACCTATGAGGGTCTCCCCTTATATACACAACAGTACAGGAAGCACAAATCTGTACTAGCGCTGTCTACTGCCAGATGGCGAATAACAACTACTAGGTTTAACGATGCCAGAACATGTCACTAGTCTAGACAACTGAATGTGGGCGTTAAGTTTCAATGCCTCCTTAAATTGATTGAATATATTTTATGGCTGATCTTGAATTATGTCTCAGTTTCAAGGCCCTATCGAATGTCATATTAAAATCTCCTATATGTAGCTATATGAGAAAATAAATCTTTTAATTTTATGAATGATATCTATTTAAGGGAATAGTCTCAAACAATTATACAACAAACAGTAATACTGCAACCGAAATTTTTTCCTGACTATATGACTTTCACTATCCAAAAGTAATCTAAAACATTCAACGATGTGAATTATGCAATGTAATCTATGCAAAATCCTCTTTTGGAAACTATGCAAATGTAATCTATGCATAATTTCCTTTTTCTTTTGAATGAATAAGAATGCACTTAATGTGTTTTTCGATGAAATGAGAATCTACTTAATGCATGCTTTTAATGAAAGAGAATACACTCTGCCATTTTTAGCTTTCAATCATTAAAAAATGTAATCTAAGTTCAATAATATATATCAAAAAGACTTTTCAATGCAATGTGATCTAATGCATTTTAACGAAAATCAAACTATGAGACGAAAAGTAAATGAACGCAAACTCCCTTAATGGAAGGATGAATGCAAAAGGGATGCAAACAAACACTAAAAATGCAATTGTTGTTTTAAACACTTTATAATGAAATTCCTCAAAAGGCTAAAAGACATATGAGGTCAAGCACGAAGAGGACTTCCAAAGTGTGAGCTCAAAACAAGGCATTCATTCCCTTTTACATCAAGCAATCATAGAAAGAAGACTTTTTAGCTGAACGATGAGCAATGTAATCTATGCTCACAAGTGAAAAAGTAAAGGGGAGAATGTGTAAATCATATAAAGAAAAGGACCGGAAGGGCAAGACACACTGTTGAAGGATTTAGGGAAAAACCTTAATTTTTCACACACCCTAAAATTGGCACGACTTTTGTGGGTGAAACTAGCGCCAACTGGCGCAACTTGCTAACTAACAACTAGTGCCAATGGCCAATTGGTGCGAATTTCTAACTGACAACAAGCACCAATCGATGTGACTGTTAGAAAAATAAAAGCGCCAATGTCTGAAAAATAAAAAACAAATAATTTCTCCCAATCAAGACCAAACTCACCACTTCAAGAAAAAACTAAAAGATCGTAATTGATGAAAAACATAGGAAAAAATAGGAAAAAGGTCATTCGAATAAACTCATCGAATGAATAAGACCTCAAAGAGTGACAAACTGAAAGGAGATTCCCCATAGGAGTCGCCAATTTGTTAAGCAAGTAAATCCTCTCTGCAGATAGACGATCCCTCTAGTCCTAGAGTGGGTCTCGAAACAAAGAGACATGCTAGAGTGTAGGTTCCTAATTATTGAATGAAAAGAGGATGCTATAGATCAACCTACCTGGAGTCCAATGTTGTCGTCGTGGCTGTAGTGGTGGTGGCCTCTCGTTCCTGCCTCAGCAAGTCACAATCCTTCTACGATCATGCTCGGATACCTGCACATAGATCAACAAACAAGAACAACATACGAAATAATAATTTCATTCATAACTACTACCTAGTCAAAGAGGGCTAAGCATATTGCATTAAACAAATGACATAACGCAAAATGGGAGCCAAACAATAGTCACGTATATGTATTGATAGAAGGAAGAGTTACAACCAAATCTTTGACGTTGCAGTCTCCTCCAGCAGGGTTCAACCGAAGCGCATCTCAAATCCTCGTCAGGGGATTCGGACAGGATGAGGGCATGGGCTTAAGCTCTCTCAATGAAGTTCCTTCTTGTTCTATCTCTTCAACAATTCAGCTATAGTATACTTAATTTTCCATGTTCAGCTAGCTTATGTAAGGAGAGATAGCTTCCTCTTATAGAGGAAAAGGAGGAGGTTGGGATCCCTACAGAGGTGAAAGGGAGGCCTATCCTTTAGGGGGTTCCCACAAGAGGTGGAAACCATAAACTAAAGGAGGGAGTCCATGGTTATTCAGTCCAACCACTCCCAATGAGTCATCCTCAAAGTTTTTAGAGTGGAATCTTTGCCTCTATTTTTAAAAAACATTCCATAAACAGCTCTACGTGGGTGGCTAACTAGGACAAAGTGCCAACTGGCACGAGGCCTAGTGTTAATCTTCCTCATTGGCGTGAGGGCAGAACTGGCTACTCACACCAAGGAAAATATAGGGGTTTCTAAAGCTCCTCTCAAGGAATTGTCAACAAAAGGAATATTGCTCTCATGTAAAGGGATGCAATGATGGTCTTTGCAAGGCATGACACTTCTTATTAGTCACAAAAATGACCCTCCAATGTGCGAGATGGGCATTGCAGGGACAGTGAAAAAATGATGTGTAACATCCAGTTTTAAGACACCTCTAAGCTTTGCTCCCCAATATCTGGACAACAGTATACCAAATTTGGCTGGAATATTTGCAACTACCACATCCAGCATGATACTCTTGGCTGGAATTTGAGCCAAGGATACCACCATGTCTTTGATAAGCCCAACACACTTTACCCTTTTTGAATCAAATGAATAAAGGTATCTATATAGTTTAGTGATTTGTAAATTTAATTCTTTCATAACAGATAATGGCATAATATTATGTGATACACCAGAATCTAACATACAATTATGCAGAATGAAATCATGTAGAAGAACTGATATATAAAATGGAGGAACAAAAGAATATACCTCTTCCACACGTGGACCAAAAGTGACTACTTGTTTTTCTTCTTGCAAATTCATGATATCACCAACATCATTAGACTAAGAAAGATTAATAAATTCTGCAATTTCCTTCTTGTAACCAGGTGTCTTAGCTAACTCAAGCAAGGGTATTTGAATTTTAATCTTTTCTAATTCTTTGGACACATTGAAGGTTTGATTTTGTTTAATAATCTTCTCAAGTTCTTCTTGATTTCTATTAGGATTAGCATTTTGCTTAGGTACAGTAACAATCTTCTCCAAAATATTAGAATCAATAGACTTACTTTGGGAAGCCTTAGCCTGTTGCTTTTCATTTTCTTTCACTGAATTCATGGGTTCTTTTCCCTTGTCTGATTGTTTTACTGAGGTATTCGGTTGTAGAGTCGCCATTAGAGAAGGAACTAACTCTAGTTATTTTTCCTCATCATCCTGATTTCTTAATCTCTTTTTTGATCTTAAGTCATACTTCTTTGCAATTCTCCTTGCATAAAATCAATGAATTGTTTACAATAATCATCCATTTCTTCTTGGTCAAAAGATACATCAGCCTTTGTACATTCTTCTTCACATTTCTCTTCCTCTTCATCATCTTTCATATAAACAGCAGAGATTTGATCTTCAGCCTCTTTCTGATCATCATCAACAGACTGTGAAGGTGCTACTTCTATATATAAGGGTGCTTGAACTTGGTCTCGATCTCTCCTTTCCCTCTTCAAAATCTGCAAGGGCTGCTTTCTGAATTGTGGATTGAAAACCCCTCTGTTTTGTTGTGCAGGTTTCTTATTATCCATTTCCATCTTCACTAATTTGTTTGACAAGTTCTTGATGACTTTAGTCATGTCATTAATTCTTTGATCCTGTGATGACTCTTCTTTGGCCTTACCTTTATCTTGAACTGACTGTTTTTCTTGTGTTTTTCTTGCAGCAGTTGTATTTGCTTCAATCTCCAAAGCATCAGTTTGGATATTTTCAAGAGTATTAGATCTTCTCTCTCTCTCAAAGTAAAACTAAAATATGACACAAATGCTCCAGCAAAAACAACTTTTTCTCCAACAGGAGGAGGTTTCATTTCTGCGGGAAAACGATTATACAATTTGTTAATTCTCTTAATGAAATCATTCATGCTTTCATCAAAAATTTTCTTAATAGCATTAAACTCTATCAATGAATAACCATGATCTCTCTTTTCACCCCATCTTTGGATGAATTGTCTTTCTAATTTGTCCCAATTATTAATTGAGCCATTTGGTAATCCTTTAAACCATTTTCTTGCCTCTCCATTTAGAGACTATACAAAAAGTCTCATTACTACATCAAGATGTTCAACATTTAAATTTTCAGTAAAAGTGAAAAACAAAGGCAAGTGTTGTTCTATAGTTATTTCATCTTCACCAATGAATCTATGAAGCAACTTAAGGTATTCCTGAGGCATTTCATTCATAGGTTGTGGAAGATTTAATGGCACATATCTATTCAACAAGAAAGCAGGAAAAGGGACTGTCATGTTTATACCTTGATTAATTGCTCCTTGAGTAGGGGGTCTCTGTGTACCAGTTGTAGATGTGGATGAATTAGGTGAAACAACTGATATGGGAAGGGGTTGATGAACAATAACAGAAGAACTGGCAATTGTATTAGGCTGAGCTTCTATAAATGTGAATGAAACAGACTCAAAAGATTGTTCTTCTAACTTTGGTTCTTGAAAATGAATATGTGGGGAAAAGGATTCTTGTTCGGGGAAAATGATTTCCCGGGAAATATCCTTGGATGAAGGGCTATGGGAACTACTGCCTGGTGCAGGCAGTGTAGCATCAGGTGTAGAAAGCGTTCTTGATTTCTGGAATTTTTTAGAAACTAGCTTTTCAGGATCTGAGAGAATAGGAGCTTTCTGCTGAGAAGTATTTGACCTCGTATGTGGCCTTTTATACGCCAGAATTATGAAATGAAGACACAACTTGATATTTCCTCCTCTCTAAACAACTAGAGGAAATATAAAATAAACCCAGAGAAAAAACTTCACTTCTTCATCCCCGACAATGGTGCCAAAAAATGTTGGACCTTAAGAGACAATCCCTTAGTTGTGATAAGGAATCCGTGCTTAACACATTTGTATAATTATGTCACAGAAATATTGGTATTTGTTTAATTACCTTCAAATATTTATCATTAAACCCTCAAAGATAAAATATAATGAATGTCCCACAATGTTATTTTATGTTGATATAGAATCGAATGATCAAAAGAACATGAAAGAAAGAAGCCCAAGCTGATATGTTGTTGTACAAAATATATCACCTCAAACTCCAGAAGAATTATAAGAAAAAGAATAGTTAAAATGAAAGAGCACCTATTAAGGGTTTTAACTCTTATTCACACAAGTAAAAAGAGACCTGTAGCTTCATTACTTCATTTTATTAAAATATGGAAAGCACACAATGTAAACTTGAAGACATATCAACATCAACAAATGCTGGAAACTTTCTTTTCATTCATTAATCATTTGAAATATGAGTACAAAAATTACAATCTGAAGGTCCAAAACTCAAAACCTTTCTCTTTCTTGTCTATCTCATTAAATACAATAGAAAGCAGTTTATAACTGTTGTAACTGATCCTAACTACTTCAACTATTTAGGACTTCGTCAACTATCTATTACATGTCCTCAAAATGTCTTATTATAATTACATTCTCTTTAAAAGAGTAAAATAACATGAAATTAAAATCCTAATTTATATGTAGAATGTGAATTAATGACGATGCTGCTACATGTCCTTGACTGGCTGGTTTATCCTTCTTTGAAGTCAAGGGGTCCTTTGGTAAATCTGCCATCCAGGCTCTACTTTTTTTTCCATATCTGGATTTTTTCTTGGGTGAATGAACCAGTTTGTGATATTCCAATCTGAAAGAAGTGATTCTATTGAAAGATGGCCTTTCCGCAAATAAATTTTTCACTAACCACATCAGCCGAAAATGTCTTTGAAGGAAATTGATCACTGTTTCTCCTTTAAGAACCTGAGTTTTTTCATGAGTATTGTCTACCTTACTTTTAGTCGGCACCAATAAGGGTTCATAAGAATCCCATGACAAAGACTACCTCCAAGACCCCAACATGATGGAAAACCTGCTCTTTCTATTTTGTCAAATAACTTACCAAACTGGCTCACTGCTTCGTTAAGCTCAATTAAATTCTTTTCTGTGGACTTCCTATAATCATTCTTGACAATCATCTCATTGATTTCCACTGCATATAAAATCTTGTCTTTAATTTCATTTTCTTCCAACTCTTGATATGCTTTGGAATCAATGAAATCAATGAATTTTTTTGCCCAAATTGCCCTATTAATTATCTTTTTCTTATCTATCATGACTTGTTCTTCAAAATCCCTGATAATACTTCTTTCCTTTGCAACAACAGTCAGAAAACCCCAAATTTCTTTCATTTCTGCAATGATATCATTCGAGGTGATATCCTTAGCCTGTATTAAAGATATATTTCCCTTCAATTTTTCTTTGAGATTTTTAATCTCAGCATCAACATTCTGGCAGTCTATTTTGTATTTACTGACTTCACCTTCTGTGACTTGAATTATCTTTGTTGCAGTTTCTAAATCAACTTGTGCATTTTTCTGATCTCTCTCTGCCATCTGCAATTCAGTGGTTAATTGAGGAATTTGTGCTAATGGATCTTCATTACCTGATGGAAAAACGAAAGTGCAAGTATGAGATTCAATATGGTTCTGTAATGACAATGCATTTTGCTTTAATTTAGTGATTTCTTCTTCCTTTTGCAAGAGCTTCTAAATAAGTTTCTATTTCTCATTTTCCCCCTTTGCAACCTCTGTTTCCATGGGGTGTTCTCCTGTAGGCAATTTCAATTTTTCTTCAGTATAGATATTTTCGATTCACCACTTTGCAAAAGCTTCTATACAACAAACCTGTCATTGGGATCTACTCCAATCTTCACTATGATATTTTTGAGTTCTTCGTTCTGGATTGTCAAAGCCCTGGAATTGGCTTTCTCTAACTTCAACTACTTGATCATTTTGCCAAGCATATTTTTAGCCTTCAATGCCATTGCATTAGTTTTGGTTAGGTCATTCACATTCAGTTGACATGTTTGTATATGTAGATTTACTTTGTCAAGCAATGGATTTTTCTTCACATCCAAAGTCAGAGTCACAGTATTAAAATTATTGGATGAACCAATAGACATATCAAAGGGATGTGAAAGGGAAATCTTGAATTGATCCTTTTCAAGATCCATTGCAGTTAGAAGCCTCATTTGATCTAGGGCTATCTAGTACTCAGCTTGAGCCTCCATGCTTTCCTTCATCTTCTAATTTCTTTCTGCAATTTGGGCAAACATTTGTTTGATTAAGGGCACTTGTTCTTGAGTTCTTTCATGTCTCCTGTGTGAAGCAGGGACATTTTTCTCATCTCTCAATTGTAATAAGAAACCATGTTGAGCATCTACAAAATCTTCATTGAACTTTGTTCTCTTCTCAGTCCTTTGTTCTTCATCCTCTGAATCAATCACTGCCTCTTCACCTCTCTTAATTGACTTCTCTGAAATGACAAGAGTCTAAACATTTGAGCTTACTGAACCTACAACACCTTTACTTTCCACTTTTTCTATATCAACTCTTCTCTCATGAATGAATGCTGAATACCAATTTTCAATTCTCCCATTAGAAATCACATCATGAGGGTCATAAACCCATTTCTCTCCTAAAAGTAGGTGCGTTTCATCTAACATCTTAGTGACTTCATCAATTTCTTGTCTCATATTAACTATAAAACGACAAATAATCATTGGTAATTTAAACATATGACCTTTCTTCATAGGCACAAAGTGTACTTGATCAAAATTTAAACTTTTCCTAATGAACTCCAAAGTGAATAATCTCATAGGCACAAAAACAAGAAGCATGTAAGGCTCTACACTATCTCCATAAAGTCTAATCTTAGAATGTTCTTCAAAGACAAACCAATCACCAAACTTACAATTTGTCTCCAATTGCAAGAAATCTTGAGCTTTTGGTAGAAAGCAAGGGGGAGTAATTCCATTCAAAATTTTATATGCAGTAGATATGAAATGACTAGAAAAATCAAATAAACCACCCGCATTCTGCTCTTTCCTCACTATGTCTATCCAGAAAACCAATGGCTGTCTTTTTTTATTAATATCCATTATATTTAATCCCACATGCATGAATTCTTCTACATTTTGATATAAGAAGAGGTAAATAACAAGAGAAGGAAACCTAAATGAACCTACCAGTGATAAGCTCATGAGCTAAGAGTTGACAGCTTCTTGCCAATAAGATGGAATATCCAGCACCACTCCTGGCTTCATCATCATGGTGAACATTCCCAGAACTGATTTTTCCACTGTACTATCATCATCTTTCCCAAAATCTTTGCAATGCACTTTAGCACTAGTCTGACTTCTATATAAAAAACCTCCATGGGGAAATATTTATTATCAGGTGCAAATTGTTGTGTGTTTGGCTTCTGGAAAAGAGATGAATTGGTTGAACTCTTGACCTGGAAGAATATCATAATGCACGATCAATGAATCCTCAATAAATTGAACATATGACTCTGACTTAGGGTAACACAGAGCTTGACGAATTAATTGGGTTGAAACCTACAAAACATTTTCACCTTGACAGTTCATTACAAAACACTTACTTGGGTACATAACAGACACTAACCAATACACGAATTTGGGGAAAAGATGCGTTCTTGGAATACATGCTGACAATACACGAGTTTTGACCATGGCGGTATATATTGGAGAGGCCTTATTGTTTAAGCAAACTTGCTGATAAAACGAAAGGTGGTCAAGGGAACAAATATTATCTTGGATATCCCTCTCGGTATCCATGAGAGGGATGTGAATGGAAGAACCTGACAAGGATGGGCGCTTATCCATAATTCAACTTAGGATAGCAGACAGTTGACAAGGTGACAAATAGCTGAGGAAAACACAGCGTAGACAAACCTCAAACACAAACTAACAATAATAACCTGAGAAAAATGAGAATCCTTCTTAAATAGGTGGCGCGAAATTTAAAATTAAATGCTGATAAGACGCGCCAAAGGACCGTTAGGAAAACCCGACGTGGACTACAACTTTCACCAACTTTGCTGCATATGTCACTGCGGGAGGCCTCGAGGTACGAAGAACTCATTAGGCTTATGCCCCCGCAGTGAATCTTGACCATTGATCTGGATTGCCCCCACAGTCAACAAGGTCAACTGCGGAGGCACCCTCCTCATTAACCCACGCGCTAAAAGTGCCCACAGGTTGAGCCCTTTACTCACCATTTGATAAATCATCAAATCCTGCTCCATAAGATGCTCGATATTTAGTCTGTGAACTGGGACCTGCTTCCATAAAGACTTAAAGTATTTAGAATTTAAACTTTAATATAACGAGAAGATACATTTTTATGCTAAAGTATATGAAACTTGATACTTTAACATATCTTTTGATAATTTTCTATTTTTTGTATTTTTCAAAATTAAAAATAAAAGATATTGAAAATAAGCCACAACAGCCAACACATTCGTCAATAATTTGGTTGATAAAGGGAGTAGGATAATTGCCTTTTGGACAAGAAATATTGACATCCCGATAAGCAATGCACACTCTGATTGTTCGTTGTTTCTTCATGACAGGAACAATGTTGGAAACCCAATCAGTAAGCGGAACAGGGTAAATGAAACGAGCACGCAAATTTTTTTCAACTTCTACTTTAATGGCAATAGCCTTCTACAGATCAACAGTAAAAAGGTGTTGACGTATGGGTCTGACATCAGGGTACATTTTAATTGTGTGTTCAACAATACTAGATTCTATGTCTGACATTTCTTCATAAGAACAAGCAAATACATCTCGAAATTCATGAAAAAGAGAGCGATAAGTGTTGAGTTCGGATGTAGAACAATATATGCTGACATGAATGTTTTCTACAATGCCAAGTTTTGTCGAAATATTAATAGAAATTTTTTCTTCAATATTTGGCAAGTTTAACTCAGATTCGATGGCATTAATTGGAACAAAATTCGAAAAGAAATCAGAGATCGTAGGGAGATATAGTTCAATAAGATTATCTTTGTTGTTATCTGGAAGACAGGAACGATGATGATAATTGTCCCATGGTTCTCCTTCTAGCATCATGGCTTCTACAATTCTCTCATCAGTCAAGAATGTGGATGAAAAAGGATCAGAAGGAGTACCAAAATCCAAAGAATGATCAACCCAAACGATCGACGATGATGGATCAAGATGCATTGCCCAAGCCAAGAAAATTGATTGTTATTCAAGCTCAATTGGGCTTGGCAGCAGAAATTCACCTAGCGTATCTACTTCAGAATCATTGGTAATCTTCCTTATGTCAGATGAGTGGAAGATATCATGCAACAAGTCTCTATATTCACAATTTTCACCGACGTCGTGGGTGGCGGTAATGAAAAGGTGCCCATTAGGGAAGAATCCTTAAAGAGACCAACACCATTGTTTTGAAGTGATAACTGTGGTGTGTGAACTAATGGAATGCTTCCAGATACCTGGTAACTAGAGGCAAAGAATTAGAGTTGATTAATGATTGTGATAGCACCTTTATGAGGGAAGACGGTCATTTGAAAGTAAGTAGAAACGATCGCAGTCATAGCGTAAACCCATGGCCTTCTAAGTAAAATTTTGTAGTCAAGGGGTCCATCAACGACCTCAACTTCAACAGTTATAGTTTTTCCCCGAGTTATACATGTAGATTATTGATAATACCACAAGGCTTATATGTACGGTCGTCAAAATATTTCAACGTCATAGGCGATTGCAATAAGTGAGGCGAGCCAAGTGACTTCCAAAAATTGATAGACATAATAAAAGTAGATTCTCCATCATCAATAATAGTGCGAGGAATGAGGTGATTTAGAACATTTACTTGGATTGAAAATGATAATTCTTCTAGTAATTGTGGCACATAACCCGTGTGATTAAAGAATACAAGATGAGAATCTGTCGGGTCAATTCCAACAATTGCCGACACAAAGCTTGCTTCTGAGAGGGACAATTTTGAAGTACCTCAATCATCAACATAATTGAACGTGACTAAGCCATATTTTCAACTATATTGTAATTTTGAGTTGTGCGATCTCGAGGATTGAACGTCAATTTGTGGAGGACTCCCATTGGTGGCTTTATTGTTAACTCTGGAATAACAGGTGATAGAATTGATTCAGTTAATGGATTCATAGTTGAGGTAGTAGGTTGATCTGTAGCCTGACTACCATAATATTTATTTCACGTAGACACCAAAACATCAGTTTTTGGCTTTGTGACAGATAGCAGAAGCACTTGGGAACTAGAAGCGAGATCCATAGCAACCATGTTTGTGTCTAGATTCGGAAAAGGATCTGTCAACACACCAGATGCAGGTGAAGTCTTAAGAAGCTTTGAGACCTCAGAGTGGTGAGGAAAGTCTCACATAAAATGATCCTCATTACATATCAATAAAGGGTATCGAGGTTTCCGAGAATTTTTAGATTGTTGATTAGATGATCATTCCTGCTGGGTTGAATTTTGATTTTTCTTTGCTTTCCCCATTTTCTTGCTTCTGGGTTGCTTGTCACTTTTTCCTTTGTCAAATGACATGGCATGTATTTTGGAAGAAGGTGCAGGATCAGATGTAGTAGAGGTGTGAGTGTTTTAAGAACCAATAATATTGTCATTGGCATGAGAGTCCTTACTAGATGTAGGAGGAACAGTAAAATTTGATCGTGACGTGTTTGGAATTTGCTCATACAGCATGCCAGAATGAGTATAAATCAAATCTAAGTTCTGGGCATGAGCAATGAATTTCTCTTTAGTGATGACTCCGCCTTTGGCTACATCCTCAGCGATAGATGGCAGAAAGGACTTAATAAACCACTCAGCCAAAAGCTAATCAGGAACAAATGTTTTGACCATTCGACGACGACAACGCCACTCATGAATATGATAAAAAATGTGAGTAGCAGATATCTGTTTAAAGTTCGTCAATAGTTCCGTTCTAGTTTTATATCATATGGGTAACTAGAAGTGGGTTAAAAAGGTAGTGGATAAGGTAGTGAAGTTATCAAATGAAGCTCGTGGTAATTCAATATACCACTTCACAGCCAGACCAGTAAGCATGCGTTGGAAAAGACGTATTCTAACGGAGTCATCATTTAAGGAGTTTGATGAGCACCACAAATGATAATTCATAACATGTGTTGATGGGTCTTCTCCAGGATTTCCATTGAATTTAGGAATGTCGGAGAATAATTTGTGTGGATTCGTCAGCCACCGAGGATAATAATTGATGGGATCATTGGTAAGACAGTTTAAATCAGGTAATTATAATGTTGTGACAAAGGGTAACTGTCGATTCAAGTCAAGTTGAGCATAACAAGGATAGGATGAAATTGCTTGGGAAACATGCCTTTGTGCACCAGCATAAGGAATTTTCTACTGGTAACCCAGATAGGGGTTATTTCGATGACCAAACACTTGAGGGATTTGTTGTTAGATAAGCTGGTTATTGTTAGAATGGTTGTTGTGTCATTTAAGGTTGTGGTTGCCAAGGTGATTTCCCACCAATAATATAGCCAAAACCAGAATATATTGGACCCATTTGTGAATAGGCAAGAGCGGTAGGAGCCTATGACATCCCATAAAAGGTTAATCCAGCTTGTGGTTGTAATATTCCAGATACAGGTGGTTGTTGAAAACCAACCGAAGGAGGTGGAGTCTGGAGGCCCAAGACTTGAGGGTAATGGGTTGAAGGACCCACCTAAGATGATTGAGGTACAACCAACTAAGTCTGTAAATTGGGTAATGAAGTATTAACAGGTGGGGTAGATGTAGGTGCAACAAGTTGAACCGGTTGGTATGAATTCACAACCATTTGTGGTTGAGAGTGCAGGATAGGCTGCCAATGAAAAACAATCATTCCAACATTTGGGTGACCATAAAATGACGGAGTATTGTCAAAATGGGTGACCATAGGTTGCCCCCCAGCATGAGGAGTGTAAGAAGATGAAGTATATTGATCTCCAAATGGTGGGAGTCCAATCGAGATTGAACTGGTTGGAAGGTACCTAGATGGAATAGCTTGATGTTGAACTAAAGATGTGTATAAAGAATCGAGTCGTTTAGTACTCATTAGAGATGTACCAGATAAGATACCAAAAGATGACATGGGTGAAGTCCATGGATTTGAGGAGGCACCAGAGTAGGTTCCAAATAATGATTGGTAGCCTGGTGGGATGGATGAACCACCATAAATATGTAACTCAGGTGACGTGGTAAACATCGATGGAGTAGCAACAATAGATGTTGTCGCAATTGTTTTAGATGGTACAATCAGATTATTGACTTAGCCATGGTCAAATGACCTAGTGAATACCCTATAGGACCTACGGGAACTTGGATTGAAATAGGATCAACTGATGTAGTGTAAGTTAATCGAGGAAAAGGCTCGTAAAGATAAAACCCTAACCCAAAATGAGTTAGAGTTGAGGGTATTTCTTCTTGTTGAGGTTATTCCTCAATCAAAATAAAACTAGGTGGAAGAATTTCTCCGTCAGGCCCGAGATATATTTCAAGTGGTTGAATGCACGATAAAATGGAAGACTCAATGGCTACAAATGACTAAGGAGTGATCAATACAAGAACAACTGCTTGACGTTCAACTTAGGGATCTAGATGTTCTACTAAAAGAAAGATGGGATCTGTATCATTTCCAGTTGAACAACATCAGGTTCTAGATGCATGGTGTCACTGATTGGAACTTCAATGTCCACAAGTAGCTATGAGGACTCTGTTTCGACGAAAGAAGATACCAGGATGTGTAGAAATGACTCGATATGAATCTGGTAGATGTGATGAAGATGATGCACCAAAGGTACTGATGGTACTGGATTTTTTAGAACAGGGTCGCCGTCGCTGACCAGAAATGGCTTCTGGTGGTAAAGGTGGTTTAAGCACTATTCTATGGGAATGACAGGGAAAGGGTTATTCTTCTTCCATAATGACTGATTGATTTAATTACAAAAATAAATAAACAAATAAAAGGGTGATACTAGGAAAAATTATTGCCAAGTAATTGTGAACTGCAGAATACCTCCTGGTGAACCAAGAAGTGCAGGCAGGTGATCTCCCCGAATGTTATGCTCAGTGTATCACAAGTTACAAGGTGACCGACTCGATTTCCTTTGGATGGTAAGAAACCTAAAGTTGTCCTCCCAAATATACCCGAAGGTACGTGGAGGCACAAGTCCGTAATAGCATTGTCTAATGCGAAACCACACGATGAGAGCACCCCCTTATACTTTTTGTACTAGAACACCGCCCTATATACCCAAAGCTACGTAGAGGAGCTCCAATATACTTACGTACGTGTAGTGGGATTTCACACTCTGAATATATCACAGACAAGTTAGCGACAACTGCTATGCTTAACGAAGCCGGAACACGTCTCTAGCCTAGACCTTCTATGTGTTATCGTTCATGTTACAATGCTTTCTTAGGTTGATTGAGGTGAATTTTATGTTGATATTGTTTAACAGTTTATCTTTCAGGTTCACCGCGAGATGTAATGGGAAATTCCTAAAATTCAAACTAAATGAGAAGCAATCTTTTCAATTCAGTTTAAGAATGAAAACCTTAGCTACTAAAGGGATAGAGAAATCAGATTTTTGAGCATAGATCAAAGAGAACAAACTAAATGAATATTTCCCTAATATATTCCTATGCAACACTCGCAATATCTAAATTCACATGCATGTTTTTATTTTTCAGTTTCCTTTAATTATCAATGAGTAAAAGAAACTAAATGCACAATCAATCAAACAATGTTTTCTTTTGAGAAATGAGGACCGAAACAACAATTTTCTCTTAGGAAATGAAGACTGAAACGACAATTTTACTCTTAGGAAATGAAGACTGAAATGACAATTTTCCTTTTTGAAAACATATAATTGATCTAATGCAAAAATTTACAACTTTCGATTTAATTTGAGAATGATAAGAAAATAGCTAATGAAACATTGAACAAACAATTATCCAAAGGAGGAAGAATTGGCAATGTTTACTGTTCTCTAAGGTCAAACATGCATATGATAATACAACAATAAATAAGATGAAACTAAATGCAAAAGACAAATTATGATAGAATTTGGCTATTTGAGGGGAAACACACCCCTTAAGGGCAGATAGTGCGTTGCAGAGCACCTTTGAATGGGAGACAGTGCTATGCGGAGCACTCTACCCTGAACAACAGTGTGTTGGGCACAGTGAATCTTGAAGACCAAACAGGCTAAACACACTTCTAAGGAAAAATTTAAAATGGCTGAATAGATGAAGTAAAGTCTACTGAAGATGGTAAACAAGGATAGAAACACCAGGAATGATGGATTTCTCCCTATTGGAGTTGCCAATTTGTTATGAGGACTTCTAATCTATGGATAAAATAGTCTTCCCTGAGTGTGGTGTTCCTTCACTTAGAACAACAGAAGAAAGGTAAATGTTCTTTTCTCTAAAATAGACAGAAATATATAAGGGATACACACCTACTTGTAATCCTTCACTCTAGTTCCTCTTCTATTATCGTTCCTGTCACTCTTGATCTATTTGAAAACTTCTTGATCAATACCTGCAATCAAAGACAAAAGTCAACAAATGACATATAGATATGCATTCTATATACCTTAACCAAATTGAACCAATTAAATTTGAGAATGCATACACATTTGAGAGTACATTCATAAGATATAAGTGCATATATGAGAGAAAGAACAAATATCTTTATTGAAATAATAGGAGGAGTATTTTACAACCAGTGGATAAGTTCGTCGTCAACCTTCTCCAACTTCATTCTGTCCTCATCACACCAAGCATCATCTCAGCAACATAACATTACTTCATCTCTCAAGAATTGAGAATCCAACAGCATAACACTACACAAATTTCTTCCTTCCTTTTCACTTAGATGAGTGCTCAAATTATAGCGAAATTGTAGGTAGTTTCTCAATAAATGATATTGAATGCCTTTCCAATAATACATGAGACATGTTTCCAGGTTCAATCGTGATGGATGAACACATGTATTCGAATTATGACACCTATGAGCTCTTCTATAAGGCACTAGACATGTGGATATTCCCGAAACAATAATGATTTCGCTCCGAGGAGACCAATGCACTCGTAAGTGTCGGGAAGTGATTTACAGAGCACCCTTGCATGGGGGCAAGTGTGTTGCAATGCACTTAGGCCCATTCAGAGGAGCGTTGATGAGTCAATGGGTCATTTTGAATATACTTCAAACATTGAAGTTGTCATGAATTAAATTCATCAATGGAATGACTTCTCTAGGGAATGTAGCAACTGAATTAGGGGATGATAGACCCTGTTTGTATTTCATTAAGGGATGATATACCCTGTTCATACTGATCTTAGGGATGATGCCCAAATTGACCTATAACAACAGCGTCAAGAAGGAATTTTTTTGGGATGGCCTTAAATCTGATATTCAAAATTTTGTTGTAGAATGTTTGGTTTGCCAACAAAATAAAGTTGAGACAATTAATACCTCAGGTCCTTTATCCATTCCAAGTAAATGTTGGGAGGAGGTTTCAATGGATTTTATCATAGGTTTACCCAATTCTGAAGGAAATACTGTCATCATGGTGGTAGTTGATAGACGTACCAGGTATGCACACTTTTGTACATTATCTCATCCATTTAAAGCCAGTACAGTTGCTACTACCTTTATGGAAACAATTAAAAAGCTATATGGAAACCAAAAAATTATTGTAAGCACCATAGATCCCATTTTTTACAGGAAATTTTTGGACGGAATTATTTTCTTGTTTGGGTACTCAATTAGCTCATAGCTCATCATATCATCTTCAATCTGATGGGAAAACTGAGATAATGAACAAATGTTTGGAAGGATATATTTTTTGCTTTGTATCTAATAAAAAAACACAATGGGTCAAGTGGTTACCTCTGGTTGAATGGTGGCATAACACTTCCTTCCATACTGCAGCAAAAATGACACCATTTATGCCACTTTATGGATATCATCCACCCTCCATCACATCATATTTAAGAGAAAATTCTAAGTTTCAAGCAATGGAAGATCACATCAAGCATCAACAACAAGTTTTCCAACTCTTAAAGGATAATCTCACCTTGGTGCAGAATCGAATGAAACAACATGCATATCAACATCGCAGTGAAAGAAGTTTTGATCTAGGTGAATGTTGAGGTATAAAAGGTGTCTTTTTAACTCCTATTTATCCTACATTAATTATCAATCCAGGTATGATTTTTTATCTCAAGAGTGTACTCAGTCTGAGGCGGAAATTTAATCTAAGAGTAATGCTCTCCAATTTGCAGTACAGTGTTTCAAATACAAGAGTAAACGAATGCTTGAAAATGAAATCTAATTTCAATGAAATTAAAATTAATGCTCTAAAATCCAATCACTCACTCGGCAATCATCAGTCAAGGATGCAGTAGTAATAACTCTTTCTTCTGTCAACTGATGTAAATGAAATCAAGCATAAACAAGATCCTCAATCTGAGAACTTAGACAGTAATAGCCAATGTCCTTTACAGTTGATGATCTTACACTCCAAAATAAAGAAACTAATTGGAAATGGTAACTCAATTGAATCAATAATGCTACTAATGGAAATAGAATAAACACGCTCTCTGCAATAGCATTCTAAAGCAAACCAAAGACTTACAAGAAAAAAATAAACAGTAAATCTAGTTATCATAAATGAACAGCAAAGCTATTTAATGGAAATGAACAGCGAAACTTTATATCTGAGAAGCATAACAATACAAGTTATAGAGGAATAAATAATCTTGTTATGTTGGAAAGGAATAGCAACGCAATTCACTCACAACTGATGCAATAAACCGATTTCATAAAACATTGAAACAGTAAGCTATAAAACATGGAAACTGTGAAGTAATGCGACTAAAGGAAATGAGAATTAAAGCAAACCATCACACGACTGGAATTGGAAAGTAATGGTACAGATAGCAGGCGGATCCACCAAGGCCGGGCCCTTAGCCACTAGTGAAGCACCACCAAACTACTCCAGTATCAAATAATGGAACGTTAATCGAATTATATATTAATCATGTGTAACAGAGTTTACAAGCAATCACACTCTATTTTAACCAATGAGAGTCGATGAGAAATCATAGAAATACAACAGGAAATCTAAATAATCATAATACATAATACATGTTTAATTTCTACAAGCATTGTCCTTTTATAACAGCCAGTGGACGAAACAAGAAATACAGATAAGCTTTGAACAGTGATCCCTCAGGATCGAGAGATCCTGAGGGATTCGCTCTATCTTCATCTTCAGTTATCGTTTTGTCTTCTTGTGCTGATTTCGCGCTGTTCCTTTCTTTTCTTTGACTGTGCGCTCCAATCTCGACTTTGTTTTCTGGAAATGGCCTTTTGTTGAAGGGACAACAGTTATTTCTGCTTTGTCTTTTTCTCCCTAATAGTGGCTTCCCACTTCATTTATTTTCTGCATATAAGAAAAGACAATCTTTAATCAATTCACAATAATCACTAATCTCCTTAATTCTATTATGATTCTTCAATATATTACCATTCTAGAATATAAAGGAGTTATGATTAAAGGAAAAAGATAAAGAAATGCATGGCAAATTCATACCTTTTCCAATGCTCAACACACCCCCCTGCTTACCCTTTTTCATGTCCTCATGAAAACCATATTTTATATGTAAAGCAGTTAGAGAATAGGCTGGAGAGGGTTTTTCATTAAGTGGTCTAAAACCATGATTTGCAGCTAAAACTTCAAAAATATGCCCTTTTTACCCTTCAGGTAATTCATATTTGGTATTATAGTCTTCTGCAAGATACCAGATAATAGGGCTTCAAAATCTACAACCTAACCAATATGGGCCTTCCCTCAAGATGAGGTTACTATAGATAACCAGGCGGTCGGTAGCTAACTCAAAAATTTTATAATTGAATGGCTCTCTATCTTGAATATTCCAATTGGAAATCTTCCATCATAGTTTAGCTGCTACTACGGCTTGGTCTCTGATGGACAGAAAATATTCTACCCCATCCAGGACGATTGCTTTGTGGATGGGTCCCAATGTCTGGATCGCACCCTCCTTTGTCATTAAGCTTTTTTTCCTAGCCCATAGTTGTAATGGGTGTCTCGGTTCACTCCTAAACCAAAGGTCTAACCCATTTTCTTGTCTCTGAAAAGTTTTATAGGCCTTGAGCCATTTTAACTGGTTAACAACAAATGAAATGAATGCTTGATATTGGACATCACCCACAAAAGGACTAGGATTTGTCTCCATTTCCTCTGCCAATATAAAATTGTGCAAATAAAATTCACAGAGTAGGCACTGAACTTTTACTCCATAGAGTTTACAGCAGTTTATAAAATCATCTACAGTTTTTAATTCTATAGGTTTTCCTGCCTTAATAGCTTTAATTTTTAATTGAAAATATCTTTATAACAAAAGAAAAGCATAATTTTTGGCAGGGGACCTACATGCTAGAACATCTGTATATAGAGAACAGAGAGTATCCATTTGATTCCTGACTATTTTTAGTCTATTCCTTACCTCTTCAACTTTTTCTTCTGCCTTCCAACATTTATTGAAGGCTTCTGCCTCTCATGCATTGATGTCCTTTAATTGCTGCTGTAACTCTTGGTATTTCTTCCTAGGAACAGTCTCTTCTTCGAGCTTTTCTCTAGCCCGCAGAGCCTATGCCAAATCCTCTCGAAGTTTTTCTATACTAGGGTTGTTGTTTATCAAAACATTTTTGGGTTGAAGATCTACCTGGGTTTTCTTATTACAATATCGAGTTCCTACAGTCTGTGCCTCTTTATTGCAAAATGTCTGGTTGGCCATACTGCTAGAGGACAGTGCCTCGGTTTGAACACCTTTATTATGGACTTGTACATTTTCCATTTGGGCAACTGTGTCTATAACAACTGCCTGTTGTTCCTTGCTATCCTGGATAAATATGGGCTTGGTTTGAGTCTCCATGGCCCTTGTATTATGGGGCTCCATTTGGATGGCTGCATCCCTTGTTTTCAGGGTTCTTTTAGAGATTTTCCCCTTTTTTAGAACCCTTATCTTCTGTCTAAGTTGTTTTACTAATTTTAGAAAAAAAAAGTTGTTCCTTCCGCAACTGCTTAATTTCATTTGTCTTATTCTTCTTTTTCTTGGGAGGAACAGTTGTTTCCTTTTCTGGACTTGGCTGCTCAGCTGCGTTTTTTTCTTCAGGGACTATGCCCTTGTCCTGGCTTGTTTCCACATTCTCTATTTGGAACACTTCTTCTGTGTTCGTGTTATCCTGACTAGGTTCCTCAGGGGAGGAAACCCTAGTTTGATCTGCTATTTCCTGAGGGGCTTCTGCTTCTGCCTCCTCCTCGTCATGCATTTCCTTGGATGTATCCTTGTTGTAGACAGAATGCTTTTGTGATTGCTCTATCTCAATATTGAGGTTGAGCGGACTCTGGGGTTGCATATACTCACACATATTGGCCAAAATTTGGGCCAATTCATCCTCCTGCAGTGGACTCTATGGTGGACTTGCGCTAGAGGTTACGGGAGGTTCCGCTTCCTCTCTTTCTTCTTCACTAGTTTGTTTAGTTTCTTCCCCTTCCTGATTTTCTCATCCTTCCAGTTGTGGGGGTTCCTCCTCTCCAGAAATAGGTAATTCTAAGGGTTGGCTGCTGCTACTCTGGGGGTTTCCCAACATTCCCCTACTTCTTCTAAATTTGGAGGGCTGTCTGCATTTTAGAGCCTTGTTTGCTGTGCTGGTGATTCTTTTTCATTTTGGGGCAGGTAAGGATGTTCCCCCGTCTATCGAAAATAACAATTCTTCCCAACTAGTTTGCTGATGAGCAAGACTATAACTAACTATTAATCGAATTAAACAATGGTGGCTTACTACCATCCTTGTATGACGGGATTTCCTTATGTTCAAAGCAGCGTCATGCAGTAAAAAATTTAAATATGCCGGCAAATTCACAGCACATTTATGTTTTAAAACTGCTAATAATTTGAGGTGGCATGGTCTTACCACATCCTTTCTTCCGTCGCATGTAATGTATCTTTGCACTACTCTAGCCAGTTCTGCCCATGGTTCCCCTAGAGTTTCTGACTGAACCCCTTTTCCTTTGACGGTCAGGTTTGTCCTTCTTCCCGAAAGATGTTCATGGCCTCTTGAAGTCTCAATTTTTTATGGGTCCATACGGGTCCAACTTCTGGTAGACTGGAAACCTCAGCAATTATTGCATCTGTCACTATTATTTGTCTTCCTCTTACTATGGAATGGTCCTCCTGCAAGTTCTGCGAAAATTCGATGGCCACAGTTTCATGGGGCTGCTGCATTCATGTAAGGTAGGTAATCCACCCTGCTCTCACCAAAATTTCTCGTGCAGCGTTGAAAACTATTAGTACTTGAGGTTCACTACGTACTGCTCGCCATCCCATTCCGTCTAAGTCCTGCACACTATTAATGTTTCAAAATAATACACATAAATGGGAATGGAACAGCACCTCATGCATATAAGAAAATACCGTTAAATGTGCTATTTCTGAGATCTGATGAAAATAGGGAATTGACCAGTATGCACGCATATTTTGGAAGTCACCTGTGCCCCCCTAAAATATGATAGGTCACCCTCGACCGGAAATTGGAGGAGCAGCGTACTGGACAACAGTCGTACATATTCATTACATGATCAAAAAATTATCGAATTATTGAAATCGAGGCATATTATGAAATCGTGAATAGATATGGAAATGCTATGTAATGATTTGCAAATAGGGAAAAGGACAGCTAACATAAATAAAATTGCTTATGCAGTCATTATCCACTTAAACCATTATGACTGATTTATAAACAATATTTCATGTATAAGAGGTTCAAAAAAGGGGTTTAGGAGCATAATCTCATTTGAAATTAAGATAAATATATAAGAAAAGTGTGTATAATTGCTATTGATTTGTGAAAAATATAACTCCAATACCATCAGCAAAGCTCTGTTGCCCACAGGTGTCTATAACCTTGACAAAGTTGCTTTTTCACCCTTGGAACCATAATCCTTTATATAAGCCTAGGAAAGTACTTTGTGATGTCATGATGGAGGCCATTGTGTTGGCTTGGGAACCAGATGAATCGCAATGCCATTCACCAGGAGCGAGTGAAAGGTGGGCAGGTCGGCTCATGATGAGGCCTCCTGTTCCAAGGGATTTTTATTTTTCTGAGTTTCCCATTGGATCATATCCCTGGTGTGGTGGCCATAATGGAAATGCCACTTCAATACTTCCTTATGATCATGGTAGGCTAGCTCTAGATGAGACCCCCTATCCTCCATCTTACATATCATAGAATTGTTAGTAATCATATAGATATATTTTTTCTTTTCTTTTTCTTATATATAACACTTGCCTATTTATGTATAAAGGATGGCTC
This sequence comes from Pinus albicaulis, assembly GCA_034641835.2. Taxonomy (NCBI): domain Eukaryota; kingdom Viridiplantae; phylum Streptophyta; class Pinopsida; order Pinales; family Pinaceae; genus Pinus; species Pinus albicaulis. The sequence continues at coordinate 1,370,102,114 of CM076572.1, read as the reverse complement.
AACACTCCTTAAGAGTAGGGATGGTGGAAGAAGTCTGAACATCTCAATAGAGGAAAATATGCCCTTATTCTTATTCAATAATAAAATTCAAAGAGAATTATGAGGATTAGGGAAGAACCAAGATGATTAAATAATCAATCAAATTAGTTTTAGTGAAAATAAAGACAGCAAAGTGATATAGATAGTTGTGTCCTTTCCTTTTTTTCTTATTAATACACAGCAGTTTCTTTAAAGATTACAATTTATCCTTGATATGATAATTCCAGTAACCTCTAATTTTTGTGTCCTTGCATAAAATTGTATATTTTCCTTAAAAGAATCATGAAGAATTCACAAAAATTCTCAAAATGTTGTTCTAAAAAAAGAAAAATGGACTCAAAAAGTGTTGTTCCTTAGGCGGAACAGCTGTTTTTCCTTAAGAGGAACAACAAAAAGAACATCTGCACGCAAAACTATGGTTCCTTTAAGAGGAACAACAAAAAGATAAAAACACACAAGCTGATTTTCCTTTAAGAGGAACAACAGTTGTTCCTTAAGTGGAACAAAAGATAAAACAAAAAAGAAATGTTGATCCTTTGTCGGAACAGCTTTAAAAAAATCACTCCAAATCGAAACTGTTGTTCCTTAGAAGGAACAGCAAAGTGAAAAATAATGGTGAAGGGGCTGATCCTTTTAAAGGAAACAACAAATACAATTGGCGGAAATGCTTTTCCTTTTAAAAGGAACAACAAAAACAATCGGTAGAAGTGTTGTTCCTTTTAAAAGGAACAAAAAAAACAATCGGCGGAAGTGTTTTTCCTTTTAAAAGGAACAACAAAAACAATCAGGGGAAATGTTGTTCCTTTTTAAAAGGAACAGCAAAAACAATCGGCGAAAGTGTTGTTCCTTTTAAAAGGAATAACAAAAAAAATCGACGGAAGTGTTGTTCCTTTTTTAAAAAGGAATAGCAAAAAGATGAACACGCAGATGTGTTGTTCCTTAAGAGGAACAGAAGTTGTTCCTTAAGAGGAACATCACGAAAAATAAAGGTACACTAGATTGATGTTCCTTTTAAGAGGAACGGCTATTGTTCCTTAAGAGGAACGGTTGCTGTTCCATAAGAGGAATAGCAGTTTTTCGTTAAGAAGAACAGCACGAAAAATAAAATCTATGCAAAAAAACAGTTCATACAAGAAAAATTAAAAGAAAAGCTTATGTACAAATTTCAGAAATAAAGGAATTGTTCAGTGAATGAAAGCTGAGGAGGAGTTATCTTCCTCAACAAGAATCTGCATAGTAGAATCTCCCTGTAATTGCTGGTAAAAGGATTCCCGATTAAGCAGTTTGTGGTAAAGTTGTACTCAATGACCGTTTTCTTTGAAATAATGTCCAAATCCATCAATGGTAGTTAACGTAATGGTTCCATTGTCATGCACTTTTTGTCTTTCATAAGGAGTCGTATAGGAGTGCCCAATCTCCTTCGTGGAAGATTTTCTTTTTAATGAGGGCATCATGCCATTTTGCTCTCTGTTGTTGAATTAATGCAGTGTTCTAGAGGGAGGAGAGCTTAATTTCATCTAACTCGTTGATTTGCTGTAATCTGCTAACCTGGGCCTCATTTAAATTCAAATCCACTTCTTGGGCTGTTCTTAATGTTTGAATTTCGAATTCTATTGGAAAGATGGGTTCTTTTCCAAATATTAATTGATATGGTGAATACCCAATGGTATTTCTCCATGCTGTTCAGTAGGACCACAAGGCTTCCAACAATATTGAAGCCCAGTCATGTCTATGTGATTTGCTTCTATCACCTTATTCGTGCTCTCTACTTGGCCATTTTCTTGTGGGTGGTATGGGGTTATAATTTTGTGCTGAATGTGGTAATTTTTTAATGTTCCAGTGATTTTATTACCTACAAATTACGGTCCTCCTTCTGTAATTATGTCCCTTGGGAGGCCATATCGCACAAATTTTTGGAAAAGGAACTGTATTACAGAGTCCTCTATAGCTCTTGGAAGTGCCTCTGCTTCAACCCATTTAGTATCATACTTTGTTGCAACTAGTATGTATGTTTTATGATTTGATGGTGGGTTAATAGGACCAACAAAATCGAGCACCCAGCGCTCAAATGGCTTGATTACCAACTATGGATTCAAAGGCATTTCATCAGACTGTCCAGGGCGTCCCATCGTTTGGCAACTATCACAGGCTTGTACAAACTTTTTAGCATCTTTAAAAATTGTAGGCCAGTAATAGCTTGTTTGTAAAACCTTGTGACCAGTCCTGCGTGTTAGCCCCCTATGAATTTTTTGACAAGAAAATAGGGAGCTAAATTTTTTTTAACCCTTCAAGGAATGCATTTCCTCTGAGAACACATCATCCTTGAAGCCTCCTTGTGCCCTTTTCCATTGATAAATCTTCACTGTTGTTCCCAGTTTTAAAGCTTTTCTGTTTGTGAAGAAAATGCCCAAAAGGCCTCCATTCCATCTTATTTCATTCACCCTAAACCTCTGTTTTCATCATCGTTTCCCTCCCTTAATTCCTCATTAATCATCCAAATTCCCTTTTAAAACCTTCAAATACCCTTTGTTTGGTTTAACATGCCCTTCTTTCCCTTACCGAATCTCTCATTCAGCCTTAAAAACCCCTTTTTTGGCTTGAAAAGCCACTCTTTACACATGACAGGCTTAGCCCCTTTTAGGCCAGCCCCTTAACCACTTCCCCATATGCGCCACGCCCGGAACCGAGCACTTAAGGCCTGTGGTGCTAATCGAAATCATAACATTCAAATGTGCACATTTCTTTGTTAAATGGTTTTCTCCGATGCGATTGAAACTTTGTTCGATGAACCTCCGCTTCAATGTCCACCATCGATTTCCCTTTAATCCAACAGCCCGGTGCTAATTGCATCGTGCCCATCACTTCTCCTCTTTCCTCCCTCTGATTTCCTACCGACCGTCGATCTACCACTCTGATCCGATGACTATAGTGCAATCGGAGCATCACCGATCGCAAGTTTTCAATGTGTCACCCCCCTGTCTCCCCCAATTGTGATCCTCCAATCCAATCGTGACCGTCAATCGCACCTCGATCTGACAGTATAGCGCTAATTGCAACTCAAACCATTAGATTTTCGGCCCCCGCTTTGCTCCGATGCGATTAGATCGCAACCGTTGATCTCTCGGGGTCTGATGGTTCATATCTAATCGCTCTCCGCCCATGACCGGGTCCCACCGCCTAAGGTCCATTTTATATGTTTTCATTGTATTTTCCCATTTCCTTTGTATTTCGCCCAACTTCCAAAGCCTTTCCATTGTTTAAACTCCATTGTTGATCATCACCTCTAGACTTGATCAGACGGCCCACGACGCACCATTACACCAAGCCTCCATCAATAACCCGTTTCTTACCATTCTACAGCGTTTTGCCCATTTTTCACTGTTCCACTACACTTTCCACCATTTCCCTTGGCCTTCACAGCATTCCTTCTGCCACTCCCTGGATTTCTTAATGAATTTATCATATTGTGCAGGGTTTTTGAAGAGTGATTTAATCACCCTGTATTCCATAATCACAGTTACTGTGGTTTAGAGCACAGAGAGGCCAGTACAGCCGCGACCAGTATATCAGTAGAAGAGATTAAAGGGGTTAAATACCTTAATTGAATACTTAACACTTTAATCCTTATTCAAAAGGAAAGGACGCAGTTTGAAGACTAAAGAGCACACGTAACAGCCATATCTGTGTTTAAATATCAGCAGGACGTTTTTCTCCAGACAGTGCACCCCCCCACTAAAGCCTCCATGCCTCCTCGAGCCTAGAAACAGTTAATTACACTGATAGAAGCTTCTTAAAGACTGTCAGAACCAGCATTTATGGAGTATGGAGGCCTGCGGACTTTCTATCCAGTTCACCAATTCCAGAAGGCAGTGCAGAGTTCCAAACATCCTGAAAGGACTTCAAGAACACATCCAAGGTCAATCTCGACCTGACAAAGACTCCCAAAGCAGCCTAAAGAGTACATACAGCATTGCAAAACCATTAAGCAGAGTGGGCTCGAACACTTCCTCCACTCTGTCTTAATGAATCAAATTAAATGTACATCTACTCCTGCTATTATTCATTCTCCTATAAGAATTCCAAAAGAACACATTGTAAAGGGTTCGGTTGTTGCTGTTGTAGTTGTAGGGATTCATTTTGACTGTTAGAATAGTCTTGGGAGGGAGTAGTAGAGTAGTTTGTAATGTAGTAGGCTGGGAGGATAAAGTTTGGACTATAATCAGCCATTGAGCTCAGTGTATGTGACTGGTTTTGCACATCAATTAATCAAGCATTTCACATGATCCTGGTCTATTACTACGAGTGATGTTTTTCTTATCATGTTTTTTTATTACATTTTCATGTTGTTCATTGGTCTTTTGGTACGCATCAGAAATCTGGCATAGGATTTACCCTCACATGGTACCCTATGTTTTTGCTCTCCCTACCTTCAATGTTTTCTACTGATAGTGAAATATGAGGGCGGACTCCCGTGGTTTAACCAGTGTAGCAGATGTATTTCTTGTTAGCTGATGTGTGAACTCGCAGCTTGTTTCTCGGATGTTTTCTTGCTGGTGTGTCAAAGTAGGGAAGGTTAAAATTCCTTCTCTGATCTATAGACCCTAGATCTGTATTAAAATTATCTCTGTTTTCCCCTTGGAGCATGCTAAAGCAGACCTAGAGTTAAATGACCTTAGGTTCGATCTATAAGCTACCCCTTTGTCCCTCCATTGAGAGTTGCCTTTGAATATGTCCAAGCAGGTCTGGAGTTACATGACCTCTGACCTGATCTATAGACAGAAAATGGGTTTCTTTCCTTCTTTCACCTTCACTCTTATTTTTCCATTCCACCATCTATCTAAAAGATCCTTTAGTATAGATGACTTGCCCTCTAGCAACCTTGCTTAGTTGTTTGCAAGTAATATCCTCTCATGGCTCCATAGCCCAATGGATGGCACAGTCTTGACTCATTCTCTTTTGCCGAAACGTCCTACTGCTCTACTCCTCCTTTCCCATTACCTTCTCAGTCTATGATCTCATGACCAACTCAACAACCAACCACATCATTTAATCCCCCCTCATTCTTCATAACTATTCTAATATCTCATTTTCAATGTAGCTTCAAAGATATATATCACTCTTTGTTTTATGGAGAGATCCCTCTCCGGATCCAGGAGGGTTAGATCCTAGGATCCCAAAGTGGTTTGATGTTGTCTTATCTTTTGGTATTTCCAAATCTGCCAAAACAAAGGAACCCCAACATAATGGCGACTCACACTGGGGAACAGACCAATCAGCCTTGATTTGGTAAATCACTGTGGTGGACAGTAAAATTCTTAAATCCTCCACCTGGCGACTCCACAGTTCCTAAAATGATTAAAATACTCCACTGGTGACCAGTAGGCCGATGATTATCTTGGTTTCACGAGACTCCACTGGGATACCATGTCGTAGTACAACATCAACCATGCTAAAGACCAAGTCACTTCACTAATGGAAGACTCTGAACAGTTTGCAGAAATGCATCCAAGTTTCATAGCAGAGTGTTATGATACAATTTCAAGTGACTTGGCAGAACTGGAGGTGGAAGACCTTCTAGGGGCTATTCTTCTCAGCTCAAAATTCAAACCCGTGCTCAGGAAAATTTTCTTAGAATTGGTGGTTGAAATATATGAAGCTGAGATCAAATTTTTGAACTCACAAGAAAAATTATATCAGTTCAAAGACCCGAGAGCCTTTTTGGAAAGTCTCCCTTCTCCTAAAAAAGAAGAGATTCCACTGCCTGTTGAAGTGCGAGAATAAGATGATCGGGCTCTCAAGAGCCACATTGAAGACACAGTGGAAGATGCAGTAATCAAAGCGGCCCAGGATAAAGACAACCCACCAGTCATGGAAGGCCTGAAAAAAAAGTGTACATCATGTGTTCATTGATCCTGTGGCAGAGTATATGGAGGCCCTGATTTGCTCGAATTCTCCAACATTGATCCTTAGCAAGGGCCAGATTCATCAGGAGTGGTCACCACTGATGGTGACCTCGGTTTTGAAGAACAACAGGCAGAGCACCCTGTGGTTGTCTCTGATGAGTAGTCAGTGCTTCTATCCTTTTTTGTTATTTCTTGACTGGCTACACTGGAATTATTGTATTACCTAGAGCATGAGAGATTTCCAAGTAGAGTAGAGTAGGTAGGAATCTTAAATAAGCTCAGCCTGTGAGCATTTAGTTAGTTTTTATTAATTTCTACAAACTCCATCAAGTTAGATAGTCTAATCCTGGCTTGACTGTTTTTCAATTTCTGTCTTAGAATGTATAGAAGAGGTCTGCTAGACAGTTTAATCCTAGCATACATTAGTCTAGGTAGAGAAACTATGAGGCCAACAATTTAATCTAGTCTCAAGGAGTAATAAGGGTAGAAATAGAATAGGTTTATTTTTCTATTTGTAAAAATTGATGATGTGAAGGGTCTGCAAGTCCAAATGCACCCAGAAGAAAAAATGTTAGGACTATAGTCTGGGTAGGTAGTTGTTTGGGAGAATATTTCTGTTGATTTGATGTCTTCATGATTTGTGGCAGTTGATCCAAGAAATAAAATGGATGTGTCAAGAACCAGGCATCTGGCCTACTCCAAAGATCATTCTCTGAATTATTGACACCTTCAAGAAGAAACCATCCCCATGTGGAGCCACTGTTAGCCCCCTATGAATTTTTTGACAAGAAAACAGGGGGATAAATTGTTTTTGAGCCTTCAAGGAATGCATTTCCTCTGAGAACACATCATCCTTGAAGCCTCCTTGTGCCCTTGTCCGTTGATAAATCTTCACTGTTGTTCCCAGTTTTAAAGCCTTTCTGTTTGTGAAGAAAATGCCCAAAAGGCCTCCATTCCCTCTTATTTCATTCCCCCTAAACCTCTGTTTTCATCACCCTTTCCCTCCCTTAATTCCTCATTAATCATCCAAATTCCCTTTTAAAACCTTCAAATACCCTTTGTTTGGTTTAACATGCCCTTCTTTCCCTTACCAAATCCCTCATTCAGCCTTAAAAACCCCTTTTTTGGCTTGAAAAGCCACTCTTTACACATGACAAGCTTAGCCCCTTTTAGGCCAACCCCTTAACCACTTCCCCATATGCCCCACGCCCAGAACCGAGCACTTAAGGCTTGTGGCGCTAATCGCAATCAGAACATTCAAATGTGCGCATTTCTTTGTTAAATGGTTTTCTCCGATGCGATTGAAGCTTTGTTCTGTGAACCTCTGCTTCAGTTTCTGCCATCAATTTCCCTTTAATCCAATGGCCCGGAGCTGATCGCATCGCACCCATCACTTCTCCCCTTTCCTCCCTCTGATTTCTTGCCAACAATCAATCTACCACCCTAATCCGATGGCTATCGCGCAATCGGAGCATTGTCGATCGCAAGTTTTCAATGTGTCACCCCCCTGCCTCCCCCGATTGTGATCCTCCAATCCAATCATGACCATCGATCACACCTCGATCTGACGGTCCAGCGCTAATCACAACTCAAAACATCAGATTTTCGGCCCTCGCTTTGCTCCGATGTGATTAGATCGCAACCGTTGATCTCTCGGGATCCGACGGTTCATATCTAATCGCCCTCTGCCCATGACCGGGTCCCACTGCCTAAGGTCCATTTTATATGTTTTCATTGTATTTTCCCATTTCCTTTGTATTTCGCCCAACTTCCAAAGCCTTTCCATTGTTTAACCTCCACCGTTGATCATCACCTCCAGACTTGATCGGATGGCCCACGACACAATGTTACACCAAGCCTCCATCAGTAACTCGTTTCTCACCATTCTGCAGTGTTTTGCACATTTTTCACTGTTCCACTGCACTTTCCACCGTTTCCCTCGGCCTTCACAGCATTCCTTCCTCCACTCCTTGGATTTCTTAATGAATTTATCGTATTTTGCAGGGTTGTCGCAAAGTGATTTAATCACCCTGTATTCCATAATCACAGTTACTGTGGTTTAGAGCACAGAGAGGCTAGTACAGCCGCAGCTAGTGTATCAGTGGCAGAGATTAAAGGGGTTAAAGCCCTTAATTTAATACTTAATGCTTTAATCCGTATTCAAAAGGAAAGGACACAGTTAGAAGACTAAAGAGCACACGTAACAGCCATATTTGTGTTTAAATATCAGCAGGACGTTTTTCTCCAGATAGTACACCTCCCCACTAAAGCCTCCATGCCTCCTCGAGCCCAGAAACAGTTAATTACATTGACAGAAGATTCTTAAATACTGTCAGAACCAGTAGTTATGGAGTATGGAGGCCCACAGAGTTTCTATCCAGTTCATCAATTCCAGAAGGCAGTGCAGAGTTCCAAACAGCCTGAAAGGACTTCAAGAACACATCTGAGGTCAATCTCGACCTGACCAAGACTCCCGAAGCAGCCTAAAGAGTACATACAGCACTACAGAACCATTAAGCAGAGTGGGCTTGAACACTTCCTCCACTCTGTCTTAATGAATCAAATTAAATGTACATCTACTCCTGCTATTATTCATTCTCCTATAAGAATTCCAAAAGAACACATTGTAAAGGGTTCGATTGTTGTTGTTGTAGTTGTAGGTATTCATTTTGATTGTTAGAACAGTCCTGGGAGGGAGTAGTAGAGTAGTTTTTAATGTAGTAGACTGGAAGGAGAAAGTTTGGACTGTAATCAACCATTGAGCTCAGTGTATGTGACTGGTTTTGCACATCAATTAATCAAGCATTTCACAGGATCCTGGTCTATTACTACGGGTGATGTTTTTCTTATCACGTTGTTTTATTACATTTTCATGATGTTCATTGGTCTTCTGGTACGCATCAGAAATCTGGCATAGGATTTACCCTCGCATGGTACCCTATGTTTTCGCTCTCCCTACCTTCAATGTTTTCTACTGATAGTGAAATCTGAGGGTGGACTCCCGTGGTTTAACCAATGTAGCAGATGTATTTCCTGCTAGCTGATGTGTGAACTCGTAGCTTGCTGCTCGGATGTTTTCTTGCTGGTGTCAAAGAAGGGAAGGTCAAAATTCCTTCTCTGATCTATAGACCCTATCTCTGTATTAAACTTATCTCTGTTTTCCCCTTGGAGCATGCTAAAGCAGACCTGGAGTTAAATGACCTCTGGTCTAATCTATAAGCTGCCCCTTTGTCCCTCCACTGAGAGTTACCTTTGAGTATGTCCAAGCAGGTCTGGAGTTAAATGACCTGTGACCTGATCTGTAGACAGAAAATGGGTTTCTTTCCTTCTTTCACCTTCACTCTTATTGTTCCATTCCACCATCTATCTAAAAGATCCTTTAGTATAGATGACTTGCCCTCTAGAAGCCTTGCTTAGTTGTTTGCAATTAATCTCCTCTAATGACTCCATAGCCCAATGGATGGCACAGTCTTGACTCATTCTCTTTTGCCGAAACGTCCTACTACTCTGCTCCTCCTTTCCCATTACCTTCTCAGTCTATGATCTCATGACCAACTCAACAACCAACCACATCATTTAATCCCCCCTCGTGCTTCATAACTAGCCTAATATCTCATTTTGAGCTTCAAATATATATATCACTCTTTGTTTTAAGGAGAGATCCCTCTTCGGATCCAGGAGGGTTAGATCCTAAGATCCCAAAGTGGTTTGATGTTGTCTTATCTTTTGGTATTGCCAAATCTTCCAAAACATAGGAACCCCAACACTGCGATCTGCGAAATCTCCGCCACATGGCCCATCGTGGCATGCTTTCAGGATGTCAAATATTTCATCTTCTCGGACGCATCTTCTGATGTGCATATCTTCTCCTGTATGAAATAGGTAGCCCCCAATCCAAGAGAATCGGGAACTGTGTTGTACTATCTATTTTAGTTCATTGGGCGTTAGATGCTTAGGTAATTTACCTACTGCTAAATAATTTGCAACAACAACATACCATGGGGTTCTGGCAGTAACAGCAAACAAATGTTTATCTAGAAATAGATCTTCGAATGTTGTTGCATTCGTTGGTTTTGGCATTCGTGAGAGAAAATCAGCTACAAGATTCTCTTTTCCAGGTCGGTCCTTTATTGTGATGTTAAATTCCTACAATAGAATCAACCATCTTGTTACTCTACCATTTGTAACAGGTTTATTTGCTAAAAATTTTATGGCTGAGTGATCTGTATATAAAATTACAGGATACCCAGTTATATAATGTCTAAATTTATTTACAGCATGTATTACAACTAAAAATTCTTTCTCAGTCACAGTATAGTTTAATTCAGAAGGATATAGATTCTTGCTAATATAATAAATTGCATATGGTTTTTTATCTTCTTCCTACCCAAGGACTGCTCCGATAGTTGTGTCTGAGGAATCAGATGAAATTTGGAATGGAAAATCCCAATTTGGGCCCCTTAGCACCGGGGCTATTGATACAAGCTTTTTCAGATCCTCAAAAGCATGGTCACATTTATCTGTCCAATTAAAATCAGCATTCCCTATTAGTGTGTATAGAGGTGCAACTATTGGAGAATAATGCTCTATGAATTTTCTATAATAACCAGAAAATCCTAGAAAGCTACGTACCTCTGTTTGTGTGGTAGGAGTAGGTATTAACAAAATTATCTGAATTTTAGCTGGATCTACCTGTTGGGAAAAATACTGAGAGGGGGGGGGGGGGGGGGGTGAATCAGTATTTAGTGCAGACAATCAAACTTTTACTTTTTCCTTTCTAAAAACCCATACGCTACTTTACTGAAGGCAACTAGCGTATATACGCGGATATCCTTTACAGAACTCGCGTATGTCTAGAGATCTAGTTATATGTTTGAATCTTAACTCATATCATTGCATTATTCATTCATCAGATATTTCAGAAACAATAAAAAGGTGTAGATAGAACAGAAAAATCATCACACATATTCAACACACATGAACACCAGGATTTTTAGGTGGAAACCCAATTCGGGAGAAAACCACCGCTGTCGTCGTTTCAGCCTTCAAAATTTATTATTAAGAAAACTTCTTACAATCATGTACTGGTGTAGACTCAAACCAGCACGCAGGCACCCACCTGCAGAAGGCTACAACCTTCTCTCGTTTACCAGCCTATCCTGGAAGGGAGCTACAACCCCCTACTCTCATTTACCAGCCTCTCCTGGAAGGGAGCTACAACCCCTTGACTGAAGGCTTCGACCCTCAGCACCACTGCAGATCACGTTTCATCAATTTTCAAACTGGATCAAATAGCTTCAACACAACCCTTCACTTATCAACAATCATACCTTGCTCATTGCTTCAAACAGAACAGTGAGACCACTGTAACCAGAATATCAGATATAACCCAGACTCCAGAATAGATATGCAGAAACACATTCAACCTTCAGCAACCATTAGATCAGAAATCATACGCGCTTTTATTTAATCATACCCGCGTATATACGCGCTTTCCAGAAGACGAACCCGCGTATACTTCAGTGCATTTTCCAGGGAAAAACCCCAACTGTGCATACGCGCTTTTCCTTCCACAGACCCGCGTATACGCGCTTTTCATGAAACGAACCTGCGTATAGATCTATAAAATATAAACTTTGCAGTACATACCAGATCTATGAACTTACCCAGATTTCTTCAATCTCTTCAACAGGATTGCGCCAGGTCTTCTTCACTTCTTTTCAGATCATCCTTGACATTCACCATTTCTAGATCTAGAGATCTTGAGCCTTCATCATGTTCATAGGTGCATCATAGATTCAGATCTATCAATTAGGAACAGGGTTCAACCATACAGATATACTCCAGAGTGAAGTATTCATCAAAGCCTAGACACATGCACACACTTTGCACAATGATTTTCTTCTCCTTATATAGGGTTACCCTTCATCAATACCATGAGTCAAAACCACATAACTTCCAATGGTATTCCTGGACGAGATCACATAGGTGAACCATCATTCAATACAATGGGTCAATACCATGGTAGTTACCCCTGGTTTTAAAAATTTAGAACACTTTTTCCCATACGCGACTTGGCACGTTATTTCCCGCGTGCATACGCTACTTCGTCTAGACAAATCCGCGTATGCCTTGAGACATACTATTTTCATCATGTTCTGGCACATACTGACATTCCTTCCATCATTACCTTCTGTACTCATTATAGATACATCAGATTTACATCATTTAACAAGTTCATCAAGACACATTCCATCAAGGACAACTTTATCAAGTAGGTTGCCATCATCTTCATCAAGTGGGTTGCCATCAAGGACAACACTCTGCATCATATTGCCAACACTACCTGTATTCCAGCTACTGAGATATAATGACCTAAGATGATTCCCTCAGTCATCATCATGTGACACTTCTCATGGCTTAAGCAGAGCCTGGTGGAAATACACCTTTGCAGCACCTTTTCCAATGTTTCTAATGTTGGCACAAAATCATCTCCATAAGGTGTGAAATCATCCATATATACTTCGAGCCCTTCATTTATTAATTCTAAAAAGATGCTGAGAATGGCCCGCTGAAATGTGGCAGGGGCATCGCATAGACCAAAGGGTAAAACTTTGTAAGCAAATGTTCCCCAAGTATAGGTAAAAGTACTCTTATCTTGGTCTTTAAGGGCAATATGAATCTGATTGTATCCACTGAAGCGATCTAAGAAAGAAAATAATTTCTTTCCTGCTAATGTATCTAATACCTGATCAATGAAAGGAAGGGGAAATTGGTCTTTCTGGGTTGCTTTGTTTAGTTCTATGTAGTCTACACATATCCTCCACTTTCCATTCTTCTTTGGCACCACTAATAGTGGAGAGACCCACTTGCTATCAGATATTGGATAAATAAAGTTTACATCCGAAAGTTTTTTAATTCAGCTTTCACAATATCCTTAAGATGAGGGTTTAATCTTTGTTGGGGTTGGAAAATGGGTCTAGCATCTTTTTTTTTATAAATTTGGTGTGTACATAACTGGGGATCAATTCCTTTCATGTTTGGGTAATCCCATGCAAAAGCTCCCTTATATTTTTTCAGTAGTTGGACCATCTTCTCTTCTTGTTCAGCAGTTAGATTTTTGTTAATGTTAAAAGTTTTTCCTGCCTCAATTTCTATAGTTTTTCTATTGTAAACAAAAGTGGTAGTTATTGATTGATCTTGAATGTCTTTCAAGGGATCTTCTTCTTCTTCATTATCAAATGCTGCCTTGATCATGTAACATTGCAAATGGGATTTGGTTTTGGCTGGTTAATGAAACTGTTAATGATGTCATCCTCTGTTTGGTCTTTAAAGTCAAGGGGATCTTCTATGGTTAATGGTGATCTAATGTTTTCTATGAGGTATGATACAAGTTGTTTCTTTGTTTTTATTATCATTAGGCTTGGCTAGGCTAGAGGGTATAAGGCTAAATTCCTGATATAACTCCTTCTAGTTATAGTCATGCTGCCTTATCAGTAGCCAATGTAAGCATCAGCAGTTGCCAGGCAAGGTCTACCTAAGATTAAAGGGTGTCCATCTAGCCAGTTTTTGGGGTTAATAATCAGGATGTCGGAAGGATATTCCTAGGAGTCTACAGATACCATTACATCATGTATTGTGCCTTCTGGCTTGACTACCGATCGGTTAGCCAATTCCAATAAGGTTGTTGTTGGATCTAATGACATAATGAAAAGTTTTTGACAAGTGGTGGTTGTTAGGATATTGATTTCAGCTCCCAAATCAACTAAGGCATTTGGAAATGATTGTCCATTGATTTGCACCGTAACTATAGGATTTCCTGGGTCCTCATACTTTATAGGTGCTTCTCTTCCTGATAGTAAGTCAGATAGAGTGTCGACTACTTGGATGGTTGGGTTAGTTGTTGTTCTCCTCTTTGGCTTTCTTATACATAGTTCATTGATGGTCTTTGCATAAATGGGAATATCTTGGATAGCTTGGAGGAGTGGGATTTTTATACTCAAATTTTTCAGTTCTCCCAGAAGATCAAAATCAGGATGTTCTATTGGACGAGGTATGATTAGTCGTTCTGGGAATGGTGGAGAAGAGGTGGTTGCTTGCTCAAGAGTTTGTTGTCTAACCACATTCTCCTCTTGCAATGTTTGTTCTAAAGGTAACGGATTTTCATCTTGAACATTTTTTTCTCCCTGCGATTCTATTATGCGCCCAAACCTTAGTTGAATTTCGTTGCACTCCCTTAACTTAGTTTCTAGTTCTGGTGTTTCGATTATTTGAATAGATTGAACTGGCCTATTATTAGGGTTTGGGTTGGGTTGGGCTGGGAGTTGCGGTCTTAAGTTGGTCTGGGGATTTTGTTGCAGTGTATATGGTGCTGGACGTGTAGGTGGAGGGAGAGGAATCGTTCCAGCTGGTTGATTCATATATCTTTTCCAGTTCGACTGCCAGGTCTAACTCTGCGAGGTGGAGGGGGGCCATTGTGTTGGATATGCATTATTTTTCCAAAATGGTGGACAGTAAGGAAAATTTGGCCAATTGGTTTGATTTGTTTGATTCGGCCATGGCGGTGTAGGAAATGGCTACTGTGACCAACTAGGGAAGGGTGGCTGATTTTGCCACATTCCATTATATTACTGAGCATTATACTGAGGAGACTGAAAAGAAGAGGATGGATCAATGGGCATACCTATTTTTCGTGGCTGCCATTGACGGTGTTGATCTAGTAGGTATACCATTTCTGTTTCTTCTTCTGCTTCTTTGTAGAATGCTTTCAATCCTGGGAGTGAGGGGCAATTTTCTGTGGAGTGATCTTTCATGTAGATGGCATAGACTTGGACTGTATCCAGCGGGCAATCTTTATGGCTATGTTTCTTTCTGCATCTAGGGAAGAATATTGCCAAATTTTTTTCTACTTCTGCTTGATTTTGTTTAGCTTGCATGATATCGAGCTGCATTTTCAGAGTCCCTAGAATATTAGTTTTTAAATATTCTAGTAGATTGCCAATTTCTATGCGGGTTATACCTCCACTGAAGGTCTTGCTATCCCTTGTGATCATGTCACGTTCTGCTAGTTTTAGTCTTGTGCTGCCTCTTGAACTCCTGATACATAAATTAATAATGTCAGCAAAATTTTCCTGATATATGTCACCTTTGCCCATGATGTTTAATGTTTCAACCCATTTTTTCTTCATCCCTTTAATTAATGTAGTTTTTAATACATTATCAGGTAAGGGTAGAGATGCATATGGTGATCTCTGGAGGTTGTATTGAAAGCATTCTACATATTCCTCCAATGTTTCATTAGGTTTTGTTGTCATCTGAAATATTTCATCCTTTAATTCCCTGGACCTACAATAAACATGATATTTCTTTAGAAAAGCAGCTTTCATCTTATCCCAGTCATTTATAACACCTCCACCTAATCCCATAAACCATCGTAGAGCTACTTCTTTTAATGTGGAGGGGAATAATTTTATCTTTTGGGGATCGGTGGTATAGTCATACCCCCTGCATAATACATCGAATTCAAACATAAATGCATTTGGATCTTCCGATGTTAAGCCATGGAATGTAGGAATATGCTGGAGAGGAATGGCCTTGATAAGTGCATTAACTGCAGTGTCCACAATGGGATATTGTAGTGTGGAAGTTTGGGGTGGTTGCTAGTTGAGGGCCATTTGATCAAATATGTGCCAATATCCTTCTGGGATTTCTAGGGAATTGTTCTTAGGCTGACTAGAAGGAGTAAGGATGACCTTAATAGCACTTCCTTGGTCTGGGATAATGAGTGTCCCTTGCTGAACTATCATCTGAGGAGATTTTGGTTCTTCAGGTTCTTCAGCTTTGTTTTTGATGATTTTGACAGCACTTCCCTTATCTAGGTTGCTTAGTGTTTAGACTACTTCAAGAGGGGATCTTGGTTCTTTTATTTCCCCTGTTTCTTCTCCCCCTTCGTGGAGATTACGATAGTTCCCTTCTTGTAAAGAAATTGGGCAAGAATTCTCAATTTCTTGAGAATATTTCTCAGTCTCTTCTGTTTGGCTATGCACCTCAGCAAAAGCTACAGATGGTGATTCTGTGGCCCAAAGGGAGCTATTAGGTTGTCTAGAAGAAATTTTTCTAGGGCCTACTGATGGCTGAGATTAAGCTTTCTTAATGATATTTTCGATAAAGGTTGTTCGCCCAAGGGTCACCGGTCCCTTAGGTTTTTCAGGTTTGGGAGGAATTTCGTTTTGTTTAAATTTTCTATTCATTCAAAAAATGCAAGCATTCATTACTACCTTAAACTTCTATGTAGTTCTACTATGAAGCAAGCAAATGAATGAGTATGTTCCTCATTCGTTACACAGGTTCCTACCTTCCATTTTTAATACCCAATTCTTCCTTAGTAGAGAAAATCAAATATACATCACTCTTTCTAGATAGCTACACTCTCCCCGGCAATGGCGCCAAAATGTTGAGGTATAAAAGGTGTCTTTTTAACTCCTATTTATCCTACATTAATTATCAATCTAGGTACAATTTTTTATCTCAAGAGTGTACTCAGTCTGAGGCGGAAATTTAATCTAAGAGTAATGCTCTCAAATTTGCAGTACAGTGTTTCAAATACAAGAGTAAATGGATACTTGAAAATGAAATCTAATTGCAATGACATGAAACTTAATGCTCTAAAATCCAATCACTCACTCGGCAATAATCAGTCAAGGATGCAGTAGTAATAACTCTTTCCTCTGTCAACTGATGTAAATGAAATCAAGCATAAAAAAGATCCTCAATTTGAGAACTTAGACAGTAATAGCCAATGTCCTTTACAATTGATGATCTTACACTCCACAATAAAGAAACTAATTGGAAATGGTAACTCAGTTGAATAAATAATGTTGCTAATGGAAATAGAATAAACATGCTCTCTGCAATAACATTCTAAATCAAAACAAAAACATATAGGAAAGAAATAAGCAGTAAAGCTAGTTATAAGAAATGAACAACAAAGCTATTTAATGGAAATGAATAGCAAATTCTGAACAACGAAATTTTATATCTGAGAAGCATAACAATACAAGTTACAAAGGAATAAATAATCTTGTTATGTTGGAAAGGAATAGTAACACAATTCACTCAAAACTAATGCAATAAACCGATTTCATAAAAAATTGAAACAGTAAGCTATAAAACATGGAAACTGTGAAGCAATGCGAGTAAAGGAAATGAGAATTAAAGCAAACCATCACACGACTAGAATTGGAAAGTAATGATACAGATAGCAAGTGGATCCACCAGGGCCAGGCCCTTAGTCTCTAGTGAAGCACCGCCGAATTACTCTAGTATCAAATAATGGAATGGAAACCGGATTATATATTAATCATATACAACAGATTTTACAAGCAATCACACTCTGTTTTAACCAATGAGAGTCGATGAGAAATCGTGAAAATACAACAGGAAATCTGAATAATCATAATACATAATACATAATACATAATACATGTTTGATTTCTACAATCTCTGTCCTTTTATAACAGCCAGCGGACGAAACAAGAAATACAGATAAGCTTTGAACAATGATCCCTCAGGATTGAGAGATCCTGAGGGATTCGCTCTATCTTCCATCTTCAATTATCGTTTTGTCTTCTTGCGCTGATGTCGCATTGTTCCTTTATTTTCTTTGACTGTGTGCTCCAATCTTGACTTTCTTGTCTGGGTATGGCCTTTTGTTGAAGCGACAATAGTTATTTATACTTTGTCTTTTTCTCCCGAATGGTGGCTTCCCACTTCATTTATTTTCTGCATATAAGAAAAGACAATCTTTAATCAATTCGCAATAATCACTAATCTCCTTAATTCTATTATAATTCTTCACTATATTACCATTTTAGAATATAAATGAGTTATGATTAAAGGAAAAAGATAAATAAATACATGGAAAATTCATACCTTTTCCAATGCTCAATAGCGAATGGGTATTTTTACGGCTACAACCATACAAACAAATGTCCCTCAAGAAAGCTAAGAAGGATAATAAATTATCACCAAATTATTATGGTCTTTACAAAGTGTTGCAAAAGATTGGTACTATGGCATACAAATTGAAGCTTCCTTCATCTTCCCAAGTGCACCCAATTTTCCATGTTTCATGCTTAAAGAAGGTTATATGTGACAAGCTCCCACTTCAAACAATATTACTAGAACTTGATGAAGAAGGAAAAATCATGTTGGAACCTGAAGTAGTCATAGAAACAAGAACTCGACAGCTATGAAATCAATCAATTTTAGAGTATCTCACCAAGTAGAAGAACTTACCCGTTGAAGATTCGACATGGGAGGATGAGAATTTTATACAGAAGCATCCAAAACTACTCAAGCATTGAGGACAACAATTTTTTGAAGGAGAGGGGCACGCTAGGTCCCTATGATACTAGTGTATTCCCTTATTTTCATTGTTAGTGTAAACCCCTTATTGTTATTGTTGTTCCCATGTAATCCCCATATTGTTATTATTGTGCCCCATAGAACCCTGCTATTGTTGTTGTTGTGCCCTCACTTTGTTATTGTTATGTCAGCTAGGATTATATTGTGACCTCTTGGACACCTATATATAGAAAGGAGGTTTTGTAATATGTATCATCTAAGAATTATTCATTTATGTAATGTAAAGGATGTTTCCTCCTCGAAGAGGATAATTTCTAGGATTTTGATCTATCTTTTCTTCTATTTTGTGAGCCGGTTTCACTAGTACATTTGGGGGAAATTCCGACACTTGGTTCCGACACTTTTGACCAAATGTCAGAAATTTCCCCAAATTTTTTCAACTTTTTCATATCCCACTCAAAACCGTCACTATACCGACGTTCAAAGACAATTGTCGCAATACCAACACTTAGACAAAGTGTCGCAATTGTGACGTTTGGAGGAATCTGTCGGAATTGCAACAGTATCGGCAATAGCGTCGCTATTGCGACAGTTTGAGGATATCGTCGTTATTGCGACAGTTTGAGGAAAGTGTCGCTATTGCGACAGTTTGAGGAAAGTGTCACTATTGCGACGTTTGAGGAAAGTGTCACTATTGCGACGTTTGAGGATATTGTCTCTATAGCGACAATTCAGGAAAAGGTGTCGCTATTGTGACATTTTCGGCATAAACGTCGCTATTGCGACAGTTTGGGCTAAGTGTCGCTCTTGCGACGGTTTGGGCTACGTGTCGATTCGAACTCACTCTCTAACCGACATTCGACATATGTCAACAATGATTTGATATTATTTGAATTAATTAGGGTCAGTTCAACATTATTGCTATAAAATTTTTATGTGAGGTTGCAGGCCATGAAACTTCGACCATGTTATGGATAATCTTTTTTGAACATCTAGTCCAAGCTTCAGATCTTTCTTCGTTATATTTTCAGAGATATGCTCTAAGGAAGTTAGGGTTTATGTATGCTCTATAATTCTTTCTCAAATCATGGTCAGCTTGGTATTTTGGCTATCTTCTCGTCTGGAAATTTTTAAGCTATGAAATCTTCATACATGGTCTGTTTGTCGTTTGCTACCATGTGTCTCCGGGCAGCCGGCCGCACCGTGTTGCACCGTGTGACGCCGCACGACCAAGGGCGCCCGAGTCAGGTCGTTTTGTTCGAGGGTGCCAGTGTCAGATTTGCTAACTTGTGACCGCCTGGGTGACTTAATGTGCACGTTCGGGTGGCCCGTTTTCCGTTTGCTACCTTGTGTCTCCGGGCGGCCGGGCGCGCCGTGTCGCGCCGTGTGACGTCAAAAGACCAAGGGTGCCCAGGTCGGGCCGTTTCGTGTAAGGGCGCATGTGTCAGATTTTCTAACTTGTGACCGCCCGGGTGCCTTAATGTGCACATTTGGTTGGCCCATTTTCTGTTTTCTACCTTGTGTTTCCAGACAGTTGGGCGCGCCGTGTGACATCGTACGACCAAGGGCGCCCAGGTCGGGCCGTTTCGTGTGAGGGCGCCCGTGTCAGATTTGCTAACTTATGACTGCCTGAGTGTCTTAATTTTCACGTTCGGGCAGCCTGTTTTCTGTTTTCTACCTTGTTCCTCCGGGCGGCTGGGCGTGCCGTGTCGTGGCGTGTGACGCCTCACGACCAAGGGCGCCTAGGTCTAGCCATTTCATGCGAGGGCGCCCGTGTCACATTTGCTAACTTGTGACTATTCGGGTGCCAGCTTGTGCACGTTTAGGTGGCCTGTTTGTCATTTGCTACCATGTGCCTCCGTGCGGCCGGGTGCGCAATGTGACGCTGCACAACCAAGGGCGCCTGGGTCGGGTCGTTTCATGCGAGGGCACCCGTGTCACATTTGCTAACTTGTGACTGCCCGAGTGCCAACTTGTGCACGTTTGGGTGGCCCGTTTACCATTTTCTACCTTGTGCCTCCGTGCGGCTGGGTGCGCCGTGTCGCGCCATGTGACGTCGCATGACCAAGGGTGCCCAGGTCTGGCCGTCTCGTACAAGGGTGCTCGTGTCAAATTTGCTAACTTGTGACCACCCGGGTGCCTTGTGCACGTTCGGGCGACCCATTTGCCATTTGTTGCTTTGTTCCTCCAGGCGGCCAGGTGCATTGTGTCACGCCTTGTGGCATCGCACAACCAAGGGCACTCGAGTCAGGCCGTTACATGCGAGGGCACCTGTGTCAGATTTGCTAACTTGTGACCGCCAGGGTGCCTTAATGTGCACGTTCGAGTGGCCCATTTGTCATTTTTTGTTTGCTACCTTGTGCCTGCGTGCAGCCGGGCACGCCGTGTCGTGCCTTGTGACGTCGCACGACCAGTCGGCACCTTGTGCACGTTCGGGTGGCCCTTTTGCCGTTTTCTCCCTTGTGGCATCGACGTTCATTTTGCCATGTCATATCGTGTCATGTGAGGTCACCCGACTGGGTGTGTTCTAGTCGGGTCATTTCGTTCGAGGACGTCCGTATCAGGTTTGCTAAGTTGTGACCGCCCAGGTGCCTTGTGCACGTTTGGGCAACCCGTTTTCCATTTTCTCCCTTGTGCACGTTCAGTTCGGAACGTTTTCCTTGAGGGCACCCACATCAGTTTTGCTAAGTTGTGACCCCGCCAGGTGCCTTGTGATCGTTCGGGTAGCTTGTTTTCTGTTTTCTCCCTTGTGGGATATTCGTTCAGTCAGGTGCGTCATGTCGCACCATGTGAGTTCACCTGACCGGGCGCGTTTGGGTCGGGCCGTTTCGTTCGACGGTGCCCGTATCTATTTTTCTAAGTTGTGACTACCCAGGTGCCTTATGCACGTTTGGGTGGCCTATTTTTCATTTTCTCCCTTGTGGCATCGTTCGGTTGGGCAGGCCGTGTTGTGCCATGTGAGTTCGCCCGACCGAGCGCATTCGGGTCGGGTCGTTTCATTCGAGGGTGCCCATATCAGTTTTCATGCTAAGTTGTGATCACCTAGGTTCCTTTTGTACCTTCAGGCTTCCCATTTTCCATTTTCTCCCTTGTGGCATCGTTCCATCGGGCGCATCATGTCGCGCCGTGCGAGGTCGCCCGACCGGGCACGTTCGAGTCAGGTCGTTTCGTTCGAGGGCACCCGTATCAATTTTCAT
Source organism: Pinus albicaulis (assembly GCA_034641835.2). Taxonomy (NCBI): domain Eukaryota; kingdom Viridiplantae; phylum Streptophyta; class Pinopsida; order Pinales; family Pinaceae; genus Pinus; species Pinus albicaulis. The sequence goes on along the minus strand of CM076572.1, from coordinate 1,370,080,609 downwards.
GCTAATTTGTGATTGCCAGGGTACCTTGTGTACCTTTGGGTAGCCCATTTACGGTTTTCTCCCTTGTGGCATCGTTCAGTCGGGTGCACCGTGTCGCACCCTACAAGGTTGCCCGATCGGGTGCATTCGGGTCGGGTCGTTTCGTTCGAGTGTGCCTGTATCATTTTTGCAAAGTTGTGACTGCCTGGGTGCCTTTTGCATGTTTAGGCAACCCATTTGTCATTTTCTCCCTTGTGGCTTTGTTCGGTCGGGTGCACCGTGTGAGGTCACCCAACTGGGCGCATTCGGGTCGGGTCGTTTCATTCGAGGGCACCCGTATTAGTTTTCATGCTAAGTTGTGACCTAGCTGAAGCCTCGACACTTTCAGAGCATCTAGAATGACCTCTCTCTTCCCCAATCTCTCTCTTCCCCAATCTCTCTCTCTCTCTCTCTCTCTCTCTCTCTCTACCCTCCAATCCTCTCACAGCTATATCCCTCCCTCTATCCTTCTTTCTGTCCCCCTTCCATCTTTGTGTCACTATCTCCCTCTCTTACCCTTCTCTACCTCTCTCACTCCCCTCCCTCTCTCTCTCTCAGTTGATCCATTCCTTCTCTCCCCTCTCCTTCAGTTTATCTCCCTCTCTCCCTTGTGACTCTCCTTTTCTCACCATCTCTATCAATCTATGTCTTTATAATTATTCCTTCTCATATATATCTAGAGTTAATCTATATCATGACATATTGGGACCTATGATTGGGTAAATTCCACCTTGTTGGCAAGGCTAAAATGTGCACAAACAGAGACCAATGAAAATATCATCTTAACCCCTAACCCCTTAAACACTAATTCCCAACCCCTAACCCATTTAACCCCCTAAACCTCTAGTAAACCCCTAACCCATTTAACCCCTAAACCATAAACCTCTAAACCCTTAACCCCTAACCCCTAACCCACTTAACCCCCTAAACCCTAAACCTATAAACCCTTAACCCCTAACCCTTTAAACCCTAAACCATTAAACCCTTAACCCTAAACCCTTAAACCCTAAACCTATAAACCCTTAACCCCTAAAACCTAACCCCATTAGCCCCTAACTTCTAACCCCTAAAATCCTTAACTGCTAAATCCCCTAACCCCCTAAACCCCTAACCCATTTAACCCCCTAAACCCTAAACCTATAACCCCTTAACCCCTAACCCATTTAACCCCCTAAGCCATAAACCTCTAAGCCCCTAACCCATTTAACCCCATAAACCCTAAACCTATAACCCCTTAACCCCTAACCCATTTAACCCCGTAAACCCTAAACGTATAACCCCTTAACCCCTAACCCATTTAACCCCCTAAACCCTAAATCTCTAAATCCCTAACCCCTAACCCCCAATCCCCGGCTAAGCCCTCCAAATTCGAATTAGCTTTGAAGAAGTAATTGTTTTCTTACTTTTGTCTAATTCACTTTATAATCAGATCATGAATGTGAGAAGGCTTCTAGTTGTAAGCATGGTTGTGGTATGTTGATGTTCAGACAAAAACTACAACTTGTAGCCTTTGATCTGCTAGGGGACAGTTACCTTGATATCAACGGTGGTGTATTCATACTCCTTTTGAATAACCAATAAAGGGTCAAGGAAATTGACCAATATGTTGTCAATTTTTATCTTATCCATCTCTGGGGCAAGCTTCTTTTCGGCTAACTCCACTGCTTTTGATCTCAATTTTTCCAATTGCTTCATTCTCTCATATGATACCTGAGCCTTTGCCTTTCTCTTCCCTTCCAATTCTGTAATAATGTCATAGTGACACCAGCCAACTTCTTTGGAAATCCTTCCTAGCACACAATACTAGGTTATGAGGGTATCATGTGTTTGTGGGTAATGCCATTATTACCATGTGTTTGTAGACTAATTAGTAAATTTTAGGAAAAACTTGTAAAATTTCTAATGATGATAATTGATGGTAACTCATGTGATTATGACCAGCTTGGAATAATGAGATGAACACAAAAAAATTGCTAGCTAAATACTTCAGGTGGTTGAGTGGAAGTGTCACAACAAGCGTAAGAAATCAATAAGAAGAGGCCACTTATTTTAGAACATATGGAAGATGTTGGAATATTCATAACTTGGTACTCTAAGGGTATCCCTTGAATGAACAAATCTATGGAAAATGGTTGTGGAATCATAGAATTATATCCATACACGAACATTATGAAAATTACTATAAGGTCTATTTAAGGATGATTCATATAACGAAGAAAATATTGGGAATCAACTAATGAAGTTGAATAATTATGGTAATAATGAAAGTAATTTTGAAAAAACCTATAAAGTATGATGAAAGTAATTATTATACCTAAAAATATTATATTTATTAATATTTTTTATTACTTATAAATAATAATTACAATGAATATTATAAGTAATGATTTTTACATCCAAAAATATTGATAAATTGTTTTTAAATAAAATAAAATAAGTTTATTTTGTAAAATATTACAGCAGTTTACAATAAATATATAAAATAATTTAAATAAAATAAATTATTCATTAATGTTTGGGTGGGAAGTTTTCATATGATTTCATGTCATAGTTTCAATTTTTTCCCGCTCAGCTTGTTCGACCTATTCAAATTTTCTTAATCGACCTATTCAATTTTTTTTTCTTGCTTAGCTTGTTCGACCTTTATGCCTTCTTTCCCATTCTACCCTATTCAAATTTTTTTTCCCGCTCAACTTGTTCGACCTTTTTCTCATGAAATCTGAGCATGGCAAACAGCCTCTGTTCGAAACTCTCAGAATCGAATCGAAGAGAAGTTGATGTTCATAATCGATGAGAAGTCGATGTTCAAATAGCCTCTGTTCGGAAGACAATGGATGATTTACTGGGTTTTCAAAGGGATTAAGATTCAGCAGGTTAGTTTTCAAAAATGGGGTATTTGCTTAATTATCTCAGTCATTCTTTTAACAATGTTTGTTTTGCTTTCTTCTGTTGTATGTTGTATATATTCGATACTTTATAATATTTGTTTTCAAATAGATAAACTAGACATATGATAGATTGGGAGGCAATGGAGGTTATGGAGGATTGTCAGGTTCGTCCCTTCCTGACTCTGTTTTAATGGGTCAGAGGTCAAGCATTGGAAGTGCAGTTCCTGGACTTGGGGGGAAGTTAGGGAGCCTAGGATTGGGCTATCAAAGGTTAGAGCTACAGGGATTGAGAGAACCTTTAAGAAGGCATGAAGAGCACCTTCTGCCTAACACATCAAACACCCTCTTTGTTTAGGGTCTTCCAGCTGATTGTACTCGCAGGGAAGCTGCACGTATCCTTGAGGGTTTTGGGTAGTCTAGTATTATATGTTTTTTTTTTAGTTTTCCATGTATGCTTCTGGTATGTGTTTTTTGGTAGGTTTTGCGTTGTTATTTGTTTATGTATATTCCGTATTGTGTTTTTTCTTAACCTGACAATAGTTTTTTGTTATGTATGATTGTTCTATTATGCTTTTAGGTAGGCTTTTAGTTGTGCAGAGTGTCTTGATTTTTATCTGGTCATGCATGTATTCATGGTTCATTGCGGTTTGTTAGGTTCCTTTTCTTCCCTTTCATCACACTGCGTCCATGTTGAGTATTGAGCAATAAGATTATTGTTATCATTTTCAAATCCAGGGCTGGCTTACTTTTGGTCCATTCCACTCATTTTTAATCGATCAGTGAACAAAACAGGATTGAGGTTTCATCCAGCTATCGATGTCTGTGGATATTATGTTGAACAAAGACAAAGGTGCCCTTCCACACCGCAGAGAAAATGGAGAGATATATGAAATACTCCTGGCTATGCCAATTTTACTATTAGGTTATGCATTTTTATGGTTGGCACAGTGTAATTTTTAATAAAATATTTCATAATTAACCCCTTGGCATTTACTGCATTAGACTGCTACTCCTCTGCAGCCAATCAACAATCGGGTTCTAAGGCAAGACGTGGAGAGGGAAATCCAAGGAAAGAATCTCGCTTGGTAGTCATTCGAATCACATTGTTGGAAGGAGGGCGACGCACCTGAACATCGTGGGGTCTCCACAAGGATAGTAAATTGAATCCGGTGTCAGAGGTAAGCCTCCATCATGCTGCTAAATTGTACCCTTGGCATTTACTGACTTTTACTCTAGCTTTATTATATTTGTGAGGGCTCTGGATTTCTCTTGCTCATGATACCAGACTATACACTCTCAGTCTCACATCTCTATTTTATGATCATAGTCTCGCATATCTATGGTTATTCTCATATGTGATTCTCAGTCTTGGCAGTGGTATATGTACACAAGTATCAACACTATCACAGTGATCTCAACACATCTAAGTTATGAACTCACTCTAATTATTATAAATAAATATATGAACAAAGTCTTGAACAACAGTGTATATACGAAATCATTTGGCATCGATTCACAATTGAATGCACAGTATCGTTGGCATAATTGTATTCACAATGTATTTTCTCGCTTCAGTGGATGTATAATCATGCTTCAGCACAGAGTATGTATAGTTTCATTTCAGTTCAATTTATATAAGGTCTTGCTATAGTAAAGTATGTAATTGATCTCAGTTCAGTACAGTAATATGATGGTCTCAACACTCTGATGTATAGTTAATATTTGCACTCTGGTATGGGTCTTGGCACACAATAGTATGGTTGACCTCAGCACAATTCCATGTCTGACGGCAACACAATTGCATGTCTGGCGGCATCACAGTTGTATGTGTATTAAAACAGTTGGATATTTATATAGCTTCATTAACATTACAGTGGTATATGTGGCATCACAACATTACAATATACATGGCATCACAATCACAATTATGTGGCATTACAGCTCATTAGTAAAACAGTTCAGTGTATGGCTTCATTAATATAACAGTTCAGTATGGCTTCAGTAGCTGCTAAATTGTACCCTTGGCATTTACTGCATTAGACTGCTACTCCTCTGTAGCCAATCAATAACTGAGTTCTAAGGCATAGCACAATGGTGAAATCATTAACATGATTCTATTCTTAGCACTACAATTTCCCAAAAATCTGTTAGTCGTATAACTATTGGGTCAGTTCTATTTTCCAAGGGTCAGAAACCTTGAGGACATGCCTGTGGCTTATCCATTTCCTTTTTTCATTATACATACTAAATGGTTGTGGATTTTTGTATTATATTGACTTCTGATCCATTACTGGTCAGTGTTTTGACCCATCTACAAGAAACTTTAGACCTGCAACTATTTCAGATCTGTATTCATTTTTACAATTGGTCGCATTCATTTTTTTTTAAATATTTTAAATCGTGTGTCAGAAGACTGACACATCATAAGCATCGGAAGACCAACGTTACATTTTTTAAAAAAATTACTATGCCGTCAGAAAAACGACGTTTTCCAATGTCGGAAGAGCGACGTTCCCAAACGCGGAAAAGCGACATTTCCAAACATCAGAAGAGCGACACCACTAGCGTCGGAAGAACAACTTCTGGTCAATGTCGGTATTGCGACACTTCAAAGCGTGGTTAGCCCTAACGTCGGCCTTTCAACACTTTATGAGCATCGATATTGCAACACTTTAGAAGCGTCGTTAGCCATAACATCGGTCTTCCGACACTTTACGAGCGTCGGTATTGCGACACTTTAGAAGCGTCGGTATTGCAACCCTTCACAAGCATCACTATTGCAACACTTCATAAGCATCGGTATTGCGACACTTCTGCAAAACATTGGAACAAGTGTCGCAATATCGACGCTTTATGGAAGTGTCGGAAGACCGACATTATGGCTAGCCACGCTTTGAAATGCCTCAAACTGTCGCTCTTGCGACGACTAGGTGTCGGAAAACTGACAAATTTGGCCATCGGAAATTGGGCCAAATTTACTAGTGTTTCATAACAAAAAGGAACAATCCTCTCATTTAGCAGTCATTACACTCACAATGGTTATTATTGCAGGTACATCGAATGCAAAATTATCCACTTCAGCAACCATCACAACAGGGGTACAGTCTAAAGATGCATTAGGAGAATTAATCAAGGTCATGGAATACATATCCATCAAAGGGCATGAAATTGAAAAGTTTAAATATCAGCTTAAAAACATTTAGGAACAGAAGTTAAAGTTTAACAATACATATGTAGCAGAGCTTCAAAAGAGTCACAGACTGACCCAAAGAATTGAATAGCTAGAAAATGAGTCTTCTATGACTCAAAAAAGTGGACAGGCTAAGGAGAACATATGGGTTGAAATAAATGAAGTTATCACTGAAATCTGGCCCTAAATTGAGATAATTTTCGAGCAGGAGGAACTAGTAAAAATATCAAAGGAGATTGTTGAAAAGGTAAGAGATAGCTTAGGACATATGCCAGGTGAAGCCAGTACATTGATAAAGGTCCTAAATTAAAAAACTAAGGGTGAACTAGAGGAATTTGAGATTGCAAACAGAGTTCTTACCAAAAAAGAATATGATGTTTCAATGACCATCCTTGAAGTTAAAAGAGTTCTTACCAAAAATAATATGATTTTTCAATTAGAAAATAAATTCCATAACTTAGAGGACAAAATTCAAAAATTTCACAAAAAAATTAATATGCTACATCAAAACGGGTTTCCAGGGCTAAAAGGAATTGGAGATAAGTTAGTCAAATTGGAGGATTATCAGTAGAAATTTTACACCATATCCAATGACAAGTAAAAGTTTTCAACCATAAAAGGAACCATCACAGGAAAAGCCTTCATGGGGAGCTTGAAATTCGACCTGCTCATTAAACATTAAATATATATTTTTTTCTTAATGAAACCAACTTTCCAGAAATATACCGAGGTGGATGAAACTTACAGGAAGTTAAATAAATTATCCATCCTATATGAGAATAGATGGGATAAGTTCTGTCAAATTTTTGAGTAAAAGGAAGTTTTACATTTTCAGCAACAAAGAAAATTTTTTTCAGGCCTACTAATCACCAACAATCCTCAAAGATAGTTCCAGCAGCTTCAACGGTTTTTTTTTCCTAGATTTCTGTATTATTTTTATAAACAATTTTTGAGATATTTTTTAACAAATCTTGATATTTTAAATCAATATATTTTGTCAAGAATTGTATAAATACTTCATAATTCGAAGTATAATGTGTTTGGACCTGTATGAAGAAAGGATTTTTTTGATGTAAAGTTGTTCAGTGAGCTAAAGGTGACCATTTTCAGTAATGCAGAAAGTTATTCCATGATTCATGTGTCAGGCGAATTGGTGATGTTTTTCCTCTTATGTAATCGTTATTTCTCTATTTTTCCATATGTTCTTCTTATATGTATTGTTTAAAGGAAATCAAGGGTTGAATTTATTTAATTACACTTTTCTATAGCTTATAAACAATATCTATGTTTCCAAACTGAAATAAAATATAGAATTCATTTTTAAATTCTCTATGTTTAATTGAATTTAAATCTTTTCCTCCAATTCATTCCACAAAGCTCCAAATATCCAATAGTCTTCCTATCTTTCCCTGCTACACTTCATCTGTTATTTCTGCACTTGATTTACTTAAGGTTTATGACTCCATTTCATAATGGTTTATTCTTGAAGTTTCAAACAAATATTTCAAAAATCAACCTCTGAATTCAATAACTAGCCTAATACCTTTAATCGACAAATCTAAATCATAAAGAGAGATCCATCTCTAAAGCTGTAAGGGATAGATCCCAACTTTACAAGTGGTTTTGTGGTTACCTTTTGATTTCCTCTCCAACCTTGGGAAATTATGGGGTGCTAAAATGTCACACCACAAATAATACATATCACTGTCATACACTATGTTGTGGATCATCTACATATCCTTTTAATTTTATATTAAAAATACAAAAAAATATGAAATTGAAAGAAAAGAAAATATGTTAAAGTATTATAGTTTTATACTTTGGCATAAAAATCAAATGTTTTTAGTTTGATGTATTAAAGTTTAACTATTTTAAACTTTGTACAAGTGGGTTTTGTATCAAAAGAGTAAAGGCCGATCAATTCAATCGGTAGAGAGTGCTGATATTCAAAGTCCGAACTGGATGACCCAACCTGCGAGCACTACCAGAATGATAGTTAACGAAATGGGTGCTTCCGCAGTTGACTGGGTTGACTGTGGAGGCGATGAAGATCAACCGTGGATATCGACTGCGGGGGCACCAGCCGGAGTTTTCAGTCGTACCCCAAGACCCCCCGCAGTGACATCATATGCTGAATGGAGAACAACTATTTTTCATGTCAAATCAGTCCAATGATTAAGTGACACGTTGCGTAGGCATTTAACACAAAATTTGCACCATCTATTTACGGGTGTTTTTCATTTCGTTTTCAAAATACTTTGCAGTTTGTTGTGTTTTGACCTGTTGTGTTCTCCTGTCACCTTTCTGTTTTAGTCACCTTGCAAGAGTATTCCTTCAACACATTTTCTAATCATGGCTAAAAGATCTTCCTTGTCTGGTTCATCGAGCCACATTCCTCTCATGGATAATGAGAGAGACATTCAAGATACCGCGTCTTCAGTAATTCATCTTCCGTTCTATCAACAATTTGTATTGAATAATGAAAATTCCCCTGTCTATTCCGCCATGAAAAAATCCAGAGTCCTTTCTACATGCATCTCGAAGACACATTTATTCCCAAAGTTTATTTATTGGTTGGTTTCTGCATTGTATCCCAGAAAATGTTTCGTGATGAATTCCCAAGGGGAAAATGTTCTGCAGGTGTCTACCCAATTAATCCGCCAAACCTTGTGATTTCCTGAAGCTGAATCATCAGTTCAATTTTCAGAAGATTCACTGGTTACTTATGATGAAAACCTTGTAGGAGAAGAGTTCAAACAGTTTCTGTTCCATTTGAAGCCCAATATGAAGCAGTTTCAGCAAGAATGTGGAGAATTTGCTATGGGAGTTTTAAACGAAGACACTTGACCTGTATTAAGCAGTATTGCTAAAATCTTGGGCAAAGAAGATGACATTATAGTGGATAGGTCAGTTCTAGGAATGTTCGCCATGATGATGAAGCCAGGAATGGTCTTGGATATTCCATCCTTTTGGAAATAAGCAGTCAACTCACAGTTGATGAGTCTTTCACTGACAGGTTCTTTTAAATTTCCCTCACTGATTGTCTACTTATTTTTATACCAAAATGTTGAAGAATTCATGCAGTTAGGTCTAAATATAATGGATGTATACAAGCAAAGGCAGTCAATTGTATTCTGGACAGATGTAATCAGAAGGGAGCAAAATGAAGAGGGGTTATTTGATTTTTCTAGTCATTATATGCCCATTGCATATAAAATATTGAATGGAGTTCATCCCCCTTGTTTTTTACCCAAAGCCCAGGAGTTTCTACATTTAGGAACTAGTTGAAAATTTGGGGACTAGTTTGTATTTGAAGAATATTCAGAAATAAGGTTGTATGGAGCAAATGTTGAACCTTACAGGCTCCCAACATTTGTAGCAATGAGGCTTTTCGCCTTAGAATTTATCAGACAGAGCCTGAATGTTGATCATATGCACTTTTTCCTTATGAAGAAAAGTCATATGTATAAATTGCCTATGAGTGTGGGACCTTTCATAGTTAATATGAGGCAGGCGTTTGAGGAATAACAAAATCATTGGAGGAAACACATATGCTACTAGGAGAAAAATGGGCTTATGATCCCCATGGTATAATTTCACAGAGAAGAATTGAGAACGGATATTTAGCTTTCATTCATGAAAGTAGACCTGAGCAGGAAAAGGTGGCAAACAAAGGTGAAATAAGTTCAGTAAATACAAGCATTCAAACTCCTGTTATAACTGAGAAAACAAAAAAAAGAGGTAAAGAAGCTGTTATTGACTTGCATGATGAGGCACTGAGAGGTGAGAAGAGGACAAAATTTGTTGAGGATCATTCCTCTAATTCACTTGGTTTTTGCTTGCATTTGGGTGAAGAGAAGAATGCTCCCTCTTCCCCTAGAGGTCATGAATCCTCTCATGAACAAGTACCCTTAATCAAACAAGTGTTTTCACAAATTGAGGAGAGAAATCAAAGAATGAAGGCCAGCATGGAGGCCCAAGTAGAACATCAGGTTACTACCAATCAGACAAGGCTGTTAAGTGTAATGGATCTTGAAAAATATCAATTTAGGATTGCTCTATCACATCCCACAAGAATGCCAATTGGGTCCTCAAACAGTTTTAATACTGTAAATGTGACTATGGATGTTAAAAAGATTCCACTAATGGATAAAATGAATTTGTGTATGCAGACCGGGAAATTGATTGTTAATGATCTCACAAAGACAAATGCATTGGTAGTTAAAGCTGAAAACATGTTAGAGAAAGTTATCAAACAATTGAAGCTGGAAAAGGCCAATTCAAGAGCCTTAACATTCCAAAATGAAGAGTTGAAGAATATTATTGTTAAGATTGGTGTAGACCCTAGTGACAAGACTACTGTGTAGAAATTCTTGCAAAGTGCTGAAGTAGAGATGTCTACATTAAGGAAGAAATTGAGGTTACCTACTAGTGAACAATCAATGGCTGCAGAGGTAGAGAAGGAAAAAGAGAAGTTTTTGCAGCAACTTATGCAGAAGGATGAAGAACTTTCCAAAGTGAAGCAGACTACAATTTCTTTACAAAATCACATTAACAATAATAACTGTACTTTTGTTTTTCCTACATGTGATGCAGATCCTCAAGCACAAATTGTTCAATTAAATACTGAGTTGCAAATGGCTAAAAGAGATAGAAAAAAGGCTCAAACGGATTTGGAGACTGCTACAAAATTGATGAAGGTCTTAGAGAACGAAGCAGATGAGTACAAAATGGATTTCAGAAATGCTAAAGCTGAGATCAAGAATCTCAAAGAAAGAATGAAAGGTAATGTGTCATTAATACAAGCTAAGGATATCATTTGGACTGACATCATCTCATAAATGAAGTCCAATTGGTGCTTCCTGATGATTATTGCAAAATAAAAAAGCGTTATTGTGGAGTGTGAAGAACCGATTATGTCTGATAAGCAGAAAGGGATTAACAGAGCAATTTGGGCTAGAATATTTATTGATTATATCAATTCCAAATCAGATCAAGAATTAGAGGAGAATGATATGCAGGATAGAATGTTGTATGCACTGGAAATTAATAAAATGATTATCAGGAATGATCTCAGAAAGGTTGCAGAAAAGAAATTAATAGAAATCAAAGAAGCAGTAAGTGAATTTGATAAATCTTTTGATAAAATGACAAGGGTAGGCTTGCCATCATGTTGGGGAGCTGAGGGGAATATTCTGCCATGAAGCTCTTATGAGAATTTACTGGTGATGACAAAATGAAAGATTGACAACAAGCATGAGAAGACTCAGGTACTTAAAGGAGAGACAATGGTCAACTTCTTGCAAAGACATGTTCAACTCTTGTGGATGGTAAAAACTCTTTTCTCTGAAAGGCCATCTTATGACCAAATTAATGCATTCAGATTGGAGTATCACAATATAACACATTCATCCAAGATGAAGGTAGAAATATGGAAAAAGTGCAGAGCTTGGACTATTGACTTTCCAAAGGGATCAGCAACAAAGAAAGACAAATCAGTTGATCAAGGAAAAGAACCCACTTCATCAGCAATTCCTATAGATTAGGATATTTACTTTTATGTTATTTTCTGAAGTCAATGAAATTGTAAAAATACATTTTCAAGGCATGTGATAGACAGCCTTCGAAGTCATGAAGTAGTTTTGGCAGTTAGAATTGGTTACAAAAGTTCCAAACTGCTTTTTATTGTATTTAATGTAATTTCCAAGAGGAAGGAAGGTTCCGAGTTTTTGGAGCTTCAAAGCCTAATTTTTGTACTAAGATATTGACAAGTTAATGAATGAGCATGCAATTTTCTATCATTTTGTTAATGTTGAAATGTATTCTCAGTTTACATTATGTTTTTCCATCTATGAATGAAACAGAGTTATGAAGAGCTGGCCTCTTTATACTTATGTATTTCAGAGTTAAAAAACCTTAATTTGCACTCCTCTGTTTTAACTATTTCTTCATATACTTCTTCTGGATTTTGAAATGGTATTTTCTGTATAAAACAACATATCAGTTTGAAGTTCTCCCTTCTGTTTCTTCTGATTCTTTTGTTCAACATTGGCTAAAGATAGCATTGCAAAATGTTCATATATTTTATATTTAAGGGTTTGATCTTTAATATTTGAGGGTTGATAATACAGAGACAAATATATACATTCGTGACATAATCAGATAGATGTTGTTGGAACAGGGTCTCCTAACAAGCTGCGAAACTAGTGCATTTTGAATATTTTGATTAGATTTAATCTAGCAGAGGGATTTTGGGGTGGGTCAAAGCCCCGAAAGCATTGTATTGGGTAAAAGGGAAAACCAGGTGTCCGAAAACCACGGTTTGCGGACCATAGGAAAGATTAGGCTAGATTTTGTATTGAAAAGGATAAGAAATGATGAGCTATTGATGTGAATTGTGATTTAAGCTATATGTTTAGGTTTTGGGGAACGGACTCCTGCTGGCTGTGTGCGCGGAGATCCAAGTCCAGCTGTGTGCGCAGGTTGGGAAGGGAATTGTAAGGAAGAATTGATGAATGAATGAATGTGAAAGATTGTTAGAGAACTAAATCTGTGAGTACTTTTGTGTGAATTACTGATAGTTGTTGTATTGTAATTTTTCCGTCCTTAAGTTGCGAAAGATCTGTGTACTGCGTTCTTGGATCTAGATCTATTATGTTATGTTTATATACTATTGTGTTGATGTTATAACAAGCATATAACTATAGATCTAGTGCATGTGGATGCGAATAGAGACTTAATTAAATCTATGCAGAACAAGGTAATCGGGGATTACAGGACCTAGTGTAGCTCTGCTTGCTTTACCCATCCTTTCTTAGGGTGCGGAAACTTGGTTCCAGCACCCACCCATACTACTTTGGTGTAATGTTCCAAAATTTTCATGCAAATAATTGGAACATTAATTTTTGCTAATTTCACCTAGGAGGAGAATAAATGGGTAAAGAGACCCATACATAATAAAATTCTCAATAAAATCCCTCATAGTATGAAATGGGATCATCTTTGGAGCTGGTTTACGCACCCTCGTGTGTGAACAGGGTTATTTGAAAGTAGACAAGGTCAGTTTTGACCAAGTCAACAACGTTGCCATAGGAGGAGTGGCTTAATTTGGAAGATAGTGCAGTGTGAATGAGGAAAGGGTTATTTTGTGGAGGAAACCCCAATGGATGGGGCCCATGGAGAAAGAGCTTTCACTAGTTTAAAAGGAGGGCAAGGCAACCATTGTTTCTCATGCTTGTATTATTCATCACATTGTCTATTCAGACAGTTGTGCATTCTTTGTTGTTTAGCAAGAATTTCCGAGGGAATTCCTGTTTAGGATTCATTCTCCTTCTTGAGAGGCCTCTTGAGGGATTGTTCTTCATTTTCCTCACATCTAGGCTTGAGGCTAGGCATCTTCCATCAAGACAACGTTATTTCTGTAGCAAAATAACACTGTGTTGCTGGGTGTTGCAGTGAGGGTTCACTACACCACCTCCATCAGCTATTTTTCAGAGGAGGATTCTTACTTCTGTTTGGGAGATCATATTGGAGGCATTAAAAAGATTATTGCAGAATTTGGCATCAAGGCCAACTCATTCCCTATCCCTACAGTGCAGTTTCATCCAGTGACTGCATTATTTTAGTGGAGCATTTGTAGTGGGGATTTGCAGATACTTTTGGAGGGTGAGATCTTAGGTGAGAGGATCAGCCTTTCATTCTAGAGATCCATTGGAGGAGATCTTGTCATTTTTTGCAGTATCTTCAGTCTTCTCCATCCAGTTCTATTTCTGAGTTGTAGTTACTACCAAACAACTCCGGTATTTTGCAGATTTTGTATTTTAGAGCCAATTCTTCTAGAATTGACATGAGGTAGCCTTTGGGAGATGATATCTTCACTCCCAATGTTGTGTTGAGCCATATATTGATATATCTATGTATTTGACATATGTAGCATGCAGTTGCTCTTATAAAATGTGTTGTCATAGCTTGAGCACACATGTGTAGCAGTATTTTACCATGTATATTGTACTTGTTTCTTGAGGCTGAGCATTGCCTATCTTGAGTAGCCTTTTTCCTCAAGATCTTTTATTCATTTGTTGCTACTATTATTTAATGAGATGACTATAGATTTCTATCACATTTCTATGAGCTGAGTGTTACTTCTGCTCCATTATTGTGTTTGCATATTGTTGGGTCTCCAACTTTAGAATATCTTGAGATATTCTCATTGTTGTAGCATTTTCCTTATTTGTAATATTACAATGGTATCGGAGCATGATCTCTGGCTCATCCGGTGGATCTCAGCCATCATGCTATGAATGAGAGAGAATATGAAGACTCCACTGTGTGGAGAGAAAAAGGAAGATAAGCTTACAAAGCTTCTTCCAAGATCTATACAGAGCATTCATGAATAATTTGAGAAGATAAGGAGGGAGATATGTACAGGATCTCCAATAGGGTTTGAAACTGAGTCAAACTCTAGTTTTTCTTATAGGGAGTGTGAGCATGCAGCCACACCATATGAGGTACAGTGCAGTCATATGGCCAGCTTTTCCATAAGAGGAAAAGAAGAAGGAGGAATGCCGAAGAAAGGAACTCTTAGTGGTTTCTTGCATAATTATGAATCTCAAACTCAGAATTTTAGAGATCATATTACTTTTCCAGAGTTTTGCAAGATCATGGTGAGGAGGAGCAAGCAGCATAATATGGATAGATTTCTTCTATCTATCTTTTATGGTTCCCCTACTTGTTTAGCTAGGGCTTGGATAGAAGAGCTAGACACCTTTTTGCAGTAGCATCAGATTCCCAAAGATGAGGCCATCAGAATAGTAGCACTGCACTTTGGAGGTAAGGTCTATGCATGGTGGTTATTTGAGTCATTTACTTTGAAAAATGAAAATACCTCTTCCTATGCAATGTTCATTAGAAATTTGATGGAAATATTTGGTAGGGAGAATTCTGAAACACATGTGGAGGAAACAAACTCATCTAAACAAAAAAAACCCTTGCATATGATGGAGGAAACCATAGACTCATAATCACTTCAAAGAACTATGAAGGAGGTTGATATCTTGCATAACACCTTGTTAGAGGCAAGACCTTCATCTTGCATTTTGGCACAAGGAGGCATAAAGTTCCCTTTTCCAAAAGAGGATCCAATCATTGGAGGGTTGCCCAATCATGTTGAGGAAGTTGAGGGCAATAGCACTGTCATTTCTAGAGTTGATCTAGTACCTCATGCAGAGGAAGGAGGAGCTCTTGCTCCAACTAGAGGGATTCTTGCAGCTTTGCAAGTAATTCCCCAAGATCTCATACATGGAGGTCCAAGCACAACCAATGAGCAGCATGATTGTGCAACATTGCAGCTGAAAGGAGGAGGAAGAGAGGAAGAGCAGCATCATGTGATGAGAAGCACAAACCCTTCTCTATTTCAGAGAGCTAGTGCAAAGGGGAAGTAGACTGTATTGCATTGTGAGAGCAAGGGCAATATTTCCCAACCATATATGCAATCCTCTCTTGACATTGATGTCTCACTGCATAGAGGCATTCCACCAAGGAGGCCACCGGATCTATCATCAATGAGAGACATTTTATCTTTGGATTCACCGCTCTTGGATTTTGGAGAGGTGAGGAGTTTGGAGAAGAACTTTGGCATGGGGGATGTCAAAGTAGCAGACAGCAGCATGAGGAGAGCTACACATGCCAAATCACCAGTGTTGTCTCTTAGGAGGATTGATCCTTACTGAAGATCTTAGCTCTTGGTAGAGTACTCCAAGGATCTTGGTGCATGCATGATTCTGGATGATCCTGATGGAGATGACAGATACATGGTTGATGATATGGTCATCTATTCACATGGTAGAGTCTTCTTGACTAGAGATTCTAGTCTCAAGGAGAAGTTGTTGCACGCAGCATATGAGGACTTCTTTTCCATGCATTGTGATGCATATCTTGCCTTGGCAGAGGAGTTCATTTTGGAGGGCATTCAACAAGACATATTTCAGCATATGGAGAGATGCAAATCCCAAATGATGATGGAGAGGATGTCACAACCACCTTCCTACTCATTGGGAGTAAGGGAGCATTTTCAGTTGAGCCATTTCAGCTCAAGTCTTCTAGTGCATGATGGAGAATGTATAATTTCACCTTATGTTTTGTACTTCTTGTCTTTTTATGAGCATCATAATGTACCAAGGAGGATTATTCCTTCTTGCATATTGTATAGTGATGTACTTGAAGCCATTTGTAGCATTGAGATTGGTTATCTCATTGGTGGATTGTGGGGAAAGCCACATGACTTTTGGTGTGCACCATTGACACCTTTTTGTACCTTCATGTTTATATTTTTTAAAATGATAGTGGCAGCATACAAGTGGCTGGAAGGGCACTTGTTTTTATTTGATTTGATGCAGGCAAGGGATGCACTGCACTGGTTCCATGGGTGGAACTATGATTCACTCTCTGGTTGTCATTTGGCAACTTGTTCTTTTTTTACTATGCTTCCATGTATTGCTGCTATGTTTATTTTCACGGGAAGATTTTATTGGAGAGTGGGCTTGAGATTGAGGATGCCCATTGGGAGCATGATCCTCCCTACTATACATGTTGTACATTTCAGGAGGAACCATGGGCGAACCATGAAGGCCACATTACATTCTTTCCTTCTTGTGGGAGGAACCACTTGAAGAACTTGAGGAGGCACTCCATGGATCATGAGGAGATGGAGGAGTTAGCACAGTCAACTCTTTTCCCTTGGAGGATGAGGGGAGACTCATCTATGAGCCACTCCATTTATATGAGAAAAACATATGGTGAGAGTATTATTGATTTGCATGATTATTTTTCTATATATATGCATCTCTTAACCATATATGTGTAGGGATTTGCTTAAAGGAGGATTATTCTTCCTTCTAGATTTGATGGTCTACATAAGGCCATTATGGATGATCACTCCCTAAGTGAATATGGGGAGGATATTTCTTGTGGATAACATACTCACATTGCACATGACATCATTCACTTTCTCCAAATTTGTGAAGAGATTGGGGCAGCAATCAAATGGTGGGGAGGCCACCCATCATTTTATTTTATATGGTAGTGGAGAGTCAAACTGCACTAGCTACACTTGAGGGACCATTGTCATTCTCCTTTACTTCACATGGCAGCCAGCATGATTCTCCTTATGGTTCCATTAATTGATATTGCTAGAGCTCTTCTTGGGAGCATGATTGGAGGAGAGACACATTGGGTGAATGTGTCCTTGGAGGGAGAAAACTCCCACACACTTTGCATTACATGTTCTAGAGGGAGCATGGGAGATGGTATGGCCACTACAATAGCTCATTTGTTTCCTTATGAGGTGGTCCATATGATGGATGTAATGCCATATGATGATGACTTCCAACTCATCACATATGAGATGATTTGGGCCAACATGTTTCATAACGTTGGAGGAGAGATCCTTAGAGATCTAATCTCCATCTTGCCAATTGAGGGCAATTTCATTGTAGCCCAGGATAAACATACACTCTACAGTTATCCTAAGTGGAGAGGAGAACATCGTGGGGTAGGCTACTTAGTCTACCATGATCAGATTTTCAGCCCACCTACATTGCCAGAGCCAGAGGTGGAAGAAGACTTTCAGGAGTTACCATGTTGGGAGGTAACTCATTTTGCATGGTTGATTGCTTGGGGGATGGAGGATCCACATGAGGAAGATATTCCTCAAAACTTCATAGACTCCATGCCTTGAGAGGAGGTTTTCCAGTCTACCCTTGCACTTGCTTGAGGACAAGAAATCTTTGAGAGGGGAGGACTGTAATGTTCCAAAATTTTCATGCAAATAATTGGAACAATAATTTTTGCTAATTTCACCTAGGAGGAGAATAAATGGGTAAAGGGACCCATGCATATTGAAATTCTCAATAAAATCCCTCATAGTATGAAAGGGGATCATCCTTGGAGCTGGTTTGCACACCCTCATGTGTGAACAGGGTTATTTGCAAGTAGACAAGGTCAGGTTTGACCAAGTCAACGGCGCTGCCATAGGAGGAGTGGCTTACTTTGGAAGATAGCGCAGTGTGAATGAGGAAAGGGATATTTGGTGGAGGAAACCCTAATGGATGGGGCCCATGGAGAAATATCTTTCACTAGTTTAAAAGGAAGGGCAAGGCAACCATTGTTTCTCATGCTTGTATTATTCATCACATTGTCTATTCAGACAATTGTGCATTCTTTGTTGTTTAGCAAGAATTGCCAGGGGAATTCCTGTTTAGGATTCCTTCTCCTTATTGAGAGGCCTCTTGAGGGATTTTTCTTCATTTTCCTCACATCTAGGCTTGAGGCCAAGCATCCTCCATCAAGACAGCGTTATTTCTGCAGTAGAATAATACTGTGTTGCTAGGTGTTGCAGTGAGGGTTCACTACACCACCTCCATCAACTATTTTTCAGAGGAGGAGTCTCACTTCTCTTTGGGAGATCAGATTGGAGGCATTTCGGAGATTATTGTAGACTTTGGCATCTAGGCCAACTCATTCCCTAGCCCTACAGCACAGTTTCATCTAGTGACTGTGTTATTTTAGTGGAGCATTTGTAGTGGGGCTTTGCAGATACTTTTGGAGGGTGAGATCTTAGGTGAGAGGATCAGCCTTTCATTCTAGAGATCCATTGGAGGAGATCTTGTCATTTGTTGTAGCATCTTCAGTCTTCTCCATCCAGTTCTATTTCTGAGTTGCAACTGCTACCCAGCAACTCCGGCATTTTGCAGATTTTGTATTTTAGAGCCAATCATTCCAGGATTAACATGACGTATCCTTTGGGAGATGATATCTTCACTCCAAATATTTTATTGAGCCATATATTGATATATCTATGTATTTGACATATGTAGCATGCATTTACTCTTATAAACTACGCTGTCATAGCTTGAGCACACATGTGTAGCAGTATTTTATCATGTATCTTGTACTTGTTTCTTGAGGCTAAGAATTTCCTATCTTGATTAGCCTTTTTCCTCAATATCTTGTATTCATTTGTTGCTGCTATTATTTAATGAGATGGCTATGGATTTCTCTCACATTTATGATTTGAGTGTTACTGCTGCTCCATTATTGTGTTTGCATATTTCTGGGTCTCCAACTTTAGAATATCTTGAGATATTCTCATTGTTGTAGCATTTTCCTGATTTGGAATATTACATTCGGGTGATACTTTGACCTACGCAAGCAGGTCACTACCGAAAGGGCCAGTAGTATAGGGGTTTGTTGGAAAACCTTGCACACCAAACCTGGGTCAGGACCCCTCAATCCAACAGATGTCTTAAGCACTGATTCCTTATCACAACTAATGGATTGTCTCTTAAGGTACAACATTAATTGGCGTCATTGCCGGGGAGCGAAGATTCAAAGTTTTCCCTGGATTTTGTTCATATTTCATCTGGATGTTCAGAGAGGAGGAAATACTAAACTGTGCTTCTTTAAAATAATTTTGGCTCCTAAGAGGCCTTACACGAGGTCAGATACCTCTCAGCAAAAAGCTCATGTTTTGTCTGATCCAGAAAAGCTAGTTTCGAAGAAGGGCCAGAAAACAAAAATATTTTCTACACTTGATACCACACTGCTTGCACCAGGTAGCAGTTCACATACTTTTTCATCCAAAGATATTTCTCGGAGACTCATTTTATCAGAAAAAGAATCCTCACCTTCACCCATTCATTTCCAAGAACCAACATTAGAAGAACAATCTTTTGAGTTTGTATCATTTCCTCTTACAGAAACTCAACCTCATAAAGTTGCCATTTCTTTTGCTATTGTTCATACACCTACCCCTATATATGTTTTTCCACCCCATTCATTCACATCTACAACTGGTATCCATTTTATCCCCGCTCAAGGAGTAGTCAATCAGGGCATAAACATGGTAGCCCCTGCTTTCTTGATGAATATATATGCACCATTAAATCTACCCCAACCAATGAATGCAATGCCTCAGGAGTATCTCAAGTTGCTCCCTATATTTACTGGTGAAGATGAAAAAACTGCAAAACAGCACTTGCCCTTGTTCTGCACATTTGCTGAAAATTTTAATGTAGAACATCTAGATGTTGTGATGAGACTTGTTGTGCAGTCTCTAAGTGGAGAGGAAATAAAATGGTTCAAAGGATTACCAAATGGTTCAATAAATGATTGGGATGACTTAGAAAGACATTTCATCTAGAGATGGGGAGAAAAAATGGACCATGGTTATTCTTTAACAGAATTCAATGCAATATAGAAGAAATCAATTGAAAATATGAATGATTTTGTCAAAAGGTTTAATAAGTTGTATAATAGTTTTCCCCAGGAAATGAAACCTCTTCCTATTGGAGCAAGGGTTGTTTTTGTTGGAGCATTTGAGCCAGATTTTAGTTTTACATTGAGAGAAAGAAGATCCCCCACCCTTGAACAGATTCAAACTAATGCCGTAGAGATTGAGGTAAATATGTCTGCTGCTGGGAAAGTTCGAGATAAAGAAAAATCCAAAGAAGAAGCCTCATCTCAAGATCAGAGGATTGATGATATGACTAAGTTCATAAAAAAATTGTCTAACAAATTAGTAAAGATGGAAATAGACAACATTAAACCTGCAAAACAAAACAGAGGGGTTTTTAATCCCCAGTTCAAAAAACAACCCCTGCAGATTTTGCAAAGAGAAAGAAAGGATCAAGATCAAGTGCAAGCACCTTTATATATAGAGGCAGCACCATCATGTTCTATTGATGATAATGAAAAGGAGGATGAAGATCAAATTTTTGTTGTGTATATGGAGGATGGTGAATCAGAAGAAGAAATTGAGAAAGAATATGAAGAGGAAAGTAAAGAAATTGATATCTCATTTGATCAAGAAGAAATGGATGATTACTGTAAACAGTTTACTAATTTTATGCAATCAGAATTGCATAAAAAATATGATTTGAGGTCAAAGAAGAGATTGAGAACTCAAGATGATGAAGAGAAAGGATCAGAATCAGTACCTACTCCAATGGCGACTCCACTACAGAAGAACCAAATTAAAAAATCAAACAAGGGGAAATAGCACATGAATCAAGATAAAGAAAAAGAAAAATAGCAAGCTAATGCTTCCCAAATAAAACATAATGATCCTAATATGTTGGAGAATATTGTTATTGTTTCTGATCAAACTGCAAATTCAAACAGAAACCAAGAAGAACCTGAAAAGTTGACAAACTAAAATCAAACTTTCAATTTGTCAAAAGAGTTAGAAAAAGGGAAGATTCAAGTACCACTTCTCGAGTTGGTCAAAACCCTTGGTTATAATAAGGAAATTACAGAGTTTATTAATTTATCTCAGTCTGATGAGGTGGGTGATATAGTGAACCTACAAGAGGATAAACCACTGGTTACTTTTGGACCTCATGTTGAAGAGGTAGATTCTTCTATTCCACCTTTTTATATATCAGTGCTACTACATGATTTCATTTTACATAATTGTATGCTAGATTCTGGTGCATCACATAATATAATGCCACTGTCTGTGATGAAAGAGTTAAATTTGCAAATTACCAAGCCATATAGAGGCCTTTATTCCTTTGATTCAAAAAGGGTAAAGTGTGTGGGTCTTATCAAAGATATGGTTGTTTCCTTAGCCCAAATTCCAACTAAGAGTATTATGATGGATGTGGTAATAGCAGATATTCCAGCAAGATTTGGTGTGTTGTTGTCTAGATCTTAGGGGGAAAAACTTGGAGGAGTTTTGAAATTAGATTTCACATATGCCATCATTCCTATTTTTAATGGGGAGGAAAGGAGGTTATACAGAGAGACCAGATTTTTGAAAACTACTACCAATAAAGATGCAGGTAATTCCCCCATTTATGGTCAAGAGAAGGAGAATCTCTCTTGTTTCATGCTGCATGAAGATGCATAATTTGCTGAAGATTCACAAAAGCAGCTCCCTTCATCCATTGTACATAAGGAGCTGCAGTCAAATAAGCTTTAGAAGTGTTATTTCGATGGTGAATTTTCAGAGGGCACCGAAACTGGATTCATATTTGTATCTCCTGAAGGTAACCTTGTACCTTTTTCTTTCAAACTGGAATTTGAATCCACTAATAATGTAGTTGAATATGAAGCATTGATTTTAAGTCTGCAAACAACTAAATAGATGGGAATTTATTCTATCTCTTTTTTTGGTGATTCTGAATTAATCATAAGGAAAATTAAAAATTGGTGTCAGAATAAGCATCCCAGATTGAGGTCCTATAGGAATGAGGTATGGGATCTAATTGAAAATTATTTTGAGGCCTTTAATTTATGGTTTATTCCAAGAGAGGAGAATAGAATGGTAGATTCGTTAGCAGTTGCAGCCAGTGCATTCAAACCACCAATCAATCCAAGGTTTAGATATGAAATTGAGTTGAGACATCAACCTTCAATTCCTGATAATGTAAGGCATTGGCAAGTCTTTGAGGATGATGAGCAGATTAATCAGTTCTTGATGATGATTGGAAATTTTGAAGACAATCAAATTGATTTAGAAGTGGATGAAAGTGATCAAGGTGAAATGTCTAAAAATCTGAAGCAGACAATTGGAACCAGAAGATAATTTAGTTGAAAGATAATATTTTACCCAAAGGTTTAGTACCTCTTGAAAGACTGTTTGATGCTAACGATGTGGCAGTAAACTAGGAAAAGGTAGCCCAAGATGGAGAAATGGAGGACTATAATTTAGGAACTCAACATGAGCCTAAAATGGTCAAAATATTCAAAGGAGTTCCAAAGGAATACAACGAAAGGTATGTAGATCGTTTCAAGCAGTTTACGGATGTATTTGCATGGTCATATGAAGATCTGAAAACTTATGATAAAAGTATTATTCAGCATAAAATTCCATTGAAATATGGGATTAAGCCTCATAGACAGAGGCTCAGACAAATTAACCCATTATTGTTGGCTCAAATTGAAAAAGAGGTAAAGAAACTTTTACAAGCAAATATTATAGTTCCTCTAATATATTCAGATTGGGTTTCCAATCTTGTACCAGTCAGGAAGAAAAATGGAGAGATAAGATTGTGTGTAGATTTCAGAAACTTGAACAGAGCTTCATTGAAGGATAATTATCCTTTTCCAAAGATGGACTTTGTCTTTGTAGAAAGTAACTAGAGCATACAGGTTATCCATGGTTGACAGTTTTTCCGGGTATAATCAGGTTGCTGTGGAGAAGGAAGATCAAAATAAAATTGCTTTCACTACACCGTGGGGAACATTCATGTATGACAGGATGTCATTCGGCCTCATGAATGCAGGAGCTACTTTCCAAAGGGCAATGGATATTGCATTTGTAGGGGACAAATTTGTAGTTATTTATCTTGATGATGTTACAATTTTTTCAAGTTCTGATGATGAACACCTACAACATTTTGAGAAAGCCTTTTTAAAATGTAGGAAATATGGATTATCATTGAATCCTAAAAAATCCTTGTTTGCTATAGAAGAAGGAAAATTGATGGGCCATATAGTTTCAAAGCAAGGAGTGAAGATTGATCCAACAAGGGTTGAAGCCATACAGACAATTCCACTACCTCGAAGTAAGAAGGATATTCAAAGATTTCTTGGAAAAATCAAGTTTTTGAGGAGATTTGTTCCAAATTATGTTGATATTGTCAGGAAAAAAATAGATATGTTGAAGAAGGATGCTGAAGTAAAGTGGGACAAAGATGCAAGGGAATATTTTGGAAGAATTAAAGAAGCTCTCCAAGTAGCTCATGTTTTAATCAGTCCAGATTACTTGAAGTCGTTTCAAATTTTCTCATTTGCATCCTCCTCTACAATTGTTGTTGTGCTACTACAAAAAAATGAAGTAGGAAGTGAGCAGCCTGTAGCGTTTTTTAGCAAAGTGCTTCGAGATGCAGAATTGAAGTATAATATCTTGGAGAAACAAGTATATGCTCTGGTTAAATCATTGAAGACTTTTAGAACCTATATACTTCATTCTCAAATTGTAGCATACATGCCTAATTCTGCTGTAAAGGATGTATTAGTACAAAGCGATGTTGAAGGGAAAAGAGGGAAATGGATTGTTAAAATCCAAGAATATGATTTGGATATCAAACCAACAAAGTTAGTCAAAGGACTAGGACTAGCGAAATTGCTAACAGAATCTAATTTCCAAGCTTTAGGAATCAGTTTACTTGCACCTATAGAAGAAGTCACCAAAGAAGCAAATCCCTTTCAGGAAAAAGCAGCAATTAAATATAAATTCCTCTGTTCAAACTGGTATAAATATATTATTCATTATTTTTGTTTCCTTTCTTGTCCACCTTCAATTAACAGAACTAGGTACAGAGCCTTGAAACTTAAAGCTCAGCCTTATGTTATAATTGAAGCTAAGTTGTATTGGAAAGATCCTGCTGGTGTGTTGTTGTTATGTCTAATAGAAGAGGAAACCATAGAAGTGATTAAAGAGTATCATGAGTGCTTTTGTGGAGGTCATTACAGTTGGAAAGTAACTGATCATAAGATTCTTAAATTAGGTTTTTATTGGTCCTCTTTATTTGTGGACGTATACAGGATTGTTAGAATTTGTCAAAAATGCCAGTTGTTTGTAGAAAAGAAAAGGTTAGCTCCTTTACCTCTTCTCCCTATTTTTGTTGAAGAAACTTTCAGACAATGGGGATTGGATTTCATTGGGGAAATCAATCCACCATCAACTAGGCAATTTAAATGGATTTTTACTGCAATAGATTATTTTACAAAATGGGTAGAGGCAGTCCCTTCCAGAAGAGAAAATGATTTGGTTGTAATGAAATTTTTGGAAGAAAATATTTTTAGCAGATTTGGATGTCCAATGAAGATTATGACAGATAATGCTTGAGTTTTCAACTCAATTAGGTTTATAAACTTCTGTCAAACTTATAATGTGATATTGTCCCATTCCACAGCATATCACCCTCAAGGAAATGGATTAGCAGAATCCTCTAATAAAACGTTGGTGAAAAATTTGAAGAAGAAAATACATGAGAACCAGAAGAATTGGGATTCAAGGTTGGTCTTTGCTTTATGGGCATTTAGGATGACTACTAGGAGATCCACTGGTAAGTCACCTTATGAATTAGTATATTGTAATATTCCAAATGGGAAGAAATAGGCACAGTAGGGAATATCTTGAGATATTCCACTATGGGATCACAGCAGTATGGAAAACACACCAGCAACTTCTAAACCAAAGATAGACTGGTAGGGAATTTATTGGTTATATCACCTCTAAAGAGAGGGTAAAAACCAGAGGCTTCCTGGCTCGTTCCAGACGCTATCTATAGAAGACTGATGAAACATAGCAAGTGTGGGAATGACACATTCCTCTTGGATTTTTCTTCCCTTAGGAATCTCAGATCTACAAATATAAAGAATGGATCAAAAATAAAAGCAAACACCAAACAAGTAAGAAGAGGGAAATTCCACTTCTGGGAAAAGCTGCAAGAGGCTCAAGGGTAACGTTGTATAAGCAAAATGGTGCAAGAATAACACTTCCTAGGGCTGGTTTCCCTTATTATAGGCTATGTGGGACCTCCATGCTTAATTTCAAGAAAAAAAAATGGGTTTAAGGGCCTTAAACAGATCTCCCATGAAGCTGACTAGTTAAAAATCAGCTAAGGAGAAGAGCTGATGGAATGAAGAAGAACCCACTTCATAATTGCACAGTTTCAGCAGAGAGTCACTAGAAATCAGCCATAAAACATATATTACAGTATAGCAGCAGAAAATCAGACTTTGAATGGGTTCCTTAAGAAGTAGAGAGAATGTTATGAGGAAATAAGTAAGAAATCTTCAGAAATAGGAGCTGCAATGTATGTAGAAAGTGCATAAATGAATAGACAGCATCCCTCTAAGTGTGCTTCAGCAGTATAATGTTAGATTACATATATATAGCAGATTCATGGCTAAAACATTAGATCCATATCAGATCTGGAAACTACTCAGCCTTCCAATCAAGATCCCCTTGGGGTTTGTACAAAATAATGCACTAGAAAGTGTAGATCTAACTTTTTGTACACAGAACTGCAGAAAGCTTCCATAATTTCTGAAGATGAATTTATTCATAATATACATCAGATCTGAACATGAGATTTCAGAAAGCTACTTCATAAATCTTCAAGGTGAGAGGCAAGCCTCAATCACTAGAAACAAGTACAATGAAAGATCTAGAGAATAGTGAAGCAGTACATAAGAAATAACGCAGTCATCCAAAGAGACTACGCAGTAGCTTGAGCATACTAGTACAGCAGATGAAATATACAGATCTGAAATCAAAATGGGAGTGAGATCCTCTTTCGGGTGGTCACAAGACACCCTCCCTGAGAGAAATCTCCTCTTAAGCAACTAGATCTTGCAGATCTAGTTTCCCCACTTACTACACTTACAATAGCAACAAAACCCTCGGTGAGCCAGCGCTGTCTATGCAAGCATAGCTTGGCCTCCAACCTGATAGTGGTTCAATCTAGTGCACTTCCCTCCAAGACCTGCTCAAAGAAGGATAGAGGATTCCTAAACAGGAGATCCTCTCTTTCTCTTGCTAAACAACAAAGAGAGATGGAGTTGCCTTAGCAAGCTCAGAAAATGAAATATGATCAACAGCCTCCTCATGAGCCTTCACCCTCCTTTTATAACATTAGAGTCTCTTGGAAAACTTTAAACCACTTTTATCCTTTGGCTCTTTTCACACTTGGAAACCCCTTCTAGAACTACGCAGTCCATGAAGGAGGTTCAATGAACCTAGACAGCGTTGTTGACTTGGTCAAATAGGATCTCCTTTGGTGGTTTTGGCCCTTTCACACCTGCAATATTTTATTCCAATGGCCTAAATATGTCTCTTTTCACATAGGCATTGATTTATTCTTGATTTGCAAGAGGATTAGACATCCTCCCTTACAATTTATTCATTAATCATGAAATACAAAATGAATAAGGAAAAATTAATGTTCCAAATTAGCTGAAGCTAATTTAGGAACATTACAGACTCTCCCTCCCAAATGTTTCTTGTCCTCAAGCAACTGCAAGGGTGCTGCAAAACTCCTCCTTCTTCTCTTGTGGCCTCCTCATCAAATTGTCTCCTCCATTGCTCTGAATTTTCTGCAATATCTTTGCCTTCCCAATGGTCCTTCCTTAAGATGCAAGTTTTCCCTTGATGAATAAACTCAAAGGCTCTCCTCGTGAAGAAATGGAAGGTTGTTGTGGAAACCTCCTTGCTGATCCATGGCCTCTTCAAGATAGAAGTGATGTCTATCATGGGGTTTTCATGATCCATGAAAGACTCCCATCCCCATGCTATCATCAAAATAAAGTGGATTACCTCCCAGCTTGGCAACCCATAGAAGATCTCCTCACCACTACATGTGAGAGGAATGTCACCATCCAACATATGGCTCACCTTACAAAGAGACAAGTGATTTATAGTGGCCATACGAAATCTCATGCTCCCATGGAAGCATGCAATGCAAAAAGAATGGGGAACTCCTTCCCCCGAGGGCAGATTCAACAAGTGTGCCTTTCTTCCAACTATGCCCCCAACAAAGATAAGTACATATTCAGCTTGTGGGATCATGATTAGAAGCATGCTAGATTCCATGTGTGATAGATAATAAGGGAGTTGTTCCCTCATGTGCAACCAGCACATTTTTACCCTTAACTACCATAGAATAAGATATGACAAGTGCCACCCCCAACACTTGTTTGCTGCCTCATGTCTTTGGAATGCTTGGAAAATGTACATCATGGTTGGTGTGAAAGAAACACACCATAAGGAATATAATAGCTTCCCAAGTTTCTCCAAGGAATGGTCTTCATCAACATAGTTCATGGCCTTAGATGGCCCATGAAACCCATCATACTTAGTGCCCCATCTTGGCACCATGCCCTGTAAATGAGTGTCAGAAAAATATAAGCATATAGGAGATACAAAACAATGCTCAAGAGGATGAGCCTCTCTATATACTTGTTTTACATCAGTGGGGTAACTCATGGATGAGTTCCCTCTCACACTCAAAGAAGAAGGAGGTGTGAATGGTGGCTCCTCCCAAGAGCTATGTTCCTCCTCCTCTACCAAGTAGTCCATGCACTTCTTCATATGAGAGTACACATCTTCCTTGTATCCTTCCCATATGAATCCACCCAAGAGAGTATGATATGCTTTGACAAAATCAGTGGGTTTGGAAAGCAGGATTTCATAGATGGCATCCAATAAAGAGAGTATGATATGCTTTGACAAAATCAGTGGGTTTGGAGTCACTAGCCAAGAGAATAAGATTATAGAAATAGATAACTCTATCTACCACCTTGAACCTTTCATCCTTCACTTCCCCTTCAAGAACCCCCCATGTGAAAAGGTCCTTGGAGTATTCCATTGTGAGTTGGGAATCCCAACAAGGATCCAAGCTTTCCAAGAATGACAGCGCTGTAGAGGTCTGAAATGTAGCCCCTATCTTCTCATGGCTCCCACATTTAACATTATTGATATCAAGATCACATGTTGGAGCATCACACTCTTCCTTTTGCTACCCCATTTGCAGTTGTTCTTGCACAAGACAAGATTGGACCATATGGAAATCAACTTCCCCTTGGAAAGTCCTTGTTTTCCAAAACCTCCTCCTTTTGGGCCATGTATACAAGAGGGTTAGGCTCCCCTCGCCATCTTCAGAAATCTCCCTTGTGAATGAAGAGATCATGGGCTGCCCCAAAGATATGGAGTTGACATGTGCCCTCATGCTCATGCCATCATAGATCTCTAAGTTCTCCTTTCTCACTGCAAATATCTGAGTGGGAGTTTGCAATGTCCCTTTCAAGAAACTGGTCATCTCTCTCCTGAATGCTTGAGAGATTATTTGCACTGTGCTAGCTTCTCCCAAGGCTCCCTCCTTAGCCAAGTATGCATATGTAGCCCATAGTTGAGAGAACACTTTTGATTGCCTCCTATTAAGAGGTGCTCCTAGTAGAGGACCTCCTTGCAAAGAGGTGTCAAGGCATAGAGTAGAATGTGGATGTAGGCAGATAGCTCTGTCCCTACCCTCAATGCATAAGTCCTCTTGCCTTCTTTGTGCTTCCAAGCTTTAAAGTAGAGAAGGGTTCATGCTCTCCACCTTGTGATGCCCTTCCTCCTCTTCTACCTCCCCTACCTCCAAGACCTCATCATTGATCAATGATAGTACATGCTCCTCATGCATGAGATCCTGAGGGACTCTTTACAAAAGTGCCAGAGTCTCTTCTCTTGGAGCAAGTGCTCCAACCTCTTCCTCATGAAGTGCTTGAGGTTCCCTTGAGGTGACTTCATTCTCATCTCACACTTCCCTCTCCTCCTCTTCAATAACTAAAATTGTCCCATCATCAATGCAAGACAATAGATCTTGATCAACTATTGAAGGAGAAACCTTCATGCTTTCCTCTTGAGATGAGGACTCTTCACCAAATGGAGATCTGGCCCTTGGCAAGGCATCAATCAAGCTCACACCTTATTTTTCCCCCTTCATGAAGGAATCACTGGAAAAATTCTGAAGCTCTGATGATATGGCTGAGGACTCATATCCATGAGATGAGGATTCAGAATGTTCCTCATGCACAGATCTTGTAGATCTCATTTGGAAGATCTTCTTTTTGAAACTCCTTGGGAGCTTCACTGCTGCTTCTCTTTTCTACTTGCACATCCTCCTTGGGGAGGCTCTTCTTAAATCTGAAAATAGATGAGATTAAACTCATCTTCTTCATGTTTCCCTTGGTCTTTATTGCACTGATAGCTTGATCTCACAGGCGGAGCCAGAGATCATGCTCTGATACAACTATAATATTCCAAATGTGAAGAAATAGGCACAGTAGGGAATATCTTGAGATATTACACTATGGGATCATATAAGTATGGAAAACACACCAGCAACTTCTAAACCAGAGATAGATTGGTAGGGCATTTACTGGTTATATCACCTCTAAAGAGAGGGTGAAAACCAGAGGCTTCTTGGCCCGTTCTAGACTCTGTCTATAGAAGAATGATGAAACACGGCAAGTGTGGGAATGACACACTCCTCTTGGATTTTTCTGCCCTTAGGAACCTCATATCTATAGATCTAAATAATGGATCCAAAATAGAAGCAAAAACCAAACAAGTAAGAAGAGGGAAATTCCACTTTTAGAAAAAACTGCAAGAGGCTCAAGGGTAACACTGTATAAGAAAAATGGTGCAAGAATAACACTACCCAGGGCTGATTTCCCTTAGTATAGGATTTTTGGGACCTCCATGCTTAATTTCAAGAAAAAAAAATGGGTTTAAGGGCCTTAAACAGATCTCCCACGAAGCTGACTAGTTAAATATTAACTAAGGAGAAGAGCTGGTGGAATGAAGAAGAACCCACTTCAGAATTGCACAGTTTCAGCAGAGAGTCACTAGAAATCAGCCCTAAAACATATATTACAGTATAGCAGCAGAAAATCAGAGTTTGAATGAGTTCCTTAAGAAGTGGAGAGAATTTCATGAGGAAATAAGTAAGAAATCTTCAGAAATAGGAGTTGCAATGTATGTAGAAAGTGCAGAAATGAATAGACAGCATCCCTCTAAGTGTGCTTCAGCAGTATAATGTTAGATTATATATCTACAGCAGATTCATGGCTGAAACCTCAGATCCATATCAGATCTATAAACTACTCAGCCTTCCAATCAAGATCCCCTTGGGTTTTGTACAAAATAATGCACTAGAAAGTGTAGATCTAACTTTTTGTACAGAGAACTGCAAAAAGCTTCAGTAATTTTTGAAGATGAATTTATTCATAATATACATCAGATCTGAACATGAGATATCAGAAAGCTACTTCATAAATCTTCAAGGCGAGAGGCAAGCCTCAATCACTAGAAACAAGTACAATGAAAGATCTAGAAAATAGTGAAGCAGTACATAAGAAATAACGCAGTTATCCAAAGAGACTGCGCAGTAGCTTGAGCAGACTAGTATAGCAGATGAAATATAAAGATATGAAATCAAAATGGGAGTGAGATCCTCTTCCGGGTGGTCACAAGACACCCTCCCTGAGAGAAATCTCCTCTTAAGCAACTAGATCTTGCAGATCTAGTTTCCCCACTTACTACACTTACAACAGCAGCAAAACCCTCAGTGAGCCAGCATTGTCTATGCAAGCATAGCTTGGCCTCCAACCTGATAGTGGTTCAATCTAGCACACTTCCCTCCAAGATCTACTCAAAGAAGGATAGAGGATTCCTAAACAGGAGATCCTCTCTTTCTCTTGCTAAACAGCAAAGAGAGATGGAGTTGCCTTAGCAAGCTCAGAAAATGAAATATGATCAACAACCTCCTCATGAGCCTTCACCCTCCTTTTATAACATTAGAGTCTCTTGGTAAACCCTAAACCACTTTCATCCTTGGTTCTTTTCACACTTGGAAACCCCTTCTAGAACTGCACAGTCCATCAAGGAGGTTCAATGAACCTAGACAACGCTGTTGACTTGGTCAAATAGGATCTCCTTTGGTGGTTTTGGCCCTTTCACACCTACAAGATTTTATTCCAATGGCATAAATATGTCTCTTTTCACATAGGCACTGATTTATTCTTGATTTGCAAGAGGACTAGACATCCTCCCTTACAATTTATTCATTAATCATGAAATAAAAAATGAATAAGGCAAAATTAATGTTCCAAATTAGTTGAAGCTAATTTAGGCACATTACATATATGGGACCCAAGCATTGTTTCCCACTCAGTTAGTAAGGCCAGTAATATCTTTTCTTCAATATGCTCAAGAGTAACCTAATGCCTTGATTAGAAGAATGAATAGAGTGATGGAATTGAGTGAAAACAAAAATAAATTTAGAGACAATTTGGTCACTTATCAGGAGAAAATGAATTCCATTTTCGATAGAAAAGAAAAAGAAATCATGTTTCAAAATGGAGATCTGGTACTAAAATGGGATATAAGAAGAGAGGATAAAGGGAAGCATGGCAAATTTTATCCTTTATGGTATGGTCTGTATAAAATCATTGAGGCCAGAACGAATAATACTTTCATGTTGGAAAGTCTTGACGGAGAAGCAGTAGAATTGCTTGTGAATGGGCAGTATTTGAAACACTATTTCCAACACTAGAAGCAGTCATTTAATCATTGTACATATCCAGTTTCTTATCATTGTATATTTTTCATCAAGCAATTTTTGACTCCATGCCCGAAGTGAAAGCACTGATCTGCAGGTTCTTAGTGTTTCATGGCAAAAAACACTATCCCCAAGTGGAGCCAGATGTTGTGGATCATCTGCATATCCTTTCAATTTTATATTAA
Organism: Pinus albicaulis; assembly: GCA_034641835.2. NCBI lineage: Eukaryota > Viridiplantae > Streptophyta > Pinopsida > Pinales > Pinaceae > Pinus > Pinus albicaulis. The sequence goes on along the minus strand of CM076572.1, from coordinate 1,370,048,211 downwards.
AAATACAAAAAAATCTGAAATTGAAAGAAAAGCAAATATGTTAAAGTATTATAGTTTTATACTTTGGCATAAAAATAAAATGTTTTTATTTTGATGTATTAAATTTTAACTGTTTTAAAATTTGTACAAGTGGGTTTTGTATCAAAAGATTAAAGGCCAATCAATTCAATTGGCGGAGAGTGCTGATATTCAAATTCTGAACCAGATGACCCAACCAGCGGGCGCTACCAACACGATAGTTAATGAAATGGGTGCCTCCACAGTTGACTAGGTTGACTGCAGAGGCGATGAAGATCAATGGTGGATATCGACTGCAGGGGCACTAGCCGAAGTTTTCAACCGTACCCCGAGACCCCCCACAGTGATGTCATTTGCTGAATGGAGAATATTTGTTTTTCGTGTCAAATCAGTCCAACGGTTAAGTGACACGTTGCGTAGGCATTTAACACAAAATCAACGCCATCTATTTAGGGGTGTTTTTCATTTGATTTTCAAAATACTTTGCAGTTTGTTGCGTTCTCCCGTCACCTTTCTGTTTTAGTCACCTTGCAAGAGTATTCCTTCAGCACCTTTTCTAATCATGGCTAAAATATCTTCTTTATCTAGTTCATCGAGCCAAATTCCTCTCATGGATAATGAGAGAGACATTCAAGATATTGCGTCTTCAGTAATTCATCTTCCATTCTATCAACAAGTTGTATTGAATAATGATAATTCCCCTGTCTATTCCGCCATGAAAAAATCTGGGTCCTTTCTGTATGCATCCTGAAGACACATTTATTCCCAGATTTTATTTATTGTTTGGTTTCCGCATTGTATCCTGGAAAATGTTTCTTCATGAATTCCCAAGGGGAAAATGTTCTGCAGGTGTCCACCCAATTAATCCGCCAAGCCTTGTGCTTTCCTGAAGCCGAATCATCAGTTCAATTTTCAAAAGATTCACTGGTTACTTACGATGAAATCCTTGCAGGAGAAGAGTTCAATCAGTTTATGTTCCATTTAAAGCCCAATATGAAGCAATTTCAGCCAAAATGTGGAGAATTTTCTATGGGAGTTTTCAACGAAGTCACTCGACCCATATTAAGCAGTATTGCTGAAATCTTGGGCAAAGAAGACGACGTTACAGTGGACAGGTCAGTCCTGGGAATGTTCGCCATGATGATGAAGCCAGGAATGGTCCTGTATATTCCATCCTTTTGGCAAGAAGAAGTCAACTCGCAGTTGATGAGTCTTTCACTGACAGGTTCTTTTAAATTTCCCTCACTAATTCTCTACTTATTTTTATACCAAAATGTTGAAGAACTCATGCAGTTAGGTCTAAATATAATGGATGTATACAAGCAAAGACAGTCAGTTGTATTCTGGACAGATATAATCAGAAGGGAGAAAAATGAAGAGGGGTTATTTGATTTTTCTAGTCAGTATATGCCCATTGCATATAAAATATTGAATGGATTTCATCTCCCTTTTTTTTTACCCAAAGCCCAGGAGTTTCTACATTTAGGAACTAGCTGTAAATTTGGGGACTAGTTTGTATTTGAAGAATATTCAGAAATAAGGTTGTATGGAGCAAATGTTAAACCTTACAGGCTCCCAACGTTTGTACCAATGAGGCCTTTCGCCTTAGAATTTATCAGACAGAGCCTGAATGTTGATCATGTGCACTTTGTCCCTATGAAGAAAATTCATATGTATAAATTGCCTATGAGTGTGGGACCTTTCATAGTTAATATGAGGTAGGCGTTTGAGGAAGTAACAAAATTTTTGGAGGAAACACATATGCTACTAGGAGAAAAATGGGCTTATGATCCCCATTGTATAATTTCACAGAGAAGAATTGAGAATGGATATTCAGCTTTCATTCATGAAAGTAGACCTGAGCAGGAAAAGGTGGCAAACAAAGGTGAAATAATTTCAGTAAATACAAGCATTCAAACTCCTGTTATAACCGAAAAAAACAAACAAAAGAGGTAAAGAAGTTGTTATTGAATTGGATGATGAGGCACGAGAGGTGAGAAGAGGACAAAATTTGCTGAGGATCATTCCTCTAATTCACCTGGTTTTTCCTTGCATTTGAGTGAAGAGCATAATGCTCCCTCTTCCCTTGGAGGTCATGAATCCTCTCATGAACAAGTACCCTTAATCAAACAAGTGTTCTCATAAATTGAGGAGAGAAATCAAAGAATGAAGGCCAGCATGGAGGCCCAAGCAGAACATCAGGATACTACCGATGAGACAAGGCTGTTGACTGTAATGGATCTTGAAAAAGATTAATTTAGTATTGCTCTTTCACATCCCACATGAATGTCAATTGGGTCCTCAAAAAGTTTTAATACTGTAAATGTGACTATGGATGTTAAAAAGATTCCAATAATGGACAAAATGAATTTGCATATGCAGACCGAGAAATTGATTGTTAAGGATCTCAAAAAGACAAATTCAATAGCAGTTAAAGCTAAAAACATGTTAGAGAAAGTTATCAAACAATTGAAGTTGGAAAAGGCTAATTCAAGAGCCTTAACATTCCAAAATGAAGAGTTGAAGAAGATTATTGTTAAGATTGGTGTAGACCCTAGGGACAAGACTACTGTGCAGAAATTCTTGCAAAGTGCTGAAGTAGAGATATCTACATTAAGGAAGAAATTTAGGTTACCTTCTGGTGAACACTCAATGGCTGCAGAGGTTGCAGAGGTAGAGAAGGAAAAAGAGAAGTTGTTGCAGAAACTTATGCAGAAGGATGAAGAACTCTCCAAAGTGAAGCAAACCGCAATTTTTTTACAAAATCACATTGACAATCATAACTGTACTTTTGTTTTTCCTATAGGTCATGCAGATCCTCAAGCACAAGTTATTCAATTAAATACTGAGTTGCATATGGCTGAAAGAGTTAGAAAAAAGGCTCAAACATATTTGGAGACTGCTACAAAATTGATGAAGGTCTTAGAGAACGAAGCAGATGAGTACAAAATGGATTTCAGAAATGCTAAAGCTGAGATCAAGAATCTCAAAGAAAGAATGAAAGGTAATGTGTCATTAATACAAGCTAAGGATATCATTTGGACTGATATCATCTCATAAATGAAGTCCAATTTGTGCTTCCTAACGGTTATTGCAAAAGAAAAAAGCCTATTGTGGAGTGTGAAGAACCAATTATGTCTAATAAGCAGAAAGGGATTAACAAAGCAATTTGGGCTAGAAGATTTATTGATTATATCAATTCCAAATCAGATCAGAAATTAGAGGAGAATGATATGCAGGATAGAATGTTGTATGCACTAGAAATTAATAAAATGATTATTAGGAATGATCTCAGAAAGGCTGCAGAAAAGAAATTAATAGAAATCAAAGAAGCAGTAAGTGAATTTGATAAATCTTTTGATAAAATGACAAGGGTAGGCCTGCCATCATGTTGGGGAGCTAAGGGGAATCTTCTGCCATGGAGCTCTTATGAGAATTTATTGGTGATGACAAAAAGAAATATTGACAACAGGCATGAGAAGACTCAAGTACTTAAAGGAGAGACAATGATCAACTTCTTGCAAAGACATTTTCAACTCTTGTGGATGGTAAAAATGCTTTTCTCTGAAAGGACATCTTATGACCGAATTACTGCATTCAGATTGGAGTATCACAATCTGACACATTCATCCAAGACGAAGGTATAAATATGGAAAAAGTGCAGAGCTTGGACTATTGACTTTCCAAAGGGATCAGCAACAAAGAAAGACAAATCAGTTGATCAAGGAAAAGAAGCCACTTCATCAGCAATTTCTATAGATTAGAATATTTACTTTATGTTATTTTCTGAAGTCAATGAAATTGTAAAAATACATTTTCAAGGCATGTGATAGACAGCCTTCGAAGTCATAAAGTATTTTTGGTAGTTAGAATTGGTTAAAGCAGTTCCAAACTTCTTTTTATTGTATTTAATGTAATTTCCAAGAGGAAGGAAGGTTTCGAGTTTTTGGACCTTCAAAGCCTAATTTTTGTACTCAGATATTGACAAGTTAATGAATGAGTATGCAAGTTTCTATAATTTTTCTAATGTTGAAATGTATTCTCAGTTTACGTTATGTTTTTCCATATATGAATGAAGCAGAGTTATGGGCAGCTGGCCTCTTTATACTTATGTATTTCAGAGTTAAAAAACCTTAATTTGCGCTCCTTTGTTTTAACTATTTCTTCATATACTTCGTCTGGATTTTGAAATGGTATTTTCTGTATAAAAAAGCATATCAGTTTGAAGGTATCCCTTATGTTTCTTCTGATTCTTTCATTCAAAATTTGCTAAAGATAGCATTGCATAATGTTCATATATTTAATATTTAAGGGTTGATAAGACAGAGACAAATATATACATTCGTGACATAATCAGATATATGTCTTAAGCACTGATTCCATATCACGGCTAAGGGATTGTCTCTTAAGGTACAACACACTATTTGGATCTTTGTTATACCATAAAAAATTCAGATATTCTCTAGAGTATCATCACAGGTTCAGACTGCTCACAAGTACTGTCACAAGTTTTTATTTTTTCCAAAGTATTACCATAGGTTCAAAATACTCACAAGTAATACCATAGGTTCAAATATCCTTCCAGAGTATCACCACTAGTTCAGAATGCTCACAAGTGTCACCACATGTTTGTATATGCTTTTCTTGATTCAAATTCCCAAACCTTTCTTTCCTATAATTAGATGAATAGTTATTCTTGTTGTGCAAGTTTTTCCTTTGAGGAGGATAAGGAGCTTCAATACATAGTCAAACATGAGGTCGAATGTTAGGCCCCTATAATACTAGTGTATTCCCATTATTTTTATCGTTAGTGTAGCCCCCATATTGTTATTGGTGTGCCCATGTATCCCCCATGTTGTTATTTTCATGCCCCATAGAAGCCCACTATTGTTATTGTTGCACTTTTACATTATTATTATTGTGCCCTTACATTATTATTGCTATGTAGGCTTGGATTATACTGTGAGCCCATAGAATCCTATATATACCAATGAGGTATTATCATTTGTATCATCCAATAATTGTTCATTTATGTAATGTAAAGGAGGTTTCCCCCTTGAAAAGGATAATTTTTAAGTCGTTGATCTATCTTTTCTTTTGTTCTTTGAGTTGGTTGCATAACATTTGGTATCAGAGATTTGGATTCTAGGGTTTCGCTTCTTCCAACATGTCATCTTGGAATTTTCACTATAATTTTTTTTCTACGAAGCTTCAAAATATGAAATTTCAACCACATGGGATTGAAATATTTGTGAACATTATGTACAAATTTCAGATCTTGGTTCTCTATATTTTCAGAGATATGATTCACGGAATTTGGGGTTTTTGCAGGCTCAATAATTCCATCTCAAACAAGTAACCTAGGGAAGATAGTCACAACTTTATCTCCGAGAATCAGATTTGAATTTTGTAAAAATTAATTAAAAGAAAATAGAATGTAGAGATTGAAAGAAAATAGAATGTAGCTTTTTGGGTATCATTTTCATAGCCAGAGGTCGAAATAGTGATATGTGGCACTTCGTACAACTTTTCTCTACTGAACCAATCTATAATCAGGACATCGTGGAATATTGAGCATAACTCTTTCTTGAAGAATCCAATATCGATATGACTTGTGGGGTTGAAAAGAAGACTCAAAGAGATACCACAAGGCGAAATTTCAGATCTTGGAGATCCAAAATTACAGGAATACAACAGTTTCAATATCGAGTTCCTAAAAAGAAATAAAAATGTGTGTATTTTAAAATTTTGTATAAATTTTGTTTGAAAAATCAGTTTAAAGTGATTCAAAGGGCATAATGAAGCATAGATATCATTGTTTCATTCCAAAATTCTTTGAAACTAAAAAATGGACACACCTAGTAAGTAGCCAGAAAAATCTTTTATGATGCATGAAGAAGAGTAATAAATGCAGCATGATATATCAAAATTATGATACCAAATGCATCAAATTTCACTCTTGCAAAGAGTAACAAAAAATGATTCGAAAGATATAATCAATGTTGATTTAAATGGTATAAAAAGGGACATGTGAGGTTTTAATGATGGTGTAAAAGAATATATGGAAGCAATGATGAGTGTCAAGATAGAGGGGTTGAAGGAGGGTTTGGCAAAGTTGCTAGAAGAAAGGCTTCCCAATGGTGAAAAGGTAATCCATGAAAATAATTATGAGGACAAAAGGAATATGAATTATCATTTAAGAGACTCTAATGTTGGGTTTAAGAACAATCATATTCCAAAGATCGATATGAAGAATTTTGATGGCAAGGATCCGGTAACATGGATACTACATATGGAGCAATATTTTGATCTCCATGATGTGCAACACTCACAAAAGGTACACATTGCAACTTTATATTTAGAACCCAGTTAGTTTTTATGATATTGATTACTTTTTTCTTGTAAACCAGTTATCATTTGGTCAATTTGTATGGAGGAAATGATATCATGTTATGAGGATTCAAAGAGAAACATCTTCTTTAGCCAATTGATAAATCTTAAACAAAAGGGTTCAATGGAGGAGCACATTGAGGACTTCCAAAAATTGAATATCAGGGTAATGGATATTCTAGATGAGGATAGGATTGATGTCTTCATAGGGACTTTCAAGGCTAAAATCCAACATGAGGTTCTCCTTTGGGAACCTGATTCATTGGAGAAGGCATTCAGGGTGGCAAGAAAATTTGAAAGAAAAATTATGGCAAAAAGGAAGTCTACCACTCACAACTATAAAGATGGAAGTGTTGATGCTCCTGGCCTTCTACAACTTACAATATTTACACCACAAAAATTGGAGGAAAAAATAGCAAAATGGATTTGTTACAATTGTGATATAAAATACACTAAAGTTCATAAGTGTGCTAAAAATAAATTATTATACATAGATTGTGAAGAGGAGGAAGAAAAGGAAAAAGAAACAACAAAAGAGGAGGATTTACACTAAGAACCAACCCCTGAGAAAGAAGCAATGAATCTGACCATATCTTGCAATACATTGATAATAATTACCACTCTTCAAATGCTAAACATAAAAGGATATATCAAGAAGAAAAAGGTAATAGTGTTGATTGTTTTAGGAAGTACTCATAATTTTATTCATTGTAAGATAGCCAAGGAATTGAATTTCTTCCTATATCCAACACCAGAATGTCAAGTGATGGTTGCAAATGGAGGAACTATAAATTTCTCTGGAAATTTCCATAATATCAAGCTAACCATGGGAGAATATGTATTGAATAGTCCAATTCTTTCCATTCCAATGGGTGATGATGATGTTATACTAGGATTCAAATGGTTACAATATTTTGGGGCGATAAATTTTAATTTTCAAGAACTTTTCTTGATTTTTTTTGGCAAGGAAATGAAGTTGAATTAAGGGGCATTGCAGGAAAACTAGGAAATATAATCAACTCTAATGGCATAACAAAACTTATGAAGAAAGTACAATGGAGCTTAATTGCACAATTATGCTCACTAGAGTTTCAAACATCAAAATCATCTATTTCTCCATATCTCAAAAAAGTCTTAGACAATCATTAAAATGTATTTGAGACTCAAGAAGGCCTCCCACCTATTCATGATCATGATCATGTTATTCATATGATTCCAAGAATTGTTCCCCCAAACATCAAACCTTACAGATATCCCTATGCCCAAACATTAGGGGAAATTTGAGGTCTAAAATGGGTCTAATAAGGAAAATGTACAATCAAAATTCACTTTATGAGAACTAATCACATTTTAGAGGATGACATCATTCCTAATGGTTGAGGTGGCATTGTTTGAGTTAAAGGTACTTACTTGTCACATTCTCAATGGTGGATAAAAACCCATGATTAACCATGGTAGTGCTATAAGTACTTTTATTTAAAGTAAAAGTAAAGTACTCATAATAAATGTCATTTCACACCTTTTGAATAAAAATATATTTTTTCCATTTCATATTTTTTGAAAGAAACAATGCATATCCTTATACATTTATTATATTATATTACATTATATTATTTTTATATAGTATATTAATTACATGTTATTAAACAATTTCAATAATACAAATTTTAATTAATAACATATATTATAATTAAGAATTTATAAATTTATATTTATATTTTATTTTAAGCTATTTAAGTACAAAGGACAAATGTATTAGTTGATCAATGATAATGACTTTTTCTTGAAAAGCTAATTCTTATTTATAGTCACATCAGTACAATTTTTTTATTAATTTTATTTTGGTAGAACTTTTGAATTGAATTTAACAATGGCTACATGGATTGTGGTCCAAAAAGTGAATTGAAAATTCATAAATATTATTTTATTGGTTTAGTTAAATTATTTTATTATTTCCTTAGGAGGCTCATTTTAGACCTCAAAATTCCCCTAATGAGAGTGAAATTGAACGTATTGTTGTAGAAATGCTAGAGGCTGGTATAATTCAACCTAGTCAAAGTTCTTTCTTTGTTCCAGTAGTATTGGTGCACAAGAAAGATGGATCATGGCATATGTTTTCATATTAGAGGGAGCTCAACAAGCTCATTATTAAAGATAAATTTCCCATTATCATCATTGATGAATTACATGGAGAAATTTACTTCACCAAGCTGGATCTTCGTTTAGGATATAATCAAATTAGAATGAAGACTGGAGAAATTTTGAAAATAACATTCAGAACTCATGAAGGTCATTATAAGTTTTTGTTCATGCCTTTTGGCCTTACTAATGCACCTTCGATATTTCAAGGTTTGATGAATTCCATTTTCAAACCCTTTCTTAGAAAATTTGTGTTAGTATATTTTGATGATATACTAATCTACAACAAGTCTTGGAAGGATTATGTTCAACATGTTGACAAGGTGCTCAAACCATTGGAGGAGAAACAATTATATGCAAAAACCTTGAAATGTTTCTTTGGAGTACTGGAGGTGGAATATTTGGGTCATATTTTATCTCATGAGGGTGTTAAGGTAGACCCAAACAAAATTAAATCCATAAAGGAATGGAAAATTCCAAAACCATAAAACATATTTGTAGATTTCTCGGGTTGACAAGGTATTATTTCAAGTTTGTTAAGAATTATGGGAGAATAACAACACCACTAACAACATTACTAAATAAAGATGCATTTTGTTGGGCTCCATAAGCAACTAAGGCATTTGAACATCTTAAAGAGGCAATGTTCCAAGCACCGGTCTTAGCTATGTCTGACTTCAAAAAAACCTTTATTGTGGAATGTGATGGCTCAGGAAATGGAATTGGTTTTGTTTTAATGTAAGAAGGAAGAGACAATGATTTTTAAATTCATCCAATAAAAGGAAATTATTTACACAAACCTATTTATGAGAAGGAAATGTTGGCAATACTATATGCACTAAAAAAATGGAGACCTTACCTACTAGGAAGACACTTCAAGGTAAAAAAATATCATGATAGTCTTGAATACTTTTTGGAGAAAATATTATCTTCAAAATAGAAGCAAAAATGGATCACAAAATTGTTGGGTTATGACTTTAAAATAATTTACAAAAAAGGGAATCAAAATGTTGTTACATATGCACTCTCAAGAAAGGATGAGGATGTGGAAGCATTGATTTGTGCCATTTCTATTATCCAACCTGATTGGATAACTGAAGTAAAGGATGAATGGAAGAATGACAGAGAGGTGTGGACACTTATTCAAAAGTTGCAGCAAGATCCCAGTACATCTGATACATTTAGCTGAAAAAAATTATTCATTATGGTACATTGATCATTTATATATTTGCAATAATTCCCAAATCAAGCAAAAGGTTCTTTTGGAATTGCACACCTCCCCCTAAGGAGGGCACTCAAGATTTTTAAAAACTTACCATGAGATCAAGAAGGAAATTATTTGGGATGGCCTTAAATCTGATATTCAGAAATTTGTGGAAGAATGTTTGGTTTTCCAAAAAAATAAAGTTGAGACAATTAAGACCATGAGTCTATTACAACCTTTATCCATTTCAAGTCAGTGTTGGGAGGAGGTCTCAATGGATTTTATCAAATTTTTACCCAAGTTTGAAGGAAAGAGTGTCATCATGGTGGTAGTTGATAGACTTACCAAGTATGCCAAAATTTTTTGAATTATCTCATCCTTTTCAAGTTAGTACAATTTCTACCGCATTTATGGAAACAATTCAAAAGTTACATAGAAATCCAAAGATTATTGTAAGTGACAGAGATCCCATTTTCACTGGAAATTTTTGGATGGAATTATTTTCTTGTTTTGTTACTCAATTAGCTCATAGCTCATATTATCATTCTCATTTTGACGAGAAAACTGAGATAGTAACAAATTTTTGGAAGGATATCTTTGTTGCTTTGTATCTGATAAACAAAACATAATGGGTTAAGTGGTTACCTCTAGCTAAATGGTGGTATAACACTTCCATATTTCAGAAAAAAATGACCCTATTTATGGAACTTTATGCATGTCATCCACCATCCACCGCATCATATTTAAGAGACAATTCTAAGGTTCAAGCAGTGGAATATCACATTGAGCATCAACAACAAGTTCTCCAACTCTTAAAGGATAACCTCACTCTGGTGTAGAATTGAATGAAACAATAGGTAGATCAACATCACAATGAAATAAGTTTTGATGTAGGTGACTGGGTAATTTTACGGCTACAACCATAAAAAAAATATACTTCAAACACCTAAAAAGGATAATAAATTATCACCCAAGTACTATGGTCCTTACAAGGTATTGCAAAAGATTGGTACTATGGCATACAAATTGGAGTTTCTTGCATCTTCTTGAGTACACCGATTTTTCCATGTTTCATGCTTAAATAAGGTTATTGGTGACAAACTCCCAGTTCAAACAGTGTTTCCAAAACTTGACAAAGAAGGAAAAATCATATTTGAGCCTGAAGCAGTCATGGAAACAAGAACCCAATAGTTACAAAATCAATTAATTTGAGAGTATCTCATTAACTCGAAGAACTTACCTGTTGAAGACTCCATATGGGAGGATGATAATTTATACAGAAGCATCCATAAATACTCAAGCATTGAAGGACACAATGTTTTGAAGGAGAGGGGCATGTTAGGTCCCTATAATACTATTGCATTCCCCTTATTTTTATCGTTAGTGTATCCCCCTATTGTTATTGTTGTGCCCATGTATCCCCCATGTTGTTATTGTTGTGCCCCATAGAATCACACTATTTTTATTGATGTTCCCTTACATTATTATTTTTATGTAGACTCTAATTATATTGTGGCCCCTTATACTCCTATATATACCAAGGTGGTCTTATCATTTGTATCATCCAAGAATTGCTCATTTATGTAATGTAAAGGAGGTTTCCCCCTCGAAGAGAACAATTTTTAAGTCGTTGATCTATCTTTTATTCTATTATTTGATCTGGTTGCATAACAACGAATGGGTGCAAAGGGGAGAAAGCAAACTTGAGGAGAAGAGAGACCAACTTGGACACTTAGGGATTCAACTAAATTTAAATCTTATTTTTAATAAATAAAAATAATTTTGAGCATGAAGATCATGCTTTATATGTATATCAATGATAAATATATAATGTGAAGACTGACCATAGCTTTGATCTACTTAGATTTGAGAGACGAGACCAAAGCTTGAAAAGCTATGGCCCAAAACAAAGTGAAATTAGATACATGATGCATGATGATGCAGCAAAAATTGCATCTTCATAAATCTCATGTTCTGATACCAAATTATGGTAGTGTTTGCGAAATTTAACCCCACTAATTGCCCACATTAACATTATTGAGTCATGCTTCTCTATTTTCACCCAACAAAATTGGTTCCCAAATAACTTCGTGAGTTTATATTAACCCGTTCATAAATAAACAGAACCACCTTTTAACTTAAAACATTAACCTTTTATGCATATGCATGCGGAAACTTAATAATAAGTGGTTCTCGGTTCATAAATTACCTTCCTTCTTTACATTACCCAATGCATATGTGGCATTGCAGATGCATCACCAATCCATATCGCATGGCAACATTAAACCATACTGCATTCCCAAAACTTAGCACGATATCGCTAATCTACTGATTCACAAATTAGAAAACATAACATTTTGCATATTGGAACATATAACATATCGCACTTATCATATGCGATATGTGATTGCATTGCATCACAATATCGAAACTTTAGGCTTCATCACAAATCGGAAAATATATAATATCACATATCAGCTTTTATATCCTTTACCTCATCGGCAATTCACACATTTACCTCATCGTCACTTCGCAACTTTAACTCCATCATTAACTATTATGCCATATCGCATGCGATGTGCGATATTTATCACATCGTACAGATCTTAACTTATCGCACTTTGGCACTTTCACAATTTAACCTACGATGAGATTTGAATCGTCGATCTTCAAGTTGATCTCTGCGATTTAATAAGAACCGTCCATTATCTCCTTTGGGATTCTTTTAAGGGTTTTAGATGCCTTAATACTTTCTCTGCTTTTGACTGTCGCCGCTTGTAACTTCGTCTTCTCTACTCGCTACTCCTTCCTGAGCTTTCTTCTATTTTTTTATTCACTCCAACTTGGAATTATCACGCTTGCTACACGCCTTACTCACTCTTTCAAGCCAGAATACAGAACACCATTCTGTATTACTTCTCTGTATCTAGAATTCAGTTTTATTTCTTTATCGACCTGCACTCACATCCATTTTCTCCAGACTGGAATCATACAGATTTTACCGAGCCATTAAGTCTTTTATCCCTCAGAAAGACTTATACATTCAATTAGAATTCATTCACAATGGTTTATCACACAGAAACCATAATTTCTCAGTTACGGATCACTCAGCACATAAAAGGAACGACACACAATCACAATGAATTATATTTCCTCATTAATTAATAAATGTATAGATACAAATAAGAAAAAACCTAATTACAATCTAGCTTTGGCCCGATACACCTTTTACATGGCCTTCTATCTTCCATAGAACCCTCTCTGTCTCTCGGCTTTCACCTCTCTACTCTATCCTTGGCCTAATTTCTTCCTTGTTTAAATTGGCCTCTCCTCTCTGACCTGATTTTCATTATTTTTAATTGGTCTCTTCCTTCCTTCAAGGCTTACAATGAATTTATATTACAATTTAGAGCTTATCCAGCCCTCACTCAACTCCTATAGACTTGTAACCACTTCTATTCTCAAAAAATCCTTCCTATCTCTAATTTATGACTAATCTAATCTCTTGAGCATAAAAAACAAATATCCTCTCTAATATCCCATTTTTTCGTGGATATGTTTACAAAAGTAAACTAGAATATTCCTTACCTATGCTTTCTAGGAATTTAAACATTTTACAAGAGAACATTACAATATTTACAATTTTACCCCTCCTTGGTCTAATGCCAAAACCATAGATCTGACCAAATAATTAAAATTTAATTTGAGTGCTAATGCTCCTGCATCAGACTCCCAAAGCAAAAAAGAATCATGATATCCATATCATGTGTTCCAATATTTTTCCTCTTGGATCCCAAACTTTATTCTTCAGTGATATCCTTGCTCCTTTCAACCGTTGTCCATGTACTCTGTTGTCTTTTCTTGCTTCTCCCGATTTCCATACCTTCGTTTGTAACACTCCATTTAATTTTCCTTCAACATTTGTCACAGTCGAGCCTTTCATACTACCATTTGTTTTTCTTCTCTTTATGCAACTCATTTCTTTATGTTTATTCCTCATAAGCTTCATAACATTTTCTATCTCTTTGTACAATTTATTTAGCTGTTGCACTTTATTTTCATTCTCTGGAATATAACCATCTTTAAGTTGTTGATTACTTTCTTCAGTTTCTTTTTCAACATTTTCTTCCTCTGCTGCAGATCCTTTGCAGTATTCATTAGGTTCTTTCTTCTCTACTGGTGCTTTCATCCAATTCTCCAATAGCTCCAATTCTTTCTCCCATTTACTAACCAATTTTGCATGTACTTTCCCTTAACTATCTTCATAATATAACATAGTCTCATCCTCCATCAGAATACCATTGTGACCTTGCTTCTTCGAAATGTTTTTGTATATTTATTTTTCTTCCTTCATCTTTATAACAACTTCCAGTGACTGTCTATCACCTATAAAACCTGCAATCACACACAAATTTTCAGTTTTAAAACCACAAGACCCCATAGTCTAATTTTATGACTCTTTCAACAAATCTTTCTTTTGTTCCAAGTCTTCTACATGACTCTGAAAATATTCAATGGTATTCATCTCAAATTCCTCAAGCATAGCATTTGAGTACTTGGTATATTTTTCTTCTTCTTGCTTGCTTTTGGTCATCATTCTGAGCCAAAATTCCCCTATTTTCAACTTTAGCATGCTACAAAACAAAATTTCCCTCCAATTGTGTATGAACTTCCTCATGAGATCTAATTGTCTTAGAACTAAAATTATGTCTCTCTTCTTTATCTTCTCCAACATCACCTACAAACATACACAAATTATTAATTTCAAAATCATAAGGCTCAATTGCCTCAAATGATGATTCAAACATCATCTCTCCATTTTCAAGTTCAAAAGGAACTTATTCTTCTCCAGCAACTTCATTTTGTTGTAGCTCCACTCCTTTGAGCTTCTCCATCCTCAATTGAACATCTATAATCTGCTCAAGCTTCCTCAACTCCTCTATCAACTGCATATTCACCTGATGTTCTCTCTTCTCTTGTAGCTTATGCAACTTCATTTTATTTCTCATTCTGTAACAAAATATCTAGTTTTCTTTACTCCTCTCGAACATCTCCATCAAAAAATTAAATTGCATTCTTATATCATCCTTTTCTCTCTCATCCTCTTCATGCATGCCATCTACTTTGACATATTTCTTCACTCTTCGTCTACTATGCTCTCTCTCAGAATCTCTACTATGACTATCAATAGTCATCTTCTCCTCTATCTATATGAGTTCCTCACTCACTATGAGCTATACTTAAGCCTCTACAATAGCAAGTCCCCCCTGCCACAACTTACCTCGCCAAGCTCTCCTTTGTACCTGGTCTTTTGGTAACACTAGTCCCCTCTCTAAACCTTATTTGACCACTCCTCTTATCCTTCTAGGCTTCAACTCATCTGAACTTTTGAGAACACAAATGTCCTCTTGTATTTCAATCACAAATGAAATACTAGGTTCTGGCCACACTCTTCTTTCTTTCAGAAACTCTTACTGGCTTCCTTCATCACTACTCTTAAGGCTTGAACTTCTTTTGCTGATATACTTCATTAGCTGCAACTATCAATATTCAATCTGTCTTTTATCCTGAAAAACTCAAATCAGAGTTAAATAAAACAATACTTGCATGATTTCTTAAGCAATCTCCATCCCCTTTTCACATTCGAGTGAATCTCCATTCTCCACAAGAAAACAACCATCGACATGCTTTCTTTATGCTTCTACAATCTCTTCTTAAGAGTATCAGTCTAACCATCTTCTGCCATACTTTAAATCTGTATGCCTACTACTTGTCAGATTCAAATAACCTGATCTCCTCTTTGCAATATCTCTATCAATTTTATGCAAAGCACATTTGCTTTACTGATCTCCTCTCTCTTCTGCAATCACACTCTCATATTCTGTCATACTTTACCTCTGTATGATTGTTGTGTTCGGTATGTGTTATATTCTTTCCACAACCAGTCACGCGCGGGTCATAGGGGGTGATATCTCCACATTGCTGCTGTTTCTGAGCATAAGTGTGAGACTCACCAATGGTTTTTTGCATGGGTTTGCACATGGTTTTGGGGTACAATGGTTTTCGGCCCCTGGTATTTTGTAGATCTGGTCATGGGAACTATGGTTATGTTCTAATCCAGGGTTAATGGATTGGGGTTTATGTATGCTTCGACATTTATATATATGTGTTGTAACACTAAAAGGAATATAATGAAAAATAAAGTCGGTCGTCCTGATTTGGGATCCAGGGGAAAATATCTGTGCTTATCTGTTTTATATTTTATGCTCTCGCTATTGTTTATTTTCTGTTTTAAGATTCGTTTGTAGATAATTTATGTACAGGGTTAAAACCTACATTTGGTATCAGAGTTGTTTCTGCTTCAAGGGGGAACCTTTGCTGCTGAGGGGTTTTTTTCTAGGGCCTGAGGTATACCCTGTTCAGTGGGATATCTACGGGATCAATTCTTGCGGTGAAAGAAGATGGCGAGCAGTGGAAAGATAGAGATTGAGAAATTTAATGGTCAGATTTTTGAGTTGTGGAAGCTCAAGATGGAGGACCTGCTGGTCAATAAAGATCAATGGATCATGGTAGATCCGGGTATCAAACCAACGGCAATTTCAGATGAATACTGGAAGAAGTTGGATCGGAAGGCGAAGAGCATAATACAGTTGTGTGTCTCAGATTCGGTATTTTTGAATGTATCTCAGGAAGCTATGGAAAATAATTTGTGGGACAAACTTGGGACTTTGTACCAATCTAAGTCTCTGGTGAATAAATTTTTTCCTGCATAAAAAGCAGTGTAACCTGAGGATGAAGGATGGAGACTCGGTAACAGAGCATCTGAACGCCTTCAATACTGTGGTAAGTCAGTTTTCATCTGTTGATATTAAAATCTCAGATGAAGATAAGTGCATCAGTTTGTTGTGTTATCTACCATACTCGTGGGACATTCTAGTTATTGCAATAGGTAGCAATACAACTACCTTGAATTTTGATGACATCGTCTCAGCCTTTCTATCAGAGGAAATGAGACGAAGAAATATGGAGGGTCAGATGGAGATACCTTATATGTACGAGGAAGGTCCCAGAACATAAACAAGAATAAGGTTTCGAGTGGGAGGTCTAAATATAGAGGGAGATCTAAATATCCTGGAAAGTTTGTAAAGGTGTGCTGGAAATGTGGAAAGGAAGGGCACTACAAAAAATGACTGCAGATCTAAAGCTCTGGAGAAAGGAAAGGGATCTGATGATGCTCCTTCTGCAGAGGCAAAACCACCTCGGATGATGGTGGGGATGTGTATTTGGCTTCTTCTTCAAATGCACATGTAGATCATGAGTCATGGTTGATTGACTCAGGTGCATCCTTTCACTTCACTCCCCACAGGGAGTGGTTTTGCGAGTATGAGAAATATGATGGTGGTGATGTCTTCTTAGGGGATGATAGGAAGGCCAGAATTTTTGGACGTGGAAAATTCAAGCTGAAGCTGCAAGGTGGAAGGATTAGAACACTTCCTAGTGTTCTGCACATTCCTGCATTAGCCAGAAATCTAATTTATGTAAGCAAGATGGATGATGCAGGTGTAAAAACAATGTTTGAGAAATATACCTGTAAGATGGTTCAGGGAGCACTGGTGTTAATGCGAGGAGTTCAGATTGTAACTCTGTACAAGCTTCAGGGCAACACTCTTATTGATGGATGCAATAGTTCTGTGGTTCCTGAAGGTGGAGCGGAAAGCCTAGCGATCTCTGGAGAAAAGACCATGCTATGGCATCAAAGGCTTGGACATATTGGAGAGAAGGGCCTTCGGATACTACATGGAAATGGTATGGTAGAAGGTATGTCTAATTTCTCTCTAGATTTTGATTTCTGTGAACATTGTGTATATGGGAAGCAAAATCGGGTGAGTTTTCTTTCTGGTGCTAAGAGGGCGAACAAGATATTAGAGCTTGTGCAGAGTGATGTGTTTGGACCTGTGTCAGTTCCATCACTAGGTAAGTCTGTGTACTATGTTTCATTCATAGATGACTTCTCAAGGAATACATGGATATATTTCTTGAGGAAGAAATTTGAAGTCTTTGACAGATTTAAAGAATTTAAGGCTCTGGTGGAAAACCAGATAGAGAAGAAGATAAAGGTGTTGAGGACAGATAATGGTGGGGAGTTCTGCAAGAAGGAATTTGAAGAGTTTTGTAAGAAGTGCGGTATAGCACAGCAGAAGACTACTCCATACACACCTCAGCAAAATGGAGTTGTAGAAAGAATGAAAAAAATTCTGATGGAAAAGGCAAGAAGCATGCTCAGTGGTACCGAGTTAGGACAAGAATTATGGGTAGAGGTGGTGGAGACTGCATGTTACTTGGTTAACATATCACCTTCACCAACGTTGGAGGATAAGACTCCACATGAGGTATGGACTGGTAATGTTGGAATAGGGTCTCCTACAAAGCTGCGAATCTGGTCCATTTTATATATTTTTTATTATATTTAGTCTAACACAGGGGTTTTGGGGTGGGTCAAAGCCCCTAATGCATTGTAACCGGGTCAAGGGTAGACCAAGAGTCCGTAAACCATGGTTTGCGGACCATTGGATGCATAGGCAAAAGTAGTATAAATAGTTGAACCTTTTTGAGTCGCTAGGTAGAGAATGAATAGAGCTTGAAGAAGAACGAATTGCTAGATCTGGGTTGGGTTGTTTGGGGTTAGGACTCCTACTGGCTGTGTGCGCGAAGATCCTATGTCCTGCTATGTGTGGACCCTACTAGTTGTGTGCACAGGTCGTATTTGGGAAATGTATGAAGATTTTGATACATAATATATGCGAAGTATTTTTGAACTATCTGATGTTATCTAGATCTGTTCTGTTATGATTAATGCAAACTAAGAGAATCGGATTAAGCTGCGAACTTGTCTATTTTATCTCTATGATATGAAAGTATTTGCCTTCAGTATATTATTGTGATAAGAGTATACTTGCACTTTTTGATTACATCTTTGTTAATGAATACAAACTATCTGTGTTGACATTATTGGCTGTGATTATGCTATTTTATGGTTATAATTGATTATGCACACGTGGATACGAGCCCGCTAGAGCAGATCTGATAAAGAATTATAGTTTTGAACCCTGCGAGTCACCCTTCTGTGTAGATCTAATAGTTATAGGCCTGCGTTATCACCTTCTCTCTCTCAGGGTGTGGAAACCTGGTTCCACCACCCTCCCATACTACTTCAGGTGAGACTTTGACCTGCGCAAGTAGGTCACTGCCGAAAGGGCCAGTAGTATAGGGGTTTGTTGGCAAACCTTCACCTCCGAACCTGGGTCAAGACCCCTCGAGCCAACAAATGGCTCCCTTGCCGGGACCAGGAGCATTTTGAGGGAGAGATCTGGTAATGCCAAGGCCATATTGGAAGCTTGAAAAGAAATAAATCGATGAATGGTTTGAAAGGCAAGTTCAGGAATTCATTGTAAAAGAAAATCGAAATGCGAACTTGACCGTAGAGGAGTGGAAAAATAATTGTATTTTTTGGAAATCTACAAGATTTTCTTCGTAACCTTTGCAATCGAGCTGTAGGAGTGGCTCGCAAGACTAGTTGATTTCCAGAAGTGTTGGAAAGATGAACGGGCTACACAGTGGACTCCAGAACCGATCCAGCAGTTGGAGAAGACTGATAATACCATTACTTGCATAGTAGATCATTGGGTGGCTAGTGTGATAGGAGGATTTGTGACTGAATTTGCGATCGATCAATTTGTGTCCTACTCAGAAGCGAAGTGGAGGTTCTTAAAGGGTTTCTGGGGTAAGTTTCTAAAAAAAAAATCGTTACTGATTAAGATCTTATTGTGCAAAAAGAGTATCCTGTGTAGCCATACCGAGTGAATGAGCTCTGATCAAAGTGAGGGTACAATGCGCAGTGGCAAGTACTACAGAACTAATCAAGAGGGAGATCGATATGTCTATAGTCCAGTGACTAATTTTGCTGCGCATAGCTCTCCATCAACACCGTCGTCGAGTCCTTGTAGGGGCAAGAACTCACCTCTGCCACCACCGGAAGACGAAATTATGTCACAGATGAAGTTACCCACCTTCAAGGGTGTGGGGGATGAAGATATGGATCAGTTCTGGTTAGTCGCAGGGTCTATATGGACTACGTAGAATCTAGTAAGCGATGCTATGAAAAGAGAGTAGCTATCTCTTGCTTTTGAAGGAAGGGCCCTGGAGTGGTATATGGGATACTTAGACCAGCATGTGAATGCAATCATTGAGGACATTAAGAAAGCCTTGAAGCAATAGTTCAGGAAGCCTAAGGCTTACTCTTAAATAGTGAAGGACCTGAACTATTTCAAGCAAGGTCCATCTGAGTCGGTATGGGAAGCTGATCAGCGACTGAAAAAAGTAATCAGAGAAGGAGGATTCCAGTATGATGACAGGCAGCATGCGAAATGGTTCATTGCTATGTTACTACCCCAGCTACGCATAAAAATGGGCCACCAAGACATTGAGTCGTAGGAGAAGGCCTTGGAGATAGCAATAAAGTTGGAGGTTGTGCCACGAGATGAGACCCAGCTAGGTGTCCAACAGATACAAGGCCAGATAAAAGCAATGCATATGGAGATCCAGAACCTGTGAAAGGAAAGAAGAGCAGAGGCTAGCCCTGACAGGTGGTGCATACGATGCAGGGTGAATGGCTACAACAAGGACAACTGTCCACTATTAGCAGACTATATGCAATCCGGAGGACCTAGTCCACTGCGCCCTAAAGAAGCTACGGGACCAAGTAGGCCGGCACTATCGTGTAATGACTGTTGCATTACGGGATTGCACAACACCAACCACTGCCCTCGCCTTGCCGCTTGTATTCCAAAGGTTAAGCAGCAATGGTGCAAGTTTTGTAGGTCTGTGGGGCATAATGAGCAGAACTGTCGTACCTACGATCTGATGATAGACCAAGGAAACCTCTATAGGGTACAGACAGATCCTTCATCGCCAAGGACCCCTTCTAGTATCGAGGGCTCCACCGGTAGGGGTAGGGGAGGGGGCCACGGCAGAAGCGCAGGTAGAGGAAGAGGTCAACTAATCTGTTATAACTGCGGAGAGATAGGTCACTTTGTAAGGGACTGCGCGAACCCTACAAGGAAATCCTGTAGGTATTGCAGGCAGGTGGACCACGTGATCGAGGACTACCCGATTTTGATAGCTAAGGTGCAGGAGAAATAGCATACACCTACGCAAAATGTGCAAAGGGTTACAGCGGAGCCCCAGAATGAGGAACCAGGTATTAATATCATAACCCGTAGCGGCCTGGCCACCAGGGGGGCGGAAGAAAAATTTGTGGCTGAGCCTATGATCAAGAAAGCAGTCATCAAATCAGAAGGCCTGGACCTACAAAAGGAAAGGGAGACCTTTATCGCATCTCAGCATGACTTTGCAGAAGTATCTACTTCGCAGGTCCCTACGACAACCAAAGAAGGAGAATGGGTCCAACCATTTCTACAAGCATGCATGAAACTGTTGTGCAACCAGCCGGCCATCAAGAACCTCCAGGCACTATTAAACAGTTGCACAGAGAGAACCAACCCGCCCCTAGAAATTAAAGACGTAAACACACTGTACAAATACAAGAAACACATCAGTAGGGAAATGCGGCTCACAGCACAAATCAGGCACTACGAAATGGAACAAGTTATTTTGGATCTAGGATCAGATACGAACATACTTCCCAAGAAAACATGGCAGCACATGGGAGAACCCAAGTTGGAATAGTCCACTATCTAGCTGCGCATGGCCAATCAGCAGAAGATCATACTGTTAGGGAGGTTATCACAAATTGTAGTGGATATTGCAGGAGTCAAGGTATGAGCCGACTTCGAGGTCATTCAGATTATGGAAGATGCAAACGCTTACCCTGCGCTCCTAGGGTTAGATTGGGCTATCGACATGGGTGGTATTATCAACTTAAAGAAGAGGAGCATGGTATTTGAGAACGAAAGGGTCCGAGTGATAGTCCCCTTAGACCCTGCAGAAGGAGAAAGGTATACGGAAACGGTGCGTATTGATGAAGAAGTAGATCACATCTACAAGTTAAATACGCAGGACGAAGACTGAATCAACCCTACAGCTGATAGTATGTTGTGCTGGGAAAAAGATAGCAACTATTTTTTAGACTCCGACTGAGAACTAGAAAATTGGCAAAACCGGTTGCACAACGTATCTGCGCTATGATGTCTCAGGATTACAAGGGATTTCCGATGTATCTCCTCAGAGGTACAAGATCTACCCTACTTTGACGGTTCTGGTAGCATTAAGGAATTTTTGCAAGCATTCTAATCCAAAGTTCCAAATGAACGAAAGGTGTGGGCCCTCAATCTCACCCTATGCACAGCACCCACGAAGTGGTGGGATGAGCGTAAGACAACGTTCCAGGAATGGGGAGCATGTCGGACTATGTTACTCCTGCGCGTCAACCCTCTGGTTCACTTACAGAGGGAAAAACCCGGACTAGTAATCCAAAGCTGTGCAGACTTGCACAAGATAACTACCGATGGTGGGAAAAGGTGTGTAATTGATAGGTGCATCACCTAGAGAAAATCTCCCAAGATGGTGGATACTATGGAAGCTGCGGATCGGTCAGCACCTACAGCTATGAAACAACTGTGTTTGCTCCTCTGATTCGTAGGCTACTACAGAAGAACCAGACAGGCGTATGCAGTGATCACAACGCCTCTGAAAGAGCTACTTCGCAAGGCCATCTAGGTTCGCAGGGCCGTCGAGTGTCAGGGGAGTTTTTCACTAGAAAAAAATACAATAGGCCCACTCAGCACGCAGTTGGAACGTTGGATGGACCACCATGCACACAGGAGGCCCACTAGATGCACACAGGCACGCTCAGAGCATAGGTGTGTGTTGAGCGCACTAGAGTTGTGAAAACTAGCCGTTGGGACAGTCAAATCAAGTAAAATGCAAAAGCTATTGTTGAATGGAGTGGGCGGTTGGCATTTAATGAGGCGATTGCGGGAGATTTTTTATCGTTTACATGAGGGTAAGTTCCAAGTGTAGCTTGCCCAACCATTGACCACTCGCACCAGCTATAAAAGGGGTCGACCAAACCAGTCAAGGGTTCCATATCAGTTGTATAGCTTGTACTTGGCTTATCTTGCTATGACAATTTGCAGGGAAAATTTTAAGAACCCCCCTAAATTTACATGTATAATAATTGGGCGAATCCCCATGATACATAGGAAAAATGGAAGGCGATTTTATTAATAATATATATATATATATATATATATATATATATATATATATATATATAATCTTTTTGGCAAATCTCTCACGAGATTATATTATCTTGTAAAATCATGGTGAATCACCAGTACAAATGGCGAATCACTAGTACAAAATGGCGAATCGTTGTCTAGTGGAGTTCGGGGTGTTGGTTCCAATGAAGATATGGTAGTTGAACCAGGAGTTGAAGGTAGCGAATCACCGAGACCAAGTATGGCACACGGTGACTCGTGAGGGAAGTAGTTCTCGTGCAGTTTTGAAAACGTGTTCTTCCAGTTCTGCTAAGTGTAGTGTTGTTGCTCATGCTACTACTAGCACTGATATTGAGGTTGGAGAGGAGTTTGAGGAAGCATGGAAGGTAGCAGTGATGGAGAATTACAAAGAGAACCCCATGATGGGCTCCATTTTTCCCTTTGGTATTTGGGCCTGCAAGATCTTCTGTCCATTGAACCAACAATTAACCATTCAACCAATAATCAACTTGATTGATTTTATTAGGTACGATTCAACTTCGACTAATCTTCAAAACTATGCTTTGCACTATCCCATATTTATCACACTAATGCTATAATACATTGTGCATTTGCACCCAACTCTCATGCATGCACACAAAATTTTCATTAACATCTATAACCCTAACCAAGTGAGAATTGATCAACAATTTGCACCAAAGTTTGTTATAGTGTTGAAATTTCATAAGAAATTTAGATCCATGGTACCTTAAATAAATTTTGAGATAACCTCCACAAATTCGACCACAATAGAGCAGACTTGTGATAAATTCTAAACCTACAAAAATTAGGATTCATGTTCCTAGGAAAGATCATAAGTAGTTGACATATAGGTCCATTTTTTAGCCTTGACACATTGATAATGCAATGGCTTAGGTCAAAACTCACACATTGAAAAGTCATCAATGAAAATAAGACAAGATCATTATGAATTACACATACTCCAAAATTCTTGCCAAATTCTACTTAGTTGTTTGCAACTCAGCTATACATAATCTTATAGTAAATACAAATTCAAAAAAGCCTTCTTCACATAGCTAATAAATGGTCATTGGAGGAGCACCCCTTATATAATAGTAATAGTAGCAATCAACAGATTATTTCATATTGAACTTCATAGCCATAGCACTCCTATGTATTGTATGATGTATTCAACTTGCATTATCAAATATAGATAAAATCATACTTTTGATTGATACATTTAAATCGTACTTGTGCACAACGTTGAATGCAATGCCAGTCAAGGAGTAAAGTCGGTTTGACATGTAATGATTTATAAAATAATGAAGAAACTTAGTAACGAATCACAACTTTCACGTTTGAAAAAATTATAAATCTTTCATGCAAATCCATTGTTGTTATAGTTCCTTCTCTCAACCATGTTCCACATAAGCATGGAAAATCAAGTAATACTAGCATTTGCACTGAGAGGTGCAAAGTAATGCCGGGGAGCAGGGATACATCTTTCATGCGAGATAAAGGTGATGTAGGTGATAAAGTTGGAGGCAATACAAAATGTTTTGGAAGAATGGTTGGTTTGTTTATCAACTTTTGAGTATTGGACATGATTTTGAGGAAAGGTTGAATGATTGGAGGGAATAACAAACTTGTCTGCAAGCTATTGTACAATATTAGTATCAGGATTCATCATTCCATGACAAGGCTATGGAAATGCTCAGTCAATGAGTACTTTTTTCATTTTTACCAACTTGGAAAGAAAATGTTGAAAGGTGTTTCAATGGAAACTGCATCATATTCAGCATTAAAACTTGAAATACACTTGCAAAAAAATAATTGATCGCTTCCAACTATTCACTCATAATTTATCTCAAAATTATTAGCTATATTATGTATGTTATAGTATAATGTTGGGCTTGAAAATTGTCAAAACCAAGGCATCATTTGAGAACTTGTGATTACTCGTAGTTATCTTGTTTATATAGAGCTAGAAGTAGAAAATATATATTTTTTTGGTTATAGGCAACTTAAGCAAATAAAAGTTTAAGTTCATTTCCAAGCCAAGAAATATTAATTATTTGACTGACTTATTATATTCATAAGGAGCATGCCACTCAAAAAGGCTACAATACATCTTTTAAAGAGATGGGGTTGTTAAAATTTTGGAACTTGTATTGGGGAAAATTACAAGTGGGGAAGCATATATCACTTTATCCACTCTAGAATTGACTTTATGCTACAAAGTCTAATATAATATAGATCTAAATATACAAATCAGGGATGGTAATGGAAGTTAAACAAATTAATTTGTGCAAATTATTAGTGCTAATTATTGACAGGAGTAATAAAACAAACTAAAATTTTATTAATGTCCACAAATAACCAAAATAGGTTGATGGAACTAGAAAGTACAATTCAAAAAGAGAATGCTGAAAACAACTCCAAGGCACAAACAGAAGTACAAATAAAGATAAAAAGCACAGAGAGGTAAACACAAGTGGTAAGCCCTAGAAAATAAATAGGAATCGGTACTGCTCTATGCAAGAAGGACACTACTTTGGATTAGAAGTATAAGAGGAGCTAGCATTGTTTGTTGTCAACTATCATGAAGGTACTAATACAAATCCTGGGAATGTCCTCTAGGAAATGGCTGACTAAGTGGACCAAGTTGGATATCCTTGGGGGCAACTAGATTTTACCTACACGAGCTCTCCTAACCTCCAGGGGCCAATGATGGACAATAACTTCTTTCCTTTTACTCTGATTAAAAAAATAAGCAACATTTCCATGTGCTTGCACATGCATGTAAAGAGGAGACTGCACGTCATGCTCTATCAGATACGGCCCTTCACAACACCACAGATGCAGATTGCACTTTCATATGTCAAAAACGATATGTAAAACAATAAATTTTCCTCAACTATACCTAAAATCTGCAAAAAGTGAAACTCAGGACTAAGTATCATGTATACCATGCACATCTACATGGTGAACCCCACAAACTAAACAACCGAAATTGCAACCAGTTTTCTCTAGGGAAGTAAAAGTAAATAACACTAATAAAATAAGAAGCACTGCACATCCACAGGATGCCTGGACATAGGACCGCTACAAATACATGCACAAAAACAACGGATAACCTTAAGAGATAAACACCATCAATGCAATTCACCAATGCTATTTTATACATCGCTGGCACTGGCTTTACCATAAAGTAGTATGTGTTAGAGATATACTATTCCTCCAACATACGTAAGCGAACGACCAGTGTACTCAATGATGGGAAGAAATACATTTTGATTACCGCAATCAAAAATAATGTCAAAAACAGCTCCTGTACGAGTTCAACACCTTGGTCCTGCTCTAGCTGGGCCAACAGTCAGCTTTAAGTTAAATGAGGATGAAACAAGAAATTACTAAGAGGCAGAAAAACAATATTGAATATGTCAAACCATTAGAAGATTCCCCATCTATCACTTTTCCTTCAAAATGATTCTTCAAAATCAGTAACTCAGAGTCTGTTAAGAGTACAATTTGACAACGCTGCCAGATTCTTTAAAATCTCTTACTCTGAAAATTAACAGACGCTGAGTTACAGACAAGTACTCTTAATTTGACAACATAGAAGTAGAACCCAAGGATAGATCTTGTCCCTGATGCCCTCCAAGCTGCAAGTTTTTATGCCAGCCCGTATGCCATACACCTACAGGGTTCACCTTCTAGGTTATCATGTATTGGTCAGGCTAGAACACCAGCATTACACGCTCATGCTGGTCATATTGTGATGTTGGCGTTATAGTTCTGGTACATGCCAACATGCAGCTCTATCATGGCTGGTTGTATCCACATGGCTTAAATCTCTGCATGTTCAGTAGTGTAGTAGATGAGATTTATCCTACTTCTTTCATACATAGATCCTCTTATTGTGCCCTTAATTCCACATATTTACAGAAGTCTGAAGATTTTCAAAACCAGGCAACTCGGAAACATGGCTTTCTCACCAACAGGATGGAAATCACATCTGCCTATCTCCATTCTCCTACCAAATAAAAAGCATCTCATCCGGCACTTATATTCAAATGAACTGGCAAGAATTACACTATCCTTCCTGGAAGTGTCATAAATACTATTTAGCTTTGCTCCAAAAAATTACAGACTGTTAGGCACAAATCCAATCTCTAACATCTAATTGAAACGGTTTTTTGTTATTTACATACAAACCAACTTATTCTGTCTATCATCCTGGGCCTGTAAGTAGCACTGATAGGCACTAATACTTTGTACATTTATTTATTTAAAATTCAACAATCTGGATTTAAAGCAATCTGGTGGAAAAACCATTAAATCGCGGAATTTAACATGAAATAGCAGAGATGTGAAGCAAAAGTAAATTGCAGAAATACACGCAATATTGCAGCAAACAAAAAACTTTATTGCCCTGAAAGGCACACTCAACAACCTAGTATAGAGGTAGATGTGTTATGTATGTGTCTATATAGATAAGAAGCCGACATAATAATATGAATAAAATATTTTATATATGTGTGTGGGGTGAGTTAGAGGACCGAGACCAAATTTAATTAAAAATGAAAAATCTACTGACATAATTGCGCAAATTTAAGCAACCCCACTGCCTGCATATGGATTACCACAAGAAGAGTTGTGGTGTAAATGTGTCAATCTGCAGTACAAAAGCAACGAACCCCACCATATGGTAGCAATGGAAAGCAAACTTACACTCAATTTCTAGGTTTCAATTAAATTTTAGTTGTGTCAAGTGGAGACCACTATATATCAAAAAAGATACATGCTTAAAAGTTAAACCAGCAAGCATGCTAAAAGAATGAGTACACATCTGTTTAACTGAGAAATGACCATACTACAACAAATGGGACTCTAATTCATTTCACAGTCATTATTATCCATGCTAAAAGGCAGTGTACCAAAAAGTGGATACCAATTGCTTGAATCATACAAAACTATAGATGTATTTGTTATATGCAAGAAACAATTCCTTCTGTGACTTTATGACTACAGTAAAATTATCTGCAAGTAAAATGCCAAGATAACCATCATAAGGACTTAATGATTTCAACTTACTCTCATGCCTATTAACAACTATTTTCCCACATACATTTTTAGTAATGTCCAAAAAGTTAAAACAGGCTGGACCTCATATGATTCTAATGATGATGTATTGCTAAACATCCTATGCAATGAATGTATTGCTCAATGATATCCAATGAAACTATCATATTACCATATGCATTATGAGCCCCTTGATTTTGATAATGGTTATCAGGTGGGACAAAGCTTTCTTCTTCTGCCCTAGCACAACAAAGCAAACGACACATTGTGTATTTTCTGACTACTCACATGCTCATCTTATGAAAAGATTCTGTGAGTATATGATCAAGAAAAACCCGAAAATGCACCTGTTCAGAGAAAAAAAAAGAGTAAGAAGGAATCTTCTTTAACACGAGTCCTGACCATTCAAATTTTCAAAGTCAACATACACAAGAAACTAGTTTTCTCATCTCAAAACTAACAAGACTTCTATCATGACCCTTCTATAATTATTGATTGTGAGTTCCTTGATGAGTAAGTATTATTTATGAATTGTTGCTATTCCTGTGGGCACCCATATAAGTGAATGGATGACTTTCAGTTCTCCTGAGCCAAATGTTCTATCAGAGCACAAGATAAAAATGTCTTCGGATAAATGAGAAAACTATTTTACATTATTCACTTTTTTCCTAGGTTTAATGATTCATATGTTGCTAAACCAGTATAGCTCCCATTTGAATATGATTTCAAAGTGGTTTTCCTAAATAACTATGGTTAAAGCATAGCATGCCGAGTCATGTCAATTATGCCACCTGATGTTACATGGGCATGAAGGGCATGACCAATATTTTACATTCCAACAACCAGGGACATGCTCTTGGGGTTTTTGTCAATTTCTTTCCTGAACATTATGGCAGGTTATTAAGAAAAAGTATTTTAATGTAAATTTTTTATCACCCATGCTCGTTTGACTACATACTCTCTTGGGTATGCCAGTGTCACACATGTTTCTCATCTTGAAATAGATACAGCTTCCAAGAACCAGGGGCATTCTCCTTGGGTCTTTGCTTATTTTCTTCCTGGCCATTATTAAAAATTATTTAGAAAAGGCACTTGAATGTGAAAATTGTATCACCTATGCTCGATTGATTACATGATCTCTTGGGTATGCCAGTGTCACACGTGTTTCTCGTCCCAAAAAAAAATACAGCTTAGGTCTAATGCTTTCATAGATTCACACATGATACACATGATACAGAGTATAAATTATCTACCATTGATGAAAAGGTCTAAAGCATGAGATTTTCCGAACCTAGATTTTCCTTATATAAAGATAAATTTGACAAAATAATTAAATAGATTTAATAAACTCATTGCAAGCCAACATGAGATTTACAATATGTGAAGATCTAGCCAGGACCATAGAAGGGGATGATAATGAGGAAAGGTGTTTGACCTATGGAGTTGGGTTTGAACTAGCAAAGCTCCGGGATCAAATGTAACCCATATATATAAGGAACCTATGTTCTGACTGTGGCTTTGGAGGTCTACCTTGGCCACTTAAGATTTTTTATCATTGTAGTACAGGTGGCCAGAGGCACTATCCAAATCACCCCACATGAAAGGATTCTTTAGCTGAGAGAATAATAAAAACATGGTCTCTACAACACATGATAACAAATTATAAGAACAAGGATTGAAGAAATAAGAGAGTTTCAAAAAAACCCCGTAAGATACAAGAACTTGGGAAAAGCTACAAATTGAAATAGAGACATTCTAGTGGTCGAATTCGAATCTAATTGCAGCTGGGCATCTCTACGGTTGACTACTAAGGAGCCGATTTTCTCTTTTATTTGTATTTTAAGCTCGGGATTCAAATATAACTGGGCACATGTTAGGCATCATCCATGTTGATTGCTTATGAATTTTGGACCAATGGCAGCGATAAAGAGTTAAAATTGGGTATAGAACTAGTGATGCGGACTACTTATTAAAATTGGGTATAAAACAATATAGGTCTTACAAACTAAACCATATCTAAGGATTGTCTTCCTTTAAAACATTTAGAGAAGATAAAGCAAGAAAATTTGACCATTTTATTTAGAATGCTTTGATCTAGATATATTAGATATGAAGACAAATGAGGGAAGTAATAGATTGATCAAAGACAAAGATGGTTGCATGATGTAAATCACCTTTATGTTCCCACATTTTACATTCCAAGATCGACATTATCGTTGTTGAATCCTTATTTGTGGGTTAGGGTTAAGTGAGATTGTCTTCCTTTAAAACATTCAGAGAAGATAGAGCAAGAAAATTTGACCATTTTATTTAGAATACTTTGACCTAGATATATTAGATATGAAGACAAGGAAGTAATAGATTGATCAAAGACAAAGATGGTTGCCTGATGTAAATCACCTTTATGTTCCCACATTTTACATGCCAAGATCGACATTATTGTTGTTGAATCCTTATTTGTGGGTTAGGGTTAAGTGAGATTGTCTTCCTTTAAAACATTTAGAGAAGATAGAGCAAGAAAATTTGACCATTTTATTTAGAATACTTTGATCTATATATATTAGATATAAAGACAAATGAGGGAAGTAATAGATTAATCAAAGACAAATATGGTTGCATGATGTAAATCACCTTTATGTTCCCACATTTTACATGCCAAGATCGACATTATCGTTGTTGAATCCTTATTTGTGGGTTAAGTGGTGATCCCACATTTTACATGTGGGAATAAGATTGACATTATCATTGTTGAATCCTTATTTATGGGTTAAGTGGTGATCCCACATTTTACGTGCCAATAAGATCGACATTATCATTTTTGAATCCTTATTTTTGGGTTAAATGTGGGTTAAGTGAGGCTGACTTCCTTTAAAACATTCAAAGAAGATGGAGCAAGAAAATTTTTGTGGGTTAAGTGTGGGTTAAGTGTGGGTTAAGTGAGGTTGACTTCCTTTAAAACATTCAGAGAAGATAGAGCAAGAAAATTTAACCATTTTACCTAGAATGCTTTGACCTATATATATTAGATATGAAGACAAATGAGGGAAGTAATAGATTGATCAAAGACAAAGATGGTTGCATGATGTAAATCGCCTTTATGTTCCCACATTTTACATGCCAAGCTCAACATTATCGTTGTTGAATCCTTATTTTTGGGTTAAGTGGTGATCCCACATTTTAAATGTGGGAAGTAATAGATTGATCAAAGACAAACCTTATTTGTAGGTTAAGTGGTGATCCCACATTTTACATGTGGGAAGTAATAGATTGATCAAAGACAAATATGGTTGCATGATGTAAATCACCTTTATGTTCCCACATTTTACATGCCAAGATCGACATTATCGTTGTTGAATCCTTATTTGTGGGTTAAGTGGTGATCCCACATTTTACATGTGGGAATAAGATCGACATTATCATTGTTGAATCCTTATTTATGGGTTAAGTGGTGATCCCACATTTTACATGCCAATAAGATCGACATTATCGTTTTTGAATCCTTATTTGTGGGTTAAATGTGGGTTAAGTGAGGCTGACTTCCTTTAAAACATTTATAGAAGATAGAGAAAGAAATTTTTTGTGGGTTAAGTGTGGGTTAAGTGAGGTTGACTTCCTTTAAAACATTCAGAGAAGATAGAGCAAGAAAATTTAACCATTTTACCTAGAATGCTTTGATCTAGATATATTAGATATGAAGACAAATGAGGGAAGTAATTGATTGATCAAAAGGTAGACAAAGATGGTTGTACATGCCAATATTTGTGCCCCAAAACTATATTTTGCAACAGTTGTTGTGGCATTCATAACACACGGCCCCTTAGCTTCGTTGGCCATTAATAAACTAATTAAGAGAGAAAGCCCCAAACTCTCTACAACATTTCACACTATTAACACTATGCACATCTTGACACTATTCACATCAGGCCATTAATAAACTAATTAAGAGAGAAAGCCCCAAACTCTCTACAACATTTCACACTATCAACACTTGCACATCTTGACACTATTCACATCATGCTGCAAAGCAAACATGCTCATCTCATCTTGACACTATTCACATCTTGCTGCAAAGCAAACATGCTCATCTCCAATCATACAAATCATTTGCCATTATAGAACATTAATCCTACCACCAAAAATTCCAACAATGATCCAAGACCATAAAGGAAACCCAATCCTTTTTATCACATAAGGTTGGCGTGTTTGTATAACTACTTATAAATTCTGGAATGGAAAGATTATAGCAAGATTCATTCAAGATAGGAATAGGCAAATCCAAAATGGTTATAGTTATATATCGACATACACTATAATATCTACAAATATCGAATGCTTTACCAATGGCTATAGTTTTGTATCAAAGGACTATCTGAAGGAACAAGAATTACAATGAACAATTCATTTGGCAATCACATAGTTGCTATTTCATTATTTCGTGAATGCAAGAAGAAGAGAATTATTATGCCATGATAGTTCAACTATCAAATATCTAATAAAATTGTATTTGTGAAAGTAATTTTTTGCTGTGAGAGTTCTGGAGATTGTAGTTCTCTGTACAGAAACAATATTAATGTTTTTAAGCATAGTTTGTATAAATATTAATTTGATCCCTCTCATATGTCCATTAAATCCAAATAGAGTCACATTCACTAGATTAGATAAAAATTTTGCATGCAAATTTTAAATCAAAAATATGTTAGTTACTAAAGGAAAACAACCCAGAAGTTTGTCATTAAATGTTGTAAATTGTCTCTATACTCAGGCAGCTCACCTCAGCTCTGTGTGTTAACATTTCTTTCAGTATCAATGCCAAAAGCAAGTTAACAAAAAATTGCCACCCACAAATGGATGTTGTAGCAAGATTCCTTCATAAGCCAAGACAGTGTTACAGAGAATTCCCTCCCCCTCTTCTCTTTTACAGTTTTCCATATAGATCAACACTAAATATGATCTTTAAGTAGTATTTTGGTAAACATTTACTTTTGACCTTTTGAAATTCTGAGCACCCATCTGAACATAATTAGGAAGTATTCGTCAGTCAAATATACTGGGTTGCGAAGACAGCTAACCACCCAATGGTGTCACAAAACTTTCCCAACTCTTTGAACATTTCCTGCAAAACAAAATATATATTGAGAACAGTCCTCGCATTGTTTGTTTATTAAAAACTTAAAATATTTTAAAAATTTTATAAAAACGGATTTTTGACAAAGACAAGAAATAAGAAGTAGGTTGATCTTGACATGCAAAAAGTAGAATGTCGAAAAAGTTGGGCTAAATTAAAGTCACTATTTCCCCAATTGCATTCAATCCACATCGTGCAGGATCTTAAGGGTATTCACATCATGACACAATGACTAGTTACTTGTAAACATAGGCAACCTAGGCAATATACAAGTAACCTCCAGGTTAATATTACAAACTACACATGTTCTTCATATTTTCATATTACATTCTCGGCTATATCATGCAGATACTCACAAGCCCATGCAATTCCCAAACAGAAAATAGCACTAGTTCTAATATATCTGTTTCACACATTAACTTCTGGGAATCTCTTAACCAACATATCAGCAGGGAACATACCCCGCAGCTCTTTATACGTTATATCAACTCAAATATAAAGGTCCAATCTATGCCTGCTCTATTGTATGATCTATATGATCAGCATTCGAGATACAAGTATTCAGTATACAGTATAGCAAACATGTAGAATTGAAAAAAATAAAAGATCTACCATGGAATTTGTGATAGTTCCTAGACAAATATACTCCTAGCTATCATATCATGAATTCATCATCCTCCTAGTAGACCCTATTGCAACAGTATGTTATGTAATGGGTTGGAATGTGATAATTACTCATAGTTAGCTGGTAGTTTCTTGTAGACTCCAAAATTAGTTAGTTGATAGAGGGAATCTCATTCACCTGGGTTGTAGAGTCCACCTTCCTTCTCTCTGTAAATTAACAGATGATACAAAATTTAATAAACATTTCATACAGACAAATGGACATGACACATATCATTTACCTGGGATGTAGAGTGCACCTTCCTTCTCTCTGTACATTAAAAGATGATTCAAAAGTTGAGAACCTGCAGCATTCCTGAGAACTTGCAGAAATGATCGAGCAAATTTAGAGTTTGTGCAGTAGAATGAAGATGGTTTTTTCTTTGATATTTTAAACTTAGCAGCAGAGATCATCTCCAGGATATTCCAAAACTCATGATAACAAGAA
This sequence comes from Pinus albicaulis, assembly GCA_034641835.2. Lineage (NCBI taxonomy): Eukaryota > Viridiplantae > Streptophyta > Pinopsida > Pinales > Pinaceae > Pinus > Pinus albicaulis. The sequence goes on along the minus strand of CM076572.1, from coordinate 1,370,013,901 downwards.
ATAGTGTGACATAAGTCTCAGCAAGAATTTCCTTCTTTCAAGAAAAAACATGCTTATATCATCTACATCTAATAAACATAAATACAAACTACTATTTCATTTTGTGCTTATTAAAAATAGAAAACCTAATGTCTGGTTTCTACTCATCACACTACAACCCTCAGATAATTATCAAGACTCTGAATCGCCCTACATCTAAGAGAAGTAAAGAGTTTGATTAACTAATTTAACAAGATTTTGAATACCATGACATCTGGAATAGAAATCTAAATTGCTTTACCGGACCACAGCCTAGCAAAGGATAAAATTGAACTCACAAAGGCCTCTGCAGATTTTACTTTAAAATTTTTGATTTTAGAAAGGTAGAAGATTATACTAAACCTTAAGCATATAAACAGTGACCTCAAAATTGGGAAGAAACAGCGTCATATTAAAGCTGCAACATTGGGTTTGAGACTAGTGGCTAAATTATCAAAGCTTTTTGCCAACTGCACTTCATCAAGTTTATGTTGGAAGGAACCGTTCCAAATTCATGCCATTTTCTCCAATGGTGAACAGAACACTGAATTCAAAATCAAATGAGTTATCAGGAAATCCATGTCCATTTTTGTTAAAATATTGTTTAAAAATCATATCAAATCTAGATCCAATGGAATCTGGTACACCAGGAATGCCTCTTTCCTCAGATATTGCAATGTGCAGATCTTTATCCCTTGTCTTCAACATGCCTTCTGCAGCAACATCCTGAAAAATAATGGACAAAGTTTGGACTTTTTATGTTTCCCATTGTTCCTGTAGATCAAAAGTGTCATTGGGCCTCACATTGAACTCCAAAGCCTATCATATCATTGGGACATTCGCAGGTTGGACTGTGGGTAACGACTGCATAAAAGAAGGGACAAGCAACAAAGGCCATTAACAAAAAAATAGATCTGGTCACAATTCACATAGCAACCACACAATTTGACAATGTTATGATAATTTTCATTTCTTGTTGGATCTGCTGATCAGATACTGGCATCGGGCTACTGAACTGGCCATAACGACGATTGCTAGAACCATATTTGGTAGAATTTTCCTAGTGAAAATTCCAGTGGTTCTCCTCCCTTCCCATATACACTACAAACGTGGGCATCTTGGATAAGTGTTGCAACTGAAGCAAAAATAATATGATGAAGAATCAGAGATCAAATATGATTGCCAAGATATGGGGATCTTGAAAAATGATAAACTGGTTGGACCGGTAAGGCCGACAAATGATAAACTGGACTTTGAAAACCCTAGTGCAGAGAGCCCTAGATTTTGAAAACCCTTGTTCTACCCTGAAATGCAGCACAAATGAAGAACAAACTGCCAACCCGTGCGCCTTGAAATACAGAGCGAATTCGAGATTGGGCTTGATATTCAAGAAATTGAGAGGGTGAAACCAGTCCAACATAACTAGTCCCATTTCTAGAAATCAGGCGATCTAAATAAAATTTTCCAAACAAACCAGGCGAATCAGGCTTGGAAAGGTTTATCCACCCTAATTTTTTATGGCTAAAATATAATAATAATTTATTTATTAAATATTTTTTGGGCTAAATTTTTTAACTATTGAAAATGGGTGTAATTTAAAAAATTCGCCCCCTCAAAATTGGAACTCCCTTAAATTTTTCCCATGGGATAAAATTCGCCCCTAAAATTTTCTATGACAATTTGGTGCTACAAGATGCTCTGTGTTTATAGTGTCTCCTTCAGGTCCGAACAACCTACCCCCTCGGATAGTAGCAACCCGGATTTTTTTTTTCGTGCCAGGATGACGGCTACGAACCCTACTGAGCCTTATAAACCAATGACCTTGGTGGAAATCAAGTCTGAGGTAGAAGAGATTCTCTCCATGCTGAGCCCAACCACAAGAAAAGGGAAATTAAAGGCACAGAGCTCCAGAAAACCCCCGAAGCCCACAAAATGGGCTGCAAGAAAGACGCGAACTTCCCCGCGTACCGCAAAATCCCCGAAGGCAGCTCGGGAGGAAGCATAAACCGTCGAGCCAATTCACTGGTTGCCTCCCTTTTTTCAACCACATAGGGCATCAATGTGCATGCCGAAGAATCTTGATGGCTTGGTCACTTACCTACAAATTCCACTGACCCCAGGCGAGGTTCCCATCATTGGCGAACCTCTTGGTAATCTTCATGAGGTCAAGTTTGATGATCACGACCTGGCCAACTTCGAAGCGTTCCCTGAGCTAGAACCTGCACTATAACTTGACACAATTCATGATGAAAATGGAGTTACAGTCATCCCCTAGTGCTGGGTACGGGGGTTGGCCGGGTCCGAGCTCCTGAACTTGCTCAATATGCCACATTTTGGTCATTAAAATGTTACATATTGGCTCGCATGGCAGCTACTCACCCTAATTCATGACGGCTACCTATGGATCCAGGATAGGACCCTTATTGATGCTGCCCTGATTCACAGGATTACTGGTCTCCCGATGAATGAACCAAGCCCTCGGGAGCGACTGGGTAAGAAATATGAAGCCGAGACTACTAAATTAATGCGCCAGAAATTCAAGGTAGAGCGGAATACCCGAGGGTTTATCATCAAATCAATCAATGATCCCACTACACAGTTAGGCATGATGTTGCTAGCGTGAAATTTGATGCAAAAATACCAAGTCACCATTGTCCCCGCCTATGTGATCTAGCTAGCAGGACAATGTGTAGAAGGAGTCTGTTTCAATTGGGCTCCGTACTTATGTGACGAATTCTTGGCCAACGTACGAGAGTCCGAGGACTTAGGGCGCGCTTTTTGTTACTCGTGGCTGCTATTCCTCATCACGTTGGTCACCTGGGAAGCTCCTGTGAAGTCTTTCCTCCCTGAGCTTACCTTGGATATGTGTGAAGGAGCCTGCTATGCGTATTTGTGGGACTCCAAGGATGCGCAATGCATAGAGGACAATCAAATCTTCTGGGTCCTCTTCCAGAGAAGCGTGGCAACTGCCATCAACTATCACCCATGCTTATCACCCACATTCTATGACAAGTACAAGTTCATCGCAACCTTCCAAGTGACCGTGCACAATATACAGATTCGGAGCCGAAAGAATAAATCTTGGACCTCGCAGCCCTATATGGTCACCGACTAGTAAATTGACAGTATTATTACACTCTGGCACCTGCAATGGAAGATTGGCTTCAAAACTCGAGCGCAGGGCCCTAAAGATGCTAGCACCACACAAGTACTTCCCCCTGTCACTAGTAAGGATATTGGAGGATCCACCAAAAGTACTGGGAAGGATGCGGAACCGGCAGCGAAGAAAGATGCGCAGCAGAAGCAAACTGAGGGTAAGGATGCCGAAGGAACCACACAGAAATATTCGTAGCTCGAGTTAGGGATAGAAGGAGGGGATGCATCCCCTCAAGGAACAAAGCGCACAGGCGAGCCTGCCAAAGGACCCCGGAAGAAGCAGCGCGCTCAGAGGACAAAGCATGATGAATTTTTCACCTTGACTGATGGTGACCTTGAACAAATTGTTGATGTAGTCTCTCTAACCACGCGGGATCGATGGGAAGCCCTCTAAGAATAGTAGAAGGTTGTGCTCATCGCATTACAGGCTAAGCTTCATGAGATGCAACTAAAGACAGACACACTGAACACCAGTGTGACTTTGGGACGGATGCCGCAAGCTACCAGCATGCTATGCTCACAACAACAGAATGTCACCTCTGCCCTTTGCCTGGCGATGCCTTTATGATCAGCTCGCCAAACCTGCGCATGCAAGTCCATAATTGCTAGGAGGTCTAACTAGACTTAGCCAAACTACCCCAAGATGCTTTATAGGGACTCCACTCAGGTATATTTCAGGAGATTCAGCACCGGGACCTGCAGATTCACCAACATCTAGACGTGGTTGAGCGAACGATCAGTGAAAGCAACACCGCAGCTACCTTGGCCACCACGCACCAGAAGGAGCTCGAAAGCTTCATTCACCAGCTCTATGAAGAAGTTCCAACAGAGATTCTGGCTACAACTATGCCCTAGGGAAAAGTTGAAGGGTTGGTCGCCGCATTGAAGGCATCTCGAACATAATTTTCAGAAGTTAAGTCACGGATGGAGCAGCAGATTGCCGATCTACAAGCGAAATTGTAGCCTGAAACACCTCCGGAGGTACGGGCCCAGCGATCTGTGTTGGTCACCGCCACTACGAATGTCATCATAGGGCAAATCGCACAGGGTGCTCAACTACTGGATACTACCATGCAACTGTGGACCAAGGTCCAATGTGATCCGATCCTGCATGTAATAATCCAGACACTGCGGCAGAAAGAAGAGACGTTTGCAACACTGGAAGCCACCCTTCCCATGTTGGTTCCTGCTCAGTGCCTGGCATGATTACGGACCAGCCAAGACCTCCAAGATGAGATAGAAGTGCTTCAATAGAAAAAGAAGGCCCTCATCGACCGCTTGAAGCCTTGGACTGCTAACGCCCTTAGACTGTCACAGGATGTTGATGTAGCCATAAAGCAGCTCAACCAAACTCTGGAAGGTGTCACCGCTGCGACAGAAGGCCTGATTTCACATAAATTGGTTGACATCACCCAGAATGTTGCCAACCAAAGTGAATTTGTGCTGCCCCCATTAGCTGAAGCGATCAAACTGTTGCAGGCACAGGTGGATACCCCACCACCTCAATGACTCGGGATGAGTCACAAGTTTGTGTTGGGGGACTGCTGGAATAGGGTCTCCTACAAAGCTGTGAATCTGGTCCATTTTGTATATTTTTTATTATATTTAGTCTAACGCAACGGTTTTGGGGTGGGTCAAAGCCCCTAATGCATTGTAAGCGGGTCAAGGGTAGACCAAGAGTCTACAAACCACAATTTGCAGACCATTGGATGCATAGGATAAAGTAGTATAAATATTTGAACCTTTTTGAGTCGATAGGTAGAGAATGAATAGAGCTTGAAGCGAAGAACGAATTGCTAGATCTGGGTTTGGTTGTTTTGGGTTAGGACTCCTGTTGGCTATGTGCGCGAAGATCCTCTGTCCTGCTATGTGTGGACCCTGCTAGTTGTGTGCACATGCGGTATTTGGGGAATGTATGAAGATTTTGATACATAATATATACGAAGTATTGCTGAACTATCTGATGTTATCTGGATCTATTCTATTATGATTAATGCAAACTAAGAGAATTGAATTAAGATGCGAACTTGTCTGTTTTATCTTTGTGATATGAAAGTCTTTGCCTTTAGTATATTACTGTGATAAGACTGTACTTGCACTTGTTGATTACATCTCTATTAATGAATGCAAACTATCTGTGCTAACATTATTGGTAGCGATTATTTTGTTTTATGGTTATAATTGATGGTGTGCACGTGGATACGAGCCCGCTAGAGCAGATTTGATAAAGAACTATAGTCTGGAACCCTGCGAGTCACCCTTATGTGTAGATCTGATAGTTACAGGCCTATGTTATTACCTTCTCTCTCTCAGGGTGCGGAAACCTAGTTACAACACCCTCCCATACTGCTTTGGGTGAGACTTTGACCTATGCAAGTAGGTCACTGTCGAAAGGCCCAGTAGGATAGGGGTTTGATGGCAAACCTTCACCTCCGAACTTGGGTCAAGACCTCTCGAGCCAATAGGTAAGAAACCCTCTCTTTCACATTTGAGGGTATTTGGATGTGATGCATATGTACATGTTCCAAAGGATAAAAGGACCAAGTTGGATAATAAATCTGAAAGGTTCATCTTTATTGGGTATAAGGATGGTTTAAAGGGTTACAAGCTTTGGAACCCGGAAACAAGGAAGATTGTGTACATCCAAGATGTGGTGTTTAGAGAGGTGAAAGATGTTGTTAAACATGAATTCCTACCAAAGGAACCTGAGAAAATAGAATTTGAGCTAAAGGAGGATGAATCAGACTCTACAACAGAAGAAGACTCAGAAGAAACAGAAAAAATAGAGTTCAAACTCTATTCTTCTCCTCTCTTAAATTTCAGTTGTATATATGTATTTTATGAAGGTTAAACAAATCTTCCTAGCTTTTTTATTCAATTTTTCATGTGAGGAAATGGATTGTATTTTTTACGCTATGCAAAGTATACAAACAAATATAATTTTGTGTGCAAATGGTTCTCCTTAAATTGCAGGTAAAACAAATCTTTCTGGATTTGTTATTCAAGTTTTTGTGTGAGGGTTGATTATATAATTTTACTATTTAACATATTAAAGCATAAATAAATAGAAAATAAACTCACAAACACATTACTCAGCTCTGTTTTGAGCAGTTCACCCCTCCTGGGCTACATCTGCTGGTCCAAGCCTCCCAAATGGCATGTCCCTCTTGTATTAATTTGATCAAAATGAAAGTACAAGTTAAAATATGCCTCAATAGGCCAATATGACTGTAAATTCAGTTTCATAATATATGAAATAGCTAGAAATGGCTTTTCATTTACACTAAATAGTGAAATATTACCCAATACAGTGCCTTCTCCATGATGGCCCTAATGGCTGCTCAAAACTTCACATCCAATTTTCGAGATCTATAAGTTCTAAAAATGTTTTGAAACCACTTCCATTGGTTCCAAAATGTCTGAAATAGAAAATATAGACTATTCATTCATCAGAAATGGCCTCCAACTGCTCCGGTTTCGCCTCAATCACCTATCGGCACCCCCAAGCACTTGGGTCAATGAAAACCTCTCTGCTGAGTTTTAGACCTCTAGAAGTATTCAAAATTTATTGAAACCTTTTTCATGAGATTAAAAATGATTTTTTCAGTCAATAATGACCATTGGTTCACTACATATGGTCTCAAACAGCTCTGGCTAAGCCTTGCACTGTTGTTGGCAAAAGCTGGCACTAATGACCCCTGGAAATTTACTGAAGCTTTTCGGCATTAAAACGTTATCTACAAGATCTGAAAACCATCTCACAATATTTATAACATCTAAATTATCCAATTTAGACTATTGGAACTCTAGAAAAGGACTCTAGCTCCCCTGGCTAGGCCTCAAACTGATTTTGTCTCATGGTGGCCCTGGTGGCCCCTTCATCTTCCTCGAAGAAACATCTGCTGAATATGACCTCTGTTCGACCTGAAACCTGTCCCAAAGTGCTCCGAAGGTTGAAGAAACCTAAAATTGACTAGAATTTTATCCAATTTGGTTCAATAATGAGGGAGTTATGGCAGAAACAAAATTTTCCCAACGTCCCCCAAAAATCTCCACTAAATGTGGAGTAACTACTAGTCATGGGCAAAGTTGGATAAGTCCACCCAAAATGTCACGCTCCTCCAGAATTTTTTTAACCATTTATGTTGGCATTAAATTCCATGTGGTGCGATCACATGTAACCGCCGCATTACCCATTGGTTTAACCGCCTCCAACCGTTAGAACGTGGCATTAAATTCTTACTCCATGTGGCCACATGGTCTGTTGCTGGCCGCAGACGGTAGAAATATAGAAACCGCTGGAAGGGTTGGTAGCTGGTTGTGGATAGACTCATATGGGAAGTATTTAGACTTGGGGGCTAGCCCTTCCCCTGGCCGAATGCAAAGACCATATAATATAAATTAAATCTGTTGCACTATAATGTTAAGAACCAAGTGCAGTGAGTCGGTCGAGTAATGGATTTGCGAACGAGAAGTCTGGTGTTCGAATCCCCGGAGCTCCAAAAAAAAATTTTAACACAGTTCCTCAACCACATGGCCTACCACATGGCAACTTCCCACTAGCCACAAAACATAAAGTTAACCAATCATGAAATAAAACCTTGCCACTTGTCAACATAGGATTTGCCCGAATGGAATATTCTAGGGAATATTCCAAGGACTGGAATATTCCCAAAATATTCTTTGGAATATTCTTTTTTTAATTTTTCCAAAGTTTAAAATTCAAACTTGGTCAACTGAATTTTAGAGTTTACTGGAGACTTCAAACCTCAATAAATTTTGCATACGACCTCGGTTTTGAGAATCATTCGCGGCACCAGAATCGCAACGACGAGACCTTTGCAGTCATTCATATTGTAACCAATTTTGAACACTTTCATTTTTGAGAAATTTACATAACTTGGACATGGTCTCCTGATCACACCTCCCAAATGAGAAGCTTTTGGACCCCAAAAGCTCTCTGAACTACTGAAACTGATCTGGACAGCAAATAAGAATACTACACCCTCTTCTCTTCAGCCTCCAAACATTTTCCCTGTATGGCTAGTGACTTTGAACCACAAATAGAAATAAATTCACACTTCCCTTCCTCGATGCTTGTCCTCCTATCAAGAGTTGTCTTTCTTGCACTCACTCAGAAAATTTCTGGCAAGAATTTTGCAGAAGAAAAATGTACATCGCTGCCTTGATTAATGATCCAAGGTGGCTCAAGAAAATGAGATATTACAACATAAAATACATATATACAACCAAAATTTTCATATGTACAAAATGAGTACGTCTTACTGTACCAAGAAGTCCATCCACTTCTTACCAAGCGACCTCCATGGCGAATTTTGCTGCTGCAACTCTTCCTCATGTGAAACTTCCATTTTCACATCAATAATGGAATCTGTAGTTCCACTTGCACCATTCTTTCTGTCCTCTTTCTGCATGTGCTTTGGACGACTAGTTGGATGAAAAGTCCAACAATGAGAGACATCATGTCCCTTATTTTGGAAATATGTGCAAAACTTATGCACCTTCTTTGAAATTTGTCTTTGCCTCATCTACTTCCTGTATGTTTTCATCCTCATCTAGCATCTCGAAACAACATGGTTAAATCCACCACAATATGTACAGCAAATATTTCTTCCATTTAAGCATGTAAAATTATCATGCTTTGCAAAAACACAATCAAATTGATCATGAAAATATTTATACCTATTGTGCTACTTTAAATGTTCATCCTTTTTGTCTTCATGATAAGATTAAATAGTAGAGGCTACAGCTTTCATTTGCAGACTAACATCATCGTTCTTGTCTTGAAAACTGTATGAACTTACATGTTCACCATAAGTTGCATGTTTACCATCTTCTTGCTGCATCAAAGGCTTAAATCAATGGCAACCATATTTGAAACAAATTTGACATATTTTCATCTTAGAACTTGGAATAAAGGTCCTCTTTAAATTAGCCTCACATGCTTTCATGTTTTTGGAGTCTTCGCCATTAAACTGCACATAACCAAGACCAAGATTCTTGGGTCGTTCCACAACAAAAACAGGTTCAACCATGCCTTGTTCATGCTTACCTAATCCCTTACCTTCATAGCCCATTTTATTCATTAATTTGGACCCTATTCCTTTCGTATGCTTTTCAAAAGAACCAACACATCTTTCTAAAGAGGAAACTGAAGACAAGTTAGAATGGATTACCTCTTCCTCATGCATTTTCTTGGTCAAAGCCTCTTGGGCTTGATGGAGTTATCTCTCCATATCATGCAATATTCGAAGAATTTATTCCTTCTCTTCCTTCATGGCAAACAACTGTTCACTAATTTCAGTACTTTCTCTTTTGTCCTCAAACAAAATTTGTACCATGTCCTTCAATATAATAAAGTCACACTTCATATCATCATCGAAGAATCTTGTGAAGGAGGAAACCTCACTTGTAGAAGTTGTCATTAGGATTTCAATGAAAAAATTAACTTCAACAAAGTTCTCAAATATTTCAAAACAAATGACAAATCTTTTTCAAACCAAATGGCTGTAAAGACAATCTCTTATTCAAGCAGCCAAACAAAAAACAACTCCAAGAGCTTCTTAACAAACAATCGTCAAGGGGTTTGTGTTTTCAAGGGTGACTTTAAGGTACTTTGGGGTAAGGAAGATGCCTACATCCCTTTCTTCCTTTTTTTTCTCTCCAAGACTTAGCTAATCAGTAGCTATCCCCAAATCTCAAGCAAACTCAAACAACAATCAGTTTGCAAATAGTAAAACAGTTAATCTTTTACATTGTTTAAACACCTTTCCTTGAAGACATGATTGTGGCTTCTTCTCCTCTCTTAAAATTCAGCCAAGTAAGCCTCAAAACCTACAACAAATGCTGCCCCAAAATGGCTCTGCACTATTTGCAAGGGTTATAATGCAGACTTTTAAACAAATCCTTTTGCACAAGAAAAATACAGAGAGAAACACTAGCTCTCCTAATGCTCAAAACCAAAGCTCCGATACCAACCTGATCTGAAATGGATTGTATTTTTTACACTATGAAAAGTATCCAAACAGATATAATTTTGTGTGCAAATGGTTCTCCTTAAATTGCAGGTTAAAAAAGTCTTTATGGCTTTGTTATTCAAGTTTCTGTGTGAGGGTTGATTATATAATTTTACTGTTTAACATAGTACAGCAGCAATAAATAGAAAATAAACTCACAAACACATTACTAAGCTATTTGTTGAGCAGTTCACCCCTCCTGGGCTACATCTGCTGGTCCAAGCCTCCCAAATGGCATGTCCCTCTTGTATTAACTTACTCAAAATGAAAGTACAAGTTAAAATATGCCTCAATAGGCCAAGCTTACTGTAAATTCAGTTTAGAAGATATGAAATAGATATAAATGGCTTTTCATTTACACTAAACAGTGAAATATTACCCAATATAGTGCCTTCTCCACGATGGCCCTAATAGCTGCCCAAAACTTCACATCAGCTTTTAGAGATCTGTAAGTTCTCAAAATGTTTTGACACCACTTCCATTGGTTCCAAAATGTCTGAAATAGCCAATATAGACTATTCATTCATCAAAAATGGCCTCCAGCTGCTCTAGTTTCCCCTCAATCACCTATTAGCACCCCTTAGCACTAGGGTCAATGAAAACCTCTCTGCTGCGTTTTCGACCTCTAGAAGTCTTCAAAACTTACTGAAACCTCTATCACTAGATTCATAATGATGTTTTCAGTCAATAATGACCACGAGTTCACTGCATATGGTCTCAAATAGCTTTGGCTAAGCCCTGCACTGCTGTTGGCAAAAGCTGGCACTAATGACCCCTGGAACTTTAATGAAGCTTTTTGGCATTAAAAAATTCTCTACAAGCTCTGAAAACCATATCATCAAATTCATAACATCTTAATTATCCAATTTAGACTATTGGAACTCTAGAAAAGGACTCTAGCTCCCCTGGTTAGGCCTCAAATTGATTTTGTCTCATGGTGGCCCTAATGGCCCCTTCATCTTCCTCGAAGAAAAAGCTGCTGAATATGACCTCTGTTCAACCTAAAACCTATCCCAAAGTTCTCAAGAGGTCGAAGAGACCCAAAATTGACTAAAATTTCATCCAGTTTGGTTCAATAATGAGGGTGTTATGGCAGAAACAAAATTTTCCCAATGTCCCCCAAAAACCTCCACTAAATGTGGAGTAACTGCTAGTTATGGGCAAAGTTGGATAAGTCCGCCCAAAATGGCGTGTTCCTCCAGAATTTTCAGAACCGTTTATGTTGGAATTAAATGCCATGTGGTGTGGTCACATGTAACCGCTGCATTACCCGTTGGTTTAACTGCCTCCAACCGTTAGAACATGGCATTAAATTCTTACTCCGCATGGCCACATGGTCTGTTGTTGACCACGGACGATAGAAATATTGAAACCGCCGGAAGGGTTGGTGGCTGGTCGTGGATAGAGTCATATGGTAAGTATTTACACTTGGGGGCTAGCCCTTCCCCCTGCCGAAAGCAAAGACCATATAATATAAATTAAATCCGCTGCACTATAATGTTAAGAACCAAGTGCAGGTGAGTTGGTCGGGCAATGGATTTGTGAACAAGAGGTTTGGTGTTCGAATCCCTGGACCTCCACAAAAATTTTATAACACAGTTTGTGGGCCACGTGGTGGCCTCCTGGCCTGCCACGTGGCAACTTCCTATTGGCCACAAAACATAAATTTAACCAATCATCAAATAGAACCTTGCCACTTGTCAACATAGGATTCGCCCAAATGGAATATTCTAGGGAATATTGCAAGGAATATTCTTGAAATATTCTTTGGAATATTCTTTTTTTTAATTTTTCCAAAGTTTAAAAGTCGAACTTGGTCAACTAAATTTTGGAGTTTACTCGAGACTTCAAACCTCAATAACTTTTGCATATGACCTCGATTTTGAGAACCGTTCGCGGCACCAGAATCGCAGTGACGAGACCTTTCTGGTCGTTCAGATTGCAACCAATTTTGGACACTTTCATTTTTGAGCAATTTGCATAACTTGGACATGATTTCCTGATCACTCTACAACATAAGAAGATTCAGAATAGGAAGAGCCACAAACTCCAGCTGTGAGAAGATCAGTTCAGGAAAGAAGACAACCAGAAAGGTATAGTCCATCTACTTTCTGTTCAAATTTTTCTTTTACTATAACTGATGATGATCCCAGAACCGTTAGGGATGCAGTAGATTCAGAGGATGGAAAACTCTGGAAGGATACCATGGTTGATGAAATGGCATCCTTGCATAAAAATGAGGCATGCGATCTGGTGGAGTTGTCGGCTAGAAGGAAGCCCATCGGGAGAAAATGGGTGTTTAAGAAGAAGATGAATGTAGAAGGCAAGGTGGAGAAATACAAAGCTCAGTTGGTAGCAAAGGGTTATTCCCAGGTTCCAGGAATTGATTTTTGTGATATTTTTTCTCTTGTTGCCAAAGTTACTTTTACTATATTACTTTTATTTGTTGCTCCTGCATTTGATTTTGAGGTAGAACAGATGGATGTAAAGACAGCATTTCTTCACAGGGATCTGGAAGAGGAGATCTACATGAAACAACATGAAGTATCTATGGTGGAGGGGAAGAAATAACTGGTATGCAAGTTAACGAAGTCTCTGTATGGGTTAAAACGGTCACCAAGGATGTGATATCAGAAATTTGATACCTATATACGGGGACTTGGCTTCACCAGAAGCAAGGAGGATCATTGCGTTTATTTTAAATGAATTGGTGACCGTGTTATTTATTTGGTCATGTATGTGGATGATATGTTGTTTATTGGAAATGACAAAGAAATTAACCAAGATTTGAAGACCCAACTATTCTCCAAATTCTACATGAAGGATCTTGGTGCTGCAAACTATATTTTGGGCATTGAAATTAAGAGAGATCGGGCAAAGAGGAAGCTCTAGTTAAACCAGAGGAAGTATGTCGAGACTATATTGCAAAGGTTCAATATGTAGGATAGTAAATTGGTGAATGTTTGGATTCCTGTAGGTGTAAAGTTGTCCGTTGAACAGTGTCCCAAGACACAAGAAGAGGTGGAGGATATGTCCCGTGTTCCATATGCAAGTGCAGTGGGTAGCCTGATGTATGCAATGGTATGTACTAGACCAAATATTGCACATGCAGTGGGAGTATTGATCAGGTTTATTTCAAACTCAGGGAAGGAGCATTGGACAATAGTGAAGCGGGTTTTCAGATATTTGTGTGGCACTAGTGATTATGGCTTGTGCTACCATGGAAGACCAGGATTGGAAAGAGTGTTGGAAATTCGTGGTTTTGTTGATGCAGACTGGGCTGGAGATCTGGACCAAAGAAGATCTACAAGTGGGTATGTGTTTAGCCTATTTGGAGGTGTAGTCAGTTGGATGAGTAAAAGACAGTCTGTAGTGGCTCTTTCAACTATAGAGGCAGAATACATAGGAGCCACTCATGCAATAAAGGAAGTAGTTTGGTTGCAGAGATTGTGTTCAAGTATGGGGTTGGTGTAGCAAGCTATAAGGATAGACTGTGATAGCCAAAGTGAAATTTTCTTGGCTAAGAACCCTGCTTATCATTCAAAGACAAAGCACATTGATGTTCAATATCACTTTGTTAGAGATATGGTTGAGGCTAAAAGGGTGTTGTTGGTAAAGGTGGACACCTTGAAGAATGTTGCAGATGCATTGACGAAGTTTGTGAGCACTCAGAAGTTCTCTTGGTGTAGAGAAACAATGGGTGTTGCGAAGCTGGGCTAATGACTAAGCTCTCCTGTGGCCCCTTGCAGAAATAAAACAACAAGTGGGAGAATGTTGGGTATGTGTTATTTTCTTTCCATGACTAGTCATGCACGGGGGGCTCACAGGGGGGCAATAGCCCCCCCTCTACGTTGTTTCGAGCGCAGCAGGGGACTCGCCCATGGTTTTGTGCATGGGTTTGCACATGGTTTTGGGGTACGATGGTTTTCGGCCCCTGGTATTTTGTAGATCCGATCAAGGGAACTACGGTTATGTTCTAATCCAGGGTTAATGGATTGGGGTTTATGTATGCTTCGGCATGTATATATATGTGTTGTAACACTAAAAGGAATATAATGAAAAATCAAGATGGTCATCCCAATTTGGGATCCAGGGGAAAATCTCTGTGTTTATCTATTTTATGTTTTATGCTCTTGCTATATTTTATTTACTGTTTTACGATTCGTTTTTAGATAATTTCTGTACAAGGTTAAAACCTACATGCTGCTTTATCAGATTCAACAATCTGATATTTTGTTCCTTCTGCAATTTTTTTACTTGAATTCTACAATATTCTAATTTAAAATAAAGAGCTTTCACCAACCGCTGAGTTTTAACCAAGCTTTAACCTTCAAAATAGCTTTACCCCACTCTGATACCAAACGATGATGCAACAAAAATTGCATCTTCATAAATCTCGTATTCTGATACCAAATGATGGTAGGGTTTGCGATATTTAACCCCGTTAATTACCCACCTTAACATTATGGATTCATGCTTCTCTATTTTCACCCAACAGAATGGATTCCCAAATAACTCCGTGAGTTTTTATTAACCCCTTCATAAATAAACAGAACCACCTTATAACTTAATATATTAACCTTTTATGCATATGCATGTGGAAGCTTAATAATAAGTGGTTCTTGGTTCCTACATTACCTTCCTTCTTTACATTACCCAATGCATACGTGGCATCACAGATGCATCATTGATCCATATCGCATGGCAACATTAATCCATATTGCATTCCCAAAACTTAGCGCAATATCGCTAATCTACCGATTTTGCAAATCGGAAAACATAACATTTCACATATCATAACATATAACATATCACACTTTCAAGGCTTCTCTTATCATATGCGATCACATCGCATCGTAATATCGGAACTTTAGGCTTCATCACAAATTAGCAAATATATAATATCGCATATCGGCTTTTATAACCTTTAACTCATCGACACTTTGCACATTTACCTCATTGGAACTTCGCAACTTTAACTCTGCCGTTAACTATTATGCCATATCACATGCGATGTGTGATATTTATTGCATCGTATAGATATTAACTTATCACACTTCAGCACTTTCACAATTTAACCTACGATGAGATCTAAACCGTCGATATTC
Organism: Pinus albicaulis; assembly: GCA_034641835.2. Lineage (NCBI taxonomy): Eukaryota > Viridiplantae > Streptophyta > Pinopsida > Pinales > Pinaceae > Pinus > Pinus albicaulis. The sequence continues at coordinate 1,369,998,582 of CM076572.1, read as the reverse complement.
AAGTTGATCTTTGTGGTTTAATTAGAACCATCCATTCTCTCCTTTGGGATTTTTTTAAGGGTTTTGACTGCCTTAATCTTTTCTATTTGTTTATTCACTCCGACTTGGAATTGTCATACTTGTTGCATGCCTTAATCATTATTTCAAGCCATAATACAGAACACCATTATGTATTACTTCTATGAATCCAAAATTTAGTTTTATTTCTTTATCGGCCTGCACTCACATCCATTTTCTCTAGACTGGAATCATATAGATTCTACCCAGCCATTAAGTCTTTTATCTCTCAGAAAGACTTATACATTCAATTATAATTCATTCACAATGGTTTATCACACAGAAACCATAATTTCTCAGTTACGGATCACTTAGCACATAAAAGGAATGACACACAGTCACAATGAATTCAATTTCCTCTTTAATTAATAAATTTACAGATACAAATATGAAAAAACCTGTTTACAATCTGGCTTTGGCCTGATGCGCCTTTTACATGGCCTTCTATCTTCTACAAGACCCTCTATGTCTCTCGACACTCACCTCTCTACTCTATCCTTGGCATAATTTCTTCCTTGTTTAAATTGGCCTCTCTTCTCAGACCTGATTTTCATTATTTTTAATTGGGCTCTGCCCTCCTTCGAGGCTTACAATGAATTTATATTACAATTTAGAGCTTATCCAGCCCTCACTCGACTCCTATAGACTTGTAACCACTTCTATTCTCATAAAATCCTTCATATCTCTAATTTATGACTAAACTAATCTCTTGAGCATAAAAATCAAATATCCTCTCTAATATCCCATTTTTTCATGGATATGTTTACAAAAGTCAACTAGCATATTCCCTACCTATGCTTTCTAGGAATTTAAAAATTTTACAAGAGAATATTACAATATTTACAATTTGACCCCTCCTTGGGCTAATGTTAAAACCATAGGTCTGACCAAACAATTAAAATTTAATTTGAGTGCTAATGCTCCTGCATCAGACTCCCAAAGTAAAAAAGAATCATGATCTCCAGATCATGTGTTCCAATATTTATCCTCCTGGATCCCACACTTTATTCTTCAATGATCTCCTTACTCCTTTCAATCGTTTTCCATGTACACTACTCTCTTTTCTTTCTTCTCCTGGTTTCCATACCTTCATTTGTAACACTCCATTGAATTTTCCTTCAACATTTGTCACAGTCTACACTTTCATACTACCATCTATTTTTATTCTCTTTATGCAATTCCTTTCTTTATGTTTCTTCCTCATAAGCTTCATAAAATTTTCTATCTCTCTGTCCAATTTATTTGGTTGTTGCACTTTATTTTCATTCCCTGGAATATAAACATCTTTAAGTTGTTGATTACTTTCTTCGGTTTATTTTTCAACATTTTCTTCATGTGTTGCAAATCCTTTGCAGTCGTCATCAGGTTCTTTCTTCTCTACTGGTTCTTCCAGCCAATTCTCCAATAGCTCCAATTATTTCTCCCATTTACTAACCAATTTTGCATGTACTTTCCCTTGACTATCTTCATAAGATAACATAGCCTCATCCTCCATCAGAATACAATTATGATCTTGCTTCTTTGAAATGTTTTTGCATATTAATTTTTATTCCTTCATATTTATAACAGCTTCTAGTCACTGTCGATCACCTGCAAAACCTGCAATCACACACAAATTTTCACTTTTAAAAGCACAATACCCATTAGTCTTATTTGATGATTCTATCATCAAATCCTTTTTCTGTTCCAAGTCTTCTACATGACTCAGGAAATATTTAATGGTCTTCATCTCAAATTCCTCAAGCATGTCATTTGAGTACTTGGTATATTCTTCTTCTTCTTCTTGCTTTTGGTCATCATTGTGAGTCAAACTTCCTCTGTTTTCAACTTTAGCATGCTGAAAAATAATATTTCCCTCCAACTGTGTATGAACTTCCTCATGAGATCTAACTATCTCAGAACTCAAATTTTGTCTCTCTTCTTTATCTTCTCTGACATCACCTAGAAACATACACAGATTATTAATTTCAAAATAATAAGGCTCAACTACCTCAACTGATGATTCAAACATCATCTCTCCATCTTCAAGTTCAAAAGGAACTTGTTATTCTCTAGCAAATTCATTTTGTTTTAGCTCCACTCCTTTGAGCTTCTCCATCCTCAATTGAACATCTATAATATTCTCAAGCTTCCTCAACTCCTCTATTAACTGCATATTCACCCAATGTTCTCTCTTCTATTATAGCTTATGCCACTTCCTTTTATTTCTCATTCTGTAACCAAATCTCTGGTTTTCTTTAATCCTCTCGAACATCTCCATAAACAAATTAAATTTCATTCTTATCTCAGCCTTTTCTCTCTCATACTCTTCATCCATGCCATCTGCTTTGACATTTTTCTTCTCTTCTTCTACTGTGGTCTTTCTTAGAACCTCTGCTATGACTATCAGTAGTAATATTCTCCTTTATCTCTATGAATTCCTCACTCACTATGAGTTGTAATTAAGCCTCTGTAATAGCAAGTCCTCCCTACTACAACTTACCTCACCAAGCTCTCCTTTGTACCTGGTCTTTTGGTAACATTGGTCCCCTCTATGGAACCTTCTTTGAGCATTCCTCTGATCCTTCTAGGCTTCAACTCATCTGCACTTTTGAGAACACAACTGTCCTCTTGTATTTCAATCACAAATGAAATACTAGGTTCTCGCCACACTCTTCCTTCTTTTAGAAACTCTTACCGGCTTCCTTCATCACTACTCTTAAGGCTTGATCCTTTTTTCTGAGATACTTCATTAGCTACAACTATCAATATTCAATATGTCTTTTATCCTACAAAACTCAAATCAGAGTTAAATAAAACAATACCTGCATGATTTCTCAAGCAGTCTCCATCCACTCTTCACATTCGAGTGAATCTCCATTGTCCACAAGAAAACAACCATCGACGTGCTTTCTTTATGCTTCTGCAATCTCTTCTTAAGAGTATCACTTACTCCCATCTTCTACCTTACTTTACCTTTGTATTCCTACTACTTGTCAGATTCAAAAAACCTGATCTCGTCTTTGCAATATCTCTGTCAATTTTCTGCAAAGAACATTTGCTTTACTAATATCCTCTCTCTTACTCAATCACACTCTCATGTTCTGTCATACATTACCTCTGTATGCTTACTGCTTTATTAGATTCAACAATATGATATTTTCTTCCTTCTGCAATTTTTTTACTTGAATTCTACAATATTCCTCTTTAAAATAAAGAGCTTTCACCAACTGCTGAGTTTTAACCAATATTTAACTTTCAAAAGAGCTTTTATCCGCTCTGATACCAAATGATGACATAGCAAAAACTACATCTTCATAAATCTCGTGTTTCGATACCAAATGATGGTAGGGTTTGTGGAATTTAGCCCCACTAATTACCCACATTAACATTATGGAGTCATGCTTCTCTATTTTCACTCGATAGAATGGGTTCCCAAGTAACTCTGTGAGTTTTTATTAACCCCTTCATAAATCAATAAAACCACCTTATAACTTGAAACATTAACCTTTTATGCATATGCACAAGGAAGCTTAATAGTAAGTAGTTCTTGGTTCCTACATTACCTTCCTTCTTTACATTACCCAATGCATACGTGGCATCGCATATGCTTCACCGATCCACATCGCATGGCAACATTAATCGATATTGCATTCCCAAAACTTAGCACAATATCGCTAATCTACCGATTTCGTAAATCGGCAAACATAACATTTCGCATATCGGAACATATAACATATCACACTTTCCATACTTCTCTTATCATATATGATATGTGATCGCATCGCATCACAATATCACAAATTTAAGCTTCATCACAAATTGGAAAATATATAATATCGCATATCGGCTTTTATAACCTTTACCTCATTGGCACTTCGCACATTTACCTCATTGGTACTTCGCAACTTTAACTCCACTGTTAACTATTATGCCATATCGCATGCGATGTGCGATATTTATCGCATCTTATATATCTTAACTAATCACACTTAGACACTTTCACAATTTAACCTACGATGAGATCTGAACTGTCGATCTTCAAGCTGATCTTTGTGATTTAATCAGAACCGTCCATTCTCTCCTTTGGGATTATTTTAAGGGTTTTGGTTGCCTTAATCTTTTCTCTGCTTTCGACTGTCGCCGCTTGTAACTTTGTCTTCTCTACTCACTACTCCTTCTTGAGCTTTCTTCGGTTTTTTTATTCACTCCGACTTGGAGTTATCATGCTTGCTATATTCCTTACTCACTATTTCAAGCTAGAATACAGAACACCATTCTGTATTACTTCTCTGAATCCAGAATTTGGTTTTATTTCTTTATCGACCTGCACTCACATCCATTTTCTTTAGACTAGAATCATACAGATTCTACCCAGCCATTAAGTCTTTTATCTCTTAGAAAGACTTATAAATTCAATTATAATTCATTCACAATGGTTTATCACACATAAACCATAATTTCTCAGTTACGGATCACTTAGCACGTAAAAGGAATGACACATAGTCACAATGAATAATATGAAAAAACTGTTTACAATCTATCTCTAAAGCACACGATGCATGCACATGGCCTTGTATCTTCTACAGAACCCTCTCTATCTCTCGACTCTCACCTCTCTACTCTATCCTTGGCATAATTTCTTCCTTGTTTAAATTGGCCTCTCTTCTCTGACCTGATTTTCATTATTTTTAATTGGTCTTTGCCTTCCTTCGAGGCTTACAATGAATTTATATTACAATTTAGAGCTTATCTAGCCCTCACTCAACTCCTATAGACTTGTAACCACTTCTATTCTCATAAAATCCTTCATATCTCTAATTTATGACTAAACTAATCTCTTGAGCATAAAAATCAAATATCCTCTCTAATATCCCATTTTTTCATGGATATGTTTACAAAAGTCAAATAGCATATTCCCTACCTATGCTTTCTAGGAATTTAAAAATTTTACAAGAGAATATTACAATATTTACAATTTGACCCCTCCTTGGGCTAATGTTAAAACCATAGGTCTTACCAAACAATTAAAATTGAATTTGAGTGATAATGCTCCTGCATCAATGCATATGTGCAAAAATTATTGTTAAATTGCAGAGGTTTTTTTTTCCACTCGGGAAAATTACTATTTCATTTGAATAGGAAAAAATAGTTACATAATGCATGCTTGTAGATGCATCAATAATATCTTTTGGAATCAATTCAATCATATCAAATTAGTACTATCTAAGTGACTCTCCTTCAATTTTAGGGACCTTAAGTGCATTACATACAATCATAAAAATTTCCATCTATTGATTATCAGAATAAGCATATCAAAGCTAAAATCACTATGAACTTTGCATAATTTAAAATAACATAATAAATTAGTATACAAGAAAGAAAACCCAAAACTAACTAGAGAGTCAACCCCATCAATGACTTGGAATTTTGAAATACAATGTACCAACAAGCCACTCCAATTCATCCTTCAACCAACCATTAGTGCATGTATTGTGTTCTCTATATATGTTGGTTTAGATCAGTGTTACTTGATTAGATGATGCTAGATTCGCTTCATAATCAGATTTTCTATGAAAATATTATTGAGTGTTGAACATCACGTAATATTATGTAATTTTGTATATGCAATTTTTACTTGAAACGAGCTTAACATAGTTGAGGCATACTCATTTCTTGTTCTTTTACGTTCTAATATATGTGTGTGTGTGTGTGTGTGTGTGTGTGTGTGTGTGTGTGTATAAGAACATAAAATAACAAGAAATGAGTATCTATTATCAATAGTATATAGTACTAGTAGAAATACTACAAGTCTACAAATTGAAAAATGAAGTAGAAGATATTCATCAAGTTTCAAAATTTAAAGGAAATCCATAATGTCAAAGATGTTAATTTTTAGGGCTAGATTTTCTTTGCTGTAGATAATTGCATTTTTAAAATTTTTCGACATTTTCATATTATATTCACCCCATAACATCATATCATCATTATCAATTATGTAGAGATAAAAATAACATTAACAATGCAACACAACAATAAGGAACAATAGAAGAAAAACATACACAATAGAGACACCAGGATTTAGGTCAGAGACCAGGGCAAAACCCCACAAGGGGGAGAACCCAACTAGATTTTTCTTCTTAGATATTCATCAAATTTTTAGCTGAGATACAAAGTACAAATATCCTGAGACATAAGTCTTTCATCATCAATCACATTTGGCCACCTAGGGCCAATTCTGGATCATACTCGATCCCCATAATATAGAAACAAACATACCTCTCAAGGAGATGTTCACAAACCATCATAACACTATCATAAGAATCAATATCATTGTGATAGACAGTTTCAGATCTGTCATAGATATTTTATCACAATTTTCATACATCAGTGTCATTAAGGCACTCTCAAGATTTCCACACATCATTGTCAAGAAGGTACTGTCACAATTGTCATATCACAATCATAAGGATATGGTAATGCATCACATCACTGACATCATCATAGGTACAAATGTCATTGAATCAAGGATCTCTGTTATTCATATTAGAAAATATTACTATCATATATTTCTAAATTAGGATCATTGTAATACATCAAGGTCACTGTCATAAGGTTCTTCCATACAAGTCAGTATCATTGTTATCATCTTTGTCATAAAAGGCACATATCATATCCATACAACTTATCATTGTCATCATAAGTTTCTCAGTCATATATAACGACCATCCATCAATGTCAATTCACTGCTATAAATTATAGGCATAAGGATCGTCATACATCTGTGTTATATCATATATAAATATCATAAGGACTACCAAACATCGACCTTAGCTCACTTATAAGAACCACTGTTAAATATTTTTATGTGGGCTTGATCTATTTCCCAAACATCACTGACTAGGGCACATAACTACTGTTCAAGTAGGTTGCAACATAACCCATATAGGTTGCACCAAATATAGTCCACATACCTCACTGTAAGAGTCACATTCATCATAGAGAGAGGTTGCATATAATTTGATCTTTAGGTCACATATGTAACCACAAAGAGGGAGTGCATATAGACTAATATTAGGTCACAGAGATAGGTTGCTTATACTTCTAAAGCAGGCAACGTAGAATTATATAATTAGGTTGCAGATGTTATCACTAATAGGTTGCAATAGGAGTCTCCTTTAAGTTGCAAACATGCCAGAATTAGGGTTGTAGGAATAGGTGACTAGGCCTCATAATATGATCATAAGAAAGCCACAAAAGTAGCCACCAATATCATTGTAATTGTTCACATGAGTTTTCATCATTAGGTCGCAGATACTAGGTCATCCTAACCACAAGGATATCATCAACACTCTGACATATGATCTACCACAAAGATAGATTATTCACCACCTCAAATCAGTGAATAGACCTCAGAGAAGTGTGATATACTTCTTTCCAAATGGAGGAGGATAGATACCAAATTTATAGTTGTTTCTTTGAGTGAAAAGTCATGACCATTGGGGTAGGATGACATGATGAGGGTGACTTGTAACTTGGATGGAAATCAAAAATTTAAATTTGCTTTTTATAATATTTAAAAAATTCCATGATGTTTCTTGCTCAAATAAATTTGTGCCACATTAAATAATATCGAGAAGAGTTCCAAATACATCAATAATATTTTCCTTTAACCAATAGAAATTATCTTTGGGGCAAGATGAAATTTTCTTGGGGTAGATGGGTTCCTTTGGGGAAAGTTTTCTGATAGTTGCCCAAAATTTCAACACTCCCTCTCATCTAGGGAGGATTTTCCATCTACATCATAACTCTAATCTTGGATGTTTCATCGTCGCTAGATCATGTCTCATCTCATCTCATATTGTCTCATAGAATAATAACAATCCACAATCGATGATAGGGGAGATCGATTTACCACAAGGGTAAAGATCCTCCAAACCTTACTACTCTCCAGGTCAATTTTCATGACCTTAATCTCATATAAAAAATGATTTCTCGATATAAATAAGAATAATCATCGTATGTCAGACCAATCTGCAACCCTATATCCAATGAAAATAAGGGAGATACCACTTACCATTTTTGGTAAGGATCAGAGACATCCTATTGTCCATTGATCTTCCCACCTTGATCCTCAAGAATAAAGTGGTAAAACACCTACATCCCCTAAATTTGGGGAGAGAACACTTACCATGAGAGGTAACGGTCAAAAACATCCCAATTATCCTCACCCATTTTCCAGATGGGCGGAAATCGCAACAATCCTAGCTTGTGGGTAGGGTGCATACTCAAATATACTTAATAGTATGGGAAATACCACTTACCATAGGTAAATATCAAACACATCCTATTGTGACAATAGGGGATATACCACTTACCATTTTTGGTAAGGATCAGACACATCCTATTATCCATGATTTCCCTCAACCCTAGGAGCTCCCTAGCTCCATTCCCCTTCCTGAAGCTCAAAAGGGGGGGAACAACATAGTTGAATGTTATTGATCAGTCGTGACCTCTTCCCGGAGGGTCAAATTCACCAGTCCAAGTTGATCTCTGAAGACCAAGAACTTTCCTTTCGACAAAGGATTGGTAAGTATGTCAAATATTTTCTCATCAGTCAAAATGTGATGGAATCTCTATGCTTCATCTGTGCTAGAGCCTCATTTCTCCATCTATGCACCATATCCTGGATATAGTTATATCTAATCTCAATGTGCTTTGACCTGTCATGGGACATAGGATTCTATGAAAGTTGGATCCTACTCGGATTGCTGCAATATATCACAGTCATGTCCAACACATGCACAAATAACTCTTCAAATAGATTTTTCAACCACACTACATTGGAGATAGCCATGTTAAAAATAATGTACTCGGCCTTGGTCATACTAATTGCAACAAACATCTGTTTATGGCTCATTCAATATATCATGGCAGACACCGAGCTAAAACAACACCGAGATGTGCTTTTCCTGACAACAACATTTTCAACCTCAGTCAACATCGATGCATCCATGAATTGTGACAATGTATCTCAGTATACGATTAATAGTTTAATGTAGATATTGTTACCCACCACGAATGGGTGACCCCCATAGGATATTTTTTTCTCCTACATTTTTCTTCAGCCGGCAACCCTTTGCAGCCACCGAATAGCTCGAGGTGCCACCATTCTCTGCCACCTGAGCTAGCCATTTTTTTCCCTCACCGGCCTATTATGATCGCATGTTTAAAGGTGGGCCTTCTAATCCTAAAGGTATGGATTTTCATTATGTAATTGGTTGTTTATGCTTGCTTTTCTTAGACACATTTGGACATCGTTGGATTAGTAGGGTAATTCTGTGGAAAGAATGGGTTTGGATTGTACTCTTGTTCCCTTCTCCCAACTTGATGGTTGATCTTGTATCCTAGTCTTGTCGGATCTTCTTTATTGGCTACTAGATTTAGGAGTGTCACTACATGGGAAAACCTAATTTTGGTTGTGTGGTCTCGCTTCCCGATACCATATATCTCAATCCCTTCCACTCATTATAACTATGTTTCACACTTTTCCCATCTAGGTCCACATTTTTCCATTGGGTCCATGTAGAAATTCCTTGTATATTCAAAATGCTAATTGTAATTTACTTAAACAATAGAATTGAATCTACTCTACCAATTTTCGGAAAAAAAATTAAACTATCACAAAATCACGAAGCATACAAGAGAAATTATTTAATCAACACATTACACATTGATTTCTTGGGGAAAGCCACAATTAAAAACCCCTCTAGATGTATATTTCATTAGTCAGAAAATATGAGAAGATTACAATGCTTTTCTCATGCCCGAGAAACCTTTACACTATCTCTATCTGTCTCACTGCTTCCTATACTAACTATGGCCAATACTTAGCCAATTTCCTAGCCTTCCAAGCTCCTACTTCCTTGCATTGTTCAATGAGGAATTAGGCCCCTATTTAATAGGAATTTTCCTCCATTGGATTACGCAATTCCTTTAGGCTCTTCCTCTAACTGCATGCACCACTTGTACAATTCAAATGATTATATAACTGATAATACACTTCCCTTGAACCCCAATCTCAACTAGGTAGCTCTCTGATCACACATGCATGATTTATTTATGGTTGGTTAATAAGATAACTAGTTAATCACTGAATGTGGTTGAAGTTCCACTTCCACTACTTGACCTTCCACTAGTTCCTTTAACAGTTGGAATTAGTTAAACTGAATTTAACTCATATAAGCTGAATTAATTAATTATAACTAAAAATAAACTCAGCGAGGGCTCCTAAAAAGTAGGAACCACTCTACATGAATCAAGTTATACCCTCAACTCAAATTAACTGAACCAACTAAGTCAAACTAACTTATTTAACTTGTAAAATTTGTCATTACATGTGGAATTACAATTTTCTTCTAATTTAATTGAAGGTAAAATTAAATTATAATCTTTCTTGGTGCCATTTTCAACATTTCCTGTTTCCATTTTCAACACTCCCTCTCAACAAGAAAGGGATTCACATCTATCTCGATCCAGTACCTTTGGAAGGTTCTGCATGAAACACTTCTCACTGTTGTTGTTGCTACTGCAACATCTGCACATCTGCAACTGAAAAACATCCAAAAAAAAACAAACTGAATCAAATGTGTCAGCAACTGTCTACTAGAAAACTTGTGCTTCTTTTGACTATGCTACTGAGCCTCATGCTCTACTGTCAACACTTCCTTACAATCCTTAGTATCTAACTGACATTGATCCTCCTGTTACTGAATATTGTGGGCCCCTGTAGCAAGGTGATGATCCATGAGATAAAAAACACTTCAATGGATCCTGCACAAATTTATACACTCTTTGGACTATTTCTTCACATCGCCCCACATCTCACCTGGAGGTATGGCTGCATGTTCTCCCTCTACCCACTTGGCTCGAAATTTCCCCCTACTAGAGGTCTATGCTCGAGTGGATGTCTCCACTTAGCCTCCTCTTTGATTCTCTAATTGTGGTTGCTCCACAAATTGTTGAGACTGCTTATGAACCTATTTGGGGAATTTTGAGGTCTAAAATGGGACTCCTAAGGAAATAATAAAATAATAGCTAAACCAATAAAATAATATTTATGAATTTTGATTTTACTTTTTGCACCACAATCCATGTAACCATGGTTAAATTCAATTGAAAAGGTGTACCAAAATAAAATAAATAAAAAAATTGTATTAATGTGACTATAAATAAGAATGAGCTTTTCAATAAAATGTCATTATCGTTGAAAAACTAATGCATTTGTCATTTATACTTAAATAAATTAAAATAAATTATAAATGCGTAGTCTAAAGAGGCAGCGAAATGGCCCAGAATCCGACAATGATTTTCAAAAAATCCGGCAAAGATTTTCCCGGAATCTTGTTTATAGTTGTTAAAATTTATTATTTTGAGTGCTCTAAGGGTTTTTGATAGTGTTGAATCCATTTCCATTATCAAAAAAGGATTCCAAACACTCCAACTACCTTATTTTTTGAATTTTAGTTTACCGGATTCCAACAGTTTTCTGTTGTCCGAGCTATTTCATTGTCTGGATAGACAACTTCAATTATAAATATAAATTCATAATTATATAACATACAATTAATAAAATTTATATTATTTAAATTATATAATAACACGTAATTAATATACTATATAAAACTAAAATAATATAATATAATAAATGTAATATATTATTTTATGTATTTTTTTATATTAGATATTGAATTGATTTTATTTATAACATAAGAAAATATAATAATTTAGTATAATAATATATAATATTAATAAAATCATAATGTAACTAATTTATTTGTATTTAAAATTAAAGAAAAAAATATATAATATAATATAAAAAGGAATATAATATATATTCTATCACCTTTAGATTATTTTTCATAACATTATGTATAATAATATATAATATTAATAAAATCATAATGAAACTAATTTAGTTGTATTTAAAATTAAAGAAAAAAAAAAGTATTGAAATAGATTTAATTTATATTCAGAAGTATAATATATGATTTATATACATTAAAATTTTATATATTTTTTTGCCCCAAACTATGTTGAATCTAATGTACCTTTTTTTAACATACAAAACTAATGTACATTTTTTCATCATACAAAGCTAATATATCTTTTGTGTTTAATTTTAATATGTTTGTATTGTTATTAATATTATAATAATATTATTCATAGATTTAGTTTATTATAAAATTATAAGGTTATATTTTTATTTATTTTGATTTCTTATGTATAATATATATGTATCGATATTAACATATAATTAATTTGAAATTATAATATTAAATAAAATGATATGAATATATAATTGAAAAATAAATATATAAAAATATGCAAATATAATATTTATTGAAAAATGTGTAAAGGCATGAAGATTATGTAAGGATATGCATTTTTTTTTCAAAAAATATGAAATGACAATAATAATATTTTATTCAAAAAACGTGAAATGACATTTATTAGTATTACTTTACTCTATGACTTTAAAAGTACTTATAGCACTACCATGGTTAACCATGAGTTTTTATCCACCGTTGAGAATGTAACAAGTAGGTACCTTTAACTCAAGCAATGCCACCTCAACCATTGGGGATGATGTCATCCCCTAAAATGTGATTGGTTCTCATAAAGTGAATTTTGATTGTACATTTTTCTTAGGAGGCCCATTTTAGACCTCAAAATTCCTCTAATTGGGTTGCATGTTGAGAAGTAATTCATGCTCCCTCTCAACCACCAAGTCTCTAACCTTTTCCTTGCTCTTTAAGGCTTTGCATGCATCTTGTACCTCAACTGCATACAGGTTCTTGACTCACACACTGATCTGCTTCACCTGTCTCGTGGCGATGTATCTAATGAAAAACTTCCCTTTGATAAATATCACATTGTAGCCACAGTCTTCCAATACTGTGATGGAAACAATATTATTATTTAGACTTGGAACAAACATCACATCTGTGAGTTTGAGAGGGGATCCAGACTCCTTCTTAAAATTATTTGTACTGATATCGGTCGTGCTATACCTCCCATCATCTCCAAACTCTATGTTCTGCTTGAGGTCTTTCTCCTCCAAGTCACTGAAGAGATCTCTATTCCCCGTCATATGGAATGAGGCACCTCTTTCTAGATACCACATGCTTCCCATTACAGAGCTTTCCATGCATGAAATGAGAGTGAAATCAAGGTTGAATTGTGAAGCTAGAGCTTCACCTATTACTACTGCTGCAAAATCCTTCTTGCTTGCCTTCTCTAGTGGACATTTCGTGGCGTAGTACCCAAATTCATGACAATGAAATAACTTGATGTTGGACAAGTCTCTCTTCTTTCCCTCCTCACCTTAGGACTTATTTTCCTTGGATTTATTTTCTTTGTTGACTAATGACAAATACTCTTCCACTTATTTGGATGAGGTCACATCTCTGGTGTTCCGCCTTATCTCTTCTTGCACCAAGTCGGACCACAAACGCTCCCACTCGGGTAGCTTCTCCCTCCCATTTACTCAATCTTGGTAGTTTTGATAGCTCTTAGGAAGGCCTAGAAGTGCTAGGCAAAGTAGATCATCTTCAGAAACTGTAATACGAACACTCCCAAGCTCATCCCGACATTGGGTGAACTTGCTCAAGTACTGTAGTATTGTGTCGCCCTTTTACATCTTCATTTTCTGAAGCTTGTCATTTAGTGCCAGCTTCCTATGGTCACTGGTGTTCTGAAACAAGTATGTCAAGGCCTTCCACATTTCATATGGAGTCTACTTCCCATGGAGGTTTGAAACAATATGATCTCGAACTCCTTCCAGTAAGATCCTTCTTACATTGGCTACATTCTTTTTCCATTATGCTAGTGCATGTGCATCTGTTGTTGTTGGTTTCAAAACATTTATATCAATGTATTATGTCATTCCGTTATCTTCCATGACTTCTTCCATCTAGTCCTTTGAATCAATGTAATTTGAGCTACCCTCAAGGTCATACTTGAGCCTCAGACCAAAGAACGTCATCCTGATCCTGCTGCTATCTCTGAAGAATATATATACAAAAATTAATTCCTCCTGCAAAGAAAAACTCGTATTATTCTTTTTTATAGTGATTTTAGCTCTGATACCATGTATAAATTCCTTGTAGATTCAAACTGCTAATTGTAATTTACTAAAACAACTTGAATCTACTCTATCTATCTCATTACTTCCTAGACTGACTCTGGCCAACACTTAGTCAATTTCCTAGCCTTCCAAGCTCCTACTTCCTTGCATTGTTCAATGAGGAATTAGGCCTCTATTTAATAGGAATTTTTCTCCATTGGATTACATAGTTCCTTTAGGCTCTTCCTCTGACTACATGCACCACATGGACAATTCAGATTATTATACAACTGATAGTACACTTGATCTCCAATCTCAACTAGGTATCTATAAGATCACACATTCATGAGTCATTTATGGTTGATTTATCAGTTATCTGGTTGATCACTGAGTGTGGTTGAAATTTCACTTCCACAAATTGACCTTCCACTAGTTCCTCCAACTGTTGGAACTAGTTAAATTGACTTTAACTCATATAAACTGACTTGATTAATTACAACTCATAATAAACTCAACCATGGTTCCTAAAAAGTAGGAAACACTCTACATGACCCAAGTTAGACCCTCAACTCGAATTAATTGAACTAACTAAATCAAACCAACTTAGTTAACTCGTACAAGCCGTCATGAGATGTGGAATTGCATTTTTATTCTAATTTAATTAAGGGGAGAATTAAATTAGAATATTTATTAATGCCATTATCGACATTTATTGTTTCCATTTTCAACAATCCATAAGGCATTAGCCTTCCCTTCCCCTTGTCCACACTTTGGTTAGGGCCTGGAGCGATTCCCCAGAGGTTGATGCAGCTAAAAGAAAGTTAAAAGCATAATCTAGCCACTTACAACATGAAATGCACCACAAAATTTAGAAGATGGCCAGGACATAAAAAAAATTAGTGAGTGGGAAAAATCTGAACATGAGCTCTACACCCTATCATTATGGCAATCACCCTAGTTCCTAGGGCCCCTGTGAGTGCCTCGTATAACATTTAGGAACCCATGATTGTCCCAACCATGGTGGGCGATGAGTTGCCCAACCTTAAGGGGGTAATCACTACTTCATCATACACATCATGTTCTCATCCCTTGGAGCCCTAAGAAATAAATGAAATAAAAATAAATAAAAGGTAAAATGCATATGAATAAGGGTCGAAAAAAAAAGGTCAAGCTAACTCATGTACCACGATTTCTCCCTCCTACATCCATACACCCAATGTGTGGGATTCCCTCATTACAACTACCCTTGTACTATGGCATGTGGCTTGGAGCCTTCCCTGTTGCCCCACATCCATTCTACCATCATTTCACATGACACCTGCCATTTGACGGATGTACCATGGACCTATCACTCCCTTAGAAGTTGAAACCACCTAATAGGGTCCTTTATTAACCTCTCTTGTCGAGCTTAGTAACACCTGTGTAGAAATTATACAACAAGCATGTATATATTGGATTCAATCTTATCTAACAATGCACTAAAGTTAAATATTGAATCGCTTCTACAAATATTTTGTTGAATTAAAAACACAATTGCCAATCACATGAAGCAAAGAAGAATCAAATAAACCACAACACAGATAATTTCCCGAGGAAAGCTTGCTGCTCAAAACCCCACTATCTTCTATTGTATATTCAGCATGGAATCATGAAACAATTACATACAAATCTTCTCACAAGAGCCCTCCTGTACTCAGCTAATTGTCTCACATTGTCATACATAAAACTGCCCAATACTTATCCAATTTACTACCTCCAGACAGCATGCCTTTCTTGCGCAATCCCTGATAAATGCAATCCCTAAAGAATAGGAATTTTGGCCTTCCTTGACTGCACAAGTATCATGGCCACTCCATTGGGTGTTTGGTTGCATGGGTGTAGCCCAATAATCCTAAAACTGATATTCAAATTCCCTTTCACCTAGATCTCAACTAGGTCTCCACTGGATCTGACATGCATGCAACTAATAATAGTAAATCCTCAGTTGCATGTGAGATCACTGATTGTGAATTAAATAATATTTAATTCACTTGATCTCTCACTAGTGTATCAAACAGTTACAACTAGCGCAACTGAGTTTAACTCACTTAACTGAGTTAAACTGATTACAACTTGCATTAACTAATGCACCACTACACTTCAAACTTTGTTACAACTAGAATTACTTAGCATGCCTCACCAACTACCTCTAACTTGAAATTCATGAGCTAACTGAGTTTATCACACTCAGTTAACTATTAGAAGTTATTTTGAGACTAGATTACATTTTATTGTCCATCTTAATTAAGGAATAACTAAAAAATACATGCACCAAATTTAGCACCTGTGGGCCCCACCCTAGTGTAGGTGCTTAATGCATGAGGCGTGGGTGCTGAAATTTTCTATTTGAATCTCAACAATCCCTCTCAATAAGAAAGGGATTATCCTTCACCTTGATCTTGTCTCCATGGTATTTGAATTTACTCCTGGTGAGCGCCTTCATTAGAATATCTGCATCCTGATCTTCCGTGGGAATGTACTAAAGCAACATTATTCTTCTCTACACACAATCTCTGAGATGATGGTACTAGATATCTATGTGCTTGGACCTATCATGAAACACAAGATTAATCGAGAGTTTAATGCAACTCTAATTATCACAATGAAACACTGTCGAATCCATCTGAGAACCAAACAAACCAACCAAGATCTTTCTCATCCAGATAGCCTCACATGCAACTTGAATTGCTGCCATTTAATCTTCCTTTGCTGAACTGAGTGCCATAGATCGTTACTTCATGCTGTACTAGGAAACTATTTCCGATCCTATGTTGAAGATCCCTCCTGATGTGCTCTTTCTGTCTAATGGACTTCCCGCCCAATCTGCATCCGTGAAGCCTCGAAGCTTCACTCCCTCTGTCTGTCTATACCATAGACCATACTCTGATGTGCCCCTTAGGTATCTCAAGACATGCTTCCCCGCCTTCCAAAAGAGCTTGGTAGGCTTAAACATAGCTTGACTCAGTTGGTTAACTGCGTAGCAAATGTCTGGTCTGGTGTTCACTAGATACATCAGTGAACCAGCTAACTGCTTATAGACAGTAGCATCCATTACCTCTCCAGAAGTAGCATCCTCTTTCCTCCAATTTCCTGGAAGAGGAGTATCCATGCGTTTGTAGATCTCCATTGGAAACTTGCCCAGTATCTCCTTTGCATACTTTCCTTGGGACACAAAAGGTTCACCATCTCGCTACCATATTTCCAAGCCAAGGAAATAATGAAGAAGTCCCATGCCCTTCATTTCGAACTCCCTTGCAAGATCCTCCTTGCATGAGTGTATCAAATGCTCATCACCAGTCAAAATTAGATCATCAACATAAAGAAAAATAATCAATAGCTTACCTTCAAACACAATCTGGTATATTTTTGCATCTCCTTCACTTTTGGTGAATCCCAGTCCAGTGAAATAATTGTCTATCTTAGAGTACCAAGCACGGGCTGCTTACTTCAACCCATACAGTGCACTTTTGAGTCGGCACACATGCAACTCACTGTTGAAGATATTGAAACCTTCAGGATGCTCTATGTACACTTCTTCCTCAATGATCCCATTGAGAAACATGGTTTTTACATCCATCTGATGAATTCGCCAGCCCATTTGTGCTGATAGTACAAGGATAGATCTAATATAAGAGTACCTTGCAACAGTTGAAAAAGTCTCATCATAATCAATCCCCTCAATTTGTGAGAATCCCTGGGCCACAAATATGGCCTTGTATTTCTCCACACTCACATCAGCATCTTGCTTTACCTAGTAGATCCATCTCGATCCAACCACTCATTTGTCGACTGGTCTTGGGACAATCTCCCATGCACTATTCTTGACAATGGAGTCATACACCTCCACTGTTGCACTTCTTCCTGAAAGGAATATGATTCAATCACAATACATTTGCTCATAAGAGCCATGTATCTAGTATACCTGTCAGGAGACTGTCTCTGTCTGCACTGTGAAGTAGGGGCTCCTACATTCTCTGTAGCATCAAGTCTCAATCTATCATCTTTCATGGTGTGCCTTCTGCCATTTCTAATGGATCGCTCTTCATGAGTGTTTTCCTCCACACCATGAATCTCCTCATGTCGTTGCTCCACATCTTGAGGCTCATCCTTCGAAACCAACAGTTCCTCCTCTGCATGCAAGTCCAACTCCCTCTCAAGGGGCAACTGCATGGCTTTCTCCTCATCAAATTTTATATCCCATTGCACAATAGTAATTATGTTGTTTGGAAAATACACATGATAATTATGGGGTTTTTCAGTGTACCCCACAAAAATCCCGATCTCAGCTGTCAGTTCCAGCTTCTTCCTGGCATCCTTGGTCACATGCACATAAACAGATGAGCCAAAAATCTTAAAGTGTGAAACATCAGGTTTCTTACCAAAGAAAGCCTCTTTAGGTGTACTCATGCCAAGTATCCTATGAGGACAACGATTCTACACAAAACCGCAGTGTTGCATGCTTTTGCCCACATATGCATCGGTAGGCCTTGATCATGCAACATCGCTCTTTTTGCACCCACAATCATTATGTTCTTTCTTTCACTGACCCCATTCTTTTGTGGGTTATGAGGCACTATCAGTTCTATTCAAATTCCTTCTTTGATGCATAAGTTCTTGAATTTGTTAGAGATGTATTCACCACCATTATCACTCCTAAGAGCCTTCACTTGCTTCCCCGACTCTTTCTCTACCAGTGCCTTAAACTCAATAAACTTAGAGAATGTATGATATTTCTTCTGCATGAAGAATATCCAACACTTACGAGAAAATTCATCAACAAATATTACATAGTACTTATGTTTTTCTATCAAAGCAACAGAGAATGGTCCACACATGTCTATGTGAATTCTCTCAAGGATCCCCAAATATCGATTCTCCTTCTCATGAAAGGTGGCCTTTACATATTTTCCCATAGTACATCCCTTGCATGTGTCTGAATGCACAAGTGTACCCATGGGAAGACCAATATAAATCTGTTACATGAATTTCAAGGCTTCATGGTGAAGATGGCCTAATTTCCTGTGTCATAATTTGCCCTCATCCCGACTCACCATTTTTCTGCCTTTCCCATCATTGCTACACATCCATCTACCTCCAGCTTGTAGAGATTCCTAACTCAAATCCCTATCCTCTTGGCTTGTACTGTTTTTTTGTGTCACAATTTTCCTTCACTTAAAACAACATCATAGCCTCTACCCTCCAACATTTCGGCTGAGACTAAATTTTTCTTCAAACCTGGTACATGCATTACATCTTTTTATTGAAAGGTTTTACCTGACTGCATCTGGAAGGTAGTGGTACCAATCCAAGTATCACTGTACCGCCCATCATCACCCATTTCAATATGCATCTAGAGATCCTTCTCCTCCAAGCTACTGAAATTTCCTTGTCTCTCGTCATGTGAAAGGAAGCGCCACTATCCAAATACCACACAGATCGAAATGCACTTGACACCATGCCTGTGATAAATGAGAATTCAAGCTCAAATTGTGAGGCCAAAGCCTCACCAAATACATATCCTCCAGCCTTCTTGTTCTTCTTCTTTTGTGGACAGTTAATAGAAAAATTCCCATGCTTGTGACAGTGAAAACACTTCACCTTGGACATGTCCTGCTTCTTGCCATTTTCAGACTTGGATTTGGAGTGGAATTTCTTCCCCTTCCCCTTCTTCACCTTGGTAGCCAAAGCACAATATTATTCATCTTCATTCTTCGATGAATATGCATCTCTGGTGTTCCGTCTGAACTCCTCCTGCACCAAATCTGACCACAGTCATTCCCAATCTGGCAATTTTTCCCTTCCATTGATAGAGTCTTCATAATTGTGCCAACTCTTGGGAAGTCTTAGGAGAACCAAGCTCACCAAATCATCATTAGCAACAGTTACACCAATGCTCCCAATTTCATCCTGACATTAGACAAACTTTGTTAGATATTTTGGTATGGAGTCGCCCTTTTCCATCTTGATCTTCCTGAGTTTATCTTTGAGCGCAAGTTTCCTATGATCGTTGCTGCTCTAGAATAGATCCATCAAAGCCTTCCACATTGCATATGGTGTGGCTTTCCCATGGAGGGTTGAGAAAATGTGGTCTTGTAATCCCTCCAACAGGATCCTCCTTGCATTTGCCACTTTCTTTTTCCATGCATCTATATTTGCAACATCTATCACAGTGGGTTTAGGAACATCATTGTCAATGAATTCCTTCAAGCCATTGTCTTCGAGTACTGCCTCCATCCTGTCCTTCCAAGAAACATAGTTTGAGCTGCCCTCGAGTGCATACTCAAACCTCCAGCCATTGAAATCCATTTCGATCCTCAATCAACCATAGCACCAAGAAAAATTTTCTGCAAATTCGAATTCTATCCAATCACAGCTCATCTCCTCCTTCATAATTGTGATTTCCTGTGCTCTGGTACCATGTAGAAATTATACAAAAAGCATGTATATCTTGGATTCAATACGATCTAACAATGTACTAAAGTTAAATATTGAATCGCTTATACAAATATTTTGCGGAATTAAAAACACAATCGCCAATCACATGAAGCAAAGAAGAATGAATCATGCCACAACACAAATAATTTCCCCGAGAAAGCTTGCTGCTCAAAACCCCACTATCTTCTATTGTATATTCAGCATGGAATCATGAAACAATTACATACAACTCTTCTCACAAGAGCCCTCCTGTACTCAACTAATTGTCTCACACTGTCACACATAAAATTGGCCAATACTTAGCCAATTTACTACCTCCAAACAACCTACCTTTCTTGCGCAATCCATGATGAATGAAATCCCTAAAGAATAGGAATTTTGGCCTTCCTTGACTGCGCAAGTATCATGGGAACTCCAATGGGTGTTTGGTTTGCATTGGTGTAACCTAATAATTCTACAATTGATATTCAACTTCCCTTTCACCTAGATCTCAAATGGGTCTCCACTAGATTTGACATGCATGCAGCTAATAATAGTAAATCCTCAGTTGCATGTGAGATCATTGATTGTGAATTAATTAATATTTAATTCACTTAATCTCTCACTAGTGTATCTAATAGTTACAATTATCACAATTGAGTTTAACTCACTTAACCGAGTTAAATTGATTACAACCTACATTAACTAATTCACCATTGCACTTCCAACTCTGGTACAACTAGAATTACTCTGCATGCCTCACCAACTACCTCTAACTCGAAATTCATAAACTAACTAAGTTTATCACACTCAATTAACTATTACAAGTTATTTTGAGACTAGATTACATTTTATTGTCCATCTTAATTAAGGGATAACTAAAATAGCCATGCATGAAATTTAGCACCTATGGGCCCCACCCTAGTGTAGGTGCTTAATGCACTAGGCATGGGTGCTGAAATTTTCTTGTTGAATCTCAACAACCTGTACATTCTAAAGCCCATTTGAAAGGGCATGCCAATATGAAGTGTCCACTTTTTCCCTTGGCTAGCAAGATTATTTACTCAGTTACACTAATGGATTGTTGTACTGGAAGGTGAGGAGACGCATTGGATCTTATACAGAATTGTAGGTGGGTCTCCATTTGGACTTGGTCTCCCTATACAGGGTCCAAGCCCTCCAAAAGGTCATAATGGAACTTGTAGGGTGATTGTTGAGATCCATGGCCCCCCACCATAAAAGAGCATTGATTTCCATGCCATAGGCTTCTTCAACATCACACATTGTTTTTTCATTCCCCAGTCATGGAAAGATGATGATGCACTTAGAACACATTTCCTAGTATGTCACATATTTTCACCGAACTGTTAGTAGTTGATCGAGGGCCTAGATGGGGTTTTGTTTCATCCAGAGAGACATGGGAGGGATTATGTCATCTTCTAGAACACACTAATGGAGCATCGACTTGTTATTGATCCATTATAGACCCATGACACCATTGATTGTGCCCCACAACCACTTGGGAGCCCCACATGATATTTTGCTTGGAAATCAAGGGGCCACCCCCTTGATCATCATTTTTGGATCCCTCCTCTCATCATGGAACTTAGAGGACTCATTTTGGCCTTCCAACAACCCTCTTGGCTATTATTCTATTATTTCAGCTGCATTGCATGGTTTATTCTTCACTTATTGAGCTATTTGGTGGGCTTTTCACCAAAAGGGTTGTTATTAATAGATTAAAATATTATTAGGGGATTAATTAGGATAATTAGACCAATTTGAACTTGTGAGAGGCTCATATAAATTAAATAGACCTCATTTGTAGTTGATCATCATCATTTGGATTGGGATATCTCTTGTAAAAGAATTTAAACCTACAATTGATGGACGGAATTGGATGCTTTTGATGCACTTTGATGTGTGGCATTTCCACTATCTTTTCTTGGAGCTTCTATTTGCAAATTTGATGGATAGATATATTTTGATTATCTTATAAGTGCCATTTTACGCTATATTTTTACATTTCTAAATGTATAATGCATGGAATATCATGTCATGATCTTGTATGTGCCCTAATTTAATGTGAATTCATGAAAACAATGGGATTATTGAAGTATTGTATGCATTACTCATATATAATGTGAATGAATGTTCCTAGAGGCTCGTTTTACATATTGCATCCTAGAATATCCATCGATCCTTGCCAAACAAAGTATAAATATTTATTGTGGCCGAGTTTTTGTCTCTTTAGAGCTAATGAAAGCTCCATAGGTCTCCTTGATAAAACAAATTTCTTTAATCAAAATAAATCTTGACTCCATTTCTCCCAATTGATAAGGCAACGGGTCTTAATCCTAGGTGATCAACCTTAAACCCTTTTTTTTCATCCTTTATGATTTTTTCCTAACCCTAGAAGGTCACCTAGGTCCTAGTGTGAATTTCCTTAGGAGGGGTATTTTTGAGAGCGATTTGGTAGGCTACTGCGCTATTGTGTCCTCTATTAGCCCTCCAAATTTGAGGCAATTTCTTTGGCTAGTTTGAGAGAAATCTCAAGCTCTAGCTCCAAAATTTATTTTACCCTTAAAATTATTTGGTTAATGGTAGCATCAAAGGTCACTTGCACTTGAAAACTCAAAGGAAGTTAATCTTATCGACCTTCTCCTTGTTCCTCACTTGACCTTGTAGTCACATCGAAGATCATTCTCTTGCAATCATTGTAAGCTCTATGCCTCACTTAGATTTTTCCTAGGTCTCTCTATTGGTGTGAAAACATTATATGGTTATCATATTACAAATCTCTTAGAGAGGTCATGCCTATTTAGGAAGCCTTACGTCTAGGAGTATCTCTTGTAATTGAATAATCTTTTCTCCTAGGTCTATGTCTCCACATAAGCCTTTCCTGGAGAGCCATTAGCTTCTTCTTGAAGAATTGAGCCATTATTTGAGCCACTCCTTTGAATGATCCTTGAAAATCACATCATACATTGCTATTGATCCTATTATTCAATTGATTTCCCTTATACCGGGACTCCTCCCATCGGTGAAAGTCCATAAAGAGTAGGGGACACTAACTGAGGTGACAATGGGATTTTGTCCCATTGTTTTCATTTGGTCTAGTAGTTGTCCCTTAGGCACTCCTCCTAGGACCCTTGCTAAATTGTGTGGAAACATATATCTCAATACATGTTTGGCAGTAACCCAATATACATGTCTAGGATATATATGGATCAGAGTACATGATACAAAACAATGATCCATATGACTGTCGGCTCATCATAGGATCCATCAAATTTGGATCTAAAGATGAGTCTCTCTCAACTGCTTCAGTGATATTTATCATGCCAAATTCTTTGACAACATACTTCCCTTAAAAAGTAGTTGATCATCATTTCTTTGTTACTCTTTTAATCTCAAGTAGTTGATCATTAAGACTAAGAAGTCAACTTTCTATAGTACTTCGATCATGAAGAGAGGTTGGAGTATGCATCAAATGTACATAATTCCAAGCATGCCAAGTCCATGGTACTTGCTTGAATCCATATGGGACTTTCTACAATCAGTAATCACGAGTCTCCTATTCATATTTTTTTTTCCTCAAGTACATCATGGATGAATCCAACTTCACATACATATGATAATAGTGCATTTGGCATTTGGTGCTAGAATATTATCACAATCCTCTCCATCTGAGAGCATATTTCTTATTATTTTTTGAACTTAATTCCGTGGAAGCATCAAATTTAGTTACATCTTAGTCATATAGGATGATCCTTGCATGAAGGAAATATTACTCCCATCATCTCATTAGACTGTTGTATTCAATCTGATAGTCTACTCCCTTTGAATAGGAAGCCTCTTCATTCATAATCATTAGCCTAGAAGACTTCAAAACTTCCTTCAAGATTTGAGCTCTTGTCCATTGTGAGCACCACTATATTCATGGGATGTTTCAACATCCTCCTCATTCTCGGTATTGAGGACTAGGTCCTTACATTAAACTTATGTACATGTAAACCCTAAAAAAAGAGAAAGAACAATAATAGGAAATTAAATCAACATAATGAAAATGTACCTAATGATAAGGAAATATTGTCTTTATTTTCTAAATATGAGAGATACTTCTTCACTTTCCTGTACCAACTCCATCTTGGAGCTAGCTCTTCCTGCAATGTTCTACATCTTGATGATCCTCAAGAAGGATCTCCTTTCCTTGATCACATCCTCATCCAAGAAGTTAGAAGCATTCAAATATTCACACGGGAAGAATAAACAATAGTCTAAAAAAATAAATCTAAACAATATCAGTGTCACAAAGAAATAACATGAGCTTCGAAATTACTTATCTTTAACGAGGATTACTAGAAGTTATCATCTCCTTTTGATCCTACGCTATGGACCATCAAACATATGTCAATGTTGTCTTTAGAAAAAATGTATCCTCTTGAGCATCACCTATATTCTCATTCTAGATCCTTCCAACCCTAGTTATTAGTGTATAAGATGATCATTGGATCTGCATCATACCATCTCCTATTGGGAGACTAACCCATCTAGGGTTACTTTAAATCTGTTATAAGTACTGGAATAACTCAATAGCTTCCCATCGATCATAATAGGATTCCAATAATGTAGAACCCATGCTTTTACCATATCCAATCCCCTCATAGGGTTTCTCTCAAACCTGAACCTTTATTGTAAGAACACAAGCTCCCTAGGGTTTTCTTCAAATGATAACATTCTTTTAGGTCTCCAACATCTTCATCTCTTTCACTCTGCTAGCTCAAGAAATCCATCATAGGTTTCTATGAGGGTGATGTCAATGACGTTTCTACAACTTTTCTCTCATACCATGTTGATTTTTAGGGCTAGATTTTTCTCTGTTGTAGATAGTTTCTTTTTAAAAAAATTTCGACATTTTCATATTACATTCACGCCATAACATCATATCATCATTAACAATTATGTAGAGATAACAATAAAAAAAAATGCAGTGCAACCATAAGGAACAATAGAAGATAAACATACACAATAGATACTGTAGGATTTAGGTCATAATGTTGAGATTCAACAAGAAAATTTCAGCGCCCACACCTAGTGCATTAAGCATCTACACTAGGTTGGGGCCCATAGTGCTATTTTTGGGTGAACCATCTATTGCCAGTTATCCCTTAATTAAGATGGACAATAACCGCAACGATTCTCAATAATAACTTGAAATAGTTATTTGAGAGTGATAAACTCACTGCTGTATGGATTTAAAATAGACAGGTAGATGATGAGGTATGGGGAGTAATTCTAGTTGTAATGTAGTTCAAGTGCAGGAAGGTTAATAATGAACAAATCGTTAACTCGCGAAGTGAGTTAAACGGTTGTGCTAGTTGTAATTAAAGATACACTATCTAATAAATTGAATTAAATATTACCATCATGAACGTAGATCTCACATGCAACTGAGGATTTACTATTATTAGTCGCATGCATGCCGATCCGTTGGAGACCCGCTTGATATCGAGGTAGCAAATAATACACTAGCTTTGTAGGATTATTGGGTTGCACACCTGCAACCAAACACCGATTGGAGTGCCCATGATACTTGCGCAGTCAAGGAAGGCCATAATTCAAAAATAATAGGGATTGCATTCATCAGGGATTGCGTAAGCAAGGCAGGTTGTTTGGAGGCAGTAAATTGGCTAAGTATTGGTCAGTTTTTGCATGACAGTGTGAGACAATTAGCTAAGTACTGGAGGGCTTTTATGAGAATATTTTTGTATGTAATTGTTTCATGATCCATGCTGAATATACAATAGAAGGTAGTGGGGTTTTGAGCAGCAAGCTTCCCCAGGAAATTATCTATCTTGTGTTTGATTTGATTCTTATTTACTTCATGTGATTAGCGATTGTGTTTTTAATTCCGCAAAATATTTGTAGAAGCGATTCAGTATTTAACTTTAGTACATTGTTAGATCGGGTGAATCCAATATATACATGCTTGTTGTATAATTTCTACATGGTATTAGAGCACAGGAAATTACAGAAGTGAATCAGGACCCGATTTTGTGACTGGATAGAATTCGAATGTGCACAAAGACTTTCTTGGTGCTACAGCTAATTCAAGATCGAAATGGATTTCAATGGCTTGAGGTTGGAGTATGCACTCGAGGGAAGCTTAAAATATATTTCTTGGAAGGACAGGATGGAGGCAGTACTCGAAGACAATGGCTTGAAGGAATTCATTGACTATGATGCTCATAAACCTGTTGTGACAGATGCTGCAAATCTTGATGCATGGCAAAAGAAAGTGGCAAAGGTGAGGAGGATCCTGTTAGAGGGAGTACGAGACCACATTGTCTTAAGCCTCCATGGGAAAGCCACACCATATGAAATTTCAAAGGCTTTGACGTATCTATTCCAGAGCAGCAACAACCATAGGAAAATAGCGCTAAAAGATAAACTCAGGAAGATAAAGATGGAGAAGGGTGACTCCATACCAAAATATCTAACAAATTTTGTCCAATGTCAGGATAAACCAGGGAGCATTGGTATAACAGTCGTTCATGATGATTTGGTGAGCTTGGCTCTCCTAGGACTTCCCAAGAGTTGGCACAGATATCAAGGCTCTATCAATGGAAGGGAAAATTTTCCAGATTGAGAATGACTGTGGTCAGATTTGGTGCAGGAGGATTTCAAAAGGAACTCCAGAGATGGATCTTCATCTAAGAATGAAGATGAAGAGGATTGTGCTTTGGCTTACAAGGTGAAGAAGGGGAAGGGGAAGAAATTACATTCCAAATCCGAGTCCAATAATGGCAAGAAGCAGGACATGTCCAAGGTGAAGTGTTTTCATTGTCACGATCATGGGAATTTTGCTACTAATTGTCCACAAAATAAGAAGAACAAGAAGGATGGAGGATTTGCAGCTGGTGAGGCTCTTGCCTCACAATTTGAGCTTGACTTCTCATTGATCACATGCATGGTGTCAAGTTCATTGGGATCTGTGTGGTATTTGGATAGTGGCGCTTCGTTTCACATGACGGGAGACAAGGAACTTTTCAGTGACTTGGAGGAGAAGGATCTCCAGATGCATATTGAAATAGGCGATGACGGGCAGTACAGTGCTACCGATATTGGTACCATTACCTTCCAGAGGCAGTCAGGTAAACCCTTTCAATTAAAATATTTAATGCATGTACCAGGTTTGAAGAAAAATTTATTCTTAGTCGTAATTTTGGAGGATAGAGGCTATGATGTTGTTTTTAGTGAAGGAAAAGCTTTCCTGCGACATAAAAAAACAGGACAAGCCAAGAGGATAGGGATTTGAGTTAAGAATCTCTACAAGCTGGAGGTAGATAGTTGTGCAACAATGATGGGAAAGGCGAATCAAGTGGTGAGCCAGGATGAGGGCGAATTATGGCACAGGATATTGGGCCATCTTCACCATAGAGCCTTGAAAGTCATACAATATATTTATACTAGTCTTCCCAAGGGTACACTTGCACAGTTAGACACATGAAAGGTATGTACTATGGGAAAATATGTAAAGGCCACCTTTCATGAGAAGGAGAACCGAGCTTCGAGGATCCTTGAGAGAGTTCACACATACGTGTGTGGACCATTCTCTGTTTCTTCGACAGAAAAACATAAGTACTATGTAATATTTGTTGATGACTTTTCTCGTAAGTGTTGGATCTTCTTCATGTAGGAGAAAGACGAGACATTCTCTAAGTTCTTGGAGTTTAGGGCACTGGTGGAGAAATATTCGGGGAAGCAAGTGAAGGCTCTCAGGAGCGATAATGGTGGTGAATACATCTCTAACAAATTCAAGAACTTTTGCAACAAAGAAGGAATTCGAAGAGAACTCATAGTGCCTCATAACCCACAACAGAATGGGGTTGCAGACAGAAATAACAAAATGATTGTGGGTACAGCAAGAGCGATGTTGCATGATCAACGCCTACTGATGCATCTTTGGGTGGAAGCATGCAACACTGCAGTATTTGTGCAGAAATTTTGTCCTCGTAGGATACTTGGTATGAGTACACCTGAAGAGGCTTTCACTAGTAAGAAACTTGATGTTTCACACTTTAAGATTTTTGGCTCATCTATTTAGGTGCATGTGACCAAAGATGTCAGGAAGACGCTGGAACCGATAGCTGAGATCAGGATTTTTGTGGGGTACACTGAAACACCTCATAATTATCGTGTGTATTTTCCAAACAAAATAATGACTATTGTGTGGTGGGATATAAAATTTGACGAGGAAAAAGCCATGCGGTTGTCCCTTTAGAGGGATTTGGACTTGCATGCAAAGGAGGAACTATTGGTTCCCGAAGATGAGCCTCAAGATGTGGATCAGCCACATTCAGAGGATCATGGAGTGGATTAAAACACTCATCCAGAGCCATCCATTAGAAATGGCAGAAGGCACACCACGAAAGCTGATAAATTGAAACTTGATGCTGCAGAGAATGTAGGAGCCCCTACTGCACAACGTAGACAGAGACAGTCTCCTGACCGATTTATTGGATACATGGCTCTTATGAGAAATTGTATTGTGACTAAACCATCTTCCTTTCAGGAAGTAGCGCAACAACCAACTTGGGTTGATGCAATGGTAGAGGAGTATGAATCCATTGTCAAGAACAGTGCATGGGATATTTTCCCAAGACCGGTCGAAAAATTAGTGGTTGGATCGAGATGGATCTACAAGGTAAAGAAAGTTGTTGATGGGAGTGTGGAGAAATACTAGGCCAGATTTGTGGCCCGGGGATTCTCACAAATCAAGGGGATATATTATGATGATACTTTTACACCTATTGCAAGGTACTCTTCCATAAGATCCATCCTTGCACTCTCAGCGCAGATGGGCTAGCGCATTTATTAGATGGATGTGAAAACTTTGTTTCTCAATGGGATCACTAAGGAAGAGGTGTACATAAAGCAGCCTGAAGGTTTTGAGATCTTCAACAGTGAGTGCGGGGACTCAAAAGAGCATTATATGAGCTGAAGCAAGAACCCTGTGCTTGGTACACTTGGTTAGACAACTATTTCACCGGACTGGGCTTCACCAAAAGTGAAGCAGATGCAAACCTGTACTAGATTGTGGTTGAGGGTAAGCTATTGATTATTTTTCTTTATGTTGATGATGTGATTTTGACTGGTGATGAGCAGCTAATACACTCATCCAAGGAGGATCTTGCAAGGGAGTTCGAAATGAAGGACATGGAACTCCTTCATTATTTCCTTGGATTGGAAATATGGCAGCGAAATGGTGAATTTTTTGTGTCTCAAGGAAAGTATGCAAAGGAGATTCTGGGTAAGTTTCACATGGAGAGCTGCAAACCCATGGATACTCCTCTTTGAGGAAATTGTAGGAAAGAGGATGCTAATTCTAGAGAGGTAGGGATGCTACTGTCTACAAACATTTAGTTGGTTCACTGATGTATCTAGTGAACACCAGAATAGACATTTGCTACGCAGTTAATCAGCTGAGTCAAGCTATGTTTAAACCTACCAAGCTATTTTGGAAGGTGGGGAAGAATGTCTTGAGATACCTGAGGGGCACATCAGAGTATGGTCTATGGTATAGACAAACAAAGAGAGTGAAGCCTCAAGGATTCATGGATGCAGATTAGGCGGGCAGTCCATCAGACAGAAAGAGCACATCAGGAGGGATCTTTAGCATAGGATCGACAACATTTTTCTAGTACAACAGGAAATAACAATCTGTGGAACTCATTTCAGCGAAAGCGGAATACATGGCAGCAAGTCAAGCTACATGTGAGGCTATCTGGATGAGAAAGATCTTGGTTGTTTTGTTTGGTTCTCATATGGATCCGACAGTGATACCTTGTGATAATCAGAGTTGCATTAAACTCTTGATTAATCCTGTGTTTTATGATAGGTCCAATCATATAGATATATAGTACCATCATCTCAGAGATTGTGTGCAGAGAAGGATAATGTTGCTTCAGTACATTCCCACAAAAGATCAGGATGCAGATATTCTGACAAAGGCGCTCACCAGGAGAAAATTAGAATACCATAGATATAGGATCAGGGTGAAGGATAATCCCTTTCTTGTTGAGAGGGAGTGTTGAGATTCAACAAGAAAATTTCAGCAGACACGCCTAGTGCATTAAGCACCTACACTAGGGTGGGGCCCACAGTGCTATTTTTGGGTGCATGTCTATTTTAGTTATCCCTTAATTAAGATGGGAAATAAATTGTAATCTATTCTCAATAATAACTTGAAATAGTTAACTGAGAGTGATAAACTCAGTTAGCTAGTGGATTTTGAGTTAGAGGTAGTTGGTGAAGCATGCAGAGTAATTCTAGTTGTAACAAACTTCTAAGTGCAGTGGTGCATTAGTTAATGCAGTTTATAATCAGTTTAACTCAGTTAAGTGAGTTAAACTCAGTTGTGCTAGTTGTAACTGAAGATACACTAGTGAGAAAACAAGTGAATTAAATATTAATTAATTCACAATCAGTGATCTCACATGCGACTGAGGATTTACTATTATTAGTTGCATGCATGTCAGATCCAGTGGAGACCCAGTTGAGATCTAGGTGAAAGGGAAGTTGACTATCAGGTGTAGGATTATTGGGTTTCACACATGCAACCAAACACCCATTGGAGTGCCCATGATACTTGCACAGTCAAGGAAGGCCATAATTCCAAAAGAATAGGGATTGCATTCATCAGGGATTGTGCAAGCAAGGCAAGTTGTCTGGAGGCAGTGAATTGGCTAAGTATTGGTTAGTTTTTGCATGACAGTGTGAGACAATTAGTTGAGTACTAGAGGACTCTTGTGAGAATATTTTTGTATTTAATTTTTTCATGATCCATGTTTAATATATAATAGAAGATAGTGGGGTTTTGCGCAGCAAGTTTTCCCCGCGAAATTATCTGCATTGTGTTTGATTTAATTATTCTTTAGTTCATGTGATTAGTGATTGCATTTTTAATTCCGAAAAATATTTGTAGAAGCGATACAATATTTAACTTTATTACATTTTCATATCAGGTGAATCTAAGATATACATGCTTGTTGTATATTTTCTACACAGAGACTGGGGAAAAACCCCACAAGGGGGAAAACCCAACCAGATTCTTCTTCTTAGATATTCTTCAAATGTCTAACTGAGATACAATGTACAAATCTCATGAGACATAAGTATTTCATCATTAATCACATTTTTCCACCTAGGGCCAATCATTTATAATGCTTTATCCTCATAAGATAGCAACATACATGCTTCTCAAACAGGTATTCACAATCCCTCCTAGAATTGTCATAAGCATCACTGTCATGGTCATAGACACTATCACATCTATCATAGAGAGACTATCACAACTGTCATAGATAATTGTCATGAAGGAACTATCAAAATCATCACACATCATTATCAAGAAGATACTCTTGCAATTTTCATATCAGAGTCATA
Organism: Pinus albicaulis; assembly: GCA_034641835.2. Classification (NCBI taxonomy): domain Eukaryota; kingdom Viridiplantae; phylum Streptophyta; class Pinopsida; order Pinales; family Pinaceae; genus Pinus; species Pinus albicaulis. The sequence goes on along the minus strand of CM076572.1, from coordinate 1,369,966,514 downwards.
AGGATACGGTCATACATCACATCTCACGAACTAGGATCACTGCAATACATCAAGGTAATTTTCATAAGTTTTGTCCATACAATATTGTCATGATCACTATCGTCATCTATGTAATAAAAGGCACATATCATATCCATACAACTTATCACTGTCATCATAAGTTTTTATGTCATATTGAACAACCATACATTGATGTCAATTCCCTGTTATACATTATAGGCATAAGGACTTTCATACATCTATGTTATATCGTATGTAACTATCATAAGGACTACCAAACATCAACATTAGCTCACTTCCAAGAACCGCCATCAAATACTGTTATTTGGGTTTGATCTATTTCCTAAACATCATTTTTAAGGGAACATAAATATTGTTCAAGTAGGCTGGAACATAACCCATAAAGGTTGCACCAAATATAGTCTAGATACCTCGTTGGAAGAGTCCCTTTCATCACAAAGAGATTCTGCACATAATTTTATCATTAGGCCGCATATGTAACCATAGAGAGAAAGTGCACATATCCACTAAGATTAGGTCGCAGAGATAGGTTTTTTATACTGCTAAAGTAGGCCTCATAGAATCACAAAATTAAGCCGCATATGTTATCACTAATAGGCCACAATAGGAGCCTCATTTGTTGATTTGTGGTTGTCATAGATGTCAACCCAAGGAATACCAGGAGATTCCCACATTTTTTCGACTAATATGACATGACAATTCATGGTTTTTGGTGTCAATATCATCCTTAATGTATTCTCCTCATCTATTTTTTTCTAGTGGTATGTGGCACACCACCTAGTTCTTCACAATTTGTGAGATATCCTCAATTAAGGTTCAAGAACCCAATTTCTGGGCAAAAATCACAAAGGGTAGTGATGTGGCACTCTATAATTGATTAGCACAATACAATTATGAAATTAGCGGCTCCATCAATTATTTATGGTGAAAATTGCAAGAAGGATTTTATCAATTGGAAAATTAGATGTCTATTGAAGCCCTTACAAAAAGGCATGACAGATTTTTTTCTTAATGAAAGAAAGTTAAAATTGAAATTAAAAAAACCCTCCAAGGGATCTTTCCTATTCAAATTTAATTCAAATATCACAATTTTTCCCTCCCAAAAGTAATCCATTGACCTCCTTGAAGCCCCTTCTAAAAATATAAAAGGCGTTATTCTCCTCCCTCAAGAGAAATTAAAAACACGATAAACATTATCTGAAATATTTCGCTGAAATGCATTTTTGATCCCCATGGAGAATTGAGCAGAGTAGACGATAAGTTTTAGGGTTTCTTTTGAAATGATTAGTTTTGGATTCATTTGGGTAGATATATCTTGCGGGTAGAAGTCCAAATTATTGGACTATTTAAGATTGAGCACTAGTTTATTCGACCCTCCAATTATATTAATTTTTTAGCAAACATTTATTATCACAGGCCAGGGAAATTACTCTTCGTCTCTCAACCTTAAAATTGAAGACATCCAAGATTTAAAGGATCAATTAATATATTTTGTGGCTTTATTTCAAGAAGGTTTTGAGAGTTTCATTTAGAAAAAAGATTCCTCACTAGTTCACTTGAAGGAAACCATCTTAAGCTCTGAAAATCCCTACTCATTGTGATTCCAACCATCAAGACACAAAATTGCGTATTATGGCACTCCACAGTGACATTTTTTTCAGTCTCCAAATCAAGGTATGTAATTTTGTTTTGATAAAATTCCAGTGCTAATTCTCAACTAGTTTGTTATATGGAAAAATTCAGAGTTGTTAGCCTTAAAATAATGGTAGTTTGGATATGCTTGAATATTTTGCAGCCTTCATTCTCCATTAAGGATGATAATCAATGTATTTATGAGCTCTTCTCCGGTTAGATACATGTGACCTTAGTTCAAAGTAGAAATATACTTGTACTTTGGTTGTGTTTGCAGACCTATCAAGAAGTGCAGGTGACCTAATTAAGTTGACAAGGGTCCATGATCACAAAGATTATCCTAAAACATTCAAAACAATGTGCCTCAGAAATGAAAATTTAGAAGGATCAAGTCATAGCGGATCATTCTGAGCAGCATCAATGTTACTTTTACAAGATTGCCTCATTATCACTATTGCTGCAGTAAAAAAGGATAATTTGAAGCAATATCTAGTGAAGGGTTGATCGAAGAAAGGTTTCATTTTTTGAAAGAGTTTTGGAATTCATCCTCAAATTTTGTGTAGAATTATATTATCATGAGGTTATAACAGTATGTGTTATATGCAATAAATATAACAATATTATCTAGCAGCAATATAAGTCAGAGAAATTTTATCATTAAGGACAAAGAAATTTCATCATTTTATACAACAGTAAACGAAGGAAAGCACTCAAGGTTTCATCAACAACAACATCCTCACTTTAATGATATTTTCATTGTATAGTTGTGGTATGTAAATTTAGAGTCTTGTGAATTTTTGTAAAGACATTATTGTACATGGAATTTTAGGATTCATTTGGTCTTAGGGTTTGTTGGGACAAGGGTTTAGGTCTTAGGTTTTCTGGTCAACAGAAGTAAATTCATTGTATATCATTGTAAGTGAACCATTGTCCCTAGTACAGGAGTCCACAATATTGTATTTTTTTTTATCATTTTTCGGGTGGTAGGGTGGTGCTAAGTAGGTGGTTGAAGCCACGTTTAGGTTGGAGCCTGAAAACACTTCAGGGTGGTAGGGTGGTGCTAGGGCAAGTTAGAGCTTTCTAGGGTGTTGGAGCATCCTTTCAGCTAACTGATAATAAAAAAATTGCATTGGGGTGTCCTTTCTGTGGGAGATGGATAGTGAATTCTTTTCTAGAGTTCTAGGGAGTTGGTGCTTTATTTTTAGTTGGAGCTTAAAAGCATTTGGTGGTTTTTGACCCGAACGAGGTTTTCCACCTAAAAATCTTTTTGTTTACTGTATATTAATTCTTTATGGTTTTAAATACTTCTGAAGGTTAACCAACACTCTAAAAATATTAATAAGTCACTAATTTCTAAGAAATATTGATTCACCCCCCTCTTATTATTTACAACAATTGGTACCAAAGTCGGTTCCTTCAGTAGCAATTTAATAATTGGAAGGATATCATGGATTGGAATAAGTTGGGAATTCCCATACTTAAAGGTAACAACTATGTATTTTTCACTTGAAGGATGAGGACATATCTTCAAGCAGATTGGTTTAATTTTTGAAATGTTGTATTGACCGAATACAAGAAACGTGTAACTTATCCTTCTAATGATGACATACGAAGACTTTATGAAGGAAATGCTAAAGAAATAAATGCCCTTATGTCTGGTGTGAAATATTCCATATATGCCAATAATGAACTGCAAATCAACGAAAGGAATTTGGGACAAGCTTCAAAATACATATGAAGGAGACAAGAAGGTAAAGGAGGTCAGGATCTAGACCCACCTAGGACAATTTGAGCAACTAAGAATGAATGAAAAGGAGAACATTTCAGCATTCTTCCTCCATGTTGATGAAATAGTAAATGTTATATAAGCATTGGGAGAAATAATGGCGAACAAGGTAGTTATATGAAAATCTATAAAATCTCTTCCAGATAGATTCAATGCTAAAGTCTCTGTGTTAGAAGAAAGAGATGATTTGGAAAATATCACCATGGACCTACATGGAATACTTACAACATATGAAATGAGGAAAGAACAAGATGATCCATCCAACTGAGAAGCAAAATTCAAGAAGACCAGGAAAGACAAATAGGAATCAAAACCTAGGTCTAGTTGCTACGAAAAACAATAATATTATACTTAGATGAAAAAATTGCTAACTTTGTGAGAAAGTTTAATAGAGGAAGAAGTAATTTTAATGATAAACTTCCACTAATATGTTTCATTGTGGTGATATTGGTCACTTTTCAATTAAATTTCCTCATCAGAATGAAGAAGCATTCAAGAAAGGGATGAAGGGTCAAAGAAGATTCAACAAGCAAGGTAAAAAGAAAGGCCTTAAGAAAAACTTTTTCTCTAAAGAAGACAACTCCTCATCTGAAGAAGAAAGTGAGAGTCACGAAGAAAACGGTATAGAAAGAGTATTATTCATGGCTAGGGACAATAGGAAATAAGAACCTAAAGAAGAAGAAGAGATGGACGAGATTAAATTTCAAAATGAGATGGCCAGAGTTATAAAGGATCTTAAGGTTGAAAAAGAAAATTTCAAATCTCTCGAAGCCGAATTGAAGATAGCAAAAGAACATGTCAAAAGCCCCAATAATAAAAACGAAGAATTAGAGGAAGCCATTATCAACCTTAACATACAATTGGAAGATGCCAGAAAAATTGAAGATTCTCTCATAAGATAACTTGAAGAAAACAACATGGAAAGAGAAGATTTAGAAGCAGAGGCATTCTATCAATGAAAGGAAATAGAGAAAAGAAGAAATATTCAGAAAAATTTTGCTAACAACTCTAGATAATGGGATGAGATCATCAACAACTAAAGGCCACACTATGACAAGACATGATTGGGCTATAAGGAAAAATTTGTAAAATGATCAACCTCTTCCACAACAGAAAAGGGAGATGGATAGAAAACTTATGAAACAATGGCTATAGGAACTATTAAGAAAGAGTGAGGATTCCCAACATAACATAAGATTCAATATCAACACGAAGGATCATGGAGAACAATATCATGAAGAAGGTATCCCTCTCTCAGGTATCAAAATATCTTTATTGGTGTTTGTTATTCATGTGGAAAATTTGGACATAAATCTATAAATTGTCAATCCTATGGTAGGAATATAAAATACCTTGGAAGGTATTTCAAGAATGATTATCCCAAAAACTTGCAGGAGGATTACAGATAAAATTACAATAGGTTTCATTCTTTAAGCAATGAAGTAGAATGCTATAAATACAAAAAATTTGGACATTTGGCTAAATATTGCAAGTTAAATGTTCCCCCAAGGGAATCACAACAAAATCAAAATGCTCAGGTCTGGAGAAGGAAAACTGAAAGATGTGCTCTTTCTCTAAAAGCTCAAAGTAAGAAGAATGTGTGGTATGTTGACAGTGGATGCTCAATGCATAATCATTAAAGATAGGAATAAATTAATATCTCTAAAAGAAGTAAAGGATGGATGATTTTTTTTTGTAAATGTCAAATTTTTCAATGTTATAGGAACATGTATAGTCAATCTTGGAAGTAAGGATGCTACATCAAAGCATGTTCTTCTCATTGAAAATATGAATCATAGTCTGATGAGCGTAAGTCAAATGTGTGATAAAGGACATATGTTTCTTTTTTAATCAAATAAATGTGAAATATTGCAACTAGGATTTCAAACAACATTTATACTTTGGATGAGACTTATTAATCTTTTCAGAATGTGTTGCAACAACATTATGAAACTAGCTCCAAACATAGAATAAAAGAGATATCAACGCCTTATAAATCAGCCACTTCGAGGGGGAAACCTCCAATACATTACATAAATGATGAATTCTTGGATGATACAAATGACCAAAACCTCATTCTATATATAGGAGTCCATGGGGCCACAATATAATCCTAGCCAACCTAACAATAATAATGTAAGGGCATAATAATAACAATATTGGGGTTACAGGGGTACAACAATAACAATAAGGGGGTTACGCTAACAACAATAAGGGGTTATACTAGTAATATAGGGACCTAACATGCCCCTCGCCTTGAAAAAATATTTGTCCTCAATGCTTGAGTAGCTCCAGATGATTTTGTATAAGATTCTCATCCTCCCACGTAGAACCTTTAGTGGGTAAGTTCTTCCATTTGATGTGATACTCTAAAATTGATCAATTTCATAGCTATCGAGTTCTTGTTTCCATGACTGCTTCAGGTTCCAATATGATTTTTCCTTCCTCGTCAAGTTCTGGCAATATTGTTTGAACTGGAATTTTGTCCTCTATAACCTTCTTTAAGCATGAAACATGAAAAACTGGATGCACTCACGAAGAAGCAGGAAGCTCCAATTTGTATTCCATAGTACCAATCTTTTGCAACACCTTGTAAGGACCATAGTACTTTGGTGATAATTTATTATCCTTCTTAGCTTGCTTGAGGGACATTTGTTTGTATGGTTGTAGCAGTAAAAATACCCAATCTCCTACATCAAAACTTCTCTCGCTGCGATGTTGATCTGCCTGTTGTTTCATTCGATTTTGTGCCAAATTCAGGTTATCCTTTAAGAGTTGGATAACTTCTTGTTGATGCTCGATGTGATCTTCCACTGCTTGAACCTTCAAATTTTCTCTTAAAGATGATGTGATGGATGGTGGATGATATCCATAAAGTGCCATAAATGGGGTCATTTTTGCTGCAGTATGGAAGGAAGTGTTATACCACCATTCAGGGAGAGGTAACCACTTGACCCATTGTGTTTGTTTATCAGATACAAAACAACGAAGATATCCTTCCAAACATTTATTTACTATCTCATTTTGACCATCCGATTGAGGATGATAAGATGAGCTATGAGCTAATTGAGTACCCAAACAAGAAAATAACTCCGTCCAAAAATTTCCAGTAAAAATGGGATCTCTGTCGCTCACAATAACCCTTGGGCTTCCATGTAGCTTTTGAATTCTGTCCATAAATGTACTAGCAACTGTACTTGCTTTAAATGGATGAGATAATGCACAAAGGTGTGCATACTTGGTAAGTCTATCAACTACCACCATGATGACACTCTTTCCTTCGGACTTAGGTAAACCTGTGATAAAATCCATTGAAATCTCCTCCCAACGTTGAGTTGGAATGGATAAAGGTTGTAGAAGTCCTGGGGTCTTAATTGTTTCCACTTTATTCTGCTGGCAAACCAAACATTCCGCCACAAACTTTCGAATATCAGATTTAAGGCCATCTCAAAAAAATTCTTTCTTCACCCTGTGGTAAGTTTTTAAAAATCCTGAGTGTCCTCCTAAAGGAGAAGTGTGCAATTCCAGAAGAATCTTTTGTTTTAGTTGGGAATTATTACAAAGATATAAGCGATCTTTGTACCATAAGGAATCATTTTTCCAACTAAATGTATCGGATGTACTAGGATCTTGCTGCAACTTTTGAATGAGTGTCCATACATCTTTGTCCTTCTTCCATTCATCTCTTGCTTCAGTTATCCAATCTGGTTGGATAATAGAAATGGCACAAAGCGATGCTTCCACCTCTTCATTCTTTCTTGAGAGTGCATCTGCAACAACATTCAGCTTTCCTTTTTTGTAGATTATTTCAAAGTCGTAACCCAACATCTTTGTAACCCATTTTTGCTGTTCTTCTGACGATAGTCTTTGTTCCAAAAAGTGTTTAAGACTATCATGATCATTTTTTACCTTGAAGTGTCTTCCCATTAGGTAAGTTCGCCATTTCTTTAATGCATGTAGTATTGCTAACATTTCCTTCTCATAAATAGCTTTCTGTAAATACTTTCCTTTGATTGGACGACTTTCAAAAGCAATGGGTCTTCCTTCTTGCATTAAAACAACACTAATTCCATTTCCTGAGGCATCACATTCCACAATAAAGGTTATAAAGGTTACATAGCTAATACTAGTGCTAGGAACATTTGTTGGCAATATGATGCAATGTGTTGTCCTTGATGGCAACCCACTTAATGACGATGATGGCAACACTTGAAGAAGATGATGGCAACCTACTTGACGAAGTTGTACTTAATGGAAACTGACTTGATATACTAATTAATGATGTAAATCTACAAGAAGTACAAAATTTGCAGAAGTAAGAAATATCAGTATGTGCAAAAGTAATGATGAAAAGTGTATGCCACAAGGCATACGCGGGTTTTCTTAATAGAAGTAGCGTATGCATGCGGGAAATAATGTGCCAAGTTGCGTATGGTCAAATGTGCTCTAAATATGTAAAACCAGGGGTTACTACCATGGTATTGACCCATTGTATTGAGAGCTGGTATGTCTATGTGATCCCGTCCAAGAATACCGTTGGAAGTAATGTGGTTTTGGCTCATGGTATTGAAAAAGGGTAAACCTATATAAGGAGAAGAAAATCATTGTGCAAGGGTGTGCATGAGTCTGGGTTTGAATGGATACTTCACTCTGAAGTATGTCTGTATGGAAAGGGTAACAGTTTGATGATAGATCTGAATCTGTGATGCACCTATGAAGAAAATGATGAAGAAGGGAATCTAGATCTGAAATGTATTTGTATCTTCTAGATCTGTTTATGGAATGCTTAGATCTGAGATGAGGCGAACATCTGTCTGAAGTAAAGGGTTAAATCTGAACTGAATATCTGATCTGAAGAAGTATGCTGCTCTATAATGTCTGAAGATCTATACGCTAGTTTGATACAGTGGAAGCGCGTATATACGTGGGTTTGATAAAGAGAAAGCGCGTATGGGTTGTAAAATCAGTTCTGAAGTATGCGCAAAAGTATACGTGAGTTTATATGCATGGAAGCGCGTATATACGCGAGATCAGTGAAAGGAAAGCATGTATGAAAACTAGGGTTTTGCTGAAGTATGAAGGGTGAAATGTTTGATCTCGTTCGCTCGTAACATCGTTTATCCGTCAATGAGTGAATTGATGAAGTCATAAGTATCGGGCCGATGTATGATTGAGCTTTAAATGTGTGAGGTCCGGGCTCGAAAATATGATGAAAAGTGGCCCGCAAGTTGTGCTTCTAAAGAAATTCCTTGGATCCAAAAGAGGAAATTGATGAAACGGGTCCAAGGTAGTGTCGAGGGTTGCAGCTCTCGGTCGTGGGGGTTGTGCTCCCTTCCAGAGAGTCGGGTAAAACGAGTGTGGGTGCCCGCGCATCGGGTATGAGTCTGCACCAGTACATTGTTGTAAGATTTTTTCTTTATAATAAAATATTGAAGGCTGAGACAATGGTAGCGGTGGTTTTCTCCTGACTTGGGTTTCCACCTAAAATCCTGGTGTTCATGTGTGATGCTTATGTGTGATGGTTTATTCTGTTTTTACTGATCATGTCTACTATTAACTAAACATCAGAAGAATGAATGTTGCATAAATCTAAGTAAAGATTTAATGGCATAATAAGATCTCTATGTATACGCGAGTTTTATGAAGGGTATCCGCGTATATACGCGAGTCTGGTTCAGAAAAGTAGCGTATGGGCTTTAGAGCATGAAAAAGTAAAAAGATTTGAGTATGCCCTAAATACTGATTCACCCCCCCCCTCGCATTTTTCCCAACAACATTGCCTCTTTAAGATGTTCAAAGGCTTTAGTTGCTTCAGGAGTCCATGAAAATGCATCTTTCTTCAATAATGTTGTTAGAGGTGCTGCTATTCTCCCATAATTCTTAACAAACTTGTGATAATACCCCGTTAACCCGAGAAATCCTCGCAACTGCTTTATGGTTGTGGGGACTTTCCATTCCTTAATGGCTTTAATTTTGTTAGGGTCTACTTTAACACCCTCGTGAGATACAATATGACCCAGATATTCCACCTCTTGTACTCCAAAGAAACATTTGGAATTTTTTGCATATAATTGTTTCTCCTGCAATAGTTTGAGCACCCTGTCAACATGTTCAACATGATCCTTCCAAGACCTGTTGTAGATTAGTATATCATCAAAAAATACTGCACAAATTTTCTAAGGAAGGGTTTGAAAATGGAATTCATCAACCCTTGAAATGTAGAAGGTGCATTGGTAAGGCCAAAAGGCATGACCAAAAATTCATAATGACCCTCATGATTTCGAAATGTTGTTTTTGGAATATCTTCAGTCTTCATTCTAATTTGATGATATCCTGAACGAAGATCCAACTTGGTAAAATAAATTGCTCCATGTAATTCAAACAATAATTCATCAAAAAAAAATATTGCTGTTAATATTTATTGATAGGGGATTTTCGACATCGCTCAGCTTCCCGCCGCATCCTCGTTGTTCGCGCAACTCGAGCTTGGGCATCAGCCTCCCCGCTATCCCCTCGCTCCCCGTCCCCCGGATCTTCATCCTCGGGGGACTCACTGGGACCGACCGGGATCCCCTGCTTTTCTCTTCCTACCCGGCCCTCGGGGACCCGCGTATCCATTCGATCGACCTCCCCTTGCTCGATCTCGCTTGGATCCGCTCCTCTTGCCTCGGGGCCACTTCCTATAGGATCTTATCGGATCCTCTCCCCGCATCACTTTGGCTCCGAGATGCTTCGCCCTCCCGTCGTTGCATTTTGCAGATTGGGTGTGCTTGCTGCTAATCAGATCTCCCTCGTCCATGGAGACCCGTGGCTTGCCCCTCAGTCCTTCGCAACCTTCCCCCCTTGACGCTGAAGCTGCCTTCTCCTCTTTGCTAGCTTCGTTGCCTAAGAAGAATAAGTCTGAAGCCGCCAAGTTTGTCAAAAATCTTGTTGATGTTCCTGAGGTAAACCTTCCTCCTAAGGGCCCGATCCAGGTCGCTTTGTCCCTGGCAGATCGAGCCCTAGTGGGTCAATTCACGGGCCTTTGGCCCTCGCCAAAATCAACGGAAAATTGGGTCGTTAAGAACTGGATCCCGCTGATCAAGAACAAAGTCACTTCATATTTCCTGGGAAGAGGCTACTTCCTGTTTGAGTTCAATACTAAGGAGGACAAAGACTTGATCTTCAGGAATGGGCCCTATTTCATGGGACCTCAGGGTCTCAACCTCAATAAATGGACCCCTGACTTCGATCCGGCCGTGGATGTCCCGACGGCAGTCCCTGTCTGGGTTCGGCTCCCAAATCTTCCAGTGCACTGTTGGAACTGGGATTCCCTCAAGCACATAGGCAATGCTTTGGGAAAGTTCATTGACAGAGCAAACAACAACGATTAGTATTATTGCGCCTGAATCTGTGTCGAGGTGGACTTAGAGGTGGGTCTCCCGGAGGCTATCAAAATAAATGTTGGTAGTTGGACGCATGTGCAAGTGCTGGACTATGAGCAGCTCCCTTTCAAATGCCGTAAATGTCACATCTACGGACATTTTGCAAGAGGGTGCCCGAACAAAGCAGAGAAAGGAAAGGACGATGGTTGGAATCAAGTTAAGAGGCCAAAGACCTCTCACAAGAAATCTGGGGCCCCAAATGGCCAAGGCCCCCAGCCTACCTCCGCCCAAAATGTACCTCCGCCAAAAAGCCAAGAAAATAGGTATGAGATCTTAAGCTCTGCAGAAGAGGTTCCACAGGAAGAGGATAGGCAAGATAAACCCTCAGAAAAAATGATCTCAGCAGGATCAAGACCTGAAGAAAGTGCCACAGCAAGAAATAAGGATAAGCAAACAGAAGCCTCCGATGAGGATCATGACTCGGAGGAGTCAGAGGAGGAAGGAGAAATAGGAGATACGCAGACATCGGTCACAAGATCAGCAAGGGGCCGCAAAACTGCTAGAGAAAAGAGAGATCAGGAAACCTACAAAGACAAGCTTCAAGGTAGTCAACCCACTCTGGAGAAACTCCTTGGCAAAAATCCGAAGATGACTAAAAACCAAGCACAGGGTTCCAAGGGAGCCCATCATCATAAAAATAAATGATGAAGATTGTCTCCTGGAATTGCAGAGGAATGGGGAGAAAAGTGAAAGAAGAAGCAACGAGAAGCCTTATAAGAAGAGAAGCCCCATATATTCTTCTGATTCAGGAGACCAAAATGGAGGACAATGAGTTTCTCCAAACCAGTAAAAATTTTTGGAAGGGAAGCAGAGGCCAAGCAGTTTCAGCACGGGGAGCCTCTGGGGGGCTGGGCTCTCTTTGGAATCCTCTCAAGTATAGGTTGGTCACTGAGATACACAATACCCACTGGCTGTTCTTGAAGCTGCAACCTGTGGACTCGAGGGAGACATTCTGCCTTTTTAATGTCTATGTCCCAGCAAATATAGGGGAGAAAAGGGAGTGTTGGGACTCCGTCAGACATCTGTCGGAGTCAGAGAACTTGGAAAACATCATTGTTGCAGGTGATCTAAATCTCACTCTACGCATGGAGGAAAAGCGAGGAGGCACAATCATAAGGGACCCAGCAAGGGAGTGGGTGGAGGATCTCATGCAGGACTGGGATATGCTCGATATCTCCCCAGAAAATGGTAAGTATACCTGGTCCAATAAAAGAATAGGCCCCGGTCACATTGCTGCTAGAATTGATAGATGTTTGGTGCAGAGCTCTTTCCTTTTGCTGGGCTTAGAATCCAGATTGCATATCCTCCCTTGCAGTGTTTCTGATCATAAGCCTATTATGCTTGAGATGTTGGACCACAAGGATCTTGGCCCCATACCTTTCAGATTCAATCCTCTTTGGGTCAAGGAACCTGAGTTCCTGAATTTGGTTCAGGACAGTTGGAAATTGCCAGTGAAGGGTTCACCTTTCTTCATCTAGGAAGAAAAGATTAGAAGACTGAAATTTGTTCTTAAATCATGGGCCAAATCCCTCCCCACCCCTGCAAAAGAGAGAAAGCAGGCCCAAGACAGACTTGCTCAGCATCATGCTCAAAGTGAAGATGTAGAAATCACTAAAGAAGTGTTAGATAAGGAAGCTGAGCTTCAACAAATTTTCCATAAAGCTTGCCTTTCGGAGGAAGAGCATTGGAGACAAAAGTCTAGGAGTTTATGGCTTAAAGCGGGAGACAGAAACTCTGCCTTTTTTCACAAACAAGCTCAAGCTAGAAAGAGCTTTAATTCTATTGCAGAAATCAAAGAAGGTAATTCGACTCACAAAGACTTTGGGAGCATCAAGAGAGCAACTTTCAATCACTTTAAAAATCTATACAAAGAAGAGGGAGTGACTGACCCAAACTCTAAATTTTTGGAGGCGGTTCCTCTTAAGATCTCCCCTTTAATGAATCAGCGTCTTGAAGCTAGGATCTCTATAAAAGAAATAAAAGATGCTCTCACTGACATGGAGCCCGACAAAGCCCCAGGCCCAGATGGCTTCACTGCAAGATTCCTCCAAACTTGTTGGCAGATTGTGGAGAAAGACCTCTACAAAATGATGTTGAAATCTCAAAATTTCCAAAAAATAAGGGGCAGCACTAACTCTGCCTTCCTTGCCCTCATTCCCAAGGAAAAGGGCGCTAAAGAATTCAATCGGTTCCGGCCCATCTCTCTTTGTAATATTGGATATAAATTAATCACAAAGGTGATTGCAAATAGGCTAAAAGGCATCCTCCCCGCCATCATTCCGGAGAATCAAGGCGGGTTTGTTCAGGGGAGACAGCTTGCTGACAATTTAATCCTAGTGCAAGAGGCGATTCATTCGAGCCAACTACGCAAAGAGAAAGGTATGGTAATTAAACTAGACTTGGAAAATGCTTTTGATCGTGTCAGACTTAGTTTTCTTTGGGAAGTCTTGCATAAATTTGGCTTTGGAATGGGCTTTATCAATTGGATCCGCGCTTGTATTGTCGAACCCTGGATCGCTCCTTTGGTGAATGGGAGAGCAGCTGGCTTTTTCAAAGCTTCAAGAGGGCTTAGGCAGGGTTGCCCTCTCTCCCCGCTTCTCTTTGTCCTCCATGTTTCTGTCCTGAGCTTCTATCTAGATCAGAAATTGGTTGATCAAGAGATCCTGGGGCTCAACATAGCCAGAGGGGTAAAAAATGTAAATCATACTCTGTTTTCTGATGATACCCTCTTGTTAGGGGCTGCCTCTGTCAGATCCGCCTTAAGGTTCAAGGAGGTTTTGCACGATTACAGTGAAGCTACAGGAAGCAGTTTAAACAAAGGTAAATGCAAAGTTTTTTGTTGGAATATCTCTGCCTCCATTCTTTCTGCCATCTCCAGAATTCTTGGCTTTATTGCCTCCCTCAGTTGGACCTCTTTTACCTATCTGGGCCTTCCTATCTTCTGTAAACTGGCTTACAGCAGAAACTGGATCCCTCTGTTGGATAAGTTCAAGGAAAAAATTCAAGCATGGGGATTCTCATGGTTAAACCTTGCCGGAAAAATTGTCCTCATCAAATCCGTTCTCAGTAGTCTCCCCATCTTTCAATTCTCTGTAATCCTAGCTCCCATTGGCATCATCAAGAAAATGGAAGCCTTCATATGCAAATTCTTCTGGAAAGGTGGCAATCACAATGACAGGAAAATCCCTTTGGTAAGTTGGGAGAAAATTTGTAAGCCTCAGAATGAAGGAGGTCTAAATTTCAAAGATCTCAGCCTCCAAAACACAGCCATGGGAGCCAAGATTTTCTGGAGAATCATTGGTCCTCACCCAGGTTGGGCGCAAAGAGCTTTATGGAGGAAGTATTTCATGGGGAAGCGAAAAAGATGTCTAGACACCTCACTACCCACCACAGGATTGCAATTGATCAAACTTTGTCACAAAGCAGCTCCTTTAATCAAAGACAGAGCGTATTGGATGCCAGGAAACGGCAAAGAAGTCAGGATATGGGATGACAGCATCATGATGCATCCCCCATTATCGAGCTACAGTTCTCTGCAAGCGATGCGATCATGGCTGGACAGAGCAGGTTGTGTTTCACTATGGGACATTTCGCTGTGGGCTGGCAGCAACTGGCTGCGTTGGAGCCTTCCGCCTGTCCCTCCAGAGCTGATACAAGAACGCAATATCCTCCTCACTCTGTTGAACGGTAAGGCGCCTCTACGCGTTGGAAGGAAGGATGCCCATGGTTGGGGAGCTGCCCCAGGGCTGTATACTGTTGCGCAGGGGTATAAAAGCCTCCATGAACATCCACACGTCCCTCCAGACCCTGCTGTGTGGAAGGGGCTCTGGAATTACAAAACCATGCCAAAGGTGGACTCGTTCTGCTGGCTGTTATGCCACAAAGGAATTTTAACAGAAGACAGGTTGAAGAAGAAAGGGTTCCAAGGTCCCTCACGTTGCCACTTGTGTTGTGACAGTGAAGAGAACGCCCAACACATTATCTTGGACTGCAAATATTCAAAAGAAATCTGGCAGAACATATTGAGCCATTGGAAAATAGAATTCATCTTACCTACGTCTATCCCTGACTTATTTGCAAACTGGCGAAACTTCTACCCAGAAACGCTCCCAAAAAACGAAAGTTTTAAAGCTGCATGGCTCTCCTTGCCGAAATTTATCTGCTGGCAAATCTGGCTAGAGAGAAATAGAAGAGTCTTCAGAGATGAAAGCTTAAAACCATTGTTCACAATCATCAAAATAAAAAGTTTATGGAAATAAAGTCTGGGGGAGCACTTGTCGGACTCGAACCTAAGTCAGCAAGACTTAGACTGGGGTGCCTCGTTGGATCTCCAATTCTCTGGAGAAACAAGGCAACATAAGGATACAAAAGAGTGGCAATTCAGAGGGAAGGAGAATGAACTATCTGATCTGCTCATTAGGCAATCCAGACACACTTTTCTTCGATGGGGCAACGAAAGGCAACCCCGGATTGGCTGGGGCAGTAGGAGTTATAAAGAACAAGGATGGCAGAATTGTGACTAAGTTTGCTTGGGGATTAGGGAAATCCACCAGCATTCAAGTTGAAGCCTTGGCACTACTTCAAGGTCTCAAGCAAGCCAAGGCCATTGGTCTATTAGATGTTAATATTATAGGAGATTCTCAGTCCATTATTAAAGTCTTATTGGAGGATTCCTCTCCTGCAGATCTTAGATTGGCAAGAGTGGTTTCAAGAATCATAATTCTGGTGAAATCTCTCCAGACTACAAATTTCCTTCATGTATTGAGGGGGAAAAATAAAGATGTTGATCTGGAAGCCAACAGAGCGATGCCACTCCCCGTTGGGTCTCTCTTGAAAGACGGAATTGAGGAGTGCGACTCCATACCATAAAATTGATTTATGTTTTACTGCATTATACTGAAACAGTTTGTTTGTATATTTAAGATAGGAAAAATAATGGAGATAGATTCTCTAGTTTCGAGTAAAAAACGTGGATCTCCAAATTTTGGGGCCTATGATCAGTTAGTGGAAGAAATTTTAAGGGCTATGCCCGACCTATTGTAACCGGCGAAAGGCATTTTGGCCAATATCTAATATAAATCCATATCCGTTTTTGAAAAATAATTCATCAATCACAGAATGAAAATTTAACTTACTTGACAGAGCTTATTCAAATTTCATAATCCGCATTAATATGCGCCATGATCCATCCTTCTTTGCACCAATACTACCGGAGCGTGAGAAAGAACTTGACTAGGTTGAATATACTCACTAACATTTATGCAATCATAGGTTCAATTTCGCTTCTTTGGACATAAGGATATTCATAAGGCTCCAGTGTTGGAGGAACACTTCCTGGAATCAAATGAATAGCACTATCACGATCACGAATAGGTAGGAGTCCTTTGGTAGTTTCAAACACCTTGGAGTGATTATCCAAGACTTTTTGGAGATCTGGAGAAATAGATGATTTTTATGTTGGAACTTCTAGTGAGCATAATTTTGCAATTACACCTCGTTTTTCTTTCTTTAGAAACTTTCTCATGACATTAGAGCTTATTATCTTTCCTGAATTCACTGTGATACCCTGTAATTCAACTTCCTTTCCTTTAGAAAACAAATTCAAGAAAATTTCAAGAAAATTAAAGGCTACCGTCCACAAATATTGTAACCATTGTACTCCTAGTACAACAACAACACCTCCCATTGGAATGGAAATCATTGGACTATTCAATACATATTCCCCCATGGTTAGCTTGATATTGAGTGAATTTTCTAGGAATTATAGTTCCTCCATTTGCAACCATCACTTGACATTCCTATACTGGTATAGGAAACAATTCATCTCGCTACCTTACAATGAATAAAATTATGGGCACTACCCGAATCAATCAACACTATTACCTTTTTTCTTCTTGATATGTCTCATTCTGAGTTTGAGGAGGGGTAATTCCGCCAATGGGCTTTTGCCATAATTTCATATGGTCCAACTCTAGCTTTCTAGGTTGTTGTTCCTGTGTATATCCTCTTCTTTTTGAAGCTGTCTATTAACCTCACACCCATGTAAAATAATTTCTTCTCAACACACTTATGACCTTTAATGTATTTTCTATCACAACTGTAGCAAAGCCCTTTTTCTCTTTTTTGTTCCAGTTGTTGTGGTATCAACCTTGTAGGTTGTGGAAGTCTAGTAGTAGCAACACTTCCATCTTTATAGATGTGAGTGGTAGGCTTCCTTGTCACCATAAATTTACATTCAATTTTTCTTGCCAACCTTAATGCCTTCTCTAATGAATCAGGTTCCCAAACGTGAACTTCATGTTGGATGTTATCCTTTAAAGTACCTATGAAGACATCAATCCTGTGTTCCTATGGAATATCAGTTACCCTTATATTCAATTTTTGGAAGTCCTCAATGTGCTCCACCACTGAACCCTTTTGTTTGATATTTATCAATTGGCTAAAGAATGTTGCTCTTTGTATCCTCATAATGTGCCATCATTTACCCGCAAAAATTGACAAAATGACAATTTTTTATGGGAGTAGCGCCATCATACAATACAAATGTATTTTACAGAAACAAGTTGCAATGTGTACCTTTGTGTGTTTTGCACATTATTGAGATCAAAATATTGTTCCATCTAGTATCCATGTTATGGGATCCTTGCCATCAAAGTTCCTCATATCCATATTTGGAATATGGTGGTTCTTCAATCCAACATTAGAGTTTATGTAATCACAATTAACATTTATTTTTTTCTCACTATATTTCCTCTACTTTAATTCCGCCATTAGAATAATTTGGAGTATTAACCTTGTCATCAAACCTTCCATGTCTACTTTTAGATCATTCTTCATGTCTTCCATGTTGTCTTTTCATTTTTTCATCGATCTTAGCTTTCATGCCAGCCATCTTAGCTTCCATGCCATTCTTCAAACCATCCATCTTAGCTTCCACGCCTTTCTTCAAACCATCCATCTTAGCTTCCATGCATTTCTTCAAAACTTCCATTTCATTTTTTTTTCTCTTTGCGAGAGCGAAATTTGGTGCACTTGCTCTTGTAATTTTGATATGTCATGTTGCGCTTCTTCCTCTTCATGAATCAGAGTAGAGCCTTCTGAAGACTTAATGGGTGTTGAATTCTTTTTAGGTGGCATTTTAGAACTCAATACTGATATATATGCTTCAATATGCCCTTGGAATCACTTCAAACTGATTTTTCACACAAGACTTATGCAATTCGAAGAAAAAAATACACACTTTTTTCTTACTTTTGAGGAGCTCGATAATGAAACTGAATTATCTCTGTGATTTTGGATCTTCAATATCTTAAATTCGGCCTTGTAGTAGCCTTATGAATCTTCTTTCGAATGCGACAGTTCTGACCTGATTTGGATTCTTCAAGGAAAATTTCTGCCCAATCTCCCACAATGACCTAATTATGGATTGGTTCAGTAGAGAGAACTTGTACAATTTGCCACGTGTCATTTTTTCTTCCTTCAGATCTAAAATTGATACACAATAAACTAAAGTCCGTTTACTTGCAGCCACTTTTTACAGAATTCCAATCCTATGCTCAGAGAGAGAGTTATGATGATTTTCCCACGGTCACCTCTCTGAGATGAAATTCGGGAGCGTGAACAAACCATAACTTCCATAAATCATATTTCTGGAAATATTGCGAACCAAGATCTAAAATTTTTATAGGAAGTTCCTCAGGATTTCAACTTTTCTCTATAAACATTTTAGGTTCTAAACCTTTGTAGTAAAAAAATTTATAGTGAAAATATCACGATGACTTGTTTAGGTTGTTATGTGGAATTATGTATTACGGATAAAACATTCTTCCCTAGACAGGTGCTTATCTAGAACAACAGGTTAAAGACTTTACGACTACCTTTCTTAACTATAAACAAACACACAGAATGAAATAAGAAGCTTACTTGGAGTCCAAGCACTTCTAAAATCTCCTTCTGTCGCTTTTTCTGTAGCTTCAAATTCCAACCAACTATGCAAAATATTTCCTGCAATAATGAACATTAAAAAATAAGAGATAGCAATAATACAGATGTTTATTCAAGTTATTTAGCTAAATCAATAAATCATAAACCATATACATAAAATAAGAAAACATGATATGAAGAATCAAAGCTTATATAGATGCATATAGGGAAAGATAAGCAGTAATCTTTATTAATGATAGAAGGGGAGGTTACAACCCATTGATTGATTTAGTGTCACCATCTCCCGCAGCATCCCAGCCTCATCACAATGCAAATATCTCCATAAATATGTCACTCAAATCAATTTCTCAATTGAAATTCCACCAGCGTTTCTCTACTCAAATTCTTCCTTATCAAACACTAAGATCTGTGCTCAATTTATAGAGGAGCTGAAAGTAGTTTTACAATCAATGACTTTCCAATAATAGGCAAGACATGTTCCCAATATTGTAGATGTCAAATGGACACATGGATTCGAATTTTGACACATGTGAACTCTTCTAGAAGGCACTGGCCAAGTGGAGATTCCAAAACAATGAAAATTTCGCTCCAAATGTGACCAACACACCTATGAGTGTCGAGAAGTACTTTGCAGAGAAGCCTTGCATGGGGCTACCTGCATATGAAACGCACTTACTACCTTTAGAGGCAGCATTGATGAGCTCTCATATGATATATTATAAACTTCAAATCTTGGAAACCTTTGCAGATGAAAGTCATATATGATTTGTCTTGTTCTTTGTCTTAGGGAATGTAGCAACTGAAATGATAGGGAATGCTAGACCCTTATTCATTGGTCCTGGAGATAATGCCCAGTTAACTAGGTCATTGGGAATGGCGCTCAAATTGACCTATAACAATTGCCCCCTAAAGCATGAAGTCAGAATAATAATAACAATATTTTGATTGAGATGCTTTACACTGTGATGGGCTGGAGATGAAGCGGAGTGGCAACCTGCATCAATCTTACAATACATTACATCATGATATATCCTCTTGATCATGATATATCCCATGTTCAGCACATAAACAATCTAATAACATGTACATAATTCTGAAAGTTGTCTTCATTGGAATGTTGCCCAATGCAGACATGCCTACAGATATAGGCCCATGTTTGGATGATGATATGTATTTAAGGTCACCATACAGATGATGTGTACAACAATCCTAAAATCGCATTCCGGATGGATGAAACTAGATCCGAGGTCTTCTTATCTTGTTCACTCAATCATTTGGGTACAAGTCTTGCCATGTGAATATATGATCTGTAGTCGAACATGGTAAGACATTGTTTGATTATCAGCCAATGATGTGAGTTGTTAAACAGAGAGAACTACCATTGATGTCAATGGCTCCTCTCAAGGTATTGTAGAACATTTTTGTGAAGCCATGAATAGATGATTTGATGTCGAACGCCAACAAAATCTTTTCGTCAAAAGTCCGTATATGATCTTGTCGCAGATGTTGTAACAAGCCCTATGGTATCGAATTTGATGTTTCTAAGAACACATAGTTCTCGCATAAGCAAGGATTTCTCGTTACACTACAGCTTTCACTTAGTGATTTCAGACTTGATATAGCGATTTGCAGTGGATGACGATCATGACTGATATAGCGATTTGCAGGATGACGATCATGAGAATGAAGGTTTATGAGTATTGCGTAAGGATGAGTTATTCACTAGATGACTTCTCTTGAACATATCAGCGACACTGAGATGAGTTGGCAGCATTGACCCAAAACCGAGGTGAAGGTATGATGAACCATAGGTATGAATGAATCATCAAGAAGATTACCCAACCCAAATAGTCATGGTGATGGAGTGAAGCGTCATGTTCAAGAGCGACCTGCTACCATAAAGAATTCTGCTCACTTTCCCAAATTTTCCCTGGTCATTTGTCGACCAGTACCTCTTTATTTTTTAACAAGCTTGAGGAGGATAACATATGCTTGATCTATAACTCAACCCTTCGGGAGAATAAAGTATCGCCATTTAATAATTTAACAAGTCTAGTGATGAATGAAACTTGTTTCTTGCCATGATCGACAAACCCATCGCTATTTTATGTTTTAACAAGCTTAATGACAGTGATAGCCCGGTCCTTTTTCATATTTAGAGTGTTTGAAAAAGAGGACAAAAGAAAACTCCATAAGTACTTTTTTGTAAATTCGTCACTCAGATCAGAAAAAGTGTAAAATAATATCTAAGAGAACCTCTTTGGTCATGTTTAACCAAGGTATTCCTTTTTCATAAATAATCTATCTCAGTCCAGAAAATGGTTAAACTTATACTGAGTAGATATCGATTCATTTACTTTTACGAGCTCGAAAAGGAGATAAAAGTGTGCTTCAAATCCTGTTTCATTTTTAACAAAGCTCGAAAAATAAGGAGAAAAAGTATGCTTTGTGGTCAAATCATTCTTGAAATAAATATGCACGACTAATCTATTCATCAGTTGTAAGACCTGTTCAGAACAACATCAAATGGATTAAAAATACCTATTTCAAGATAAAAACATAATAAAACCATAGTCGTAGCAATAAATATGATTTGAAAACAATTAAATGACTATTAAAAAGAGTTTTAATATTCATTTTTACCATTCCATAGTTACCATTTGCATTTTGGATATTTGAACCTGATTTTCCCCCTGAACTTCAGCTGTTGATTGCGTGCAATTGGTAAGAATGTTTTGAATGCCCCCTGTAAGAGCACATGTTGAATGCCCCCTGCAAGAGACGATGCCCCCCAAGCTTCGTTTCATTCACCTAAGTAAACTACTGGTTGCTAATAGATGGATGGAATGAAGGTTCATTTACGAGATCAGAGGGAAGACTCGTTCTAATTAGGAGAGGATTTGTTTCATTTTTTTAATGAGCTTGACATAGGAAAAGAACTATTCTCATGACCTGTTTCATTTTCTAACGAGGTTGACACAGTAAAAGAACTTTCCTCAAAGGCACTTGTTTCATTTTTTAATGAGGTTGACACAAGAAAAAAGAACTATCCTCATAGGCAGTTGTTTCATTTTTTAACGAGGTTGACACAAGAAAAAAGAACTATCCTCAAAATCTCTTTCAATTTTTTAGCAAGGTTGACATAGTAAAAGAACCATCCTCATGGGAACCTGTTTCATTTATCGAGGTTGACACAAGAAAAGAACTATCCTCAACACCTGTTTCATTTTTTAATGAGGTTGACACAGGAAAAGAACCATCCTCATAGTGCAGTTGGACTAGTGATTGTGTGTTGGAAAAGACGTAGTATAATGGAGTTATCATTTAAGGAGTTTGATGAGCACCACAAATGATAAGTTATAACATTCGTTGATGAATCTTCTCCAGGGTTTCCATTGAATTTTGGAATTTCCGAGGGTAATTTCTATGGTATCACCAGCCACCAAGGAGCATAGTTTATTGGATCATTGGTTAACCGATTTAAATCTGGTAACTCTAAAGTTGAAACAAAGGGCAACTATCTATTAAGGTCAGGTTGAGCATAGCCAGGGTATGATGGAATTGCTTGAGCAACAAGCCTTTGAGCACCATCATAAGAAATATGCTGCTGGTAACCCAGATAAGGGTTGTTTTGAAAAGAAAACGCTTGAGGAGTCTTTTGACCAAAACCTGGATATGATACTTGTTGAAATGAATTTTGTGGCATTTGTGCTTGAGGCTGCCAAGGGGTCTATCCACCAATGTCATAACCCAAATTAGGATAACTTGGATTCGGTTGAGGATATGTATAACCTGGTTGTGGCTGTGACATCCCATAAAATGGTAAAAACCAGCTTGTGAATAAATGATTCCGGATACAGGCTGTTGTAAATTAACCAAAGGATTAGGATTCTGTGGACCCAATAATGGAGGGTATTGAGTTGAAGGACCTGCTTGATAAGGTTGTTGTACAACATTTTTATTCTGTAACAGGGTTAAAGATGTATTAACAAGTGGAAGTGATGTGGATATAATAGGTTGAACTGGTTGATACAAGTGTACAACCATTTGTTATTGGATAGGCAGAGTGGGTTTCCATTGACAAACATTCATTTCGACATTAGGTTGACCAAAAAGTGACAGAGTACTGTCATAGTGGGAGACCAAAGGTTTCCCCCCAGCATGAGGAGGATAATAAGACGAAAAATATTTCTCTCCAAATACAGGGAATCCAATTGAAATGTTACTGGATGGAATAGTCCCAGAAGGATCGGCTTGATATTATCCTGATGATGTGTATAAATAATCAAATCGCTCAGTACTTACTATAGGATTACCAGTTAGAATACTGAATGATGACATTGGTAAAGTCTATGGTTTTGAGGATGCACCAGAGAAAATTCCAGATAATGATTTATAACCTGATGGGACCATAGGGCCACCATATTAATATAACTTTGGTGAAGTTGTAAACATTGATGGGGTAGCAAGGGCAGTCACTAACGTAATTGGAATAGATGGCCCTACCAAGGATGTTGGTTCAGGCATGGTTACTTGACCAAATGTATACCCTTTCGAATCGACGGGAGTTTGAATAGGAACAAGATCAACAAAAGCAGATGGTGACAATTGAGGAAACGACTCATACAGGTAAAATTCCTCCCCAAAATGGGTTGGAATTAAAGGTGTCTCGTCTTGTGGGATTTCTTCAATCACAATTAAACCAGGTGGAATTATTTCACCGTCAGGCCCAAAGTAGATTTTAGGAAGTTGACTGTGTGATATGGGAGTTTCGATGGCTACAGATACTTGTGGGATGACCAAGGTAGGAACAACTTCCGGTTGTTTGAATTCTAGATTTAGATGTTATGGAAAATAAGAGACAGGATCTAGATCAATTTTTGGTTGAACAACGTCGGGTCCAGGAGATATGGTCTCACCGATTGGATGGATCGTGACCATGGGTAGCTGTGAAGACTCCATCTTGACAATAGTAGATGAATCAGGATGTGTAGAAAAAACTTGAGCTAGCTCTGGTTTATGGGAATATGATGTTTCACCAGAGGTACGGATTGTACTTGATTCGGAAAATCGTGATCGCCTTCGCCTACCAGAAGTAATTTCTAGTGGTAAAGGTGGTTTTAATGCTAATCTACGTGAACGACGAGGGAAAGGATTTTTTTCTTCCATGATTACTGATTTATTTTAACCAAAAAACAAATAAACAAAATAAAATGGTAATGCTAGGCAAAAGGTTTACCAAGAAACTGTGAACTGCAGAATACCTCCTGGCGAACCAAGAAGTACGGACAGGCAATCTCCCTGAATGTTGTGTTCGGTGTATCACAATTTACAAGGCGACCGACTCGGTTCACTATGGATGGATAGCACCTAAATTTTTCCCTCCCAAATATACCCAAAGGTACGTGGAGACCCAAGTCTGTATTAGCACTATCTAATGTGAAACCGCACAGTGAGGGCACCCCTTTATACTTTTCGTACTGTAACACCACCCGATATACCCGAAATTACGTGGACAAGCTACGATATACTTACATACGTGGAGTGAGGTATCACACTTGGAATGTATCACAGACAATTAACGACAACTGCTATGTTTTACGACGCCGGAACACGTCTCTATCCTAGACCTTCTAAATCTTATCCTTATGGTTCCAATGCTTTGTTAGGTAAATTGAGATAAATTTTAAGTTGATCTTGTTTATCAATTTTCCTTTCAAAGGTTCACCGCAATGATGTATTGGAAATTCCTAAAATGCAAACTAAAAATGATAAGCGATCTTTCACTTTTAGTTTTTCAATGAAAATCCTAGCTACTAGAGAGAAAGAGCAATCAATTTGAGAGAAAACAAATCAAAGAGCACAAACTAAATGCAAATTTCCTAATTGTTCCTTTTGCAAAAAACACAAACCACTGCATGCAAATGCAAGTTTTTCTTTTCAATCTCTTTAATGTTATCATTAAAAACAATAAAAACAAATTCCTTTTACTTCTGAGAAATGAGGAATATAAACAACAATTTCTCTTTTGAAGGAAGAATAAGGAATTAAACAACAATTTCTCCTATCAGGAAACGAAGAATTTATGAAAATTTCCTTTTCAAAAGAAAATGGATCTAATGTGACAATGAAAATACTTTGAAAATAATTCTTCAATGATAAAGAAAAACACTTTAAACAAACATTGAACAAACTATTCTTTCAAAGGAGGAAGAAGTAGATAAGATCACTAGTCAATATGAGGCTCAGGCTTTTCAAAACACAGCAGAAAACAAACTGAAACAAATTGCAATGACAAATTCAAGGGAATTTGGATGGTTTCAGGAGGCAACACAGTCTCTAAAGAGAGACAGTGCTTTGCAACATAGGCCCGAAAGGGAGATGGTGCTATGCAAAGCACTTTTTCCTATCCAAGAGTGTGTTGGGTGCAATGTACAATGAAAAACACAGCTGTCTAACACACTTCTAATGAAAATTTGGATTTCAAAAAACCTAATCTTTGTGAGTGAAATCTATTGGATGAATAAATAGATAAAATCATAAGAAAATACACCTGGGATGAAGGGTAAATTTCCCCAGTGGAGTCGCCAATTTGTTATGTGGAATTATGTATTACGGATAAAGCATTCTTCCCTAGACAGGTGCTTATCTAGAACAACAAGTTAAATACTTTACGACTACCTTTCCTAACTGTAAAAAGACACACAGAATGAAATAAGAAGCTTACTTGGAGTCCAAGAGCTTCTAAAATCTCCTTCTGTCGCTTTTGTTGTAGCTTCAAATTCCAGTCGGCTATGCAAAATATTTCCTGCAAGAATGAACACTAAATAGCAAGAGATAGAAATAATATAGATGTATATTTAGGTTATTTAGCTAAATCAATAAAGCATAAACTATATACATCAAATAAGAAATCATGATATGAAGAATAAAAGCTTATATAGATGCATATAGGGAAAGATAAGCAGTAGTCTTTATTAATGATAGAAGGGGAGGTTACAACCCATTGACTAATTTAGTGTCACCATCTCCAGCAGCATCCTAGCCTCATCACAATGCAAATATCTCCAGCAATATGTCACTCAAATCAATTCCTCAATTGAAATTCCACCAGCATTTCTCTACTCAAATTCTTCCTTATCAAACACTAAGATCTATGCTCAATTTATAAAGGAGTTGAAGGTAGTTTTACAATAAATGACTTTCCAATAATAGGCAAGACATGTTCCCAATATTGTAGATGTCAAATGGACACATAGATTTGAATTTTGACACATGTGAACTCTTCTAGAAGGCATTGTCCAAGTGGAGATTCCGAAAAAATGAGAATTCCGCTCCGAATGTGACCAACACACCTGTGACTGTCGGGAAGTGCTTTGCAGAGCAGCCTTGCATGGGGCTACCTGCATATGCAATGCACTTAGTCCCTTGAGAGGCAGTGTTGATGAGCTCTGATATGATAAATTATAAACTTCGAATCTTGGAAACCTTTGCAGATGAAAGTCATATATGATTTGTCTTGTTCTTTGTCTTAGGGAATGTAGGAACTGAAATGATAGGGAATGATAGACCCTTATTCATTGGTCCAGGAGATGATGCCTAGTTAACCAGGTCATTGAGAATGGTGCCCAAATTGACCTATAACATAGGTGAAATTCGGGAGCTTGAAAAAACCCTGACTTCCACAGATCATATCTCTGAAACTATTGTGAACCTGTTAGAAAATTATATATTACAGAGCCATGCAACACATAAAATATGCGGAAAACACAAGCACGCAAAACACATAAAACCAGAGAGACACAGATATATGTGGTTCACCCAGTTTGGGCTACGTCCACCCCGAACAGCCAATCCTTCCTTTCTATTATCCAGCAAAATGAAGAGACACAACCTACAGCAGATCCACTATAATATCCTTTGTTCTCTCTCACAGTCTCCCTATCTGTTTCTTGCTTTGAGAATACACATACAATACACAGCCGCAATACAATACCCTCATACAAGCGAGGGGTTTCCTTTTAGGGCAAAAAACCCTAAACTAAACATGAATTCTACCGTCAAATCATCAGCCTAATGAATGGCCCAAATTGACTAGAAATTACTATACTTTTACAAGGAAATTTTACATATGCTTTTAGCTTCGGGGGCACTGCCCCCAAAACCCCCTGCCAGGGGGGGGCTCCATAAAGTCGCAGCCACCCCCCTGGACCCCCCAGGCAGCGTTTAATTATGGGCGGCGTTGCCGCCCCATTAATGTATAGGGGTCCAATGTTGTGATAAAAAATAAACAAGATAATCAGGCTCCACACCCAACAGAACCAAGATCTGAAATTTTTATAAGACGTTCCTCAGGATTTCAGCTTCGCTCTGTAAAAATTTCCGCTTCTGAATCTTCGTAGAGAAAAATTTATAGTGAAAATTCCACAATGACCCGTTTGGAGCAGCAAAACCCTAGAATCCAAATCTCTGATACCAGATGTTATGAAACCAGCTCCAAAAATAGAATAAAAGAGAGATCAACACCTTAGAAATCAGCCACTTTGAGGGGGAAAACTCCAATAAATTACATAAATGAAGAATTCTTGGATGATACAAATGACTAAAACCTCCTTCTATATATAGGAGTCCATGGGGCCACAATATAATCCTAGCCGGCCTAACGATAATAATGTAAGGGCACAATAATAACAATATTGGGGTTACAGGGGTACAACAATAACAATAAGGGAGTTACACTAACAACAATAAGGGACTATACTAGTAATATAGGGACCTAACATCAACCTCTGCATAAAGTCTTGTAAATGGTGATACCAAATATCTATATGCTTGGATCGATCGTGAAATACAAGATTCTTAGAGATCTTGATGCAACTCTGATTGTCAAAATACATCACAGTTGGATCCATCATTTAACCAAACAGTCCCACAAGTATCCTTCTCATCCAAATCAGCTCAAATGTTTCTTAACTTGCAGCTATGTATTCTGCTTCCGCCAAGCTGACCACCACATATGTTTGCTTCTTGTTCTAATGAAAAGCAAATGTGGTTCCAACATTGAAAATTCGACCTGATGTACTCTTTCATTCTGATGGAATCCCTGCAAAATCTGCATCTGTGAAGCCACAAAACTTCACTCCCTTTTTCCATCTATACCATAGTCCAAAATGGGTGGTGCCTCTGAGGTACTGTAAGACATGCTTAACTTCCTTCCAATATAATTTGGTTGGCCTAAACATAACTTGTCTCAACTGGTTGACTGCATACCACATATATGGTAGTGTGTTCACAAGATACATTAGTGAACCCACCAACTTCTGATAAATGGTAGCATCCACTTCTTCACCTAAAGTAACATCCTCCTTCCTCCAGCTAGTTGCTAGAGTTGTCTCCATGGGTTTACAACTCTATATGAAAAATCTATGTAGTATCTCATTTGCATACTCTCCTTGAGACACAAATAGTTCCCCATCACCTTGCCCTACTTCCAACCTGAGGAAGTAGTGCATGAGACCCATGTCCTTCATTTCAAATCCCCTTACAAGGTCCTCCTTGCAATATCTGATCAGTTGCTCATCACCGGTTAAAAACATATCACCAACATATAAGAAAATAATAAGAAATTTACCTTCGACCAAGATTTGATAGAGGTTTGCATCTGCTTCCCTTTTGGTGAAGCTCGAGCTAGTGAGATAGCTATTGATCTTCGTGTACCAAGCACGAGGTGCTTGTTTAAGGCTGTACACCACTTGCTTGAGTATTCACACATGAGATTCCTGATCAAATGTCTCAAAACTTTTAGGTCCCTATATTACTAGTATAGTCCCTTATTGTTATTGTTGTACCCCTGTAACCCCATATTGTTATTATTGTGCCCTTACATTATTATTGTTAGGTCGGCTAGGATTACATTGTGGCTTCATGGACTTCTATATATAGAAATGAGGTTTTGGTCATTTGAATCATCCAAGAATTGTTAATTTATGTAAGTTATTGGAGGTTTCCCCCTCAAATTAGTTATTTATAAGGCGTTTATCTCTCTTTTCTTCTATTTTTGGAGCTGGTTTCATAACATTTGGTATCAAAGCTTTGGATTCTATGGTTTCGCTACTTCAAACAGATCATTGTGGAATTTTTGCTATAACATTTTTTATACTTACGTTCAGAAGCTAAAATGTTTACAGAGCGAAGACGAAATCCTGAGGAACGTCTTGGAAAATTTTCAGATCTTGGTTCACAATATTTTCGGAGATATGATCTGTGCAAGTTATGGATTTTTGCAAGCTCTTGAGTTTAACCTAAACATGTCATCGTGAAATTTTAGCTATAACGTTTTTTATACGAGGGTTCAGAAGCTGAAATTTTTACAGAGAGAAGCTACAATCTTGAGGAACGTCGTGGAAAAAGTTTAGAGCTTGATTCACAATATTTTCTGAGATAGGGTCTTTGGACGTTATGTATTTTTTAGGCTCCCTAATTTCATCTCAAAGAGGTGACCATGGGAAAATCATCATAAGTCTCTCTATGAGCATTGGATCGGAATTATGTGAAAAGTGGTTGCAAGTACATGGATTGTAGTTTCTTCTGTATCAATTGCGGAGATGAAAGAGGAAGCAGTGACACTTGGCAAGTCGTACAAGTTATCTCCACTGAACCAGTCCATAATTAGGTCATCGTAGGAGATTGGGAATAACTTTGCCTTCAAGAATCCAAATCAGGTCAGACCTATGCCATTCGAAAGAAGATTCAGAGGGCTACTTTAGGGCCTAATTTCATATATTGAAGATCTGAAATCATAGAGATAATTTAGTTTCAATATCGAGCTCTTCAAAATCAAGAAAAATGTGTGTATTTTTTTCAAATTGCATGTCTTGTTTGAAAAATTAGTTTTAAGTGATTCTGAAGGCCTATTGGGCATAGATATCAGTATTGGATTCTAAAATGCCTCCTAAAAACAATTCAACACCCATTAAGCCCTCAGAGTACTCTACTATGACTCATGGAGATGAATAATTGCAACATGATCTATCAAAATTACAAGAGCAAGTGCACCAAATTTCGCTCTCGCAAAGAGCAACAAAAAATGAAATGGAAGTTTTGAAGAAAGGCGTGGAAGTGAAGATGGATAGTTTGAAGATTAATATGGATGGTTTAAAGAAAGGCGTGGAAGCTAAGATGGATGGCATGGAAGCTGGCATGGATGACATGCAATAAAAAATGAAAGACAACATGGAAAACATGAAGAATGATCTAAAAGCAGACATGGAAGGTTTGACAAAGTTAATACAAGAAATGTTTCCTAATGGTGAAAAGATAGTAGAGGAAACTCATGATGAGAACAAAATAAATGTTAATCGTGATTTCATAAAATCTAATGTTCGCGGGAAGAACCACCATATTCCAAAAATGGATATGAGGAAGTTTGATGGAAAGGATCCTGTAACATGGATACTACAGATGGAGCAATATTTTGATCTCCATAACGTGCAAAACACACAAAAGGTACACATTTCAACTTTACATTTAGAACAAAATACATTTGTATGGTATCGATGGCTTTGCTCCCGTAAAAAAATTGTCACTTGGTCAATTTTTATGAAGGAAATGATAGCACATTATGAGGATACAAAGAGCAACACCTTCTTTAGCCAATTGATAAATCTCAAACAAAAGGGTTTAGTGGGGCAGCACATTGAGGAATTCCAAAAATTGAATATAAAGGTAATTGATATTCCAGAAGAACACAAGATTGATCTCTTCATAGGCACTTTAAAGGATAATATCCAACATGAAGTTCGTGTTTTGGAGCCAGATTCATTGGAGAAGGCATTCAGGTTGGCAAGAAAAGTTGAATGTAAAATAATGGCGACAAGGAAGCCTACCACTCAATTCTATAAAGAAGGAAGTGTTGGCACATTAAATTCAGATCACAACCTACAAGGTTGACACCACAAAAATTGGAAGAAAAAAAGAAAAGGGCTTTGCTACGCTTGTGATAGAAAGCATACTCAAAGGTCTTTTCTTTCATTTTTGTGTGGACACTTTATGGTATAGTTCCTGAATTCATGAAAATGGAAGCACTTAATTTTGGACAAATATTTCTTCTTTCCCCCTTGGCTGGACTCTGGTTTGGATTGAGATTTATTCCCTTTTCCATTCTTTCCCTTTCCAACCACAAGTAAGTTTTTTCTTCATCTGGCTCTTGAAGAACCACCATCTCCGTATTCCACCTTCGTAGATCCTTGTTCCAAATCAGACCATAAGCATTCCCAATTCCGTAGTTTCTCCCTCCCGTTCACCAAATCTTTGTAGCTATGCCAGCTCTTGGGAAGGCCTAGAAGGTCTAGGCTTACCAAGTCATATTTTTCAACATTAACACCAACCCCATCAAGTCATAACGGTTCAGAGAACTCCGATCTGACATCATGAATATGAAGGTCCTTCTGGTGCCTCTGGTTATTTCAAAGTTTATCCTTGAGCGTCAACTTCTCGTGGTTACTACTATTCTCGAAAAATTCTGTCAGTTTTTTCCACACTTCGAATGAAGCTTTTTTTCCATGGAGATTTGATACAATGTGATCTTATACTCCCTCCAATATTATTCTCCTCGCCTTGGCTACATCTTTCTTCCACTGAGCAAGGTTTTGGGCATCATATGCTTGTGGTTTCGCAACATTTGTCTTGATGTATTCTAGAAATCCATTGGCATCCAATACTACCTCCATGTGATCCTTCCATGAAATGAAATTAAAGCTGTCTTCCAAGGCATACTCTAGCCTCAGCCCGTTGAAGGTCATATTCTCAGCGTTGAAGAGATCCTTCTACACTGGAATTCAAAATCGAACCTCCTGAGAAATAACTTTGAAATTCTTGCTCTAATGTGAATCTTGCTTTGATACCATGTAGAAATTATGGTGTAGATTTGCAACTTCTTATGAAATTTTAGTTGAAATCACAAGACACAAACCTACTCTACTGCTATGTGGAAATCAATTCACAATTTAGAACATCAATCACAAACATGCAATGATAAATAACACACATGCACACAATATTTTTTTTCGAGGGAATCAATCTGCTAAAAATCCCAATGCTTGCGTGCATTAATCTGAAGAATAGAGATGTATTACAATTTATTTTCTCAACTGAGCACAACCTGCAAGTGAATAACCTATCTCTCTACTCACTGAGAAGCTTTGGCCCAGAGTTAGTCAATTTCTACCTCTACTTGAGCTCTTATTTCCTTGCGCAATTCATTGAGAAATTAGGGCCCTATATATAGGAATTTCTCCAAAATGGATTGCACAATTCCCAAGGTTGATCATCGGACTGCATGGAACACCTATACACTCAACACTAGTCTACAACTGATGTTACACTATCTTGGAATCTCCACCACAACTAGGGAACTCGAATTATCTGCTTGCACTAGCTATTTTGGGTTGATTGATCAGTTAAATGGATGATCACTGAGTTCGACTAAAGTCCCACAGCGCAACTAACCCTCCACTAGTTCCTTCAATAGTTAGAACTAGTTTAACTAAAAACAACTTGAAATAATTGACCTTGATTGCTACAAATTAACAATCACACATGCTTAAATGACTCTAACTCCTCTAACTCGAATTTACTAAGTAAATTGGGTGACACAAGCCATGTCACAGAAGTTAATTGCATCCAAGCTATGTGTTGATGTGGAAATTCAAATTTTCTCAATTTAATCAAGACAAAATCAAATTGATAATTTCTTATTGCATTTTTCAACATTGAGTCCTCATTTTTGCCCAATCTGTAATAATTAACTATGTCAAGGGGATCAACAAGTAGCCTGTAGTGAGTGCCCCTTGTTATCCACTCTTTCCTGCACTGAAAATCATCGCGTAATTCATTCTTATCGAACGTATGATCTTGTCTCACCAACCTGCAAGCGCCAACCTGTTGAGATTAGCCTGAAAGTCCACATTACCTTGTTGCTTATTTTTGAAAGCGTCATAGTATCCAATATCATTTCCCAGACATTGCAGGCGATATTCTTCTAGCCTTTCTATAGGGTTTCCATCCTCTTTGGGTATTCCTTCTCCAAATTGGATACGTTCTCCATCTATTGTTTGAGAACTTGTCATGTTGCTCTGAGGGAAAGCCTTGCTTGGAAATTCCGCACAAACATCAAAATTTTCACTCCTCATCCCATTAGCAGAAATTATATTTTTTCTCCAAAAAGAAAGTAACATTCTACGACATTATTATTAAAATACTAATATCTTAAAAATTACTCCTAAAATTTATATACTTACAAGCGAAATTTACAATTTATAATTTATTGACAAATATATAAATTAGAGATATTACTACTATGAAATATGAACTATGAGATCCCAAATTCCAATGGCTACTCATACATATTCAAAACCAAAATCTCTTTAACAAATACATGTCTATCCATATAATATATTGATTATGTTTTGTCTTCGGATCAAAATACTGCACAAAACCAAAACCAAGAGGCTCTCTCCATATGAGGAAGAAAATAATCAATTAGCAAGGTCAAACTAAAATAAAATGGCCATAAAATCTGGCTATATAAGCATGGGAAATGGTCTTCATTCGTGAGATGCCATCCAAATTAGGGTTCCGATCTTATGGTTAGGGAGAGAGAACATGTGGGCACCACGCATGTAAAACCCATGCATGTACCCTGTGTGAGTATCATTTATCTCAGTTTTTTTGTGAGCCAGCGACTGTAGAACAAGAATATAATCTATCCACACACAATAAGTTCATATGCCCACCATTGACCCCTCTACGTGGCCCTCAAGACATCATAAAAAAGAAAAAAATCATTGCTTCAAACTCCGGATAAATATTTTATTCCTTGCTTCATCATGCCCTTGTAATTGACAACATGGTTTTTAAATTATTTTAATGCACCAGTACAATATAGAATCCCTTCCTTGTACGTGTGCTGCAGTAAGTCTCAAAAATGTTTTAAACATTAATTTTGAAGTAATTCGAGAATATTATAATCTTTATGATCAATGAGACTTCGAAGTTTAGGAAGGAATCTGACTCTTTAGTATGATAAATAATTTGACAGAAGAAATATGAGTTTAGGAAGGAATCTGACTCTTTAGTATGATAAAGAATTTGACAGAAGAAATATGCGACAGTTTAATACTACGAAATGTTAGAGAACACGTTTCATTAATTTTTGTGAAATAAAATGTTATAAATGGTAATGTATGCCTTTGAAATAAAATATTCTTATTGTGCATTATTTATATTATTTATCTCTCTTGATTAAATTATTAATCTTAAATCGATTGTTGTTAATGTTATTATGTATTTATTTATTTTTTAATTTTTATTTCACAACGTTTCAAGTTGTTGATAAAATGTTTAATCCTAACTCTATTGATTTTCTGGAATGTAAATAATATTTTCTTTTAATATACACGATTAATATTATGATTTATAGCATATAAATTAAATTTATGATATTGAGAAATATTTTATCATATGATTTTTTTATAATTTTTTTTTAAATATTATATATGATTAATATAGTCCAGAGGGTTGAACAAGATTTACAATGGATTGAATAGGATTTACAACTCAATGATTTTGATTTTTTAAGAGTATTGTAACCTATTATTTAGATATTATTTAGATATTGTTGTCCGGGGTGTCTCAAATCACTAATGGTTTTGATGCAAATGCAATTAGAATTACTTCATCTTTTGAGCAGCGTATATAATATTCATTATATTATAATAGTTAATGTTAGGGACTCAAAAATATTATGATTAGGATGAATCACATTAATTGATTTGAAATATTAATCAAATCTTAATAATGTGATTAATCTAAAAGACATTCTCATTTGTAATGTATATCACAAAAGTCTAAAATCTAACATTAATGACACTATTACTAAGATGAACCACATTAGTTAATTTGAAATATCAACCAAATATTAATAATGTGATTAATCTAAAAAATATTCTCATTTGTAATGTATATCACAAAAATCTAAAATCTAACATTAATGACACTATTATTGCCACCACCAATCCAAGTGTCTCACTCACCAGATTGAGCCGGACCTCAAGAGTAACATGGCCCGAAGTTGGAGTCTCTAGGTGTGAGATGGGAATTTTATAATAATAGTTAGAAAATTTCCCCGGAGAACGAAAAACTTCGTATTATGAGACAACACGCTCACAACATAAGCAATTTTGAGTTTTTCCAATATTAATGGGACCAATAACTATTGACCAATAAAAGGGTTATGATAATAGGTTTTATACACAGGAAAAATAACTATGATCAATAACTACCAAAATCACAAGGACTATACAGCGATCTAACTTTTTTAAAAAAACATTGTGTTTTCCCATCGTGATTACCTACTGAATAAAATTATTTTCTATTTATAACTACCAAAATCACAAGGACTATGCAGCTATCTAACTTGTTTAAAAAAACATTGTGTTTTCCCATCCTGATTACGTACTGAATAAAATTATTTTCTATTTATTGTTAACTTTAGTTTAAGTTTTAACTGTCATACACAATTCCATTTCTTCAATGCATATGTTTTAATACTTACTATCCCAGTGCTTCTTCTACACCACATGTGTGGTTGTTGAGTAATTATTGACTTAATTAAATTTTTTTAATATATTAAAATAAATTATACTAAAAAATTAAATATTTGTCATATATTAAAAAAAAAAAATCTAAAATGAAAATGTAAATAAAATAATTATCCTCTAATATGGTTCATAGAATAAATAAAAACAATTTATTAAGTCAGAAATTATACCAAAATTTTAAATGAAAATCATTTTATGAGTAATTTATAGGATAAGGATATTAACATCATGCGGATAATCTATTAAATCAAATAAGCATTTACCATTCATTTAATATTATGTTATAAAAGAACATAATTTTCAATAACAATAATTACAAATAGTTCATACACATTTAAGGAAATTTGTTTGAAATTTTGAAGTATAAAAAATATTGTCATTGCAAGAATAATGACAATGCTGAAAATATTTTGTTTGTTGTTAATTTCACAAACTAATATGTAAAAGAATTTTGGTAATTTGATATAATGCATAAGTACTAATAACTATTTTCCTTAGGTTGGATAAACCAAAGATTGGTCTCAGTAGACGTTAACCATCATCATCATCAATTATATTTAAGTTACTAAGAAAATTGAATATGCTTCATCTCAATCCTCTAAAAATACTTGACCTTTTTTTCCAAATCCTCTCTGATGCTCTCCAAAACAGTTATCACAATTGTCATAGTTGTTCTTTCATTTGGTGAATTTTTGAACAAAGTGTTGGATAAATTTTAAAATTTGACACTTTGTCCTGCATTTTTTTTAAATTCATTAGTGCAAGTGGGATAAATTTGAAATGGCCTTGTTAAAATTTATTTTTTTCAAGAATAAAATTATTTCATTTAAAATATAAAATTAATTTAATTCTATATTTTTTTAAATAATATCGTATTAAACTTTACCCATTTTCCGCTTATGGGTGACAATCAAAGGCTAAGATCGACGGTTTAAATGCATTTCGGACCCAGCGCTCCGAAGTTTAATGAATGGGGTCCGAAAAGCGCTGTTTTCAACCTTCTACGTGGCAAGCGGAGGATAGTTCGGACCCCCCATCCGATACCACAAAACCGGCATGGCCCCCTCCGAAATCCCGTCTCGGCTTTTTGCAGCTACAGTTTTTTTCTCTCTGCGGAAATTCCACTGGTTTTGGGGTTCGACACTTATGACGATTCGAACTCGTGACCTTATCGCTTCCTGTTCTTTGTTGGACTTTTGGCTTAGGCGATGGCTTTAGTGTGACTCAACTTTAAATCTCCGTTTCTTGACTCTTGACGCTAGACATCTATTTTCTTTGGTACTCTGGTTCCTTAGGCGGAATCACTTCTTCTGGCCAAAAGGAAGCAGTTGTCAGGCAGTGAGGAGTACTGTATTATTGTAATTTTGCAGAGAACTTTTTGGCACTGGAATCATGAAGTTTGGCAAAAGATTGAAGAGTCAGATCAAGGAAACATTGCCAAATTGGCGAGATAAGTTTCTGGCTTATAAACACTGGAAGAAGCTCGTAAATTCTATGTCTACTGGAAGGGAAGCTGCGCCTTCCTTTGGAAGCGATGAGATCCGGGGCGGTTCCGATGAAGTTCCCAACAGAAAGCAAAAGGTCTCTGGCGGACCTGTTGAAGCAGGTGCTGCTTCAGATGACAATCTAACCGCCGTTGTCTGTGAACAGGGCTCCGGGGCTCTAGATTTCGAGTGCAATAAG
The DNA here is from genome assembly GCA_034641835.2 of Pinus albicaulis. NCBI lineage: Eukaryota > Viridiplantae > Streptophyta > Pinopsida > Pinales > Pinaceae > Pinus > Pinus albicaulis. Next base: position 1,369,929,366 of record CM076572.1, on the reverse strand, counting down.
CGCAAAATGACTGCGGACGTGTCTGACTTCGTTGATTTGCTGAATGCTGAGATCGACAAGTTTAATGAGGGCTACAGTAGACAGAATCGAAAGGTTGAAGAGCAACAGTAGACAGAATGAGGGCGTTATGGCACCGGCTTTTTCTGTTCCACGGAATACAATAGAAGAGTATCCATTCACAAGTCTTCTAATATATTCTTCAATTCGAACTGAATATGCCAGTGCAAGTGGGCAGAATGCTACGATACAGTGGTGTGACAATCTCGTGATAGAGTGGCTTGTGGCAGTAGAGCTTGCTCCTCTGAAGAGACGGCACCCTCTTTTAAAAGATATTGACATTACCACCAAGCCTACAAATGGTTCAATTATTAAAAGGCGCTTACCAAAAGCTAAAAGAACAAATGTGTATGGGGTACAGAACCATGTTATTGATTCAGCACTTGGCTCCAGTATATACGATTTTCCGGATTCTAATGACAGGGAGGCATTTGATGTTTTCAATGAAATGTATGTCAATGGTAAAGATGGAGCCCATAAATCTCAAGTGAAAAATAAGTCAAACGAGTCTAAATATGGTTCGGCAAAAAGAACAGGAAGTGATCACAACAAGGGGTTTGGATGATCTTATCAGTATTTTTCCACGTCCTCCCTCACACAAGACTAAAGCAGCATGAGTTTTATAGTTTCAGGCAGTCTGATTGTATTGACTTAGGAGGCTATTTTCGTTTCAGTAGAAGGATTCATCACTCATGTTCAAGAGGGTCAGACTGCTCTGTTTGGCACTTGCATTCACAGGGGTAGTGAAATCCAGTTCAGCTTATAGCAATTGAATTTCAAAGATCAAGGAAGAGCTGGGTGACACTAAGCCAGGGGCAAATTCAAAATTGTCAGACCAAAACCAGGCCGCAAGGTTTGGAAATAAGAATGGCAGCACTGATCTGTCTCAAACTACCAGTGGATCAACTTGAGATCAGAAAAGCAGACTAAAACTAAATGAAATGTTTGAGAAGGCTGGAAGATACAAGTTTATATTTTCTATGGTGAATCATCAGTATGCAAATTTGATGTTGACAGAAGAAGAGATAAAAGTGGAAACATCACAGAAAGATTGGGAGGAGGAAAGTTGATTTTCAATTGCCAGATACGGAATGTGCATGGTTTCCAGCGTACGTTAACAGTTGATTTGTGTACTCTGAGTTCTGTTCAATGCAAATTTTATCAGGGAAAGTAAAATTTAAAACACGCAGCAAACTACAGGGTGTTTTTGCCCATTGTCTGCTTAAAACTCGCAGCAAGCTACAGGGTGTTTTTGCCCATTGTCTGCAGAGACATTAACTTCAAAAACGTACAGCGGCCAAACGGGAATGAAATTGGAAATTCCGAGAGAGGTTTTTGACCAGCACGGAGCAATGAACAAAAACATCTCTCCAATTTTACACGGGTGTCAAGCGCAGGGAGAATCGAAGACATCTCTGAGGGCCATTTTTCAAGACTCCTTCCTAATTAAGGCATGATTTTGCCACGACTGTTGTGGATATGAAATTTGAAAATGCAAGTGAGGTTTTTGATCAGCACGGGGCAAAGAAAAATAAAGTTCACCCAATTATGCAAGTTTGAGTCTCTAATAAAGTCATTTGTTGGTTGTTTTCTAGTAAGAACCTTCAAAAACAAAATGCCATAGTTGTAAAAATGTCTCACCTTTTCCATATTCTACAATGAAGACAACCTTCAATAATTTTTGTTAAACAAAACCATACAATATTGTTAATGAGAAAAAGACAAGAGAGTAACATCTTAAAAAGTCATACCATGGGCAATGTAGCCCATGGATCCTCTCAAAGCAAGTGTCGAAGATACTGAACTAGTAGAGCTTTCACCAATTAATTTTGCAATACCAAAATATATTACATGGGCTACCATATCTTCATCCAAAATTGTACACAAGAATCATGATGAAGATATTTAATGGCATTGGCTATAGTTTTGGCAATGTCTAGTCATGTTTTCAATCTCAATTCACACACATCCCGGGCATTGTTCTTGTGCCTACTAGGATACAAATGCTTCTCTAAGCTTCCATTAGGCATAAACTCAAACACTAAACTTTTGAAATGGAGGTTGGAAAATAAAGTTATGATTTTCACTAGATTTCAATGTTGAATGTTCCGCAAGACATTGCATTCTGCATTGAAAATTTTCTCATGTTTGTCACTTTGCAACCTAAGAACCTTCACGGAAACAAGGGTTCCAGATCTATCAAGACTCCTTTATAAACTAGCCCAAAGCTACCTATTCCTAGCAAATTGGCCTCAACAAATCTATCAGTAGCTCTATGAAGCTCTTGATATAAGATCCTTCCATGCTCTAACTTTTGGAAAATAGGTGTTGAGACATCAATGTTTGTATATGCATATTCCTTTGCAACAGGAATATCAAAAGCAAACAACATGGTATAAAAAAACAACTCCACTAACTGGTAGTAATACCCTTTTCACAATTTAAGAATGACCTCTTGGTGTTGGACAAGCAGATAATTGGAGTGCTTGTGGTCCACAAAGATTGGGATTTCCATTTTGGGCAATGGAAATTAATAGATTTGCAAAAGACCCTTCCCTTGGAATTTCCCCGGTGAGGTTGTTAAAAGACAAATTCAAATACTGAAGCATTTTCAACTTGTTCAAAGTAGTTGGTATTATGCCTAATAAGGAGTTACAAGAGAGATCTAGGCTTATAAGGCTTTGTAAATTTTTAAGTGAATCTGGAATAGAGCCTTGGAAAGAATTTTGAGATAAATTCAATGAAAATAGTTCAACACAACTTCTAATTGTAGATGGGATGACTCTAGTAAAGTGATTGATAGAAACATATATAGCTTGAGCCATTGAAATTTTACCAATCTCAACGGGCCAAGGAGCATCTAATAAATTCCGTGACAAATTCAAATAGAACTGTAGATAATGAAGTTTAACAATTTCTTGTGGTATGCTTCCATTGAGTATATTGCAAGACAAGTCAAACAATTCCAAATTTGTGCAGTTTCCTAAATTGGAAGGTATGCTTCGTGATAATTGGTTGCAATGGAGGAGGAGTTACCTTAATTGTTTAAAGGATTCTAGGGAATTAGTAATCTTTCCAGAGAGTGAGTTTCTTCTAATGTCCAAGAGACCGAGGTGTTGTAACTATTCAAAATCATCAAGTATGTTCCCTTCTAATTTGTTGTTCACTAAATATAACCTTTCTAAATTTGTAAGGTTTCTTAAAGATGGAATGCTACCATTTAAAAGAGTTCCAGATAAATTTAGATGGGTTAGGCTGCTAAGGTTTCCTATATTTGGAGGGATGTTTCCTTCTATCATGTTGTTTACTAATGACAAGAAAGACAAATTGGTAGAAAGCTTGCTTATGGCAGTGGTTAAGACACCAACTAGTTTATTGGCTCTCAAGTTTAGTGTTTTTAAGTGTGAACAATTGGTAAGGGCTATAAGAAAAGACATGGTTGGAGCACTACCACTATCAAGTTGATTACCTTGTAAGCTAAGTCACATGACACGAGGACACGAGACATGGAGGACACGTAAATACAAGTATTCGACACGAGACACCGTGACCTCGAAAAAAGGACACGAGGGACACGTTTTATTTATATTTATATATATATATATACAATAATTTATAAATTAATATTAACAAATTAGTAAATTACAATTATACAACTTACAAGTTACAAGTTACAACTTCAAGGCTACAAGCACATAAGAAATACTAAAAGTAAATAGTCATTAAAACCATAAGCTATAAACTTATAACAACTTGCATGTTTGTAGAAGACCTAAACAACTTTTGGCATGCAATGTCTGGAAGGGATGCTTATAATTGAAATTAGAACATGGACAAGCAAACATGGAATACATTAATGGATTAGGACTAAAATATTGAAATGTTGAAAATATTGTTTGAGAATCAGGACATTCAAAAGATGTAAAATTTCTTCAAAAGCCTGCTACTTGTGTACACTATACAGATATATTTAGCATATGGTAGGGTGCCAGACTGCCAGTCTGTTTGCACTTGTACTATATATGGAGTTTCCAGATAAAGGAAATGTTGTTAATTATTAATTTCTTTCGCAGGTTAAAACAGGGGTTCAGATTCTTCGTGACAAGCAACAAATAGTTGAGGCTCATTCTCGACATGTGAAATCCCAAGCGTATGACTGCACTGCCTCACAACAAAGCTTAGAATTTAGCTCTATCGATAGTCAATAACTTAAACAATAAATTATAATGAATAATAATAAATTTAAATTTTAAAATTTATACATATATCATGTATGATAATCATATTACATCCCTGTGTGCCGTAACGCGTCCTCCGTCTGGGCAGTCAAGGCAACAATGGCAAGGCAGTGCCAAGGCAGTCGGGGCAGCAATAGCAAGGAGTGCCAACAACCTTAACGCCAAACAACACTGGGCAGCAATGCAGTAGGAGGCAATGCAACGACAACGAGTCTGGAACTTGAAATGCACAGAGGCAGCAGCAACAACGGGAATGCGGCAATGGAAACGAAGGTTCAAGGCAAGCACAAAGGTTCAAGGCAGTAGCGACCACATTAACGGCAACATCAACCACACCGAAAAGAAATAAAACTAACGAAATTTTTATCATTTTTGTATTTTTTGGTGGAAAACGTGTCCAAACTCGGGAATACGTTAGGGCAGGTATTCCAAACCTAGGACACGAGTATTCCATTTAAGGACACGCATTCAAAAACGGAGGGTACGTATTCAGTTTCAGAGGACACGTCCAAAAACGTATTTGACATGTTTTAGGTCGTATTCGGTGTCCGACACGTGAAATACGGGACACCTGACCCTGGAGGACGTGTCCTGTGACTTAGCTTGTAAATATAGTTTTTCAAAGAAGGATAATTTTCCCAATTGTATTGGCACACTCCCACTTAACTTCTTGTAGTCTAGTTTTAGTTCCATGAGTTTTGAACAATTTCTAATAGAATTTGGTATTGTTCCACTAAGTTGATTTCCCCATAAACTTGAGTGTACTCAAGCTAAGGAGATTTGACCAAGAATGAGGAATGGCCCCTCTTAATTCATTGTCAAAAAGGTGGTAAAGGTTTTGGAGATGAATAAGGAGGTCCAAATTTTGATGAATGCTACGAGTTAGTTTGTTTTGATAGATTCCCAACTCAAACATGTTTTGATAAATTCCCAATTCAAACAAAGTGGAAATATTTGAAAAATAATTGGGAATGTTCCCTGCCAATTCACAATGAAATTAGTGAGTCAGATAGAAAAAAAATGCAATTTCTAAAATAATCAACGCTGACAGGTTTTCAAAGGAAGACATAATTGTACCTGTCAAGTCGTTCGATCCCAAGAAAAGTTGTTGCAGATGTGTGAGGAACCCAACTCCGGCTGAAAACTTCCAGTAAGATTGTTGAAGGAGAGTGTCAAGCTAACCAAATTTGTGCAATTGTTGAGTTCATTTGGGATGTTCCGTTCCAATTGATTGTAGTGGAGCAATATAGGGTCTTTAAACGAAAGCGGCAATTGTTGAGTTCATTTGGGATGTTACCTTCCAATTGATTGTAGTGGAGCTATATAGGGTCTTTAAACGAAAGAGGCGTCCCATTTGAGGTGGGATATAGTCGTGAAGCAGATTTCCACTGAGATTAAGCGTATGCAGAAACGTAAAATTGGCGAGGGAAGGAGAGATGGACCCTACAGATCCCAGTAAGTGAGGTTGAGAGAGATCACTTTGTGCGCTTGACGGTGGTTGCAGGTGACCACAGTGCAGTTGCAGAAGAGGACTGCGAGATTCCACTCGGCCATTGAACCATGGGGATCAGTCGTGATATGGTTCTTGAATTCCAAGAGTGATTTTCCATCATCATAAAGTGAGTGCGTTGACAAAGAGAAGGGGAAAGAAAAACAGAGGAATGGCATGCTATTCGAAATGGAGACGATAAATTGGAGCATTTTTTTCAGAACTCTAGAGCAGAGAGTATGGAATGAGAAATGTGTGGATTATGATGAGTATATTTATTATAAAGAGAAAGACAGAGTTTGGGCATATCGGACTCTGAAGTAGCTGAGGTGTAATTAATTATAGATGACTCCACACGCAACAGATACTACTTACACGCAATGCACTTGTGGTAACTGTCACTTCCTGTGATGAGACGACCTGGGTTCGAAACTCAGAGAGAAGACACCTATATTTTGGCCTATGGGGCCTATGAAGTCAATACGCAATTTACTAACCATTCACGTGGTGCAGACGAAAGAATCTCTCAGAAATTTCAAGTTCGTTCTCGTAGGTTGAGAGTGAGTAGTCTGTCAACCACACATTGACAGATAAATGGTTGGCATTTCTTACGTCTATGAAATCCCAAAATTCAAAATCTTAAAATCTTCAGTGATTTCTTAAAGTTGTAATTCACTTGTAAACAAAACAAAGAAGTCAATAGTGAAAAAAAAAAAAAAAAACTTTTTCAGTTCCCATATTTAACCCATATTTAACTTTTCAAAATTTTTAACCCATATTTGTTTTGGATTCAGTTCCAAAATTCAAACTGAAACATTGTAAAATATTTCGTGATTTCTTAAGGTGTGCTTCACTTGTAAACAAAGAAGTACCAATAAAAAAAAGTACTTTTCAAAATTTTTAAGCTATTTTCGTTTTGGGTTCGGGAGGTTGAATGGTCTATGGATCATTGACTGTGTGGTTATATAATTGAGATGAACTCAATAGGCTATGGAATATTTTTGTCCATCTTAACAATTCAGCTAACATTGCCTTTATTAAAAAGATTTGTGTGTAACAACCATCCTTGCTTTATAAAGAGAGGCATTCTTACAGGATTTATACATCACTGCTTTATATAAAACTGTGTTAAGATGGATGCATTATTATCAGGATTTATACATCACTGCTTTATACAAAACTGTGTTAAGATGGATGATGACATCATTCTATTTCGCTGATTGTTTTTGTGTTTATTTTTACCATTTTGGCTGTGCATTGCATTTTTAGATAGTTTGTTTTAAAGTTTATTAGGACTATTGATGTGATGCTTTCTTTACAATTTTGGCTCTGTATTTTTAGATATTTAGCGTTTATGTTTATTAAGATTGTTGATGTTACATTTTTTATATAAAGGTTTTTTCAACTATCTTTACAGTGTAGTTGTGTTTATTTTAGGTTTTCAATTGATCATATTGTTTTAGGGAAAATATGTATAATTATATTTTTCATATATTTTTTATTTTTCGTGTAGTATGATCCATCGAAAATATACAATATGGGTACATCTTAGACGATGAATTAAATACTTCATCCAACAAATGCTACTGCCCAAAATTTGAGTAAAACCGCAGGGAGATCAGTTGAAAATACGAGTTGGAAAAATAGTTTTTTTTTTTCCTCTAAAATTTGATGTTGTAATCTAATCTTATTTTATTATTTTCACTATTATTTTATAATATTCCCTAAGAGGTCCATTTTAGACTTCAAAATTTCTCTAATGCCTTCAAAAAAGATACCAAAGAATTTTTAATCACTTAGTTTGAAAAATCAAGAAATTTAAAATTTATAGAAGTTAGTGAAGTCTAACAATGATGCATTGACATAGGCTCCTATGCAGCGAGTGGACGATCCTACTCTTAAACTTTCTCGTTAGCATATTGCTCTATCATAGGCTTTGGCACATATTTATAAGTAAGTTATTTGTATTCAACCCTTTTACTTGAAGTTATTCCATAAGGATCATAGTGCCAAATTTCTCCCCATGTAAAATTCATCGTCTGCAACATACTTTACCAGAAATGATCCAACTTTTGCATTTAATTTGAATAAAGTAGGGAGTTTTCTAATTAGAAAATTAATTTGATCTACATTTAAACTATGTCTAATAAATCCCAACGAAAATATCCTTACAGAACAAAAAAAAACGAGTCTATAAGGTGCCAACTCACATCCATATATTCTAATCTTAGTAAAATATTTGTATAAGTAATAATATCCCACCTTAGTTGCATCATTGAGATGCATAATTATTTTAATTTTAGGAAATATTTCCGGTGGTGATACATCATACATGATACTTTAGGAAACTAATAGAAAATAACTAACAAAGTCTGAGAAAGAAAATTCTTAAAGGTGATTTCTCAACATTGAAGTCTACTAAATAATTAAAAGTATATTCATTGGAATCATGCTTTTGCATTTGAATACCTTACAACTTCTCCATTTAGAAATATAAAAGCATACGTAATTAAGACTTGGTGACGTTAAAATTTACTAATTGGTCTTTAATGTTATTAGATAGGTACTAACTATAATGAAATCTAATGAAAGATTTTTTAATTGGTGAAATGGAAGATAAAATCTGTAGGATGACTTCATCAACTGTTTGATCATGATCATACCCTAGAAAAAAACAACCAATTGAAATGATTTCTCTAGACATTTATTGGAAAATACTTGAATAGAAAAGTACATTATGTTCTAGGATTGACGAATTTGAGGTGAAAAGGATTAAAAGAGTGTGGACCTTTTTTATAGAGTTAAATCATGATACCACTAACTTAGGATTTCTTCATTTGGGGGGTTGGGTTTCACTAGGTATTACAATATTCAACATTTACAAGATAGACTCAAAGTTAGGTGTCTGGGGTATGATGAATTGATCCAAATATGACTCCCATACTAATGAAGCATTATGCTTGTCTTGAAAATGATGAAATGCCCATCACAGAGCTCAAACAAATGAAACTCACACTAGGTCTCATGACCATCAGCATCTCCGTCAATTAAGGGAAACTCATCAAAATTAACAAAGGTTTTGGGCAAGGGTTTGACTGCATTGCCCTTCATCTTTTCAAATTTCAAATGTACTAGAGGAATAGAAACAATGCTACCTATAGAATTTTGCAGAAAGAATTGAAATTAATAAGTGTGGTGAGCTCCATGTGTTTTCTTTGTGGTTCAGAAACTGCAAATGAATTGAAAAATGTCACTTTTTCCCCTTTGTTACCCTTGAGCCTATAGAAAACAACTGTCAAGCTTTTATTGGTAGTTATCTTTATTTAATTCTTCACAAGAACTAAATGTGGATGGGTCCCATCATGATGACATCGGACAATGGTATCACAAGTGGAGTGTGGGGGGGAGGCACACTTGTTGTGTCGCTTCCACATATAAAAAGTGGTTTTCACTAGCTAGTGTGCTTCCCCCTCCCGTGAAGCTTGAAAGGTTGGGGAGGGAGAGAGGGAGAGTAAGGTAGCGGGTTGCATTGCTTTCTCCATTATTGATCAGATTTAGTGTACTTGGTGATGTTTGAAAAGTGTGTGCCTTTTAACACTTGTGCCAACATTTTATAAAAATAACATTAAACTTAATTTAAAAAATAATAAAATTTAATTTGCATTTACAAACTTTTGGAAAACAAAATTGAAAAAAAAGGAGAAAAAAACACATTACAACACCACCCAATATAGATAAGGTGGCTTTGAGCAAAATCTTGCATGCTTTTAGGTATCGTCCATTTTAAACAATTGAATTCGTTGAATATAGCATTTGTATAAAATCTTTAATATAAATAAGATGACTTCGAGTGAAGTATTGCAATTTTTTATTTGTGTCTCGAAGATGAAGATAAAAATAAGTCTAAGACATATCCTTTAATATATTGAGGCTTATCAGGTGGAGCTCGCTTAAATTCCTTGAACATCAACTCAGGTGGAGTTCGCTTAAATTCCTTGAAGACCAACTCTTATGTCATGTAAACAACATTAGTACTCCATACTTGTGTACTCACTGAGACTCATATAATCTATACGTTTAACTTTAAGCTAGGTTTAATATAATATTAGATTATTAATGCCCACTAATGCCACGTTGAGATAGTGTATGATGGTTGAGATAGTATAAGATGGATCTTTAAATAATACCACATTGAGAGACTACAAGATGGGTTTTCAAATAGAGACCGGAAAACCAAATTCTTGTGACAAACCATAAATATTAATTTAAAATTGATCTTATATTTTATAAATTATACCATCATTCAAAAATATGAGGTCCAGCTCAATCGAGACTTCCTCCAATGGGTCAGGTCCCCGGAGTGGTACTTGCCAGGTTGAGTTTCTGCCTCATTGGAACCTTGAGTTATCTTTCTATCATGCTTATAACTAGCTTATCATTGATATCAGAGTATCTTATGACACAGTTGAATAAAAATTACAGTCTTCGTGCAATCCAATTTTCATCCCACCAATCCATATGCACAAGGGTGGGCAGACCATAATAATATATCAAACCAAATAAGTATTTACCATTCATTTACTATTATGTTGTAAAAGAACCTAATTTTAATGAAAATAATTACAAATAGGTCATACAAATTTAAGGAATTTTGTTGGAAATACAAAAAATATTGTCCTTGCAAGAATAATGACAAGACTTAAAATATTTTTTTTGTTGTATATTTCACAGACTGAACTACATGTAAAAGAAATTTGAAAATTTGATGTAGTGCATCATTGCTAGTTGTATTTAAATTGCCAAGTAAATTGGATATGCTTCATTTTAGTCTTTTAGAAGTACTAGAATATTTTTTCCAAATCCTCCCTGATGCCCTCCAAAATCGTTACCACAGCTTTCATAGTTGGTCTTTCATTTGGTGAATGTTTTGAACAAAGCAAACCAACATGCAACAAAGAAACTAGGCAGTTGTACACTTTGTCTTCTTCAAATTCATCACCATCCACTTCACTTAAAATATTGTTGTCAATTACTTCTTTTAGCTTATTTGGAAATGCCAAGTTCACCCAACTGTGCAAGTTTAAGTCTCCAATAAACATATCATTTGTTGGTTGTTTTCTAGTAAGAACCTCCAACAATAGAATGCCATAGCTGTAAACATCTCCTTGAGAGGATACTGCCTCGCCTATTCCATACTCTACAATGAAGACAACCTTCATTAAAGTTTGTTAAACAAAGCCATACAATATTGTTAATGAGAAAAAAAACAAGAAAGTAATATCTTAAAAAGTCATACTTGGGGCAATGTAGCCTATGGATCCTCTCAAAGCAAGTGTTGAAGATAGTGAACTAGTGGAGCTTTCACCAATTAATTTTGCAATACCAAAATCCGTTACATGGCTACCATATCTTCATCCAAAATCACATTGCTAGGTTTTATATCACAATGCACTATTTGTACAAAAGAATCATGATGAAGATATTTAATGGCATTGGCTACATTTATGGCAATGTCTAGTCGTGTTTTCAATCCCAGTTCACACACATTCTGAGCATTGTTCTTGTACCTATTAGGATACAAATGCTTCTCTAAGCTTCCATTAGGCATAAACTCAAACACTAAACTTTTGAAATGGAGGTTGGAACATGAAGTTATGATTTTCACCAGATTTCGATGTTGAATGTTCCGCAAGACATTGCATTCTGCATTGAAAATTTTCTCACACTGTTCACTTTGCAACCTAAGAACCTTCACGGCAACAAGGGTGCCATCAGTCAAAACTCCTTTATAAACTAACCCAAAGCTACCTGTTCCCAACAAATTGGCCTCAGTGAATCCATCAGTAGCTCTATGAAGCTCTTGATATGAGATCCTTCGGTGCTCTAACCTTTGGAAAATAGGTCTTGGTACATCAATGTTTTGTATATGCATGTTCCTTCGCAATAGGTATCTCAAAACGAAACAACATAGTATAAAAGCAACAGCTCCACTCACTGGCACCAATACTCTTTTCAAAATTTTAGAATGACCTCTTGGTGTTGGACAAGTAGATAACTGAAATTCTTGTGGTCCACAAAGGTTGGGATTTCCATTTAAGGCAATGACAATTGATAGATTTGCAAAAGGCCCTCGCCTTGGAATTTCCCCTGTGAGGTTGTTAAAAGACAAATTCAAAAACTGAAGCATTTTCAACTTGTTCAAAGTAGTTGGTATTAAGCCTGATAAGGAGTTACAAGAGAGATCTAGGCTCATAAGACTTTGTAAATTTTCAAATGAATATGGAATAGAACTTTGGAAAGAATTTCGAGATAAATTCAATGAAAATAGTTCAACACAACTTCAGATTTAAGGCAATGACAATTGATAGATTTGCAAAAGGCCCTCCCCTTGGAATTTCCCCTGTGAGGTTGTTAAAAGACAAATTCAAAAACTGAAGCATTTTCAACTTGTTCAAAGTAGTTGGTATTAAGCCTGATAAGGAGTTACAATAGAGATCTAGGCTCATAAGACTTTGTAAATTTTCAAATGAATATGGAATAGAACTTTGGAAAGAATTTCGAGATAAATTCAATGAAAATAGTTCAACACAACTTCAAATTGTAGATGGGATGACTCCATTTAAGTGATTGGCAGAAACATCTATAGCTTGAGCCATTGCAATTTTACCAATCTCAATGGGCAAGGAGCCTTCTAATAAATTCCATGACAAATTCAAATAGAATTGTAGATTATGAAGCTTAGAAATTTCTCGTGGTATGCTTCCATTGAGTATATTGTAAGATAAGTCAAGCAATTCCAAATTTGTGCAGTTTCCTGAATTGGAAGGTATGCTTCCTGATAATTGGTTGCTATGAAGGAGGAGATATCTTAATTGTTTAAGGGATGCAAGGGAGTTAGGAGTATTTCCAGAGAGTGAGTTTCTGCTAATGTCCAAGAGACCGAGGTGTTGTAACTGTTCAAAATCATCAGGTATGTTCCCATCTAATTCGTTGTTCACTAAATATAACCTTTCTAAATTTGTAAGGTTTCTTAAAGATGGAATGCTACCACTTAAAAGAGTTCCGGATAAATCTAGATAGGTTAGGCTGCTAAGGTTTCCTATATTTGGAGGGATGTTTCCTTCTATCATGTTGTTTGCTAATGACAAGGCAGACAAATTGGTAGAAAGTTTGCCTATGGCAGGGGGCAAGACACCAACTAGTTTATTGCTTCTCAAGTCTAGTATTTTTAAGTGTGAAAAATTGGTAAGGGCTATAAAAAAAGGCATGGTTGTAACACTACCACTATCAAGTTGATTAGCTTGCAAGTATAGTTTTTCAAGGAAAGATAGCTTTCCCAATTGTATTGGCACACTCCCACTTAACTTGTTGTAGTCTAGTTTTAGTTCTATGAGTTTTGAACAATTTCCAATGAAATTTGGTATTGTTCCAGTAAGTTGATTTCCCCATAAGCTGAGTGTAGTCAAGTTAAAGAGATTTGACAAAGATTTAGGAATGGTCCCTGATAATTCATTGTCAAAAAGATAAAGCTTTTGGAGATTAATGAGCAGGCTCAAATCTTGTGGAATGCTACCAGTCAGTTTGTTTTCATAAATTCCCAAATGAATCATAGTGGAAATATTTGACAAAGAATTGGGAATGTTCCCTGCCAATTCACAATGACAATAGTGAGTAAGATAAAAGAATTTTGCAATTTCTAAAATAATCAACGCTGCCAGGTAGACGAATTGTACCTGTCAAGCTGTTCGATCCCAAGAAAAGCTGTTGCAGATGTTTGAGGGAACCCAACTCTGGCGGAATACTTCCAGTAAGATTGTTGAAGGTGTGAGAATAATCTAGATTAATGCAGAAATAGATTTAGTTTTGAGTTGTTGAACGAAAGTTTTTATTTAGAATTTGGTTCCATCTATTTAGGTTTGTTTCTTCCAATTCAGGAGATTAGGTGAGTGCACTATGCTATATAAATGTAATGTAATCGTGAAGTTGAAATCGATTTATTCAGTGAGCTTTGTCTCACGATTCTGTGCTGTGTTGTGTTGTGCATTTGTTTTAATTTGGTATCAGAGCTTGATTGAAGCTGTGCTACTTGAGTGCGTGGATCTGCTGCACGGATTGCATCTCAAGAGGCCTGGACCTACTGCATGAGTCTGTTTGTGCTCACTTGATCAGCATCGTGTTGAGGTAAGAACAGATTTGAGAGGTTGATTTATTGTAAGAAGCGATTTTGTATTTTGTTTCGAAAGGCAGTCACTCCATTGAGAACGATGTTCCTGCGTATTTACTGTCTCACCTAGATCTTCATTTTCTACACTACAAAACTCGTGGGTACATTCAGAAGTTGATCCGGATTTATGCAGGAACGCAACAGAATAAACACATAACCATAAATACAGAGATGCAGCGGAAATAACACTTCATTTCATTAATATCAAATAACAGAAAGATGCTTACAGACATAATGGAAATAAAATAGCTAGGGTGCTGGTAGCGAATCTCCGAGAAGAGATGTGGTGGCTACAGACCTCTGAACTGCTTTACAATGAGGCGCGAGGGCCTATTTATTATTGAGAAACAATGGAGAACCCTAAACATCCCAAAAACCTAACCCTAGGAGATGAAGCGCCAAAACTATGGGCCCCGTTTGGTAAATTGGTGTTTCAACTTCCCAGGGACGTAACTTTGGCATACTATCTCGGTTTGACGCATATGATACAGCATTAGAAAGCTCTATCCGAGGACTACAGCTGTCGGGACGAATTTTATCAGAAAATTCGCTGGCGCTTTCACACCCAAAAAACGTCGTTTAGGGCCTCAAAACGGCTCCGGAAGTTCAGGACCCGAAAAACTGCTAAAAATAGTAAGTTATGCCGAAACTGAAAAACTGAAAGAGACAATGGTGGGGGGCCAAGTGGAATAGGTGGGTGGCCACCAATATCCACCGGGATCATTAAGCCCCCAAAACGGCTCCGAGAGTGGAGGACCCGAAAACCTGCTAAAAATAGTAAGTTGTGCTGAATGTGAAAATCTGCAAGAATTGATGGTGCTGGTCCAAATGGAATAGGTGGGTGGCCACCGATATCCACCTGGATCAGAAGTTGAAGCTGCCCGCTACAAAATTAAGAATTGCAGTCTTCCTCTGTTTAGACTGATTTGCTAACATATATTTTGTGGAAGGATCGCCGCCAAATTTTAATACCAGTTCTCTCGCAATTGATTCTCTCTGTGAATTCTTGGGCGTCTGTTCTTGAACCACCAGGGCAGAGTTGAAATTTTGTGCTTGGTAACCGAAAGTTTGAAGAGTTGAAATTTCATGTGTGGTAGCCGAAGTTTGAAAATAGATAAGTCAAAGCATTTTTTAATTCGAGCATGAATCATATCGTTGTTATGAAAACGTGACCATTCTTTTAATACAAAGGTGAAAGCCATATGATATAAGAGGACGTGACCATTCTTTTAATACAAAGGTGAAAGCCATATGATATAAGAGGACGTGACCATTCTTTTAATGCAAAGGTGAAAACTTTGGTTGAAGTTTTAATTAAAAAAAATACCTTTTTAAAGGATATTTTTTTTATGGACTTTATTATATAAAGCTTCATTGGCACTTTATTTGAAAATTGATTTGTCTTCGTGGGCTTTAGGACTAGGGTGTGCATCGTTGAACTCAATAAATATTGCAACTTAGATCTTTGAATTTGGTCATTATTGTTCACAACAATGGCTAATCCTCTTGCCGATTCATATTTAAATGAATCCACAAAACTTGATGGTGAAAATTATGTAAATTGGAAGTTTAAGCTGGTCACAGTTCTCGAAGCATACAATCTCTGGACGATTGTCAAAGGTGACGAGCCCAAGCCTACTGCTGCTGCTGCAATTCCAAATTGGGATAAGCGAGAAATGAAAGCAAAAGTGTTGCTACGCATGTCAGTGAAGGACAATATTATTCCTCACATTCGGGACTGTCAATCTTCAAAGGCGACATGGGACACTCTCAAAGGTTTGTATGAAACTACTAATTCAAACCGTATTTTATTTTTAAAAACAAAGCTGCTATCTATCAAAATGGAAGCCAATGAAAGCATTAGCAACTTTGTTTCTAGAATTAAAGACTTGAGTGATAAGCTTGGTGATATTGGTGAAAAAGTGTCTAGTAGCGACTTGGTAACTGTTGCTTTGAAGGGTTTAGTCCAAGACTATAAAATCTTTATTTCAGCACTCTCAGCTAGACCAACACCTCCTACATTTGATGAATTGGCTGGAATTCTTCTTCAAGAAGAAGAGAGAATGAAAAATTTTGAACTGGAGTCAAATGGTTCTGATTTGGCTTTGACTGCAAGAGGTAAAAGATCATTCCGAGGGAGACCATGGGACAGGAATAGAGGCCGTTTTCAAGCAAAACAGAAAGGTATGACACATCCTGATTCTTATGTTAAGAGAAACATTGAGTGTGATTATTGTGGAAAACCTAGACATCTAGCTAAAGATTGCTATAGAAGAAATAATCATGAATCAAATCAAAGACATAGGAGGCATAATGGAAATTTCATAAATAGAGACACATCAGTTACTGATGGATTCAAAAATCTTAAGTTGTTTCTTTCTGATGCTGCATTGTCTGCTGAAACTGATGATGAGAATGCTTGGTTCATAGATTCTGGTGCATCAGCACATATGACTTGTAATAAAGGATGGTATGATAAATATTATGAGAAATATGATGGCACACACATTTACCTAGGAGATGACAGGTCACTTAAAGTCCAAGGCTATGACATAATAAATGTGTACTTACCTAATGGAAAAATGAGACAGATTCATGATGTGATGTATGTACCTGCTCTCAAAAAGAATTTG
Organism: Pinus albicaulis; assembly: GCA_034641835.2. NCBI lineage: Eukaryota > Viridiplantae > Streptophyta > Pinopsida > Pinales > Pinaceae > Pinus > Pinus albicaulis. The sequence continues at coordinate 1,369,912,725 of CM076572.1, read as the reverse complement.
ATATCTGTTTCCTCTATCACTGATAATCATTTAAAAGTGGAATTTGGTAAATTGGGGTGTATTGTGAAAGATGTTCAGGACCACTACAGGGTTGTTTCTACAGGTACCAGGGTTGGAGGATTATATAAATTAGATGTGACAATGAAGCGTCATGTTGCATTGACATCCAAAGATACATCAACAGCAGAGTTATGGCATCACAGGTATGGACACCTAAATTACAATGATTTATCGTTGTTGCAAAGAAAATCAATGGTTGAAGGTCTTCCTGTTATGAAGTGTGAACATTTACCATGTGAAGCTTGTGCACTTGGTAAGCAGCATAGAGAAGAGTTTCCTGATCATACTAAGAAACGACAATATGATATACTTGAATTAATTCACATTGATGTAAGTGGACCTATGCAAACTAGGTCTCTTGGTGGTGCTTCATACTTTGTTATTTTTATTGATGATAGATCTAGGTATACCTGGGTCTATTTCATTCGAAGGAAAAGTGATAAATTTGAGTATTTTAAAGAGTTCCGAACTATGATTGAAAAACAAATAGGTAAGTACATTAAAATACTCAGATCTGATCAAGGGGGTGAATATAAGTGATGCAGGCAGGGCCTGCAATACCCATAATCTTTCTCCATGAGACTATGCATATGAAAATCTTTCTTCAAATCTTTGTACTATAAGACTCTAATATGGAAATTTTAACACTTCAGTCAACTATCACCTGTGGAAGCTCTCCAATAATCAATCACCCATGCATTTAAAAACTCATTGGCAATTTAATACCATTGTTCAGACTCAGAGTTGCAAATCTGTATGTGTGCCTTTCACCAAACTCATGACCACACAATACATAGAAGATTTCGATAGCAATTTGAATTCAAATTTCATACCTGTATAACTACGCCCTTGATCAGGAGTGGACTCCATTCCACAGCACAATTTCGCCTCTTTTCTTGTCTAGAGATTCTAACACAAAACAAAATTGATTCATGCAATTGATCTCTCATCTCAACACAGAGTCTACTTACTCTTCAACGCAGAATCTGCCTTCTATATCATTGAATAGACGCAATTCGCTGTTCACCACCTCATCGACTTCCAAACACTGTTTCACGTCTCTGCGCCAAAGATTTAAAGCGCCTTCTCTTCAACAATTACCGATCAGTCTCCTATGGATTCGACTGATACTCCGTTCCTGCATATTTAACTTGCAGGTCGAATTTAAGATTTCATTAAGGCACCCTTGCCTCTGATCGATTCACTGTTCCAAAATACAAAGAATCTGAAGCGAATTCTGCATCCAACATGACCTCCAACTCAACGCAATGCTCAACTCCAACCATCAGCACACTGGCCCTTTCTTATATCTGCGATATAATGAAAAGTTAATCAAATTAAATAACCAGATTTTTACAAACTTCTGTGTACATTTCACGTATGCAAATGCTGCTTCATCATCAAGTTTATACATCTCCTACATGCCAACAAATTCCTTCCAAGTCAGAGCTTCATTCATCAAACCAGATTTGTAATGCTGGTCGATTTGCTGAAACGTAAATCGATTTGGCTCTTAAAAAAAAAACTCTCTACGCCCAGATCACACTCATGCTTAATCGAATGCTTCACGTTTGAAACACCGCTTTCTATTCATTAAGACATGATCCATCGAATGGATGAATCCTTTGCACCGTCTGAGCACCATCTGTAATCGAAGAACCGAGTCCCTCGAAGATCACTGATATACATATGAATAAAAAAATCCTGCAATTCTATTAAACAAATGTTAGCGCCCATAACGCAGTTCTTATTATAAAATCCTCGCTCGATTCTAACCAGCACCTCTTAACATGGATTTTTTTTAATCCTGCCATTCCAACCATTCTTCTAAAAGCTACCTATGGAACAACAATTTACTTGCGCTGTGTAAATTATATCATCAGAAAGCCAAATGTGAAATCGATCATCGATTCATCGAATTTTATAAACTCAACTTCAGAAACTAAATATACAACAGCTTCCAACTAATTGCCATTCTAACACACTTATACAAGAGCGCTCACAATAAACAGAGGAACCATCATCATTGTATACCATTCCACGCCTTTGATTCAGGCTTGATTCAACGCCTTCTTACACTCAAACAATTTTGCATTATAGTTTTGACAATATTGACATCGATTATTCAAATCGATCTGCCGTCCTTACAAAGTTCAATTCATTCAATTGTGTTTGAATTCATAAACACATCCAATTCAAATGCACATAATTCAACTCCCAGTTTCAGAAACTAACAAGAAATTTCTCAATCAATCATTATATATAATCTGAAACAAAACAAAATTACTTACAACCTTCTGACTTGGCCAGATATTCGAGATCGATGGCCCTTTACAAACTGCCTGAAGGCTTGCAAGTAGAAACCTGCCCTCTACTCACACTCTTCAACTATTCAAGTGTATTTTTCTTCACAAAAACCACTCATATTTATACATAAATAATGCATTTAATTCACTCCAAAAATCCCTCCACCTAATCCTCAACTAAATCTATATTTTACGTGTGGACTCAACAAAGTCCCATACATAGAATTCCTAATCCCAAATTTTGCTCCTAATCTATTTCTCTCATATCCTTTTAATTAATAAAAGAATATTTACAAAATCCTCACTTTATCTCCTATTTTATTAAAAATGACAAATTAATTAATAAAATAATAAAATGTCACACCCCCTTTTATCACATATTATAAATGAAAATGGCCTTGATGCTCTTGTGATCATCAACGTTGAAATTAACTCGTTGATCGGCCTGATTACAGAGCTCGGATCCTGTATGCTCGATCCCATATCTCTAGCCGCGAACTTTCCACTTGTTGCTACTTCTTTCTCATGTTCTTCTGTGTCTCCACTCTTATGTCGCATCGCCTAACGTTGTGCTCTCGCACCTTGCCGCTCTTCTTGTCGCTTCTCCTGTTTTATCGTATTACCATGACCTCCGGATACTTTCATCATCATCCTCCTCATCAGTTCAATTTCTTTGTCTAATAGATTTCCTCCAGCATCTACAATAAAACCTGTATTCACAAAACAATTGTTAGAATAAAAAACAGAAGGCTTAAGTGCCCCCATACATGTTGCTTCAGTTGCCACCATAAATGTCGCTAACATTGGTTTTACTCCCGCAAATTCTACCCCACATGTTGCCTCAGCTGTCACCATAAATGTTGCCACCTCCCAAACTTCCTGTCCCTCTGCAACATTCTTTTGCTCGTCACCTACAATTTCATCTGCAATTTCTTTCTCTGATTCAAATGTCTTCAACAAACATTTCAGCCCTTCTCCTCAAGCATTTCATCAACATGCTGCAAATTAGTTTCAGCATAATCTTCATTTTCCCCTTCGAAAATCTTCAGTAATTGTCCATCATCATCTTGATTGATTCTGGCAATCAAATCAAGTTTTTCCAATACTGTAGCCTCATCCTCTATTACTGTAGCAGCTCCAAAATTTTGTTCACCAGTCTTCTCTTGGCTATACAGACAAGCCAACTCTTTCTTGTTACACATGGAAACAAACCTCTACTCATGAGACATGACTGTCTCACCTTCTTTCTGCAATAGTTCTTCTTCTCTCGAGACAATTCCAAGTGATGGACTGTCTCCTACGTCACCTGTAAACACAATCAAATTGTCAGCATCAAAATCACAAGACCCAATGGTCTCACTTGTTGATTCAGTCACCAAGTTTCCTCTCTGCAGTTCCAAGTTTTCTTCAGGACTCAGGAAATCTCCACTGGCTTTCCCCTCAGCTTTCTCTGGCAACACTCCAGTGTGTTGCTCTGAGTTCCTTCCCGACTCCTCTGTCAGCACATCAATATGCTGATTTGCATTCATCAAGAGACTGTTAGCTAGTCTCGCCTTCTTACCATCATCTTCTTCATGACTGTCATTCATGAAGACCTTCTTGCCTTGCTTCCTCAATAAATTATCCTGTACATAAGTCCTCTGTCTCTCCAATTCTCTTCTCTGAAGATCTAGTTTCCTATACAATTCAATAATTTCATTAGGAGTAGAACTCGGAAACTTCACACAATTTTCCATACCTTCACCAGCTCTTGACCCATCATCAGCTGGTCCTTCTCTCTCTGCACCAACATTATGATTAGACTCCTTTGTCTTCATTCCCTCCTGAGATCTTGCTCTCTCAGCATCGATCTGAACAGCCTTCAGATTCAATTCTCTCTCATGAACAAACTCTAAAGCTTTCTCATCTCCTTGTGCTGTACCTGCAAACATACACAACTCATTAGTTTTAAAACCACAAGACTTTTCAGTCTTGACTGCTTCCTTCAACACTTTCCTTTGAACAAATCTGCATGTGGAATCTTCAAATTCCATCTCTGGCTCAAGAACTCTAAGTTCCTCCTTCAATAAGGCAATCACACTTTGCCTCAACTTCATCTGCAATGGTCGCCAAATCACTCTCTTTCCCTTCAGTGGAAAGATCCATCCTCTATTCTGATTTTCCTGCTCTTGCAGCGATTCTTCTAATACCTACAATTGTACCTTCAATACTGCAATATCTCTTTCTCTGTCTTTATCAGTCATCATATCTCTATGGCATTCCTCTGAACCTCTTCTCTGATCCTCCATGATCATCTTCTCCATGAGTTCCTCTCTCATCATGAGTTGCACTAGGCTCTGCAACAACAATCTCTCCTGTTTCCCCTTACCTCACCAAGCTCTCCTCACTCAGTATTTTGGTAAGTACTGGTTCACTGCCTCTGGAACCTTTTGAGCATTCTCCTCTGCTCTTTCTCTAGGCTATCTCTTCAACTCACCTTCTTCTTCAGGACACTACAATTTTCCTTCCTATCCAGCCTTTAGCTGAATGTCAGGTTCAATGCCATCATCTTATCTGCAACCATAAACTTCAATCATAAATTTCAAATCAAAAAATCATCTCACCTTTAAGATCCTGCATGATCTTGTCTTCTTTCCACTTCTGCAATCTTCTTCACTGCAATTGTGTAGCTTGCATATCAGATTTAAAAATCTGATCTTCCTTTCAGTCATTCATCACACATTCAAAGAAAACACACTTTAGTTTTCAACAAAACCTTCTATCCTCATTCAGAAAAACAAATATCTTCTATTTCAACAGAGCCAAGCTCTGATACCAAAAATGATGCAGGCAGGGCCTGCAATACCCAGAATCTTTCTCCATGAGACTATGCATATGAAAATATTTTTTCAAATCTTTGTACTATAAGACTCTAATCTGGAAATTTCAACACTTCAGTCAACTATCACCTGTGGAAGCTCTCCAATAATCAATCACCCATGCATTTAAAAACTCATTGGCAATTTAATATCATTGTTCAGACTCAGAGTTGCAAATCTGTATGTGTGCCTTTCACCAAACTCATGACCGCACAATACATAGAAGATTTCAATAGCAATTTGAATTCAAATTTCATACCTGTATAACTGCGCCCTTGATAAGGAGTGGACTCCATTCCACAGCACAATTTCGCATCTTTTCTTGTATAGAGATTCTAACACAAAACAAAATCGATTCATGCAATCGATCTCTCATCTCAACACAGAGTCTACTTACTCTTCAACGCAGAATCTGCCTTCTATATCATCGAATAGACGCAATTCGATGTTCACCACCTCATCGACTTCCAAACACTGTTTCACGTCTCTACGCCAAATATTGAAAGCGCCTTCTCTTCAACAATTACCGATCAGTCTCCTATGGATTCGACTGATACTCCATTCCTGTATCTTTAACTTGCAGGTCGAATTTAAGATTTCATTAAGGCACCCTTGCCTCTGATCGATTCACTGTTCCAAAATACACAGAATCTGAAGCGAATTCTGCGTCCAACATGACCTCCAACTCAATGCAATGCTCGACTCCAACCATCAGCACGCTGGCCCTTTCTTATATCTGCGATATAATGAAAAGTTAATCAAATTAAATAACCAGATTTTTACAAACTTCTGTGTACATTTCACGTATGCAAATGCTGCTTCATCATCAAGTTTATACATCTCCTACGTGCCAACAAATTCCTTCCAAGTCAGAGCTTCATTCATCAAACTAGATTTGTAATGCTGGTCGATTTGCTGAAACGTAAATCGATTTGACTCTTAAAAAAAAAACTCTCTACGCCCAGATCACGCTCATGCTTAATCGAATGCTTCACGTTTGCAACAATGCTTTCTATTCATTAAGACATGATCCATCGAATGGATGAATCCTTTGCACCGTCCGAGCACCATCTGTAATCGAAGAACCGAGTCCCTCGAAGATCACTGATATACATATGAATAAAACAATCCTGCAATTCTATTAAACAAATGTTAGCGCCCATAACCCAGTTCTTATTATAAAATCCTCGCTCGATTCTAACCAGCACCTCTTGACACAGATTTTTTTTAATCCTGCCATTCCAACCATTCTTCTAAAAGCTACCTATGGAACAACAATTTACTTGCACTGTGTAAATTATATCATCAGAAAGCCAAATGTGAAATCGATCATCGATTCACCGAATTTTATAAACTCAACTTCAGAAACTAAATATACAACAGCTTCCAACTAATTTCCATTCTAACACACTTATACAAGAGCGCTCACAATAAAAAGAGGAACCATCATCATTGTATACCATTCCACGCCTTTGATTCAGGCTTGATTCAACGCCTTCTTACACTCAAACAATTTTGCATTATAGTTTTGACAATATTGACATCGATTATTCAAATCGATCTGTCGTCCTTACAAAGTTCAATTCATTCAATTGTGTTTGAATTCATAAACACATCCAATTCAAATGCACATAATTCAACTCCCAGTTTCAGAAACTAACAAGAAATTTCTCAATCAATCATTATATATAATCTGAAACAAAACAAAATTACTTACAACCTTCTGATTTGGCCAGATATTCGAGATCGATGGCCCTTTACAAACTGCCCGAAGGCTTGCAAGTAGAAACCTGCCCTCTACTCACACTCTCACTCTCTCTTCAACCATTCAAGTGTCTTTTCCTCTCAAAAACCACTCATATTTATACATAGATAATGCATTTAATTCACTCAAAATATCTCTCCACCTAACCCTCAACTAAATTTATATTTTAGGTGTGGACTCAACAAAGTCCCATACATAGAATTCCTAATCTCTAATTTTGCTCCTAAACTATTTCTCTCATATCCTTTTATTTATTAAAAGAATATTTACCAAATCCTCACTTTTTCAAATTATCTCCTATTTTATTAAAAATGACAAATTAATTAATAAAATAATAAAATGTCACACCCCCCTTTTATCACATATTTACAAATGAAAAAATGGCCTTGATGCTCCTGCATGAGACTCCCAACGTTGAAATTAATCATGATCGCCTGATCATGTGTTGGATCATTAATGCTGGTTCCCACTTATCTTGTCTTTATTTTAACTTTCCACTTGTCGCTACTTCTTTCTGATGTTCTTCTCCAGGTCTCCACACTTTATGCTGCATCGCTCCACTGGTTGTGCTCTCGCAATCTTTTGTTGTCTTTCTTTTGTTGCTTCTCCTTTGTTTTACTGCTGCTGGTCTCTTCCGGGATACTTTCATCATCATCCTCCTCATCAGTTCAATTTCTTTGTCTAATAGATTTCCTCCAGCATCTACAATAAAACCTGTATTCACAAAACAATTGTTAGAATAAAAAATAGAAGGCTTCAATGCCCCCATACTTGTTGCTTCAGCTGCCACCATAAATGTCGCTAACATTGGTTTTACTCCCGCGGATGCTACCCCACATGTTGCCTCAGCTGTCACCATAAATGTCGCCACCTCCCAAACTTCCTGTCCCTCTACAACATTCTTTTGCTCGTCACCTGCAATTTCATCTGCAATTTCTTTCTCTGATTCAAATGTCTTCAGCAAACATTTCAGCCCTTTCTCCTCAAGCATTTCATCAACATGCTGCAAATTAGTTTCAGCATAATCTTCATTTTCCCCTTCGACAATCTTCAGTAATTGTCCATCATCATCTTGATTGATTCTGGCAATCAAATCAAGTTTTTCCAATACTATAGCCTCATCCTCTATTACTGTGGCAGCTCCAAAATTTTCTCCACCAGTCTTCTCTTGGCTATACAGACAAGCCAACTCTTTCTTGTTACATATGGAAACAAACCTTTGCTCATGAGACATGACTGTCTCACCTTCTTTCTGCAATAGTTCTTCTTCTCTCGAGACAATTCCAAGTGATGGAATGTCTCCTACATCACCTGTAAACACAATCAAATTGTCAGCATCAAAATCACAAGACCCAATGGTCTCACTTGTTGATTCAGTCACCAAGTTTCCTCTCTGCAGTTCCAAGTCTTCTTCAGGACTCAGGAAATCTCCACTGGCTTTCCCCTCAGCTTTCTCTGGCAACACTCCAGTATGCTGCTCTGAGTTCCTTCCCGACTCCTCTGTCAGCACATCAGTATGCTGATTTGCATTCATCAAGAGACTGTTAGCTAGTCTCGCCTTCTTACCATCATCTGCTTCATGACTGTCATTCATGAAGACCTTCTTGCCTTGCTTTCTCAATAAATTATCCTGTACATAAGTCCTCTGTCTCTCCAATTCTCTTCTCTGAAGATCTATTTTCCTATACAATTCAATAATTTCATTAGGAGTAGAACTCGGAAACTTCACACAATTTTCCATACCTTCACCAGCTCTTGACCCATCATCAGCTGGTCCTTCTCTCTGTGCACCAACATTCTGATTAGACTCCTTCGTCTTCATTCCCTTCTGAGAACTTGCTTTCTCAACATAAATCTGAACAACCTTCAGATTCAACTCTTCTTGAAAAAACTCTAAAGCTTGCTCATCTCCCTGTGCTGTACCTGCAAACATACACAACTCATTAGTTTTAAAACCACAAGACTTTTCAGTCTTGACTGCTTCCTCCAATACTTCCTTCTGAACAAATCTGCGTGTGGAATCTTCAAATTCCATCTCTGGCTCAAGAACTCTAAGTTCCTCCTTCAATAAGGCAATCACACTTTGCCTCAACTTCATTTGCAATGGTTGTCAAATCACTCTCTTTCCCTTCAGTGGAAATATCCATCCTCTTTTCTGATTGTCCTGCTCTTACAGCCATTCTTCTAGTACCTGCAATTGTACCTTCATTACTGCAATTTCTCTTTCTCTAACTTTATCAGTCATCTCACCTCTGTGGCATTCCTCTGAACCTCTTCTCTGATCCTCCATGATCATCCTCTCCATGATTTTCTCACTCATCATGAGTTGCACTAGCCTCTGCAACAACAATCTCTCCTGCTGCCCCTTACCTCACCAAGCTCTCCTCACTCAGTCTTTTGGTAAGTACTGGTTCACTGCCTCTGGAACCTTCCGAGCATTCTCCTCTGCTCTTTCTCTAGGCTATCTCTTCAACTCACCTTCTTCTTCAGGACACTGCAATTGTCCTCCCTATCCAGCCTTTAGCTGAATGTCAGGTTCACTGTAATCATCTTATCTGCAACCATAAACTTCAATCATAAATTTCAAATCAAAAAATCATCTCACCTTTAAGATCCTGCATGATCTTGTCCTCTTTCCACTTCTGCAATCTTCTTCACTGCAATTGTGTAGCTTGCATATCAGATTTAAAAATCTGATCTTCCTTTCAGTCATTCATCACACATTCAAAGAAAACACACTTTAGTTTTCAAAAAAACCTTCTGTCCTCATTCAGAAAAAAAAAATATCTTCTATTTCAACAGAGCCAAGCTCTGATACCAAAAATGATGCAGGCAGGGCCTGCAATACCCAAAATCTTTCTCCATGAGACTATGCATATGAAAATATTTCTTCAAATCTTTGTACTATAAGACTCTAATCTAGCAATTTCAATACTTCAGTCAACTATCACCTGTGGAAGCTCTCCAATAATCAATCACCCATGCATTTAAAAACTCATTCGCAATTTAATACCATTGTTCAGACTCAGAGTTGCAAATCTGTATGTGTGCCTTTCACCAAACTCATGACCGCACAATACATAGAAGATTTCGATAGAAATTTGAATTCAAATTTCATACCTGTATAACTGCGCCCTTGATCAGGAGTGGACTCCATTCCACAACACAATTTCTCCTCTTTTCTTCTATAGAGATTCTAACAAAAAACAAAATCGATTCATGCAATCGATCTCTCATCTCAACACAGAGTCTACTTACTCTTCAACGCAGAATCTGCCTTCTATATCATCGAATAGACGCAATTCGCTGTTCACCACCTCATCGACTTCCAAACATTGTTTCACGTTTCTGCGCCAAATATTGAAAGCGCCTTCTCTTCAAAAATTACCGATCAGTCTTCTATGGATTCGACTGATACTCCATTCCTGCATCTTTAACTTGCAGGTCGAATTTAAGATTTCATTAAGGCACCCTTGCCTCTGATCGATTCACTGTTCCAAAATACACAGAATCTAAAGTGAATTCTGCGTCCAACATGACCTCCAACTCAACGCAATGCTCGACTCCAACCATCAGCACGCTGGCCCTTTCTTATATCTGCGATATAATGAAAAGTTAATCAAATTAAATAACCAGATTTTTACAAACTTCTGTGTACATTTCACGTATGCAAATGCTGCTTCATCATCAAGTTTATACATCTCCTACGTGCCAACAAATTCCTTCCAAGTCAGAGCTTCATTCATCAAACCAGATTTGTAATGCTGGTCGATTTGCTGAAACGTAAATCGATTTGACTCTTAAAAAAAAAACTCTCTACGCCCAGATCACGCTCATGCTTAATCGAATGCTTCACGTTTGCAACACCGCTTTATATTCATTAAGACATGATCCATGGAATGGATGAATCCTTTGCACCGTTCGAGCACCATCTGTAATTGAAGAACCGAGTCCCTCGAAGATCACTGATAAACATATGAATAAAAAAATCCTGCAATTCTATTAAACAAATGTTAGCGCCCATAACCCAGTTCTTATTATAAAATCCTCGCTCGATTCTAACCAGCACCTCTTGACACAGATTTTTTTTTAAATCTTAACCATTCGAGCCATTCTTCTAAAATTTACACATGGAACAACAATTTACTTACTTATTTTGTGTAAATTATATCATCGAGAAAGCCAAATGTGAAATCGATCATTGATTCATAGGAATTTTATAAACTCAACTTGAGAAACTAAATATACAACGACTTCAACTAATTTCCATTCTAACACACTTATCTGAACGCTCACAATAAACGGAGGAACCATCATCATTGTATGCCATTCCACGCCTTTGATTCGGGCTTGATTCCAAAGTACCTTCTTACACTCCCGAACAATTTTTCATTATAGTTTTGACAATATTGACATCGATTATTCAAATCGATCTGCCGTCCTTACAAAGTTCAATTCATTCAATTGTGTTTGAATTCATAAACACATCCAATTCAAATGCGCATAATTCAACTCCCAGTTTCAGAAACTAACAAGAAATTTCTCAATCAATCATTATATATAATCTGAAACAAAACAAAATTACTTACAACCTTCTGATTTGGCCAGATATTCGAGATCGATGGCCCTTTACAAACTGCCCGAAGGCTTGCAAGTAGAAACCTGCCCTCTACTCACACTCTCACTCTCTCTTCAACCATTCAAGTGTCTTTTCCTCTCAAAAAACACTCATATTTATACGTAGATAATGCATTTAATTCACTCAAAATATCTCTCCACCTAATCCTCAACTAAATTTATATTTTAGGTGTGGACTCAACAAAGTCCCATACATAGAATTCCTAATCTCTAATTTTGCTCCTAAACTATTTCTCTCATATCCTTTTATTTATTAAAAGAATATTTACAAAATCCTCACTTTCCAAATTATCTCCTATTTTATTAAAAATGAAAAATTAATTAATAAAATAATAAAATGTCACACCCCCCTTTTATCACATATTTACAAATGAAAAAATGGCCTTGATGCTCCTGCATCAGACTCCCAACGTTGAAATTAATCATGATCGCCTGATCATGTGTTCGGATCTGTGTATGCCTGGATCCCATATCTTGTGCTGCAACTTTCCACTTGTCGCTACTTCTTTCTGATGTTCTTCTCCAGGTCTCCACACTTTATGTTGCATCGCTCCACTGGCTGTGCTCTCGCAATATTTTGTTGTCTTTCTTTTGCTGCTTCTCCTTTGTTTTACTGCTGCTAGTCTCTTCCGGGATACTTTCATCATCATCCTCCTCATCAGTTCAATTTCTTTGTCTAATAGAGTTCCTCCAGCATCTACAATAAAACTTGTATTCACAAAACAATTGTTAGAATAAAAAACAGAAGGCTTCAGTGCCCCCATACATGTTGCTTCAGCTGCCACCATAAATGTCGCTAACATTGGTTTTACTCCCGCAGATGCTACCCCACATGTTGCCTCAGCTGTCACCATAAATTTCGCCACCTCCCAAACTTCCTGTCCCTCTGCAACATTCTTTTGCTCGTCACCTGCAATTTCATCTGCAATTTCTTTCTCTGATTCAAATGTCTTCAGCAAACATTTCAGCCCTTTCTCCTCAAGCATTTCTTCAACATGCTGCAAATTAGTTTCAGCATAATCTTCATTTTCCCCTTCGACAATCTTCAGTAATTGTCCATCATCATCTTGATTGATTCTGGCAATCAAATCAAGTTTTTCCAATACTGTAGCCTCATCCTCTATTACTGTAGCAGCTCCAAAATTTTGTCCACCAGTCTTCTCTTGGCTATACAGACAAGCCAACTCTTTCTTGTTACACATGGAAACAAACCTCTGCTCATGAGACATGACTGTCTCACCTTCTTTCTGCAATAGTTCTTCTTCTCTCGAGACAATTCCAAGTGATGGACTGTCTCCTACATCACCTGTAAACACAATCAAATTGTCAGCATCAAAATCACAAGACCCAATGGTCTCACTTGTTGATTCAGTCACCAAGTTTCCTCTCTGCAGTTCCAAGTCTTCTTCAGGACTCAGGAAATCTCCACTAGCTTTCCCCTCAGCTTTCTCTGGCAACACTCCAGTATGCTGCTCTGAGTTCCTTCCCGACTCCTCTGTCAGCACATCAGTATGCTGATTTGAATTCATCAAGAGATTGTTAGCTAGTCTCGCCTTCTTACCATCATCTGCTTCATGACTGTCATTCATGAAGACTTTCTTGCCTTGCTTCCTCAATAAATTATCCTGTACATAAGTCCTCTGTCTCTCCAATTCTCTTCTCTGAAGATCTAGTTTCCTATACAATTCAATAATTTCATTAGGAGTAGAACTCGGAAACTTCACACAATTTTCCATACCTTCACCAGCTCTTGACCCATCATCAGCTGGTCCTTCTCTCTCTGCACCAACATTCTGATTAGACTCCTTTGTCTTCATTCCCTCCTGAAATCTTGCTCTCTCAGCATCGATCTGAACAGCCTTCAGATTCAATTCTCTCTCATGAACAAACTCTAAAGCTTTCTCATCTCCCTGTGCTGTACCTGCAAACATACACAACTCATTAGTTTTAAAACCACAAGACTTTTCAGTCTTGACTGCTTCCTTCAACACTTTCCTTTGAACAAATCTACATGTGGAATCTTCAAATTCCATCTCTGGCTCAAGAACTCTAAGTTCCTCCTTCAATAAGGCAATCACACTTTGCCTCAACTTCATCTGCAATGGTCTCCAAATCACTCTCTTTCCCTTCAGTGGAAAGATCCATCCTCTATTCTAATTTTCCTGCTCTTGCAGCCATTCTTCTAATACCTGCAATTGTACCTTCATTACTGCAATCTCTCTTTCTCTGACTTTATCAGTCATCATATCTCTATGGCATTCCTCTGAACCTCTTCTCTGATCCTCCATGATCATCTTCTCCATGAGTTCCTCTCTCATCATGAGTTGCACTAGCCTCTGCAACAACAATCTCTCCTGCTGCCCCTTACCTCACCAAGCTCTCCTCACTCAGTCTTTTGGTAAGTACTGGTTCACTGCCTCTGGAACCTTCCGAGCATTCTCCTCTGCTCTTTCTCTAGGCTATCTCTTCAACTCACCTTCTTCTTCAGGACACTGCAATTTTCCTCCCTATCCAGCCTTTAGCTGAATGTCAGGTTCACTGCCATCATCTTATCTGCAACCATAAACTTCAATCATAAATTTCAAATCAAAAAATCATCTCACCTTTAAGATCCTGCATGATCTTTTCCTCTTTCCACTTCTGCAATCTTCTTCACTGCAATTGTGTAGCTTGCATATCAGATTTAAAAATCTGATCTTCCTTTCAGTCATTCATCACACATTCAAAGAAAACACACTTTAGTTTTCAACAAAACCTTTTGTCCTCATTCAGAAAAACAAATATCTTCTATTTCAACAGAGCCAAGCTCTGATACCAAAAATGATGCAGGCAGGGCCTGCAATACCCAGAATCTTTCTCCATGAGACTATGCATATGAAAATATTTTTTCAAATCTTTGTACTATAAGACTCTAATCTGGAAATTTCAACACTTCAGTCAACTATCACCTGTGGAAGCTCTCCAATAATCAATCACCCATGCATTTAAAAACTCATTGGCAATTTAATATCATTGTTCAGACTCAGAGTTGCAAATCTGTATGTGTGCCTTTCACCAAACTCATGACCGCACAATACATAGAAGATTTCAATAGCAATTTGAATTCAAATTTCATACCTGTATAACTGCGCCCTTGATAAGGAGTGGACTCCATTCCACAGCACAATTTCGCATCTTTTCTTGTATAGAGATTCTAACACAAAACAAAATCGATTCATGCAATCGATCTCTCATCTCAACACAGAGTCTACTTACTCTTCAACGCAGAATCTGCCTTCTATATCATCGAATAGACGCAATTCGATGTTCACCACCTCATCGACTTCCAAACACTGTTTCACGTCTCTACGCCAAATATTGAAAGCGCCTTCTCTTCAACAATTACCGATCAGTCTCCTATGGATTCGACTGATACTCCATTCCTGTATCTTTAACTTGCAGGTCGAATTTAAGATTTCATTAAGGCACCCTTGCCTCTGATCGATTCACTGTTCCAAAATACACAGAATCTGAAGCGAATTCTGCGTCCAACATGACCTCCAACTCAATGCAATGCTCGACTCCAACCATCAGCACGCTGGCCCTTTCTTATATCTGCGATATAATGAAAAGTTAATCAAATTAAATAACCAGATTTTTACAAACTTCTGTGTACATTTCACGTATGCAAATGCTGCTTCATCATCAAGTTTATACATCTCCTACGTGCCAACAAATTCCTTCCAAGTCAGAGCTTCATTCATCAAACTAGATTTGTAATGCTGGTCGATTTGCTGAAACGTAAATCGATTTGACTCTTAAAAAAAAAACTCTCTACGCCCAGATCACGCTCATGCTTAATCGAATGCTTCACGTTTGCAACAATGCTTTCTATTCATTAAGACATGATCCATCGAATGGATGAATCCTTTGCACCGTCCGAGCACCATCTGTAATCGAAGAACCGAGTCCCTCGAAGATCACTGATATACATATGAATAAAACAATCCTGCAATTCTATTAAACAAATGTTAGCGCCCATAACCCAGTTCTTATTATAAAATCCTCGCTCGATTCTAACCAGCACCTCTTGACACAGATTTTTTTTAATCCTGCCATTCCAACCATTCTTCTAAAAGCTACCTATGGAACAACAATTTACTTGCACTGTGTAAATTATATCATCAGAAAGCCAAATGTGAAATCGATCATCGATTCACCGAATTTTATAAACTCAACTTCAGAAACTAAATATACAACAGCTTCCAACTAATTGCCATTCTAACACACTTATACAAGAGCGCTCACAATAAACAGAGGAACCATCATCATTGTATACCATTCTACACCTTTGATTCAGGCTTGATTCAACACCTTCTTACACTCAAACAATTTTGCATTATAGTTTTGACAATATTGACATCGATTATTCAAATCGATCTGCCGTCCTTACAAATTTCAATTCATTCAATTGTGTTTGAATTCATAAACACATCCAATTCAAATGCGCATAATTCAACTCCCAGTTTCATAAACTAACAAGAAATTTCTCAATCAATCATTATATATAATCTGAAACAAAACAAAATTAGTTACAACCTTCTGATTTGGCCAGATATTCGAGTTCGATGGCCCTTTACAAACTGCCCGAAGTCTTGCAAGTAGAAACCTGCCCTCTACTCACACTCCCACTCTCTCTTCAACCATTCAAGTGTCTTTTCCTCTCAAAAACCACTCATATTTATACATAGATAATGCATTTAATTCACTCAAAATATCTCTCCACCTAATCCTCAACTAAATTTATATTCTAGGTGTGGACTCAACAAAGTCCCATACATAGAATTCCTAATCTCTAATTTTTCTCCTAAACTATTTCTCTCATATCCTTTTATTTATTAAAAGAATATTTACAAAATCCTCACTTTTTCCAAATTATCTCCTATTTTATTAAAAATGACAAATTAATTAATAAAATAATAAAATGTCACACCCCCCTTTTATCACATATTTACAAATGAAAAAATGGCCTTGATGTTCCTACATCAATAAGTCAGGCGCATTTAACAACTATTGTAAATCTAATGGGATCCAACAACAGTTCACAGTACCTCATAACCCTCAGCAAAATGGTGTTGCTGAGAGATGGAATAGAACACTGGTGGCGTGTGCTCGCAGTATGCTTGAGGGTAAGAACTTCTCTAATAGTTTCTGGGCAGAAGCCATTAATACTGCTGTTTATTTGAAGAATCGATGTCCCACTAAACAATTAGCTTTTCAAACACATTTTGAGATTCTTCATGGTTACAAACCTGATGTTAGTCATTTAAGAGTCTTTGGATGTACTGCCTTTGCACATATTCCTAAGGCTAACAGAAGAAAGCTTGATGCAAAGTCAATCAAGTGTGTTTTTATTGGGTATTGTACAGATCATAAAGCATATAAATTGTTTGATCTAAGTACACATAAACTGTTTGCAAGTCGAGATGTGGTGTTTCATGAGTAGGCTGATAAATGTGATACAAAGAATGATGCATAGCATATATCTAATGATGCTCATGTCAAACTTGATACTTTGGTTAAACAGGAACAGGAACAGGTACAGGTACAGGTTCAAGATCAGGATGAGAGAAGTATGAGCACATCCAGCAGTAGTGATTCATCACGAGAGGAAGATTCACCTCAAAGCCGAAGAATCATGGATGGAACTCCAACAGGTATTGTAGCACCAAGAAGGTCAACCCGACAAACCCAGCTTCCTGCAAGGTATAGAGATTATGCCTTGATGTCTAATATCATGAATGTTGTAGAACCAGTTGATTATGAACAAGCTAAAGAACATGAACAATGGAGAAATGCTATGAATGATGAATATGCCTCTCTTATGAAAAATCAAACATGGGAATTAGTGGAACTTCCTGAAAACAAAGTTCCAATTGGAAGCAAATGGTTTTATAAATCTAAATTTAAAGCAGATGGTAGCATTGATAAATTTAAGGCAATATTAGTAGCAAAAGGATATGCTCAACAGGAGGGAATTGATTATGAAGATACTTTTGCACCAGTAGCTATATTGAATACAATTAGATTACTGATTGCCTTAGCCACAAAACATAATTGGAATATACATCAATTGGATGTCAAGTCTGCTTTTCTGAATGGTGATTTAAAGGAAGAAGTCTATTTGGTTCAACCTGAAGGGTTTGTCAAACAGGGACAGGAGCATCTAGTCTGCAGGTTAAGAAAAGCCTTATATGGTTTGAAATAGGTGCCGAGATCATGGTATGTAAAGATTGATACCTTCTTTCTTCAGAATGGGTTTGTGAAAAGCAAAAATGATCCTAACTTGTATGTTAATAAAGATGAAAAAGGAAATGTTGCTTTAATATCTTTGTATGTGGATGATATCATTATCACAGGCAGTGCTTGCAAGTTAATTGAAGAAATTAAAGTTCAGTTGTCGCAGGAATTTGAAATGAAAGATTTGGGTGAATTGCATTACTGTTTAGGAATTGAGGTATGGAGAGAGCTTGGTAAAACATTGATCACTCAAAGCAAATATACAAAGGAAATTCTTAAAAAGTTCAATATGAGTGATTTCAAACCTATGCCAACTCCTTTAGAACAGAATGCAAAGTTGTACAGAGAAGATGGAACTAAAGAGGCAGATGGAACATTATATCGTCAGTTGGTGGGAAGTCTAAACTATCTCACCACTACCAGACCAGACATTGCATACTCAGTCAGTATCCTTAGTCAATTCATGGCTAAGCCTTCAGGAAATCACTGGAATGCTGCAAAGAAAGTTCTCTGATACTTAAAAGGAACAGTGAATTTAGGTATTATGTATACTGATGAATCTGATGTTGCACTGACAGGTTTTTCTGATTCAGATTGGGCAGGAAATCCAGATGACAGACGATCTACCTCTGGCTATGCATTTCATATAGGATGAGGGGTTGTATCTTGGAGTAGTAAGAAACAACCAACTGTTTCTTTATCATCAACAGAATCTGAGTACAAAGCTTTGACCAATGCCACCTGTGAAGCTATTTGGTTGCGGAGAATTCTTGCAGATCTTGAAGAGGCACAAAGTGGTTCAACATGCATCAATTGTGATAATCAAAGTGCTATCAAATTAGCACATAATCCAATATACCATGCCAGAACAAAACACGTTGAGCTGCAATACCACTTTGTACGTGAGAAAATTGAGTCAAATGAAATTGAATTAGTATTTTGTAATACCAAGGATAATATGGCTGATATATTTACTAAGCCTCTTGGTAAATTCAAATTTGAAATTTTTAGAAGTAAATTAGGTATTGTAGAAAATCCAATTCTTCATTAAGGGAGGATGTGAGAATAATCTAGATTAATGCAGAAATAGATTTAGTTTTGAGTTGTTGAACGAGAGTTTTTATTTAGAATTTGGTTCCATCTATTTAGGTTTTTTTCCTCCAATTCAGGAGATTAGGTGAGTGCACTCTGCTATATAAATGTAATGTAATCGTGAAGTTGAAATTGATTTATTCAGTGAGCTTTGTCTCACGATTCTGTGTTGTGTTGTGTTGTGCATTTGTTTTAATTGAAGGAGAGTATCAAGCTAACCAAATTTGTGCAATCGCTGAGTTCATTTGGGATGTTCCCTTCCAATTGATTGTAGTGGAGCCAGAGGGTCTTTAAACGGAAGAGGCGTCCCAGTTGAGCTAGGATATAGCCGTGAAGCAGATTGCCACTGAGATTAAGCGTACGCAGAAATGTCAAATTGGCGAGGGAAGGAGAGATGGGACCCTGCAGATCCCCGTAAGTGAGGTTGAGGGACATCACTTTGTGCGGGTGATGGGGGCTGCAGTGAACAGCAGTCCAGTTACAGAAGGGAACTATGGGAGTCCAGTCGGCCATTGAACCACGGGGATCATTGGTGATATGGTTCTTGAATTCCAGGAGTGATTTTCCATCATCATAAAGTGAGTGCGTAGGGAAGGAGAAGGGGAAAATGAGTAGGAAAAATAGAGGGAAAGAAAAACAGAGGAATGTCATGGTGTTCGAAATGCAGACGAGAAATTGGAGAATTGCAGAGCAGAGGAGGAGAAATGCAGTGATATGAGTTTGGATTATGATGAGTATATTTATAAAGGGCAAGAGAGAGTTTGGGCATAAGATGACCTGGGTTCGAAACTCAGAGAGAAGACACCTATATTTTGGCCTACTGGGCCTATGAAATCAATACGGAAGCAATTTTGGGAAATTTCAAGATGCCTTCGTTCGGAGAGGCTGAGAGTGACTAGTCTATGAACCACACACTGACAGATAAATGGTTGTAATTTCTTACGTTTTCAAAGTCTCAAAATTCAAACATCTTTTGTGATTGCGTGACTTGGGAACACAGAAGTGAATAAAGTTAATATTGTAAAAAAAATGAAAAAAATAATGGTGGGTAGTATATGTCAAATCTCATTTAATATTTTATAGACCAGAAAATAATGGTTATCTAATTTTGTCCATTTTGACAATTTCGCTCAAAAATTTATATGTGGAATAGAAATCTTTGACTTTATTAAAAATATTTATATGCGTGACAAAATTTTTTGGTTTATAGTGAGAGAGGCATTATTATCTTGAATTATACGTAAAAGCATTTCATTTTAGAGTGTGAGGCCTTCAAAGACACTAGGGAAAGTTATGCAGATATTTTGGCAGCTAGCTCTTGGGATATTCTATTTAGCATTTCATTTTAGAGCGTGAGGTCTTCAAAGGCAGCAGGGAAAGTTATGCAGATATTTTGGCAGCTAGCTTTTGGGATATTCTATTCAGCAAGGGCTTTGTCTAGAGGCTGGGAGATTTTATTGTGAAACTTCACAGAAAAAGGACAAAATTCAAAACCCAGATAGAAAAGCAATCTGTACCACAGGCTATCTTCAACCTAGTAGACATTAAAATAACTTTTTCTTCTTCTACATCACTACTTTCTACAAAAACTGTGTAACAATAGATAAAGGCGTCATTTCAAAAATGTCTCTCATTGAGTCAATTTCATTTGGCTGATTGTTCTTGTGTTTTTCTTTACAATTTTGGCTTTGCAGTTTTGGATAGTTAGCTTTTATTATGATGGTTGATGTGATGTTTTTTTAAACAGTTTTCGCTATGCATTTTTGAATAGTTAGTCTTTATGTTTAGTAAGACTATTGATGCCACTTTTTAGCTATGAAGGTTTTTCCAATTATCTTCACTCTTTACAGCATAGTTGTGTTTGTTTTAAGAGTATAGTGATCATATTGTTAATTAGGGCATTTATATGTTTTTTTAATTATATGTAGCAATTTATCTATATTATACTTTGTTAATAAGGATCGATGAAAAACAATTTGACTATGTATTAGTTTTTATAATATAAATATCAACTTTTTTATTCGAAAAAATATTAATTATAATTAAGTTGAAAACAAACCACTCATTTATATATTTACTAGCTTGATCAAAACTTTATAAATCATTTTAATTTTTCTAAATTTTATCATATTATATTTAGATTTAGATTTTTTCTTTTAAGTTATATAAATCATTTTAACTTTTCTAAATTTTATCATATTTTATTTAGATTTAGATTTTAATTCATTATTTTAATTTTAAATTTTGATATAAAGTTTAATTTGGAATTTAAAAAAAACCAAATTTTAATATATAATAAGTCATTTTTTTCTTTTTTTTCTTTTGTTTTAATGAAAAAATTCATCTGCAAAAGAATGATAAAGAAACTTTTATATTACTATATAAAATGTAATATAAAATATTAGAAAATTTAATAAAATATAATGAAAATTATTACATCATATTCTATCTTCCAACATTTTCTATTTTATATATATTTAAGTAAAAATTATTTTATAAAATAATCCAATAATTATTCTATCATTTTTTATGTAAACTTATTTCATAAAATAATCTCATACTTAATCCAACATGTTTAATATTTACTACTCTTGCATATTAAATGCGATTTAGTTTCTTTACTCTGAAATACTTATTTCAAAATCTTTACATCACAACTTTTATATTAATATTTTTGCTTTGAATGAAAACAGAGAGGGGAATGAGAAGGATGGCTTCTAGGGTTTTCGCCACCGACTCCCCTACCATAGTCACGAAACAATCGTGCCCTGTTGCTCTTGGTGGCCAAAGGCATGCCGAAATTGCATTCCCTCACAGGTTCCCTCATGGCTACGACTGTGTCGGTTGCACGGGAATCACAAACACAGCTTAGCCAAAATTTCATTATGCCTTTCCGAACGCAGAATGAAACGACCACCTCCAAATTGTGCAGGACAAGGGCGCCCCTGCAGACCGCTCCACGTCAACTCCTCGGCTCGTCGCGTCAAGGAAGCACATCCGAGAGAAGCCTATCTGCGAGACAGGCTCAGACAGCTCCAGCCTGCATCGGCTCCTCAACAGCCCATCACTCCACAATATTCCCCTTGGAACCTCATTTCTGGGAGGCCATTTGACAAAGCAACACAACAAGCACAATGAGACAGCCCTGTAGTGCAACGAGCCATCTAGACTTGACCTGACAATCTGCTCTGGCAGCCAGGAATCCCAAAATCCTCGACCCCCGTCTTTTCAGATTCAGACTACTCTCCTAACAGGCAAAACCATGCTACTTTGGGTACATTCCACGGACTTGGTGCGCCACCTCTCAAAGGCCCTTTAACTCAGGCTGGGGATTCCCTCCTCATCTCTACGACTTCTCCATGAAGGTAAACAACTCGAGGACCCTTTCCCTCTCTCCTTTTACAATATATATATATTTTTTTACAGAAAAGATTATGAGATATATTAACTGCTGGGCCTAAATGCCAGATTTCGGATTACATTGAGAGGGGGTAGAGCCCGGGAAGTGTCAATAGCCATAAGTGCTATGAGACTTTTGGACAGCTTCCAACTCTTTTTGGCTACAGTTATGTACTCGATTTTTGTGATTTCCCCTAGCTTAAAAATACAAAAAAACTGATTCAATAGCAAGCAGTAAAACATTTCAACTGGTAGATTATGGAATTGGATCCCATGCTTCGTCCCCGTCTCGAATTATTGCTCCAGCAGAGAGGAGGGCAGCTTTATTAGCTTCAAGGTCTGCATCTTTGTTGTTGTCTCTCAACACATGGTAGTAGCTCAACTTTTGGAACAATTTCCCCAAGCTTCTAATTCTGGATGTTAGCCTTGCCAATCTAAGATCCTGAGGGGAAGAATTTGTCACCATAATTTTGATTATCACTTGGGAATCCCCAAAAATATTAACCTCCTTGATTTCTAGGTTCAAGAGCAATTTAATACCTTGAAGGAGGGACAAAGCCTCAGCTTGAATGCTGGAGTTGATCCCCAAACCCCAAGCAAATATGTGGGTCAAAATACCTTCAACATTCTTTACAATACCTCCTACCCCAACCCTTCCTGGGTTACCCTTTGATGCTCCATCAAAGAAGAGAGAGTGCACTTGATGTTTGGAGATCCAGTCTTGAAATTCAGCATTGTTCTTCCCCCTTATTTTCTAATCTTTAATGGGGGATATGTGGCTGATAGCTTGATGAAATTGCAGATTTAGGGAGGCACCCCACACTGAGTCTAGTTGATTAAGATGTGAGGCATCTTTTTGATTTTCCAAGCTCTCTTTTAACTGGAATTTTATCTTGGCCGCCACCACCTTGACATCATGCTTAGTATCTCTAAAGATTCTGTTGTTTCGCTCAAGCCAGATCTGCCAGTAGCAGATTTTGGGGAGGGAAGGCCACACCTTTTTTATCACTTTGTTTTTGGGAGGAGGACCGGGGTAACTGTTCTGCCAATTTGCAAAAAGATCAGATATAGAGGTGGGAAGAACAAAATTGGGGTTCCAGTAATCCATCAGCTCGCTCCAAACCTGCACTGCGAATTTACAATTCAAGATCAAGTGTGTGGCACATTCCACATTCTCTCTGCACAAAGAGCACTTGGACGGACCATGAAATCCACGTTTCTGCAGTTTTTCATCTGTAAGGATTTTCTTGTGGCATAGAAGCCAACAGAACATGTCGATTTTAGGCAGAGAGTGAAGACGCCAGATCGCAGTCCAAGGAGCAGCGTCCGGGGGGACGTGCGACCTCATGATGAGTTTTGCGTAGCCTTGAGCTATAGTGTAATCTGCATACAGCAATCCCTATCCACGGGAATCTCTTCTGCGCAAATGCATGGGGGAAATACCGTTCAGCAGGGAGCGAAGACAGTTGCATTCCTGGAAAAGCTCCGGAGGCATATCAAAGAAATTCCAACTTGCCCAATGCGTCCCATCCCAAGTGGAGATATCCCACAGAGTGGTTTTCCCGGCAGAAGTCAACCAACAACGCAGCACGTTCAATGAGGAACAATCACCAATCGGATCACGACCCAGAACACGATCTGTCTAGAACTTTATCTTCTTACCGTTTCCAGGAATCCAATAGGCGTTGGAGCTGATCAGGGGGGCAGCTTTGGAGCAGAGTCTAGCAAAGGGAGAGACGCCTTGAGGGAGAGGACCTTTGAGGCATCTGAGTCTCTTGCCTTTAAAATATTTCTTCCAGAGAGCTAATTGGGCCCAGCCCGGCTTGGGCGCAATGATTCTCCAGAGCAGCTTGGCTCCCCTCTCTCCTTTTACAATATTGAAAAGGATGCTTCGGTGAATATTTCCCTCCATATACGGGGAGGTGCTAGCAGGAAACCCTCAGCAGCTAAGGATTTCTCTTACAAGGACGATGTCCATGCACAGCCCCCCAATCAAGCTGCTCAACCCTCGGAGGCTCCCAAGCCTTTCTTGGTAGACAAAATGGAGGAAGTGCCCTCTGTAGAAATCTCCCACCCGGATCTTGAAGACCAGCATCAACTGTATGCAAAAAATGCCTTCATCTGCAGATTCAATGGATTTTGGCCTCGCACAACAAATTTATACCAATGGATTCACTCCACTTGGACCAATAACTACAAGGTTATTCTCTGCTCCAAGGGCTTCTTTATCGTTATATTTGCTCACAGTAAGGACTACCAAAAAGCCCTTAGAAGTGGTCCATGGTTCTGGGGAAATTCAAGGCTATTCCTCACCCCTAGTTCCCAAACTTCAATCCCTCCTCTGAAATCATCACCAAACTTCCGATCTGGGTCAGGCTTCCAAACTTACCTGCTCATCTATGGCACGGTGCAGTCTTCCAAAGCATTGGAAACACTCTGGGACATTTTCTGGCAATAGATCCCTCAAGAGGAGAAAAGGGCATCTACACCTACGACAGAATATGTGCTGAGATTGACATCAACAAAGGATTACCCGATAAAATCATTCTCAAAGTCGGTGATTCCACTTGGTCACAAACCTTAGACTATGAGAACACTGCGTTCTGTTGCCGGCATTGCCATCAAATAGGACATCTTTAGAACTCTTGCGCTTTATTCCTCACCCAAAAGAAAAGAAGCACACGCAAACCGAAAGATAAAAGTTGGAAACCCTTTGATCCACCTCCCATGGATGATATTGAGTTCTCTAGCTTAGATGAAGAAGAGAGCGAATTAAATGAGGATGCTGCAACAAAGCAACAATCACATTCCTCGGCAGTCCCTGAAAGGCCCTCTCCCTCCTTGAATCTCCAGAAACGTTCACATGAGTCCATCTCCTTCGACTCGGATAAAGATTCTCTTCCTTTGATCAGCAACAATCTTCAAGTGGTTTCATCCCACCCACCCCTTGATAATTGGGTTAAAGTCATAAAAAAGAAATGAAAAAAAAGTCGTATGGCGGATTCTACCCATTCTGGGTACAACCCTGTGTCTGTCTCACTTGGCTCCCTTGTCTCTCTTCTTGTTCTTCTTAGTTGATCTCTTGACAACATCACAAAACCATGGTGGATTGCTGATTTCTTCATGCTCCCCGGTTTCTGCTTCTCTTGATTGTAACTCCTTTTGTACTATAAGCTTTTAATAGAACTAGTCCTATCTTATTTACAAAAAAAAATATTTTTACTTTAAATATAAAATTGATTATTATATTTAATATTTTATTTTTTAAATTTATGTTTTGTTTTTAAATAATATATATAAATATGTACACAATTTTTCATTAATAAAGAAATATTTAGTATATTTATCAAAGAAAAAATATATATATAGAAGTGCAAAATTCTAACTAGATATGTCAAGATAACATCTTAACTGAGAAAAAAAAAAAACAACAAACAACTAACTATACTAATCTCAAGATAGCATCCCAACTAACTATACTAATCTCAAGATAGTATCCCAACTAACAAAAACCTAAGAAAACTAAACTAAATCATCATCACTTAAATATATATATATATATTCCCAAATTCAAAAATAACATAAATTTGATTACAAAATATAAAAAAAAAACGAAAACAACTACCATCCAATACACCAACAAAACCAAAAATAAATAAATTAACAAACCAAACCAAAAGAGTCGGCTAACATGGTGTCGAGTTGATACCATGTCCACTACAATTAAGCCACAAGTAAGCCACTCAGAAGAACCAAAAATGAACTTTGAGTGTGTATATTATTTTAAATATTCATAAATATTTATTATAATTATTTGATGTTAGCAATTTTCTATAATGGAAGGTGAATGCTAATTTTTTAATTTTTCACAAAAATGAATTGAGTGTGTATATTATTTTAAATATTTATAAATATTTATTGTAATTTTTTGATATGAGCAATTTTTTATAATGAAGGTGAATGTTAATTTTTTAATTTTTCGTAATATATGAATATGATGAAAAACATTTTGAAATGAATATAGATTGGATGATTTAAAAGATTAAGATGAATATTATAATATTATTTTTAAATTGAGATTTAATTTGGGTATATAAGGGACATTTTATGAGGCACAATATTTGCTAAGGTTTTTTCTCACTTTTTCACTCTTTTGAGCATCATCTGATGCAATGAGTGCTAAGTAGACTGTTCAAAAAATCATGAGAAATTAGTCTATTAAGACTACCTCCCATAATGAATAACATACTTAAGGTAGTTGAATCCCAAAAAATGATATCTAATAAAATATTTCACTTCAATTTTTTTAGTGTCATAAAAATGACAAATTATTTTGTCAATTTTAAATCATTAGTGATTTTAGCTGGAGTTTGAAGCAATTTTAGAGAACCTCTTGTTATCCATAATGTTAATCTTGTTCTTGTACTTTAAGTATGTAATAATAATAGTGTTCTCAATAAAGTTGAAGGCTTAAAAGTATAATTATATAAAGATAATATGATATGATGTATTTCTTTTAATTTTGAAATTATAAATTTATTTTTCGTTTGCTCTATCTTCCTCTAATAATTTTTAGAAATACTACAATCCCAGCTTTACAGCCATATAAAACAATTAAAACAAATTTTTTTTTTTTAAATAACTATTTTTAATCCCAAACTTAATATTTTACTCATTTACCATTATTTTCAATCTCATTAATCTTTTCACACTTTTTATCCTCTTCCCAATGTTTTCAATTAAGCCTATCATTAAGCAGAAAAATGTATATATAATTCGACTAAGAATAATTGTGGCTTTGCAGATTTTTTTTTTTTTAAGATAGATTTTAATAGGAGCGAATATTCTTCATCTGATATGCCAATGAACAGCGGTGATTTCACACAAGGCTCTCCTCTTAGAGCGTTACAAAGTGATTTATTGAAATTCAAACACGGGACTCTAAGTCTTTTCGTTTCCACGGTATATGCGTTTCCAGAAATGTTTCGGTAAAAATCATATTATCAAAATTTTGTCGATACTTTTCAAACTATATAGTGTGTGGTTTATGAATGAAATAATGAAATCTTGATATCAATTTATTAACTTAATACAAGATATCATTTTACATCTTATCATAATTGATAAACTATATAATTTTAAATACAAAACTTTAATAATATGATTTTTAGAAAAAAATTCTTGCTTTTCATAATATGAATAACATAAACTTAAATTCAATTAATACAACTTAAATAATCTTAATGTTTAACCGCCTTTTTCATAATAACTTACATCAACCGCCTTTTTCATAATAACTTACATCAACCGCCTTTTTCAAAGAATAACTTAACATCAAAATTTTTTATTTTTATTTAATACAACTTAAATAATCTTAATGTTTAGCAGCCTTTTTCATGATAACTTAAATCAACAAAACTTGTCCAAAGAATAAACATTTAACATCAAACTTTTTTATTTTTATTTTTAAGTACCCCTCATCCTTAAATTGTTAAAAATAACCACATTCTTTATTTATCATAAATAATCTATTACAAGAATAACCACATTCTTTATTTATCATAAATAATCTATTACAAGTGGTCTGGTGCGTAGGATGGAAGTATTGTTACGGAGGTGAAGTATATTAATTAAATTTTTAATAAATATTTAATTAAATTATAATCTTATTTATAAAATAAATTATATATGAATTAATTATATTTATCTAATAATATTTTTAGTTATAAAGATTTTAATCTTATTGGTTACTCTTGGTTTAAATGACATATAAGTTATATTTTAGTAACTTTATATACGAATGCCTCTATTTCACTAAATAGAACAAATTATTCCTAATTATATTGTGTTTTGTGTTTATGGAGATTTGAACACTCTTTTAACTAATAATTTTATTTATTTTAAAAATTAAAATTTATTTTTATGATTAACTATATATATATATATATATATATTCATTTTTTAATTAATCTTTTGTTTAAAATGATTTTATTAAAATTTATATTTTTCCAATCTAAATTTAATATACAAATTTATTAGAATTATATAAACAAAATAATGTTTAATATAATAATTTTATACATTATTAAATATTTTTTAATTTTATACATTATATATATATATATATTCTAGAGGAACCAATCTCTGAGTCTTTTTCAGGACTTACATTACTTGGATCACAAATTGAGCTACCCCATGAACTTATTATAAATAAATATGTATCACAAATAGATAATTATATATTTTTTAATTACGCCGTAAGGCATATTTATTTGAAAACAACTTTCCTAAATGCCTTTCTGTCTTAATATTTTCCATTTGATCTCTTGTTAGATGATTGAGTCAAAATGAATCGTTGATTGAAATATAACTACAACAACGACAATTACGATAGTTATTACTCTGCTCTAGAAGATTTGAAACTATTGAGATTACGTCTTCTGGTGTTCAAGCAAAACATAAACCGGATCGTGGATCTCCCATGCTGATGGTGCTCTTGCGTCTGAATTACAGAGAATTTGCGAACTTACAGGACTCGAACTGTGGCATGTCATTTCTGATGTTGATGAATCCAAGGAAGAGGAAGGCGCTGGCTATGTGTCAACTGCAACCGAGTCGGCTTTCATATTCGCAAGATGCTTCTTCAAACGGGTGCCCCACACGTTCTTGATCTCATTGTCGGTTCTTCCTAGTAGGTACGAAGCAATAGTAGACCATCTGCATTATAGAAATATAATCAACTAATTGCAAGAGTGAATATTAATTTATGAGAATTTGTGGAGAATGGGCAACAATGACAGTTACGACAGTTATTACTCTGCTCTAGAAGATTTGAAACTAGTGAGATTTGTTGAAATGTTACTTTCATATGTCCCTATGCAGAGCCGCTTTCCATTTTTATCTCCAGGGTCTGTGTACTCTGGACGCTTGCCCAATTCAGTGAAGAGTCAATTTTGTTTGATCAACGCTAGTCCTGTACAATCTGCATTTAAAAAGCAGCCTCTGTACATTTGAGAACAGAGCATTTCCTTTATTGAAGAAACAGAGTATACATAGGGCCGCTTGTTATTTTTGTTTTTATTAAACAGTGGTCCCCACAAAGTTCTTTTTTAATCGCAATCGGAAAAATTGTTTTGCGCGATTAGAGTGTCTTGTTGAAGTTGGAGGTTCCAATGCGATCATCGCATCGGAAGTCTTTTTTGTTATGGCACGATTGCAAAGTGAAGAATCGGACCCGACGCCATTTTATATGGCGGAGTTTAAATTTCATCGAGCGTCCGTTACAATCGGAATCGGAAAGATTTGCAATGACCCACTTTGTATTCTTAAGCCATGGACCCAATGCGTTTTATGGACCGGATTTTATTAAAGGTTTTCACGTTACAATCTCTGCTTGCATCAGCAACCTTCTGGCGGATGCGATATGGAATTATGGACTCGATTGTATAATCGATCGCGCGTCCAAAACCTTGTGTAACGTCATATCATTTTGTGACGCAAAATCACTCATTTCAGTTTGGTTTAATTTCCCTTTGAAGTCCGGTGGAGAAGTTATATTATGGGTTGATATGTTTTATTAAGTTTTAATGTTATGTTATGATTTATTTCATCGCGTGACATAAAGTCTTTGTAATATTGGGGCCCGAGGTCTTTTAAATAGTTTGTTTTACAATGTAATATTTTCACATAATGCACGAAAGGTTTTAGACCTTGGAACATATAAACATATGCACTATTATATTTGTGGGCCCCCGTAGGACTAAACGTTAAAGTTTTGTTTAGTTTTTTAGTTATAAGTTTTATTGTTATTATATGTTGCGGCATATAAAAGTTAAAAGGCCCAAAGGCATTTTGTAATAGACAGTGAATGTTTTTTTTGATGCACAGCAGTGCGAAAAGTTTTACACACAACAGTGTAGTGTTTTTAGAACAGAGATAGAGTGTGGTGTTTTAGAACAGAATAGAGAGTGTTAGTTTGTTTTTTCTGCACTGTGTTTACGCAGTAGTCAGATTTTTGTAATCCCTCAACTGTGAGGAAGTATTGTAACAATTTTTTTTTGAGTTAATGAAATAGATTAATGAAATAGAAGTTTCAAGTGTGCAAACTCTGTCTCCTGAAGCAAAAGTTTTATTATATTCTCTGTGTTAACAGGAGAGCATTATTCTCTCCATATTGTTCTGGAATTCTCAGAAATTCCAACATGGTATCAGAGCTAGTCAAGGCTCTTTGAAGGTGTCAAAGAAGCTGAAGGAAGGATTTCTTGTTGCAGCAGTTTCTCCAGCAGAGTGAAGACTCAATCAAAAGAATCCAAGGTATTTCTCAAGTCATTTTTTGTTGTTACTGTTGAAGACAGTTATTTATTTTAAATACACAATCAAGTATTTTGAAGCATAGTTAAGAGTGCAAGAATGGCTAGAGCTAGCACTAACATGGGTATTGGTAATACTTAGCTCCCACAATTTAATGGGAAAAACTATGACTACTGGGCAATAACTATGAGAGCCCTATTTGCTTCCCAAGACTTATGGGAACTTGTTGAGGAAGGCTTTGAAGAGCCAGCAAATGAAAATGAGTTTGATGATTTAACTCAGGCAGAGAAGGGACTGTTGAAGAGAAATAAGAAGAAGGATTATAGAGCCCTATACTTTTTGTATCAAGCAGTGCATGAGAGTGTGTTTCCAAGGATAGCAGCAGCCAAGAGATCCAAAGAAGCATGGAAAAATCTCAGGACATCCTATCAAGGCATGGAGAAAGTGAAGACAACAAAACTACAGTTGCTGAGGAGAGATTTTGAGACTCTCTGCATGAAGGAGTCAGATAACATTGACTCATTCTTCACACATGTGATTGGAATGGTCACACAGATAAGCTCTCATGGAGAGACTCTTTAAGAAAGGAGGATTGTGGAGAAACTATTGAGGAGTCTACCCTCAAGGTTTGATGTGATTGTCACCACCATAGAAGAGACTAAGGATCTCACAAATTTTTCAGTTGATGAGCTACATGCACCACTGATGACACATGAGCAGAGATTGGGTAGAAATGAAAACTCATCTCTAGAGCATGCCTTTAAGACCCAGATGTCCTTTGGAAGAAGAAGAGGGCAAGGCAGAGGAAACAAGAGAGGAAGAGGCAGAAGCCAAAACAGAGGTGGAAGAAATAGTCCAGCAAATGCTCAAGGAAGGGGCGGCAATCCAAATCAGCACCAAGGCCAAGGCAGCAGCCAGAAAAGTGGTCAGCAACATGCTCAAGGACAAAGGTATGATAAATCCAATGTCCAATGTCACTATTGTAAAAAATATGGGCATTATGCAAATGAATGTAGGAAGAAGCAGCATGATATGAGTAATAGAACTAGTGCAAATTTTACTAGAGAAAATATCAGCCAAGATAAATTGTTTTTAGCTTGTAATATGGCTGAGGAAAAGAGTGAATATTTATGGTTTCTAGACTCTAGTTGTAGTAACCATATGACAGGAAACATAGCCATGTTTTCTATGTTAGATGAGAATGTGAAATCACAAGTCACATTAGGGACTGATGGTAAATTTTCTGTTATGGAAAAATGAGATGTAAATGTCTTAACAAGGAAAGGAGAAAAGAAATCCATAGCAGATGTTTATTATGTTCCTGGAATGAAATGTAAACTCTCAAGTATTGGAAATTTTTTTCAAAAGGGGTACATTGCCTTTTTTGAAGATGGTGTATGTACCATCATGGATAAACCACCAAGCAAACAATGCATTGCTGAAGTGAAGATGACAAGGAATAGAATGTTCCCTCTCAGGATGAGGGCAGATTTGAAGAATGGTGAAGAAATGGCAGCAGTGACACAAGAGGCTTTCCAAAGCGAACCAAAAGATGACAATTGGTTGTGGCACTTGAGATTTGGACATCTCAACTTTGGAGGTCTTAACTTGTTGAACAAAAAAAGAATGGTAAGAGGTTTACCATTGATAGAGAAACCAGACAACCTTTGTGAAGGTTGTATCTTGGGTAAACAACACAGAGAAAATTTTCCATCCGGGAAAAACATAAGGGCAAAATCACCCTTAGAGATTGCCCACTCAGATTTATGTGGACTGATGCAAACTCCATCACTTGCTAGCAGCCACTATATGTTAACATTCATAGATGATTTTACAAGAAAAACTTGGGTTTACTTTTTGAAAAACAAAAGTGAATTGTTTGAAAGATTCTGCAATTTCAAAGCACTTGTAGAGAAGAAAAGTGGGCTGCATATCAAAGTCCTAAGGACTGATAGAGGAGGTGAGTATATCTCTAAAGATTTTCTACGATTTTGTAGAGAAAATGGGATTCATAAGTAGTTTACAACTAGATATACTCCGCAACAAAATGGAGTTGCCAAAAGGAAGAATAGAACAATAATGGACATGGTAAGGAGTATGTTAAAGGCAAAGCATTTGCCTAATGATTATTGGGCTGAAGCTGTACATTGTGCAACATACATTTTGAATAGGTGCCCAACAAAAGCAGTCATGAACAAAGTGCTGGAAGAGGCATGGAGTGGGACAAAGCAAGGATTCACCCACATGAATTTTTTTGGATGTGGGGCTTATGCACACATTCCAGATCAGCTAAGGAAGAAGTTGGACAGCAAGGGGGAGAAATGTATTTTCATTGGATACAGTGAGGAATCCAAAGCTTATAGGTTGTATAACCCATCCACCAAGAAGTTTATTGTGAGCAGAGATGTTTAGTTAATTGAAGAGGAAGCTTGGGATGGAAGCATAGAGAAAACAGTGAATGTTAAACACTATTTATCTCATGATGAAAATGATGATGATTTGGCTAAAATACATTCCCCAATAGCAGCACCAACACAAGGGCAACAAGAGACACCCTTGAGGAGAAATGAAAGTACTTCTCCAAGCACACCACAAGGATGAAATTCAAGTGCTTCTTCAAGCACATGTGCACCTAATGAAAGGGGAAAGAAGTTCAGAAATTTGAACGACATTTATGAACAAGAGGCAGCAAATGAAGGTATGAACTCTTTGTTTGCTTTATATTGTCATGTTGATGACCCTATCATTTTTAAGAAGCTATTAAGGATAGGAAATGGATAGAAGCTATGGATGAGGAGATTAATGCCATAGAAAGAAACAAGACATGGGATTTGGTTGAACTCCCAAAAGGTAAAGATGTCATTGGAGTTAAATGGGTCTACAGGACCAAGAGTAATGCTGAAGGCAAAATAGAAAGACACAAGGCAAGAATTGTTGTCAAAGGGTATAAGCAGAAGCATGGGATAGACTATGAGGAAACTTTCGCACCGGTTGCTAGAATGGAAACCGTGAGAGCAATGTTTTCCATAGCAGCACAAAACAAGTGGAAAGTGTACCAAATGGACGTGAAGTCAACATTCCTAAATGGAGTGTTAATGGAAGAGGTTTATATTGAACAACCTCTAGGCTACGAAAAGAAAGGCCAAGAGCACAAAGTGTGCAAATTGAAGAAAGCTCTTTATGGGCTAAAGCAAGCACCAAGAGTGTGGTACAGTAGGATAGATTCCTATCTACTGGAAAATGGATTTGAAAAGTGTGAGGGAGAACCCACCCTCTAAATTAAAGAAAAAGATGGTAAAATGTTGATTGTAGTTTTATATGTTGATGATGTTATTTTCACAGGTAATGATGATTACCTTATTGAAAATTTTAAAACAATCATGAAAGAGGAATTTGAAATGACTGACAAGGGTTTGTTGAGATACTTCTTAGGAATAGAAGTAGAACAAAGTGAAAATGGGATTTTTATCTCACAAGAAAAATATGTTAATGAAGTGTTGGAAAGATTTAATATGCAGGAGAGCAAAGCAGCAATCACTGCCACAGTGATAGGATTAAAACTCAGCAGAGAGGACAACAACATGGATTTTGATCCTAGTTTGTACAAGAGCATAGTTGGCAACCTCATGTATTTGACTGCAACTAGGCCTGATATAATGCATGCTGTTAGTTTTATTTCCAGATTCATGGAGAGGCCAAAGGAAGCACATTGGTAGGCAGCAAAAAGGATTCTGAGGTATGTTAAAGGTACTAAAAGGATTCGTATTTTATATACTTCTTCAGAATGTTCAGATTTAATTGGATACACTGACAGTGATTGGGCTGGAAGTGTAGATGATCAGAAAAGTACTTCCGGTTATGTTTTTCACATGGGGTCAGGAGCCATTTCATGGGCTTCTAAAAAATAGCCTATTGTAGCGTTGTCTACAGTAGAGGTATAATATGTGGCAGCTACAACAGCAACGTGTCAAGAAATTTGGATGAGGAGAATGCTAAGGAGTTTATGCCAAGAGCAAGCAAAAGGAACAATGATTTTTTGTGACAATAGCTCAGTTATTGCATTATCCAAGAATTCTGTGTTTCACAAGAGAACGAAACACATTGACACAAAGTTTCACTACATCAAGGAGCTAGTGAACAATGGCGAAATTGTTTTAGAACACTGAGAACTCAAGAG
Source organism: Pinus albicaulis (assembly GCA_034641835.2). Lineage (NCBI taxonomy): Eukaryota > Viridiplantae > Streptophyta > Pinopsida > Pinales > Pinaceae > Pinus > Pinus albicaulis. Next base: position 1,369,877,841 of record CM076572.1, on the reverse strand, counting down.
CAGTTTGCAGACATTCTGACCAAGCCATTGGGACATAAGAGTTTTGAGTTTTTGAGAAAATGCCTGGGTATGACCGATAACCCAGTAGTTGAAAGTAAGGGGGAGTGTTGAAATGTTACTTTCAACTGTCCCTATGCAGAGCCACTTTCCATTTTTATCTCCAGGGTCTGTGTACTCTGGCCACTTGCCCAATTCAGTGAAGACTCAATTTTGTTTGATTGGCGCTAGTCCTGTACAATCTGTATTTAAAAAACTGCCTCTGTACATTTGAGAATAGAGAATTTCCTTTATTGAAGAAACAAAGTCTACATAGGGCCGCTTGTTATTTTTGTTTTTATTAAACAGTGGTACCCACAAAGTTCTTTTTTAATCGCAATCGGAAAAATTATTTTGCGCGATTAGAGTGTCTTTTTGATGTTGGAGGTTCCGATGCGATCATCGCATCGGAAGTCTTTTGTGTCTTGGCTCGATTGCAAAGTGAAGAACCGGACCCGATGCCATTTTATATGGCGGAGTTTAAATCTCATCGAGCGTCTGTTACAATCAGAATCAGAAAGATTTGCAATGACCCGCTTTGTATTCTTAAGCCACGGACCCAATGCATTTTATGGACCGGATTTTATAAAAGGTTTTCGTGTTACAATCTCCGCTTGCGTTAGCAACCTTCTGGCGGACGCGATATGGAATTATGGACTCGATTGTATAATCGATCGCGCGTCCAAAACCTTGTGTGATATCATATCATTTTGTGACGCGAAATTGCTCATTTCAATTTGGTTTAATTTCCCTTTGAAGTCCGGTGGAGAAGTTATATTATGGGTTGATATGTTTTATTAAGTTTTAATGTTATGTTATGATTTATTTCATCGCACGACATAAAGTATTTGTAATAGTGGGGCCCGAGGTGTTTTAAATAGTTTGTTTTACAATGTAATGTTTTCACATAATGCGCGAAAAGTTTTAGACCTTGGAACATATAAACATATGCACTATTATATTTGTGGGCCCCCGTAGGACTAAACGTTAAAGTTTTGTTTAGTTTTTTAGTTATAAGTTTTATTGTTATTATATGTTGCGGCATATAAAAGTTAAAAGGCCCAAAGGCATTTTGTAATAGACAGTGAATGTTTTTTTTGATGCACAACAGTGCGAAAAGTTTTACACACAGCAGTGTAGTGTTTTTAGAACAGAGATAGAGTGTGGTGTTTTAGAACAAAACAAAGAGTGTTAGTTTGTTTTTCCTGCACTATGTTTATGCAACAGTCAGATTTTTGTAATACCTCAACTGTGAGGAAGTATTGTAACAATTTGTTTTTGAGTTAATGAAATAGAAGCTTCAAGTGTGAAAACTCTGTCTCCTGAAGCAAAAGTTTTATTATTTTCTCTGTGTTAAGAGGAGAGCATTATTCTCTCCATATTGTTCTGGAATTCTCAGAAATTCTAACAAGATTACGTCTTCTGAGTGTTCAGGAAAAACATAAACTAAATCGTGGATCTCCCATGCTGATGGTGCTCTTGCATCCGAATTACAGAGAATTTGCGAACTTACAGGACTCGAACTATGGCATGTCATTTCTGATGTTGATGAATCCAAGGAAGAGGAAGGCGCTGGTTGTGTGTCAACTGAAACTGAGTTGGCTTTCATATTCTAAAGATGCTTCTTGAAACGGGTGCCCCACACATTCTTGATCTCATTGTTGGTTCTTCCTGGCAGGTACAAAGCAATAGTAGACCATCTGCATTATAGAAATATAATCAGCTCATTGCAAGAGTGAATATTAATTTATGAGAATTTGTGGAGAATGGAAATTTTTAAACTTACTTATTCCCTATGAGCCCATGCAGTTTAATGATATGATCTTCCTCTTCTGGACTAAAATTCCCTCTTTTGATGTCGGGTCTCAGGTAGTTTTTCCACCACAGGCGACAACTCTTTCCACATTGCAGAAGCCCTGCAACATGAAACCGCCATAATTAGATTTACAGACCATTTTTATTCATTCACAAAATCTTGATATTCAACGCGAATAAATCCATGAGACTGACCTGCTTGCTTGGGCAGTGCACGCCAATTGTCGTGGCCATGTTGGTTAATGTAATCAATGAGAATTTTATCTTCATCTAGAGTCCAGGGGCCTTTCTTTATTCCCATTTTATCACAGCAAGGAGCTCAACCCATGGTGCCTGGTTCCTCTGAAGCTATAGAGGTATTATTAGTTATCTAATGGATGCCAACCTGAGAGTCTTGTTTTATAGTTGAGTGAAGGAAACCGCGTTGGAATAGTTCAAGAAATTGAAATGTTCAATGAGAGGAAAGTGGTGGAGGGTCATCATCAGAACACTCGTAGCACAGCTTGCAAACTATTTTGTCGAGGAGGTGTCATTTTCACAAAGGGTTGAAGGGCCTCGCTAGTCTTTAATGGGATCAAGAAGCAATCCACTACATGTGTAATGCTATGCACATTTAATTTTATATAGGTGAATTTAAAAATATTTTATAACGAGGTATTGACTGATAAGTGGAAAATTACACAAAATTATGCCATAAGGCGTATTTATTTGAAAACAAATTTCCTAAATGCTTTTTTGTCTTAATATTTTCCATCCGATCTCTTGTTAGACGATTGAGTCAAAATGAATCATTGATTGAAATATAACTGCAACAACGACAGTTATGACAGTTATTACTCTACTCTAGAAGATTTGAAACTAGCATAGACATGTCATGGCTTCCATGTGTCCTGCAGCACTGGGCTCAACTCTGGTAGATGCATGCCATGGATTCCAACGAAGAGAAAAGAACCAACCACCATTTAGACCAGCTTCATTGAAATGGAAAAGAAATCTAGAGGGTTTCATTGATAGTTTCCATTTTAGGCGCTTGGTGAGTGGGAGAAAGTGGGTGGACGCAACACTACTATCCCCTCTTCAACTTCTTCTCGAATGGCCGATGAGTGCATGTTTCAATTAAGTTCTTTATAACTTCACTTTTCATAAATTATAACATGATCATTTATCACGTTGTATAACATGAATATTCAAATGATATTGATTCATTCAGTCGTCCTCGTCCTCGTTATGGGTGAAGCACGCCCACATATATCTGGCTCTGCACGATAGATGGTCGAGGCAGAAGGATTTTGCAATTGCAGGATCTCTGTATAGAAGGCTTCTGGCTATTAGGGTTTATTCCCTTACAGTATCAAACCAATGGTGAAGAAGCTTATCCCCTTGCTTAACAACGTTTTGATAGAGAATTTTTTTGCTCTGAGCAAGACCGCCAGTGGCATTTTGCTTCCGGAGAGCACTGGCAAGTTGAACTTAGGAAAGGTCATAGCAGTTGGGCCTTTCTATAAAAAAGAAGACAATGGTACATTTAGATTTATAATTGGCAGACAAATTTTTTTAATCTGGATATAATTTATGTTGTAGATTTAATTTATGAAAATAAGATAAATTTTTACTGTTTCTGAATTTTGAGATTGAAAATTATGTTGCATTCCATTCTTCGGTCTTGCCTGTTCAATTCAACTTCACGTTTGCTGGTATTAATTGGAAGTTTTATGAACTTCACCAAGAGCAATGAGCCACACAATCTCATACCTATGGGCCCACCAAGAGCAATGAGCCACACAATCTCATACATATGGACCCAATGGGCCCAAGTTTTACACCGTAATCTTGTTGTATTTTCAAAATATTGACAAACTATTTGCATTAACTAATCAGCCCCTTGTACCAACTATCAAATATATTATAATGTCTAATGAGTGGGTCCATATTACTCATGCCTAATGATTTTATTTCTTCAAGACTGCCACAAGATACAATGTGATTTTATTTCTTCTAGACTACCACAAGATACAATGTAGCCTAGCAGGATAGGTATAACACAATAATACACAATTATTTATTCCAGTAGTACCGATAATCTAATATGCATGATGGACTAGTATTAAACCAACAAAATAAACCAAATTGAACTAATGCTTTCACTGCTCTAGCAAGCTTCTCAGAAGGACCGTGACAACTTTTTATCAACAGGTATACTACTGCCCTTCAGCCTTGTTTTGTTAAACAAATTGATAGAGTATTTGGAGATGGCATGGCAATTTAGATGTTGATGTCATGCCAATGTTTTGATAGTTTGGATTAGTCAATATAAACTTACAAAAAGTCTCAACTTGCAAACAGTCTCAATTTGACTCCAACTTGAAGCTGGAGTGCAGTGAAGTGATGTTTGCTTCAAATAAGTTGCAGATATATCTTACAAAAAGTCTCAACTTGCAAACAGTCTCAATTTGACTCCAACTTGAAGCTGGAGAAAAGTGAAGTGATGTTTGCTTCAAATAAGTTGCAGCTATATCTTTTTCAATGATATAGGAAATGATGCATTGATTGTAAGCACAAAAAGTTTCAAGGAAATATATATATATATATATATATATATATATATATATATATATATATATATATATATATATATATATATATATATATATATATATCTATCTGGCTATGCACTCTCTTTAATCCGCTATTTGCTCTATTTTCTTTTTACATCATAGATGTCTAAAACCATTGGGTTATTGTCTTTTCACCCTATGTATTATATCATTTTATTTTCGTCTAACGAACAGATAAGATGTAAGAGAAATATACCCAGAAACTATAATCTCTAAGATGTAAAATATATATACCCAAAAACTAGAATCTCTAAAGGTGAAACAAAAACTAAATTGTTGAAAATGGGGTATGCATATTTTAAAATTTAAAATATATCTAATAAAAAGGAAACTATGGTTTTATAAATGGCACTAAGAATAGTTTGAGTATGATAGTAATAAAAGTGTTAAGAAAAAGTTTGAATACTTTAAAAATAATAATAGTTTAGTTTTAAAGTTATAAGTAAATTATACTTTAAAGGTAAGAGAGTTTACTAGTTGTAAAATAGGAAAGGATTTGTTCGTAATTATTTTATTTTTAAAATTAATATATAATTTTGAGGGAACTATATACATTTATATAGTTTTAGAAGAATTAGTAGCATGTCTTATACATGTAGTCATTAGTATTTTTTTCTCTATAAATTACTCAATTACTCACATGATTATAATTTTCCTACAAAGTTATCTTACTTTATTTCTAGCATGCAAACTATTAATCATTGCCTTAAAAAGCATGCTCCATACATGGCAAAGGGAGTTTAAAAAGTGGAATGTTAACATTTTCATTTATATTTTGAGCCCATTAAGAGACTTCACAAAAATGGAGTCCCCTTTTAGAGGATCTATAATTTTTATGTCATGTAAAGTACCCATTAGTATTTATCTTGGGCAATGCAACTAGAAGGATGGAGCAGTTGATTTGTTCATGGGAATCCAATATTTTGTTCATAGAATTTTTGGATGATATTATACATTCTTCAAAATTGGCAGAGAATAATATTACAAAGACTCCAAGGGAAAAAATTGTACACTCTCCACTACATTTAGCCATATTATGAAATAAACTTTGCTAGAGGTCGATATGAAAAAGGGCATGCTTCCCTTGCTTATGTTGGAAGCAGTACCTCTGTAGCCACTCTCTTTAGCATAATATATCATTTTAGATGCATTTAGAACCGTGAAGATTTATTTTTTAGGTGATGAGCTCAAATTTGCAACATGGTTACCTACCAAAACAACACAATCTACGTAAACAACCTTTTTGTTTCCAAATAAACCTAATAAGCATCATATTTTAGTTGTCTCATTATTTTTATATCGTATTTTAGTTGTCTCATTATTTTTAACACTTCATAGATATGCCACTCGCAATGGATGCTTTCAAAGATTTAATATCTCACATGAAATTATTGCTTATGATTTAAGACAGCTGAATAACATTTTGTTTATTAATTTGAATTTATACCTTACGACGTTTCCTTTGCAACATCTAGTGCAATTGCTAGTATTTCCAATTGTGATATATATATATATAGGAAACACATTATCAGTGAGAGAAAAATGTATAAGAATAATTTGTAGGGAAACACCTCTAACACAAGTCTCAAGCACTAGATCACATTAGGGAAAGTGTAGGTGATATCACTTCTTTTACTTGTCTTAGTGTTCATTAGATTACTACATGTATGAGGGTTTCTTGAAATGTTAGGTCCTTTGAGTGACATCACTTCAGAAGCTTTAAGCTTTATTTCTCTAACATCGACTATGTGAGGTCCTATGCGTTCCTAACCTATGACAATTACCATGCCTAGTTGCTAACTATGAAGTGATAAACTTAGTGCTTCTCCATAGGGTTTCTCATGGGTAAATTTGAGGGGGAAGTGCTTGTGGCACCTAAGGTAGATGCATAATGACCATTAAAACTCCCCTATAGAGTGCTTATCTCCACAAGGGTACTTGTAGCTTAGGTGATTGTTATAAGGAGTTTATCATGACCATCTCGCATTCCTTCATTAGCTACATTTGGCCCTAATTATCCCAAGCCAAATCCAAAGAGGTCCTATTGATAAAATTTTCACTACCTCAAATTCAGGTCCTAACAAGCATATGCTAAGCTTTGGAAGGGTAATTTGCATGTTGATTCTTCTTAGGTATTTTCTAGTTGTGTGCCTTATGTTGTTTGTTTAGCTATCCTTGGGTTGTTTGACTCATGTTACTTCTAAGTCCTTGATTCAAAGTTCTTCATTGTCTAGAAGGTCATATTGTAACATTTTTCATGGCCAAAATTTTTCAAAATGTTGTAAATATTTAAATTAACGCTCTTTTCATTCAAAACACTATTATAAATAATTTTGAAATATTGCGCTTATATGAAGTTTTATTGATTAGATTTGAATAAAGTGCTTGCTATTTTCAAGGGCGCTGATGTTGTTTCAAGAATGGAAAAACACAATTAAATAGTGAACTTGCCTTGTCATTCTATGATTCATGGTTTTCCCAAAATAACTCTTGGGGTATGTGGCGACCACTCATAAAAAGCAGACCCCCCTTATGATGGTGTTCAAAATTGCCACCCCTCCCTTCATTATTCTACCATGGTATGAGTTCAAATCAACCTTGCATCATGATAAATCATCAAAGGGGCCCAAAATTCGAAGGTAGTTGTAGAAATTTTGTGAATTATTTGTCGTTGTGTGTTTACAATGAAAACTCAAAAATTCAAAGGAAAATGTCAAAGTTGGAAAATATACAGACAAAAACTAGCAACAATGAATAAATACTCAGTTAATTTATGTCTCTAAGTAATTATTTCGTATTATTCTTGAAGTTTTAATTGGTAGTATGTATCAAAGGGAAGGGAAAGCAGTTAAAGCTCAACCTAAGTCAAAATCCTTTCCTAAAGTCTCTGTGAATTTAGACAAATTACCATTGATTGATAAAGATGTAGATGTGATTGAAACCATATGTGAATTTGACATATTTGAAATAATAAATTTGGCATTTTAGTGTCATAAAGGTCAAAAGGATGAAATTGTAGTAGTTTGGGAGTCTTTATTAGTTCAATTCATCATTCCAAAAACCCATCATTTTCCCGAATTAGTTAGTTGGTGCTATGAAAATTATTTGCATAGCCAAACATGGGAGAGTTATTTTAGATTACTCCTAAGTCTATTTCTGAAATTATTAATGTTTTCATGCCTAGTTAATCTCAACCTATATCCAACCAAATTCTATAAGAACTCTTTCATTGATTAACTCATGAACACAAAATTTCTTTGTTAGAGTCATGTTTACCTAGAAAAGCTAATATTCCTTAGAGTAATCCACCCTAATCTTCCAGTAAATTTCCTTAAATATCAAGGTAGATCATATCAATGATCTATTGTCTATTGGGATGTGATGATGATCAGAACCAGATGAGGTTGTTTTAGGGTTTTTGTTCGTAATTCTCCAGCAATGAATTCCTCTGCCATTTTCGATTTTAGCCTTATATTTGTATGATGTCATTAAATGATCAACTATCTAATTTTAACCTTGTTAGGCTATTTCGATATTAGTAATTCTTGGTATACTTATTTTTTTATTTTCAGTTAGAAGGATTTCCTAATATTTCCCTAGAAAAGTGGGATTCAAAAGGACATGAATTATCAGTTATTCATAGTACTTCTTTAGCAATAAGACTCTCTGAAGAATTTTATTTTTATGTTTTTTTTAATCATTTTTTGTCAAAAAATTTCGGCCTTTAAAATGGTGCAACGTAACTTCCAAGAGTTTTTCTAGAGATTAAACTCTTCTAATTAAGTAAATTTGGGGCATATTTATAGTTGGCATTATCACTTAAATACTTAGTGGTTAGATCAGATTATTTTTAATCTAAGCGCTTTAGGATTTTTAACATCACCTCTCATCTTCGAAGCTGGTTTCATCTCATTGTGTCTTCAAATAATTATCCTTGAATTCTACATTACATAGCAGTAGTTTCTCATCAAGTACTTGGTTGTAATTTCCTTAGCAAGATAGTTGACTCCATAAGGCACTGATATCAATCTTTCAAATTCAATTGAATCATTTAATATTTCTAGATCTTTTACAAGTATTTGGTCATTTAACTGTGTCTCTAGAACTAGTTGGTTTCCAACTGGTTCTCCTTCATTTAATTTCCATAGGGTCTACCCCCCTTAGTCTGTTATAAGGAGACAACTTAAACAGAAAGATTGGGGATCAAGGTGACAACCCCTGATCTGAGCCATTGTCGCAGTGCCTAGACATTATGTGCGACAAAAATAGGTACTGACTATAATGGAATTTAACGATAGATTTTTTAATTGGTGAAATGGAGGCTAAATCCGTAGGATGACTTCATCAATTGTTTGATCATGGTCATACCCTAGCAAACTACAGGTAATTGAAATGATTTCTCTAGAAATTTGTTGGAAAATACTTGAATAAAAGGGATATTATGTTCTAGGATTGACAAATTTGAGGTGAAAAGGATTGAAGGAGTGTGGACCTTTCTTATAGAGTTAAATCATGATACAACTAACCCAAGGTTTCTTCATTTGGGGGTTGGGTTTCACTGGGTATTACAATATTCAACATTTGCAAGAGAAACTCAAAATTAGGTGTCTGGGGTATTATGAATTGATCCAAATATGACTCCCATATTAATGAAACATTATGTATGTCTTGAAAATGATGAAATGCCCATCACAAAGCTCAAACAAATGAAACTCACACTTGGTCTCATGACCATCAGCCTCTCGGTCAATTAAGGGAAAATCATCAAAATTAATAGAGGTTTTGGGCAAGGGTTTGACTGCATTTCCCTTCAGCTTAACAATTTACAAATTTCAAATGTACTAGAGGAATAGAAACAATGCTACCTATAGAATTTTGCAGAAAGAAACAATGCTACCTATAGAATTTTGCATAAAGAATTGAAATTAATATGTGTAGTGAGCTCCATGTGTTTTCTTCGTGGTTCAAATACTGCAAATGAATTGAAAAATGCCACTTTTTCCTCTTTATTACCCTTGAGCCTATAGAAAACAACTGTCAAGCTTTTATTGGTAGTTATCTTTATTTAATTATTCACAGGAACTAATGTGGATGGGTCCCATCATGATGACGTCGGACTTCATCGAGACTTCCTCCAATGGGTTAGCCCCTGGACTGGTACTTGCCAGGTTAAGGTTCCGCCTCATTGGAACATTGAGTTATCTTTCTATCACGCTTATAACTAGCTTATAATTGATCTCAGAGTATCTTATGATACAGTTGAATAAAAAGTCCTGTCTTTGTGCGATGACATAGTCCAGCACAACGACTTGATCATATATAATTAAATGAAAAATCCACTGTCTGTGTGTAATGTACATAATCAAGCACAAGCAGCCCACATTGAGGATCTAGTGGAATTCATCTGAATCCTCTGTGTACAAGGAAGAGCTTGACTGGATCTTTTTACCCTTTAAATTTTCATCACACCAATGCATACACAGAAGGGCAGGCAGATAATAATAATATATCAAACCAAATAAGTATTTACCATTCATATAATATTATGTTGTAAAGAACCCAATTTTAATGACAATAATTACAAATAAATCATACACAGTTAAGGAAACTTGTTTGAAATACAGAAAATATTTTCCTGGCTAGAATAATGACAAGACTCAAAATATTTTGTTTGTTGTTTATTTCACAAACTGAACTAACATGTAGAAGAAATTTGGAAAGTTGGTGTAGTGCATCATTGCTAGTTGTATTTAAATTTCTAAGCAAATTGGATATGCTTCATTTCAGTTTTTTAGAAGTATTTGAATGTTTTTTCCAAATCCTCTCTGATGCTCTCCAAAACCATTACCACAACTTTCATAATTGGTCTTTCATTTGGTAAATGTTTTGAACAAAGAAAACCAACATGAAACAAAGAAACTAGGTAGTTGTACACTTTGTCTTCTTCAAATTCATCACCATCCACTTCACTTAAAAGACTGTTGTCAATTACCTCTTTTAGCCTATTTGGAAATGCCAAGTTAACCCAACTGTGCAAGTTTAAGTCTCCAATAAACATATCATTTGTAGGTTGTTTTCTAGTAAGAACTTCCAACAATAGAATGCCATAGCTGTAAACATCTCCTTGAGAGGACACCACCTTTCCTATACCATATTCTACAATGAAGAAAACCTTCATTAAAGTTTGTTAAAATAAACCATACAATATTGTTAATGAGAAAAGAAAACAAGACAGTAATATCTTAAAAAGTCATACCTGGGGCAATGTAGCCCATGGATCCTCTCAAAGCAAGTGTTGAAGATAGTGAACTAGTGGAGCTTCCACCAATTAATTTTGCAATTCCAAAATCTATTACATGGGCTACCATATCTTCATCCAAAATCACATTGCTAGGTTTTATATCACAATGCACTATTTGTACAAAAGAATCATGATGAAGATATTTAATGGCATTGGCTACATTTATGGCAATGTCTAGTCATGTTTTCAATCCCAGTTCACACACATCTCGAGCATTGTTCTTGTGTCTACTAAGATACAAATGCTTCTCTAAGCTTCCATTAGGCATAAACTCAAACACTAAACTTTTAAAATGGAGTTTGGAACAAAAAGTTATGATTTTCACTAGATTTTGATGTTGAATGTTCCGCAAGACATGCATTCTGTAGTGAAAATTTTCTCACACTGTTCACTTTGCAACCTAAGAACCTTCACGGAAACAAGGGTGCCATCAGTCAAAACTCCTTTATAAACCAACCCAAAGCTACCTATTCCCAACAAATTGGCCTCAAAAAATCCATAGGTAGCTCTATGAAGCTCTTGATATGAGATCCTTTGGTGCTCTAACTTTTGGAAAATAGGTCTTGGGACATCAATGTTTTGTATATGCATGTTCCTTCGCAATATAAATTTCAAAACCAAACAACATATTATAAAAGAAACAACTCCACCCACTAACAACAATACTCTTTTCAAAATTTTAGAATGACCTCTTGGTGTTGGACAAGTAGATAATTGGAAAACTTGTGATCCACAAAGGTTGGGATTTCCATTTAAGGCAATGGAAATTTATAGATTTGCAAAAGGCCCTCCCCTTGGAATTTCCCTTGTGAGGTTGTTAAAAGACAAATTCAAAAATTGAAGCATTTTAAATTTGTTCAAAGTAGTTGGTATTAAGCTTGATAAGGAGTTACAAGAGAGATCTACGCTCGTAAGCTTTGTAAATTTTCAAGTGAATCTGGAATAGAACTTTGGAAAGAATTCTGAGATAAATTCATTGAAAATAGTTCAACACAACTTCCAATTGTAGATGGGATGACTCCATTTAAGTAACTGGCAGAAACATCTATAGCTTGAGTCATTGCAAATTTACCAATCTCAATGGGCAAGGAGCCTTCTAATAAATTCCATGAAAAATTCAAATAGAATTGTAGATTATGAAGCTTAGAAATTTCTCGTGGCATGCTTCCACTAAGTATATTTTAAGATAAGTCAAACAATTCCAAATTTGTGCAGTTTCCTAAATTGGAAGGTATGCTTCCTGATAATTGGTTGCTATGAAGGAGGATATATCTTAATTGTTTAAGGGATGCAAGGGAATTAGGAATATTACCAGAGACTGAGTTTCTACTAATGTCCAAGAGACCAAGGTGTTGTAACAATTCAAAATCATCAGGTATGTTCCCATCTAATTTTTTGTTCACTAAATATAACCTTTCTAAATTTGCAAGGTTTCTTAAGGATGGAATGCTACCATTTAAAAGAGTTCCAGATAAATTTATATAGGTTAGGCTGCTAAGGTTTCCTATATTTGGAGGGATGTTTCCTTGTATCATGTTGTTTGCTAATGACAAGACAGACAAATTGGTAGAAAGTTTGCCTATGGCAGGGGGAAAGACACCAACTAGTTTATTGTCTCTCAAGTCTAATATTTTTAAGTGTGAACAATTAGTAAGGACTATAAGGAAAGGCATGGTTGTAGCACTACCACTGTCAAGCTGATTAGATTTCTAGTATAGTTTTTCAAGGAAAGACAGCTTTCCAAATTGTATTGGCACACTCCCACTTAATTTGTTGTAGTCTAGTTTTAGTTCTATGAGTTTTGAACAATTTCCAATGGAATTTGGTATTGTTCCAATAAGTTGATTTCCCCTTAAGCTGAGTGTAGTTAAGTTAAGGAGATTTGACAAAGAATTAGGAATGGTCCCTGATAATTCATTGACAAAAAGATAAAGCTTTTGGAGATTAATGAGTAGGCTCAAATATTGTGGAATGCTACTAGTTAGTTTGTTTACATAAATTCCCAAATGAATCAAAGTGGGAATATTTGACAAACAATTGGGAATGTTCCCTGCCAATTCACAATGACATTAGTGAGTAAGATAAAATAATTTTGCAATTTCTAAAATAATCAACGGTGCCAGGTTTTCAAAGGAAGACTAATTGTATTGGTCAAGCTGTTCGATCCCAAGGAAAGCTGTTGCAGATGTTTGAGGGAACCCAACTCTAGCAGAATACTTCCAGTAAGATTGTTGAAGGAGAGTGTCAAGCTAACCAAATTTGTGCAATTGCTGAGTTAATTTGGGATGTTCCCTCCCAATTTATTGTAGTGGAGCCAGAGGGTCTTTAAACGGAAGAAGCGTCCCAGTTGAGGTGATCATATGATCATCTTTAAGTGTAATGATCATATTGTTGATTAGAGCATTTATATGTTTTTTATTTAATGGAGCAATTTAATTTATCTATACTTGGTTAATAAGGACTAATGAAAATTTTGACCATGTATTAGTTTTTATAATTTGAATATTAACTTTTTCATTTAAAAAAAATATTAATTATAATTAAGTTGAAAACAAATCACTCATTTATATCACTTGTGTATTGACTAGCTTGATTAGAATTTTATAAATCATTTAAATTTTTCTAAATTTTATCATATTTTATTTAGATTTAGATTTAAATTTTCTTTAGTTATATATTGTGATTATTTTTATTTTGAATTTTGATATAAAGTTTAATTTGAAATTTAAAAAAACCAAATTTTAATATTCATATTAAATCATTCTTTTGTTTTAATGAAAAATTTCATTTGCAAAAGAATGTAATATAAAATATTAGGAAAACTAATAAAATATAATGTAAATTGTTACATCAAATTCTATCTTCTAACATTTTCTATTTTCTATATATTTAAGTAAAAATCATTTCATAAAATAATCTAATAATTATTCGATCATTTTCTATGTAAAACTTATTTCATAAAATAATCTAAAACTTAATCCAACATGTTTAGTATTTACTACTCTTCCATATTAGATGTGATTTTGTTTCTTTAATTTGAAATATTTATATCGCAACTTATATTTTTGCTTTGAATATAAAATTTATTATAATATTTAATAGTTTATTTTTAAAATTTTATGTTTTGTTTTTAAATAATATATAAATATGTACAAATTTTTCATTAATAGAAAAATATTTACATTAAAAATATATTTGTCAAAAAAACATGGAAATCTCAAAATAACACCCAGTTGCTCAAAACTAGAGAAAACTAAACTACATCTCAAGATAGCATGCAAGCTATAAAAAAAACTAGAGGAAACTAAACTAAATCATCATCACTGTTATACACAAAATTACCTCAATCATAAGTGATATATTCCCAAATCCAAAAGTAACATGAATTTAGTTACAAAATATTAAAAATGAAAATAACTACCATCCAATACATCAACAAGATATTAAAAAAAATTTAAACCAAACCAAACCAAAATAATTAGTGTCCAATTAATACCATGTCATACAATAGAGCCACAAGTAGGCCTCTAAGAAGAACCAAAACTCAACTTTGAGTGAGTATATTATTTTAAATATTTACAAGTACACCTTGAGAAGAACCAAAACTGAACTTTGAGTGTGTATATTATGTTAAATATTCGTAAATATTTATTATAATTTTTTTTGATATTAACAATTTTCTAAAATGAAAGGTGAAGGGTTATTTTTTATTTTTTCAATATATATGAATATGATGAGTAGCATTTTGAAATTAACATAGATTTGATGAATTAAAAGATTAAGATGAGTATTATGATAATATTTTTAAATTGAAATTTAATTTGGGTATATAGAGGACATTTTAAGATAAAGTATTTTACTTTTTCAAGTTTTTTAGTGTTATAAAAATGACAAATTATTTTGTCCATTTTTAATCGTTAGTGGTTTTGGATGGAGTTTGAAGTAATTTTGGAGAATCTTTGGTTATCCATGATGTTAAATCTTGTTCTTGTACTTTAAGTAAGTAATAATAATAGTGCTCTCAATAAAGTTAAAGGATTAAAGACATACTTATAAAAAGAGAATATGATAGGGTGTATTTTCTTTAATTTTGAAATTATAAATTATAGGTGACTCAGTATTTTTACGACTACAACCATAAAAACAAATGTCCCTCAAGCAAGCTAAGAAGGATAATAAATTATCACCAAAGTACTATGGTCCTTACAAGGTGTTGCAAAAGATTAGTACTATAGAATACAAATTGGAGCTTCCTGCATTTCCCGAGTGCACCCAGTTTTCCATGTTTCATGATTAAAGAAGGTTATAGGTGACAAGCACCCTATTCAAACAATAATTCCAAATCTACAGTCAACACTTTGTCAATTTAAATCTACAGTAAACACTTTTATGTATTGATTTACTGTGTCTTATCGTCAATGTTGATGTGCATTGTAAAACAAAGAATAGAAAGTTGAAATCATTGCAGATAGGGGACATTCCAAGCGTAAGGAGTACCTAACAGTTGTACAGAACAAGAGAAGAAATTGGCGCACAGGAGGAGGATTAAAAGTTACAAAGTACAAGAACAAATTTCCAGCAAGAAGATTTAAGGAGCAGCCAATTACCATTATCTATATTACGCCAACAAATCCTAGGTAATGCACAAAATGTTCTTTAGAATTAACTGAATAAAAAAGGAGTCTCTTTAAACATACAGGAGTTTGTTTCAATTATACATTCTGTAAACCCCATTGTTTGTAACAAAAAGTGCAAGGAAGGGTTCCAAACCTGAGCGAACAGTGCTCATACTACAGTCGATTAAGAACTTCAAACCGAGACAAACAGAACAAACTACAACCTTTTGACTCATATTGCCAGAGAAGGGTTTGAAAAAATAACCAACGAGACCGAGTCTGTTGAAGAGCGGGAACCAGGAAATGCGCAGTCATATTACAAAATTAACCACAGACTTATAAACAGAACGACCCTACCCATTTCTTGTTTGGGGCCGTTTCTTTTTGGCAGAACTAGCACTTGATACTAGTCAGTTTTGTTGAACTGCAAGAAAAGAAAAAGAGATAAGTGTTAGAACCTGGAGTAAGCAAAGATTTGGGCGAGAAATTGAAGATGCATTCCAACGGAAACACGACCATAAACTCTGTGACATTCACCTGTGAATAGGAGGGCAACATCGAACGGAAAGACTAAGTCAAATACAAGAAAACCTGCTCGCAAGGAGCAAAATACATTAGTGATTGAGTAAGGTGCGGAACAAACTAAAACATAGAGCTTTAACTTACCTTGGAAAGGAAAGAGACCGATTTGAGAAAGACTGCTGGCGTAGAACCAGAAGTTCAACCTGTAGCATAAACAGGGCAGTTAAACAAACAGAATCGAAGGAGTCTGCAAACGTATCACAGTGAAGAACATCAAGTGCGCCTTAGTTTCGACTAGAACCTTTCATACAGCAAATGGAGGACGGATTGTCAACACCGTTACCATCTCAGCGAGAACTTCATCGTATAATACACCGAACCAGAAAGACAACAACAGAACCCTCGAGACAAACTGGGACAAAGAACCCTTATGGTGCCGAATGAAAAATGGAATGAGGCCGATGTCAAAAGTTAGGGTTTGTCACAAGGCGGGTGGAGCAAAAACCGAGACAATCGTCAAGTGTCAGCAAGTACCAATTAAAAAAGACGGGGAAATAAATTGGTAAGTGATTGCAAACCAGATCCAATCTTACAAATGACTGTATACATTAAAACCATATCTGCGCATATTTCGAAACAGATTTAATACTGTTTGTTAACACACAGTTCGTAAATATAAGTGGGACCTGTAAGTTAAGGTTACCAAATATTTATTTAATTTAACACAGATCATGGTCAGAGGGCTGGGACCATCAAATTGGTATCAGAGTGGGATTAAGAACAGTGAGAATGGAGGTTGGTAGACGAGGACGAGGAAGAGGAAGAGTTAATCGCAGATTAGCAAAAGAAGGACTGAGAGAGGAGATTTGTATTTTGAACGAGTGATTAGCAGCAGTGGAGGCTGGAAGAAGAAGGGATCCCGACGGAGGGGATTACAGTGATGAGGAGGTTGCAGAAACGACAGATGGCTCTGAAGGAGAAGGCCCTGAACTTAAATTGTTGAGGTCGGTTTTATTATCAAGTACTAAGCCCAAACATGAGCTTTCTACTTATGATGGGAATCTATCAGCAGAAGTGCTACTGGACTGGTTGAGTGAGTTGAATAAGTACTTCGACTTTGAAGAAATCAACGAAGAAAAACGAGTAAAATTCGCTGCCACCAAACTGAAAGGACATGCGTCCTTGTGGTGGGACAATGTACAGGCGGAGAGGAAGAGGCTGCATAAACAACCTATTAAAAAATGGGCCAGAATGGAGGCCAAGATGAAGGAGAAATTTTTGCCAAAAGATTACCAGATTATGCTGTATAGACAGGTGCAGAATCTGAGGCAAAAAGGGTTGACTGTCAAAGAATGCATGGAGAAATTTTACAGGCTGAATTTGAGAGCAGGGTATATAGAAGATACACCCGAGAAGACAGCCAGATTTGTAAATGGTTTGAGAGGGGAGATACTAGACGAAATTAGTATTCTCTCACCCAGGACTATTGATGAGGCATATCAGTGTGCCTTGAAAGCTGAGGAGAAAATAATCGGGAAACAGAATGCCAGGAGAGGAGGAGGATCTGGTAGGGGAAAAGGGAAGGCCTTTGGCAGGGGCAGAGGCACAAATTCCAGCGAAGAAGGCAGCAGTTCCAAACCTTCAGGGACAACAGAAAAAGACAGTAACACCAGAGGAGGACGACCATACCAACGGGGAAGAGGAAATGGTCGGGGCAGAGGATCTGTCTAGTGTTACAGGTGCCATAAGTGGGGGCACAAGTCTTATGAGTGTCCTGAAGGGGAGCCAGCAGGGGGCAGAGGGACTTATGTTGCCCAACCAGAGGAAGCAGAGGCACCACCCCAGGAAGTAGAAAACACGCCAGAGACAGGAGAAGCTTTGGTGCTGAATAAAGTGTTGCTGAAACCAACCAAAGAAGTTGCAGAACCATATCAGCGAAAGGCTTTATTCCAGACAGTCTGCAAGTCACAAGGTAAGTGCTGTAAATTAATAATCGACAGCGGGAGTACGGATAATTTGGTGGCCACAGAAATGGTGGAGAAGTTGGGATTGAAACGATTGAAGCATCCCACTCCATATAAGGTGTTGTGGCTGCAGAAAGGACATCAATTATTAGTTGATGAGAAATGTGAAGTGGAATTTCACATTGGCAAGTACAGGGACAAGGTTATGTGTGATATTATGCCAATGGATGTCTGTCATATACTGTTGGGGAGGCCCTGGCAGTATGACAGGAAAGTAATTCATGATGGAAAGACAAACTGTTACAAGTTTGTCAAGGATAGGATTAAGCACACGCTTGTACCCATCAAGGAAGAAAATGCAGCTGAAGCTAGAGGGGTTAAAGCATTACTGGTGGGCGGAAAGGAATTTCTGAAACAGATATATGATAATAGTGTAAATTTTGCTGTGGTGAGGAGGCCAAAGACGGTGGTACTGCACACAAAGATCACAGATTTACCAGAGGAGATTCAGGATATGTTGCAAGATTTTGGTGATATCATAGTAGATGATCTTCCAGATGAGCTGCCTCCTAAGAGGAGTATCAGTGATTGTATTGACTTCATACCAGGAGCTAGTCTGCCGAATAAAGCAGCCTATCGTATGAGTCCCAAGGACAATGAGGAGATTAGGAAGCAGGTGCAGGAATTGCTGGATAAAGGGCTGATTAGAGAAAGCATGAGCCCCTGTGCAGTTCCGATAGTTTTGTCTCCAAAGAAAGGTGGCGAATGGCGAATGTGCACATATTCAAGGGCTATTAATAAGATTACCATCAGGTATAGGTTCCCATTTCCAAGGATGGACAACATGATGGACTGTTTGAGTGGGGCAGCATACTTCACGAAGATCGATCTGAAGAGTGGTTACCATCAGATCAGAATTCGAGAAGGGGATGAGTGGAAAACAACTTTCAAGACGAACGAAGGGTTGTACGAGTGGCTGGTGATGCCATTTGGGCTGAGTAACGCCCCCAGTAATTTTATGCGCCTAATGAACGAAGTGCTGAAAGAGTTCATTGGGAAGTTTGTAATTGTTTATTTGGATGACATATTGATTTTCAGCAAGACAAGAGAAGAACACTTCAGACATGTTCGAAGTGTATTGAGGAAGCTGCAGCAAAATAAGCTGCTAATAAATCTGAAGAAGTGTATTTTTTTTCAGCGGGAGTTAGTGTATCTGGGTTTTGTAATTGCAGAAAATGAGCTGAAGATGGACCCAGAAAAGGTTGCAGCTATAGTTAGCTGGCCATCCCCAAAGAGTTTATTTGAAGTCTGAAGTTTTCATGGATTAGCAAGTTTTTACAGGAAATTCATCAGAAATTTGAGTGAAATCTGCGCACCCATGTTGGATACGATCAAGAAGGCAAATCAACCTTTTTGCTAGACAGAGGCAGCGGAGAAAATTTTTCAGACTTTGAAGAGGAAGATCACAGAAAGACCGATATTGAGGCTGACAAACTTTTTCAAGTTCGTTGTGATGCCATCGGTACAACCATTGGGGCAGTACTTAGTCAGGAAGACAGGCTGGTCGCCTACTTTAGTGAGAAGTTGAATGAGAGTAGACAGAAGTACTCAACCTATGACAAGGAATTCTACGCGATTGTCCAAGCATTGAAGCATTGGAGACATTATTTACTAGGTAATGAGTTCGTTTTATTTTCTGATAATTCTGCATTACAGTACATTATGCAACAACATAAGTTGAACCATAAGCATGCAGAATGGGTTGAGTATCTGCAGAGTTTTACGTTTGTGCTGAAACATATTAGTGGGCAGGCCAACAAGGTGGCAGATGCGTTGAGTAGAAGGACTTTACTCTTGCAGGAAAGTACAATGCAAGTTTTGGGTTTTGAGCATTTGAGGGACCTGTATCAGACAGATGAAGATTTTAGGGAGGCCTATGAAGCTTGTCAAAATCCTTTATTGAGAAATGTTAGTCCATGGTTGGACTACAATGTGCAGGAGGGATTATTGTTTAGGGGAGAACAGTTGTGCATTCCCGACTGTTCGATGAGAGAGAATATTATTCGGGAAAAACACAGTGGAGGTCTAGCCGGACATTTCGGCATAGACAAGACTTTATCGTAGATCGAGCATTTTTATTTGTGGCCAAGATTACGACGGGACGTGTAGAGGTACGTAAGCAGGTGCAAAACATGTCAATTAGCGAAGGGTTGCAGTCAGAATGCAGGACTTTATATGCCACTGCCTATTTCGAGCAGACCATGGGACTCAGTTAGTTTAGATTTTGTTTTGGGTTTGCTTAGAACACAGCGGGGTTTTGATTCAGTGATGGTGGTAGTGGATCGTTTTTCGAAGATGGCACATTTTATACCCTGCAACAAAACCGGTGATGCTACTCACGTAGCACACTTGTTTTTTGCAGAGATTGTCAGACTGCATGGTCTATCGAGGTCCATCATTTCCGACAGGGATGTGAGGTTCACCGGACATTTTTGGCGGACCCTGTGGAAGAAATTGGGCACTCAGTTACAGTTCAGCTCCGCTTACCACCCACAGACTGATGGGAAAACAGAGGTGGTAACAGGAGTCTGGGAAATCTGCTACGGAGTTTAATAGGTGAAAATTCTCGAATGTGGGACCGCGTACTTGCTCAGGCGGAATTCGCGTACAACGATTCACCGAATCGTAGCACCGATTATAGTCCCTTCCAGATCTTGTATGGCATGCATCCTCGCGGAGTGCATGAGCTGTGGGACTTAGGAAAACTTGAAAAACGGAGTGCTGATGGGGAAGATTTCGCCCAAGCAATGAGCGACTTACATGAGCAGGTGAAGCTGAAGTTGCAGGACAGCAGTTAGAAGTACAAGCAGCAGGCTGATTCAAAAAGGTGGGAAGTTCAGTTTAATGCTGGAGACGAAGTCCTTGCACACTTGCGCAAGGAACGATTTCCAAAAGGGGAATATAACAAGCTGAAATTTAAAAAGATTGGTCCCTGCAAAATTATTCGTAAGTTTTCCGCAAATGCCTATGAACTACAGCTGCCACCAGGAATAGGCATTTCGCCCATTTTTAACGTGGCAGACCTGTTTCCGTACACTGCTAGTCGTGAGGAAGACTTGACAGTAAGGCCAGAACGGAATACCCAACTTGAGGAGGAATCTTGGGTGAGATAGATGCCTGCGGCTCAGCCCCTTGAGATCGAGAGGATTCTCGACACGCAGGTGGCCAAGCGTACATGCAGGAAGGAATATTTACAGTATCTGGTTAAATGGAAAAACTGTCCCGTTGAGGACAGTTCATGGCTTAACGTGATGCAGATACAAAAGGCTGGCTATTTGGTTAAAGATCTCATGGAACAGAGCCATGACTTTTCGTCACCCCGGGAGCCTGATGCAGGAGCATCTAGCTCCGAGTAGACAGAAAACGGGATAAATTTGTCTCACAGTTGCATTGTTTGCAGACAGGTTACTGAGCCTGTGTTTAAATTGTTTTTTTCATTTATTTACTGCCTAGTAAGAAATAGTCAAATTAAGAAATAGATTAAAATTACTTGTAACCTTAATTAGCAGTTTTCACACAATCTGAAAGGTAGTTAGGAAATGACGGTTGTGAATGCAACCGAAGGACTGTAACAGAATTATTACCTTTTCGGTAGTATAAAAACAGTAGGAAAAGAGTTTGTAAGGTTAGATTTCCATCAGAAGAAAAGGAAGTGGCAAATAAAAAGAGAACCAGAGTTTTTTTTTAAGAACGAAAACCATCTGTCAATTTAAATCTACAGTCAACACTTTTATGTATTGATTTACTGTGTCTTATCGTCAATGTTGATGTGCATTGTAAAACAAAGAATAGAAAGTTGAAATCATTGCAGATAGGGGACATTCCAAGCGTAAGGAGTACCTAACAGTTGTACAGAATAA